>CM048846.1:80345769-81545769 GCA_026545225.1 Cornus controversa | reverse complement strand
GTTTGCTTCTCTTGAAGTATATCACAACGTTTGCATGAACCACCAACTACGTTCACAAGATTAGCAATAAAAGTGAAAAGAGAAACAATATCAACATTCTTCTTTGCCATTGCCACGAGAGTCAATTGAAATTGATGGGCAAAATAATGAATGTAAAAAGTACATTCATTCTCCCTCAAGATAAGAGTTTTGAGACCATTGAATTATCCTCGCATATTACTAGCCCCATCATAACCTTGCTCGCGCAAGCTATAAATGCTTAACCCATGTCTAGAAAATAAGTCATCAATCGCCGCCTTAAGTGAGATGGCAGTGGTATCAGTAACATACACAAGACTGATAAAACGTTCAACTACTTGCCCATTCTTGTCCACGTAGCGTAACACACAAGCCATTTGCTCATTTGTTGAAATGTCCCGAGACTAATCAATTAGAATAGAAAAAAAAACATCGCCAATATCTTTGATGATAACATTGATAGTCTCCATTGCAATGGCATTAATAATGTCCTTTTGAATCTTAGGTGCCGTTAATTTGAGATTTTTAGGAGCATTTTTCAATGTAACTGTGTTATTCATTATGATCCGCAATAAACTGCAATGTCTCAAGAAAATTCCCTTGGTTGTTTGAATCCTCAGTTTTATCATCACCATGAAATGCAAACCCTTGTCATAAAAGGTGTCGAATGCAATCAATCGAGTTCGATATTCAATTTGCGCCTTGTTTGATTGGTTGGAGAAAATTGTTTGAATATATTACTTTTGTTTCTTTAAAGCTTGATACATACTCCAAGATTGGTTGTGGGAACTATTCGGACCTCCAATATATTTATCAAATCTTTCTTTCTTCTTCCAATTTGAAAATCTTTCACTCACAAAGGAATCACCACCCGATTGTTCTCCATATTTGGTTTAAAAAGATAACAACATAGACAATATGCCACATCCTTATCTATGCTATATTCTAATTAAATATAATCATCAAACCATGCGGGGCAAAAATGTTGTGATGATTGCCCAAATTTCTTATAAGGAAACATATGCTTTCGAGGTTGGCAAGCACCCCTTTGTAGATGTTCTTTACGAATTTGATTTCGGACATTAGGATTGTATTCCAAAATCTGAATCCGTAGTCCAAGATCTGCAGAAAGATCCTTGAGGTTGATCTCTACATCACTTCGCTTTGACGAGTGATCATCTCTTCCTAAAGAGGGTGGTGACTCTATTTTTCTGTTGAAATAATTTTCCAATATTGATTCAAAGATATAGTTTATATAATTAGGCAATCACATCTTAGGGAATGAAATATTGAATAACAACTTATATTTACCACTCAAGAAAAAAAAATTAACATATTCAATATTATAGTGTTTTGTGCACCAGTGAATGTGATATCAGACAATATTTAGCATAATTGTGCCCCTGTGCAATGTGTATAAGGTAAAAATAATGTGTGTCTGTGCATTGTGCATAAGGCAAAAAATTAAAAAAAAAACATAAATTGCATATTTAGAAATTGCTTCAATGTTATTAGAAAAAAATCAAAGAAATAAATCTAGAAGGACAATAATAAATAGGTTGAGTTATTTTACCCTTAGTCATTTGATTTCCACGAAGACATTTTTCGGCAACACTTCCAATTGATCCAAATTGCTTTGAATAACCAAAAATTACAATCTACAGACCTATTATAAATGAAATAATCAGCAAATTGGTCAGAAACAACCTATTTTTTTTTTTTTGGTACATTTTACTTTTCTGCTAAGGATTTGTTTGATCTATTTGATGAGCTTTAAAAGATGTCTCATCGGTACAATAGTACAGTTTGAAGGTAGGGGTTGTGTAAATCTTGTTTTATAATTATTTTATTGTATATTTAGGTTGGCTAATTAAGATTATTGTTTCCAAGATTTTGGAGGTCAAACGCTCAAAATTCAGTGTTTATTTGAATATATACGCCTCCTTTTATTAGAATCAAATGACTGTGTTCCAAAGAATATAGTGAAGTTTTCATGATTTTTCTTTCTTTCTTTCTCTCTCTCTCTCTCTCTATATATATATATGTTTTGAATGTATTAATAGAAATGAAATAGAAGGATCAAGGAATAAAATTAATTTAACTATAAGAGGTGAGCAAAAGAAGTTTTATGATGTTTTCATCAAAACCCCTCACAAACATATATACAAAATCAAATTATATAAGCCTAGGTTAGATCTACAAAATCAAATAATACAAGTCCTAGAGTCTATAGTTTGTGCTAGAGACAAAGAGTTTAGAAATTAAAAGTTAGGGGGCCATAATGTTTTTTTTTTCCTGAGGGGGCTTTATTTGATTTTTTTTATTAAAATATAAATATATACTACTAAAAATTTAAAGTCAGTGGCGGCATTCGCTCCCACTCACCCCTACATAAGTCCGTGCCTGGTTCGAGCCTAGACAAAGTGCATGTGAGTAATTATGGAGTATTACATATACATATACATATATATATACATATACATATATATATATATATATATATAATTGTTGTCAAATCCAATTTACCTTCCTTTCCCCCGCGTTTAACAATAACAAACAAACTTGACTTCAAATGAGGGGAATAAGGCTAACAATATTTTAGTCAAATGAGCAGCTTGACTTCACTTTTACGTGTGTGTGTGTGTATATATATATATATATATATATATATATATTATGATTTTGATGTTATTCAAGTCAAAAAAAATGTGGGGGCACAAGGCTACCAATATTCATTTTAAAATACTTCAAACAGGGTGGCAACCACTCTCTTTCCTTAGGCTGCAAGCACGAAGCCCAAACCCTTAGTTAATCAAATGTTTATTCAAATATTAAGGTTTTAATAATTGTTTAACATTACAACCTTTTTTTCTTTTATATATTTTTGCTAGTCATAGACAATGGACCATCATCATAGGGGGCATTAAAGAAATGGGAATTTTTTTTTTTTTTGGGATAAAATATACTGACCTTCCCTGTGATTTGTCCTAATTACACGTACCTCCCTCTTGTTCAAATATTAACTAAAATGTCCTCCAATTCATTGAAATAGTAAAGAACAACCATTTTCAAATAATCGGGGTATAATGGTCATTTGCATGTGTTGAAAGGAGATGAGTGTAACTATTTTACAAACATAGCATCTGTATGTAATTAGATCAAACATAAGGGAACGTCAGTGTATTTTGTCCCAAAAAAAAAAAAAATAGTACGAGATTTTGAGTAAACCTAGATTTGTTTAGATTACCAAGAAGTCTAAGAATGATTAGGAGTATTAAATAAAACTTAGATAATTAGCTCCTAGGAAGCACTCTTGAATGTCCTTGGCCCATTATAGTTGGATCATGGGCTATGTCTAAATTGGGCCTTGCAACAGCCTTATTTGAGACTCATATTTAAGCATAACAGTTTCAGCCCAAGTCAATTTGCCAGTGAAGCAACCTCATCTTTGTCCCAAGTCATAGAATTCGTTCAAATGAGTGTCGCTCTCATGCCTTGGGCGCACTTTCGTGTCACAACTCTCTCTATATGAAATAAAATTTGTCGCTTTCACGCTCTTGTTCTCATTCTCATACTCGTTTTGTGTGATTTAAACCTTGCCTACTTTGTCGGTTCGGCCATTTAAACCTTGCCTACTTTGTCGGTTCGGCCATTTATGGTGCTTAGTGTCAACAAACCTCAAAATTGAGAAATCAATACTAGTAATATTTGATCTTAAAAGAGATGAACGGTTGGATAGATCAATACTACTATTTTCCTTTCTAAACAAAATTTGATATCCTTCCTATATATTCAATCCAAACAAATTGTTCTAAGCAATCCGCGATAAGAACAAAAAGAGTAATACTATCAGGAAAGCTCTTTCATGACAATAGTCATGAACTCTTTTTATTTAACCACCAAATTGAAATAATTTTTTTAGATATGTAAAAAGTCAAATGAATCCTTTAACCCAATGATTAAATAAGAAAATTGCTCATGACTCTTATCACGAGAGATTTCTCTTAAAAACAAAATATTGAAGACACTATTCAGGACTCGGAGAAATTGCTCATGACTCTTATCATGAGAGAGTTTTCTTGAAAAAAATATTGAATACACTATTCAGGACTGGGAAGACCTTGAACAAAGATAAAATAAAAAAAACTTCAACTACCATAATCAACAAAAACAATCACTTGTGAATTTTCTTTTATAAAATACGTTCTTTTTAAAATAAAAAAAAAAAGAGGAAAAAGCCAAAAACATCTCTATTCACAAAGGCATATATATCCATCAAAAACCAACTCCAAGGCATATATATATCCATCAAAAACCAACTCCACCAACCCCATAAACACTACAACAATGAATATTCAGTAATGTCACAAAAATTACAGTGTGGGGTCCGGCCCCACTAGACTTTGGATAACTCCCTTGTGATAATATTCATAACCAATGAATATTCACTATTTTCTTTGATAATAAGATATAACAACCAGCCATTGGGAGTCTGACTCCACTGGACTTTGGGTAGGTCTGTTTTGGGAGTCTGACTCCACTGGACTTTGGGTAGGTCTGTTCGTGATAGTATTCCTGACCAATGGTAGGTCCATTCGTGATAGTATTCCTGACCAAATGAATATTCAGTATTTTCTTTTGATAATAAAATATAACAACCAGCCATTGACTGATAGTGCCACATTGTCTAAATGCTAAAATACCATACTTTCTGGCTTTCTTGATAGCATTGCTCTAAAAACAAATAATAAGTAGTACTACTACTTGCATGCCCAAATATAGTAATTTTCCAATCTATCTTTCAAGTTATGTATTAAGTTTGGCTTATTTTGCTTTATTGCTAGAATCCTTTTTTCCAACTATCTGCTGGTGGCTTGGTCATACTGAAGGGAGCATGCCCAATTGTTAATGTGCATCTTTCATGTGTGTACAATTATACACACGTGTATATATATATATATATATATATATATATTATACAATTGAAGAAAATACTTAATTTGATTAGCAAGCAGGCCAGAGACTAATACAACACACCAAACTTCATAGTAGTAGTAGTAAGATTAAAAGTGTGACATGCATATATGGCTAGGGATGCAAGGGAAGGAGTTCAAGAAAGCAGAAAGTTAAAAGACAGACAACAATTAGCAAAAGGTTTCTGTGAGGAACAGATATATAGAATCACTTAATCAGCTTTCTTATCTGCTGGTTGCGGATTGTTTGCAGCAGCTGAACGCTTGTCTTCTCCCATCTTTGCTTGTATCTCATCCCTCTCTCTGAAATACCTCTCGAATGCCGTCGGAAGGAACTGAGGAATCAAGAACCCTAAAAGATTGATAGAGAAATACACAAAATTTGTAACTGCCAAGCTCTTCCCAAACCAATGCCATGCAATGTCCTGCACCATTGATTGTTAGAAAATTAGCTTGTAAACTATGCAAAAGAAACTAATGGCCATTAACGCAAATGATATGATTTTTTGGGGGAGATTTGAGTGTTTGAACTCTGCTAGGGACAATATTGTGGGCGTGTGCGTTTGCTTGAACTTTCGGGGGAAAAAAAAACTATGCAAAAGAAATTAGCCTCTAAACTATGCGAAACATAACACATGCAGTTAAAGGGAATGCCATAGACAAATAGTACACAAGAAGAGCACAGCAGCATATTACCTTGATTTTGATTCACAAAAACAGAAAGATAAAAAATAAAAATTGGGTTGCGCCATATATATATATGAAAGAGTATACAATAATGAAGTATTTGACGAATCAAATATCATGGTCTAATAATGAAGCATTCTAATTAGTTGATAATATTAGTATTTGTTGATAATTTTGTGTGAAAAGTTTCATTAACGCCTAATTCATGTCGAGAAGATTTTCTTGTTGTAAGAATTCTTAATTCATGAGTTGTAGGGAGGGATCATGCAATGTCCTACACAATTGATGGTTAGGAAATTAGCTTCTAAACTATATGAAACACTAATCATGCAGTTAAAAGGGAATGCCATAGACAAATAGTACACAAAAACAAGAGCACAGAAGCCAGTTACCTTGATTTGTGCATTTGCAGGTAGAGTCTTGTTCAGCCAAACATCACTTATCCAATCCAAGATCACAAACAACCTCCGGACGGTGTAAAGCAATGGTACCAATGCCCTCACCGGCGGTGAAAACAGTGACAACCCACTTATGATATTCTCGGTTAGTATCTGACACGAAAGCAGGAACAAGTGAGGCGTAGCTGATCGGACTGCGTGCTCATCACCCCTGGCGAAGCCACCCAGTACATATGCAAGTGGCAGGAACAGCCCTATGGTTGTTCCAAAAACCACATAGAATCGGAATAGCCTGCTTCCTTGGAATATTTCCAGTGGTGCAGTGTTAGTCCTACCGTGTGCGGGGAAGGCTAGTCGTGAGAGGGCGAGAAGGTAAGCGGTGGTAAAGGCAGGGAAGACGAGGTCTATGAGTGGGACAAGGCCACTGGCTGAGAAAACCATAATGAAGGCTACTAGTTGGAGTTCAATCACGCGCAGTGATCCCATTACACCCCCGACCAACGATTGTTGTGGCTCTTCGTGGGGTTGTGGGGACTTTGATGGGTGTTTCATGGCTGAGGTGCTGGTTTGGTCTGGTTCAGTTCTAGGCGCAACAGCGAGGGATTCACCCGACATTTTTCTTTCACTTCTTGAATTTTGTTTGCTTAAATGTGTAGGGTAGTTTATATGATGGACCTTTACAAGATTGAAATGGAGAACTTTCAGGAGAACCTCAAAAAGGTTAAAACAATGAATGAAGCATATAATCAAACACTACACATGCCTACTACATGAAACAATGATATTAGATTCATATAGAAAGAACTTATTAAATTTATTTCTAGAGCAAATTGATTACAATTGCCTAAAAGCCTCAACAATGAACAAACAATTACATACTTTACATTAGCTTAACATAAAATCAAGAAAACCAAACAGGTGCTTACAAAATCAAATTATGTCAATTTATATAGAATAAAGACTAGAAAGTGCATTATTCATTGTATTTCCAGACCTATGCAAAGT
This sequence comes from Cornus controversa, assembly GCA_026545225.1. Lineage (NCBI taxonomy): Eukaryota > Viridiplantae > Streptophyta > Magnoliopsida > Cornales > Cornaceae > Cornus > Cornus controversa. Next base: position 81,538,688 of record CM048846.1, on the reverse strand, counting down.
AAGGTCTATTTAGTAAAAAACTAATGTCATATACATTTTACTAGGAAGAATAAAAACTCTCCATTTCCTAGACAATAGAAAATGATGATTCACCGTGAAAAAATTATTAGATGGTCCGGGATCATTGATCCCAACCAATCACCCACCAATTGTGTAACTTTTTTTAGTCTTTTTTTAAATTTGTTATTTGCATGACTTGTGATTAGTTCGAGACCATGTATTAATTTCCCGATTCAATGTCCACTAGTATACTACATCCTATATCCATACTGGGATACCGAATACTTTCTCATCACATAATAAGAAGGTACGAGTCATTTTTATTTTCTTTTACTTATTTTTCTTTGATTAGGTCGAAAGAAAATGAGAGGTCGTGTCACCTAAGTCAATGGTAACTGTGGTAAGGTAATAATTGCTAAAATTGTACATCGATTAATCTAGTGTATACGCTAAATATACAATATAATCTTGTGGTCATACATTTAAGTGCATAAAAGTATATATATCTAGAAGAAAAAATGAAAATTCTCTACGAATTGCATAATATTGAATCCAGTTACAATCACTGTATCACATCAATGAAGACATGTAAAAAAATTAAAATAAAAAAATCAACCGGTATGAACTACCACATAAAATCTATCCATACCCAAAAAAAATAAAAAATAATGAATGAATTAAACAAAAGAAGTTGTTTATGATCTGATAAATGCATGATTAATATATAAAGACCACACACATATATATAGATACACATATATATCATCTTTATCGTAAATAATGACAGAAGAAAAGAGAAGAATATGATCAGATCTTACTCTTTCAGTGGAACGCAAAAAGATGGATGCAAAGGGTTGATGGCAACGAGAAGGGACATAACAAAAAAGATGCACGTACGTAGTGAGAGAGAGAGAGAGAGCGCCTACATTTTCTGAGGTATTTGCACGTGTGTTCTTGTGACTGTGACACGTGTGACAACCTCCACTCGGAGCTGTGACAATTCAACACGTGTATTGGGCGTTCTCTTTAGTCCCATGCTGTGTCCTCGAGCTTATCCTGTTAAGAGTTATTATTCGCTACTTCAACATCATGGATAGGTTCCTGAACCTATCCAGTGGCTGCATAACACGTAAACAACTGAAAAGGGCACCCAAGTCCACATCGTTGAGAAAATAGGACCATATATGAATCTAGAAAATTCTATTTGGTACAGCAATTGTTGTTTGTATATCTATTGCGCGTTCTTTTTCATTCTCTTTTTCCCTAACAAATATGACAATTCATTCAATTCTAAGCAGTGACAATTTAATCTACTTTGGCGAAAATTGGTTCCTTTCCGTCCCACTCTATTTAAATTAATTATAAAAAAGATTAAAGAATTTTAAAACAATTAAAAAAGTAAGAAAAAAAAATCGTAAAGTTGCAGGACGGGAATAGAGATAGGCACCCCCGTCCCACCCCGTTTATATTTTATATTTATTATATAATCCTTATGTATAATACATATACAAAATTACTCTTATATAGTTATATATAAGATTTACTACTTTAAATTTTATTGGTCGTACACATAAATTATCAAAGACCTTATCACATAAGTGTGTAAATACTAAAAATAGTACAATTACAAAAGTAATCTTCTAAAAAAAAGTTTTTTTTTTTAAAAAAATAAAAATAATCCGCTCTACCCCGTTTACGCCTCCCCTCGCCCCAATTCACTTTGCCCCCGTTTATTGGGACAAAGATAGGGGTAACTTTTCTAAACCGAGACGGGGATGGAAAAGGGCACCCCCACCCCATACCCGCCCTGTTGCTATCCCTAAATACAAGTATGGTTTTCATATCTCACCTATGGAATGGTCATCTCTCTCATTTCTTGGGCTTCCTTTCATTGGAAGTCGAAAACCACCACCAACAACATGTCGAAGCTCGCCCTTAGAGCAGTCATCTATCACATTTGGGATGAACGAAATGGAAATACTCTATTTATATAAAGAAATCAAAGGCATAACTCCCCGTTACATGAAAGAAATGAAAAAAAGGCCCATTTCCAAATACAAACCAAAAGAATAACATCTAAAATCCAACATAAAGAATTAACTATTTATAACAAGTTAGGTAAATAAAGACTAAAGGAATGTAAGACACCCCAAATAATGACAGTAACAGAAGAGTTTCTAACTATCCACAAATTTCAAATGGTGATAGCAAAAATTGCAAGCAAGATCTTGGACATGAATCCATCACCATGAAAGTTTCGAAGAAACCACGTAACCACTTAATGCAAAGACTGAAATCATATCATTTGATTAGTCCCTAGTCTTTTAGAAATAGGACTTGAACTCAAAAAAAATCATTTTACCAAGTCCTAGTTGATATATATATATATAATTGAATTGAGCTTAAACTGAACTTAGAAAGATCAAATCTTTAAGTTTTAGCCAAATCAGTTGACTGGTCTCTGAGCACCAGTCGACTCACATTGTCCTGAAAGCTTATTAGTTTGAAGCTCAATCAATCAATCGACTTAAAAATTCCAGAGACTTGGCCATTACTAACTTCCTTGAAGCCAGTCATCTGATCCCAAATGACGAGTCAATAGTTTTTATTTAGAGAGATGAAAAACTATAAGGTCAATTAAATTAGCTGAATTCCACATATAGATTAGTCAACTACCTTAGCCAAACCAGACGACTACTTTATTCAAAATGCAAAATCAAATAGCTAGTTCAATTTTTTTTTCCATGCATTTAATACCCCCAACAACTATATTTTTGTATGGGACTATAAATATGGCTTTGTATGACCATTAGATATGTATCCAACTACCACTTAAGTGTTTATTCTTGATCATTCGTTGATATTTCATACACATTCAACGTAGATTTGAGCTTTAACTTGTTTATTAAATCAAAACTCTAGGATTGTGAGCTTATCATTATACAAACTATCTTTCAAAAGAGTTAATCTTTGTACACACAAATTCAAATCTCATTTATTGAGTGATTAAGGGTTGATAAACCATTGTAAAGACCAAGTGAATCAAATTGCACTTGGTAAGGGAGCTTGAGATAGCTTGTAAAGGCTGGTTTTTTACTTGAAAGAAGAGTGTGTAAAAGTTTTACTCTTCACCTGCAAGAAGGGTCCCATAGTGGATTTGAGATAATCCTCAAGAAGGTATCTTGAGGCGAGGACGTAGGCGAGAGTGACAAACCTTGTTATATTGTGGAGTTTGATTTTCTCTATCCATTAACTCCTTATTTTATTGTTTGTGTAATGTTATTCATATTGATTCATTTATTGTTTGCATAAATTTATAAAATTGAAAAAGATTTCATTGTTTGCCATTAGACCAAATTCAACCCCCTCTTGGGTCAATACTTGGATAACAACTATGATCATGTCCAAGCAATCAACCCTTCCTTAGAGGCATAAGTGAGAATATCGTCTAATGTCAAAAGTGTTTTTTTATTGGAACAAAATAACTAAGTTACCCATACTAACAGAATTGAATAACCAAACCTCATGACCACTTATGTTATTGGACTAAAGTTTAGTTCTATGAAGAGAAACTAATATCAGCCCCATACAGTTGAAATTTTATAAGCATAGGGTGTGGAGTATATCTGTAAAGCGACTAAATTTGGACCTGACTAGGTTTGACCCGCTCTGAATTTGATAAGATTATTTCATTGATCCGACCTGATTCGATGAACCCGATAGATTATTTATGTCCAATTATTTATTATTTATGAATGAATCTTAAAAAATCAAATTCCCAAGGGATAAAAGTAAACTCTCCCTCCGAAGAAAAAAATTGGATTTCATGCGCTTTTAATAATTTTTTCGGCTGCCAAATAATATAAAATTTCTCAATAATAAATTCTTAAATTTATTTTGAGCTTTATTAATACTAAATCTCATAATGCCAAGAAAAATTATTCCCAAATTTGCATTTTTTATACTTAGCATTCTTTTAGGGGCCTAAATTTGACTAAGTATGAAACAATTGACTTCTTCTTTTTTTTTTTTTGGGGGGGGGGGGGGGGGGGACTTTTGACTTTCTAACTAAAATCCAACAATTGGATGCAACCTTTGGGATCAAAACTATGAGTTAGGATGCCTAGGATATTTCTGATCAAAACTCTCAGTTAAGAAATTGGCAAAGTGAGTCCAAAAATTCTAATTTTATGATTTTTTAAAATGACTCAATCAGGTGGGTCGATTTAAAATCAAATGATATAATTGGATGGATTATGATCCAAATTAATATTTTAAACCACTTGATTGGCTTTGATGAGAGATTATGACCTTTCAATATTGGCCGAAATCAAAATTAAGTTACTAAAAACCTTAATTTAAGCCTAATATGAAATCAATTATATGATCCAATAATAGGAAAGATTTGAATCAATGAATTTTTTTTTAAATCCACCTTTCGGGTGGATTTGGAGTCTTTGGAACTATTTGGTGTCAAATGGGATTGAAATTAGGGGACTGAAAACCTAATTGTGGTCTGATTTTTAGGCAATTAGTAGAATCGACTTAAAATTACTTACAATAATAAAGTTCTACATTTGGGGTGGATGTGGAGTCTTTAGAACTCCTTAATTGCACTTTTTGATGGATTTTATAAAGCCCAAATGATAACACATTTAAGGTATCAATTAAAACTATTCAAAATTTTAAGTGATAGCGATTCCACTTATGATTAAATGCTCAACACCCTCAGTGATTAAAGTTTCAAAATATTTTCTAAATGACAAATATAACCTTAAATTTTCATCTTCTCATCTGTTACTTGAGAATTGACCTAAGAAAAGGGCGAATTAAGTCTTTGGCAAACAATAACATTTAATTTGACTAAATAATTTTTGTGCAAATATAATCAAATAAAGAGACATAAGCAAATATACACAAATTAAAGAGATAAGGGATGGAGAAGCAAACACTAGTTAACTATATTTTATGGGTGGAGAGTCAACTTCTTACAAAGCTTCACAAGTTTCTTCTCTTTTTGCTAAAAGAAATCCCCTCCATTTAGGTTTCAAGACAGCCTCTTACAATAATAATAAATGATAGAGAAGGTTCGAGTACAACAATTAATTAGTATCCCTCAAGGATAGATATACATATAAAAGATCACAAGACTAAACTAATTAATAAAGTAAGATAAAGAAAGCTTAATCTAGGGCAAGATGTTAGAAAGTAATGAATGATCTTCAATAGAATGTTCAAATGGTAATTGGTACTCATAAATGTTTAATACATTTAGTATTTATAACTCCTGATAGAACTATGGCCGATAGGTGCTGATCGATCGGATTGCATGTTCAATTAAAATTCGCGTTCCACAATAGGACGGAACCTTGTAGGATAAAGCTTATTTGAACGGGTTATCGTCTTCAAGGATTGGGAAAAATGATCGATTTAAGTGTTCATTAATTTCAAATTAATCCATAAATGATTTAAGAAATACTTTGATATTATTTAGAACTAAATTGAACTAAAAATAGAAAGACGAGTAAACTAAAGTAGTGAATTCGAATGAGAAATGTTTCTACAAATATTGTTGTAGAAGCGCAAAACTTATAATTTATTTTTGCGGAAGCGCAAAAATAAATTATAACCAATCTCACACAAAACACAAAATATACGTGGTTCGGCACAACCTGACCTACGTCCACAGATGAGAAGAGATTCAATTACAATTCTAGAGAGATATTACAATAGTAGAGAATACACAAAACTGGACCATGTACATAAGCTCTTGTCCCAGAGCTCTTCACCATGTACCAATCCATGAGACTTTCTCTCGCCCTCAGTGTTTCACTCTACTAAATCTGTAACTCTCTCTACCCATCAACTCCCTCACGAGGTTACATCTCTCTCAACTCATCAGTCTCAACTATATCCTAGGTATCTATTTATAGAGCCGTAAATCCAATTTCTTGTTGGACAATGATTACAATCCTTTGGACTCCAAAACTTTTCTAACAATAAATTATCTAATAAATATAACTCTAAAATAGCAAACCTTATTAGACAAGAATTAGAGACATAATACATAACAATCTCCACATTGACTCAAATTTCATCACATCAATCATCGTTTTCCATAACATTGAATTGGACACTCATGTGGCTTTAATCTCGCACAACTCTAATTGTCCCTATTGTATGCTACTCGATTAATCAAACCTCTAAACCTCCACCTTGAATACTCAAGCTCCATGCCATGTAATTCATCATGATTTTTTGATTATTGTGACCAAATAAATCGATTAATTGACTCCACCTACAATTGAAACATATTGTAGCACTGGTTGAAACTTCTTGTGTTTTTTGAATCTTTTTAGAATAAAGGTTGAATGTCCCAACATAAATCATCGGCTCTGATACCACTTGTTAGGAACAACGGAAGTGCAAAAAATATATTATAACCAATCTCACACAGAACACAAGATATACGTAGTTCGGCATAACCTGACCTATGTCCACGGATGAGAAGAGATTCTATTACAATTCTAGAGAGATATTACAATAGTAGAGAATACACAAAACCGGACCATGTACATAGCTCTTCACTATGTACCAATCCACGAGACTCACTCTTGCCCTTAGTGTTTCACTCTACCAAACCTGTAACTCTCTCCACCCATCAACTCCCTCACGAGGTTACATCTCTCTCAACTCATCAGTCTCAACCATACCTTAGACATCTATTTATAGAGCCGTAAACCCAATTCCTTGTTAGACAAGGATTACAATCCCTTGGACCCCAAATCTTTCCTAACAAGAATTTACCTAATAAAATATAACTCTAAAATAGAAAACCTTATTAGACAAGAATTAGAGACATAATACATAACAATTGTTTCACCACAATCTCCTCACTATTAGCCAATTGACATTAAAATTGGGAAATTTTAATTCAAGAACACATCATTGGATGGCTATAAGCTCAACTAATAAAATTAGAAACATACATTCGGTTTAAGCTAAGTATAATTCATCTTTAGAGGGCATGACTTGTCTACGTACACTAATCTAAACTAAATTATATTACTAATCATCTCTCCTTGACATGAATTATCAAAACCCCAATTAGAATGTTCAATTTAAACCCTAATTGCATGATTCTTTCTAATTGAATTACAAGAACAACTAAAAAATAAAGAACAACCACAATTCATTGCGTATATGAAAAGATTGGAATTCAATTGAGATTGTATTTATAGAATTAAGCACAATAATTCAAGTAAAATTATGAATTACTATATCTGATCATGCAATCCATCTTGAGTAAAAAACTTCAATTTTAATACAAATGGGTCAATAGAAGAGAGAGAAATAGTGTTACAACATCCCTAGAAGAGGTGTCTAGCCTTCCATAGATGATTGAATCTTCATCTTCAAGGTGAATTCTTCAATTTCCATGGTCATCCAAGCTCTCAAGAGGTCCAAAATTGCCCAATTCAAAAAATTAGATGTGTAGCCCCCCAAAATGAAAAGTGAGAGAGATTTAAGTGAGTTCTTGGTGGCAAGGGCGACCAGTCACCCTTGACCTAATGCAAGGGTCCAATTTGGACCTTTTTGACCTCTTTGGACCCCTTTGAACATTTTCTGAATCTTTTCTTCTTTGGACCTTCAAATTGGCGTTCTTAATAGATGGAACCCAACTCTCTTCAATGTCTGCACAACCCAAAAGGCATTCGCTTGTAAGCAAAGTTACTGAAAAAACAAGTAAAAATGGTCTTTTCTTGGTCGTTATGGTCAATGACCACTTGATTTTATCCAGAATACCCATCTAAGAAACAATAAAAACTTTACCCCGCGAACCTCTCTAAGATTTGATCATTGAATGGCAAATGAAGTGGTCCTTTCTAGTTGTGGAGTTCAATTTCCTATAGTCTATGCACACACGCCATCCCGTGGTGGTTCGTTGTGACACTAGCTCTCCTTTAGAATTCGGAACTATCGTAATCCTTGACTTTTTGGAAACCACTTGAGTGGGACTCACCCACTTGCTATCAAAGACTGTATATATAATACTCGCATCAAGTAATTTGACAACTTGTTATGCCCTAATTTCTGACTCCCAAAAATAGAAAGTGAACCCGTCCATTAAGCCCTAATGAACCTTCCTAACCAGTCAAATACCGCAGAAGTATAACCCTATACACACACTTATGTAAGTGTATACTCGACACCATTCATCCTAATGGGCCCCACATTAATCCATGCATACACATCCAACATAGAGTGGACTGCAATTTTGCACAATTAAAAATCTAATCTCGCACAATCAAAATTTTAATTTCGCACAATCAAAACTCTCGATCAATCGAAGTGCTTGCGAAGTACTATCGAGACCCTGCTAGAATTTGGGTCTACTTCTATTGAAATTTTCGCTACAAGCTTGCACAATCGAGAAGGCATTTTCACATAATTGAAGGATTTCGATCATGCGAAATGGGGACTTTGCACAATCAAAATACTTTCCTACAGAGATCCTACAATCTCACATTTGGTTCATTTTACACTCAAAATCCATTCTAACACCTAAAATCAACCATACAAGATTCCAATTTTTTAAACACATCCACACAACCCTTTCAACATAAATAAAACACCATAATCTCATATTCTCATACATTTGAGTCAAATCATATATATCATTGGTCACAAGTCCCACATCCACAAGTCTTCCTCATAGCTCATACATAAATTATCCAAAACATACATTTCATTAAAATGACCTTCTAAGTTTAGAATCATCATATGTATTACATGTATGTAATCCAAAATTATACGCAATTCAACTATGATTACAACTATAATGAATCAACATGCCACAAGCCGTCATGGATAGACACATATATAATATTCAAAATAAAGCCAAAAATTATAAAAAGCTCTACTTGGATGCTGAAGTCATGTTCGTCATAGGCGCCTTAGCTGTAAAAAGGTTTGGGGGAGAGGGGTGAGCATACAACTATGCCCAGTAAGAATGCCCCAATCCGCCTAGGCATTGACTCGACACCGACCTACGTGATATGCATGTCACTACACTACATGACACATTCAATGCTCTCATGTTAACCATCACAATGCAATTCAAGTAGTAAACATTTAATCCATATATCAAGTTTAACAATTTAAATATATAAGCAACAAGATATATATAACTTATTCGGTTATAATCCGACACGTAGACATGATTGGTCAACTCCGACGATCATGTGACCTTAGACACCTCCAATAACACTGGTATGGTTTAGACAACTTCGAAGGATCATACAATATTGGCAATATGTTGGCTTGCCAAATGTGAGTGGACAACTTCGATGCTCACTAGTTTTATGGGCAATTTTGAGTTCTAGGCTTTAGCCTTGGTATGGCGAGGCAACTTCGATGGTCATACCTAGTGGATAATTATACCACTCTTGTGACATAGTTGGGCAACTCTGAAACCCCGTGCATGATCCACTTGCTCAATTTTCTCACAATTACTTATATATGTATTTCAAACATATGTAACACATAACATATAATTTTCATGTTTTTTTAATGCACATTCTTGTTATAATTATATTTAGCATGCATTCTCACTACACTAACAACACACAGCCACATATATGTTCAATTATTGCATATAAATCACATATGCACACAATATATCACATAGTTAGATATGCTATCAATTTATACACATTACATGTATACACTCAACACATTACATATATCATAATATGCATCATTCTAACATGTAGGAATCATAAAACAAGGAGGAAATCACAACACCACAGCCTCTCCCACCACTCTCATACATGTTAACTTAACCTATACCTCTCCAAACCACCCAAAACCTTAGAATTAAGAAAAAAAAGAACACCCCTACCTCGAATTCTAAGGCTTTTCAAGCAATCTCCAAGAATTCCACCAAGGTCTACCTTGTTAAAATCAAATATTTTTCAGTTCAAATCGAAGCCCTTCACCCGTGCTACGAGTTGTCCTTCACTAGCAATTCTCGAATCCAAGCTGAATGCTTTCGAAATGAAGAGAGAGGAAATGGGAGAGAAGAGAGAGAGATAGGCATGAGCTTTGGTCAAGAGAAATGAGTGATTCTCTACATATACAGAGATTTAAAATATCTAGGGCTGCGAAATGACCAAATGCCCTCGGGCCACTTAACGTACCCTCTCAACCTCCATTTTGGGTTTTGAAAGCTCCTACGGCTCTAAAATCACTTTTTTAACTCTTAAACACTTCATTTGGTTTAAAATCAAAAATAAATATTTTTTGAACAATTTCTGAAATCCCGAGCCCTCCCGACTTGCTTCTTGGGCCCCGCCAACACAAAATTCTCAAATTTATCCAAACACTCCCAAAACTTTTCAAAACTTCTAAAAAAGTCCCCAAATATGTTTTCCATACTCAAAACATACTAAATATCATTTAAAAAATATTTATGGCAAAAATGATGAACAAAATAAAAAATTGGCCAAAATTGGTCTCGGTCTCTACACAACCTCCTTCATCATTACCTTTTTCATGTTAGGATTTAGGCGGCGTTGAGGCTCTTGAGTAGGTTTAGCATCGTCCTCTAAGTGAATTCGATGCATGAAAATTGATGGATCAATGCCCTTTAGATCCGCCACACATCACCCTATCACTTCTTTATGCTCTTGCAATACATTTAAAAACTTACTCTCTTGATTACTAAATAAGTTAAATGCAATTATGTCCAGGAGGGTGTTATTAGGACCTACAAATGCATACTTGAGCTTATCCGGTAAAGGTTTCAACTCAAATGGCGACAGAGACTCTAAGGATGGAAGTGGAGGAGTACTAGATAACTTGGGTAATAGTTCCTTAGCTACTCTCCATGGTGGACCATCTAAACTCGCTGTTGTCTCTAATAAAACATTTACTTCACTAATTATTTGTCCTATATCAAAGTCCTCAAAGCCGAAATGGCTCAAGCAAGCCTCTAGAAGATCCATGGATAAAATAAAGGGAAGTGTACTTTACACGGATTCATCTATAAAGTCAATGGCATGACATTCATCTTCATTTACATGATGTTAAAAGGCTTTGAACACATTAAGGAACACCTTCATGTTCCTGAATAAAATATCCTTAACTCTGGTTCTATAATTGATGCATGCATTGGCCGTTGCTAAGAACGGACGACCTAAGATTATCGGAATAGACTTTCTTAGGTTTAGGACAAGCTCCATGTCAAGGATGATAGAATCGAATGGGAAATAAAATTTGTCCACTCTAATGATAACATCCTCAATGACCCTACAAGGTTGCTTAATTGACCCATCTGTCAGTTGTAGCACAATCGACATGGGCTTAAGCTTTTCCAACCCTAGTTGGAGGTATACCGAATAAGGAAGCAAATTAACACTAGCCCCTAAATCAAAGAGTGCCCTATCAACCTCAAAATCATCGATGACATGGTTGGTGGACCCGGATCCTTGAACTTTGGGGGAGTGTTATTTTGAATGATGTAGCTCACTTGATCGTTAAGGATGAATTTTTTAGGACCTTGATTACTAGATTTTCTCTTTTGAGTGCACAAGTCCTTGAGGAACTAAACATATGATGGAATTTGTCTAATTATATCAGGGAGATGAATGTTTATCTTTATTTGTTTAAACACATCCATCATGTCTTGAATTTTTTTCCCTTGCTTACCAAATGGTGTTACTTTCTTAAGACGTTGGGGAAATGGAGCCTTGGGCTCATATGTTGTCTCAAGGGTATCACTAAGAACTGAAGCACTCTTTTCACCTACCCCCTCACCCTCATTCGTACTAGGTCCCCGAGTACTCTTAACTCTATCATCCTTTGGCATTTCAACTTCGTTATGTACCATTTTCCCACTACAAAGAGTAGTAATGGCTTGGATATGCTCATGATATTTGCCACTAGATGTAGTATCATCAATAGCATATTGACCTCTAGGGTTAGTAACCAGTTGGCTTGGAAGTTTGCCCTCCTATTTACAGTTCATAGCATTAGCTAATTGTCTTAGTTGAGCTTCTAGCTTTGAAATAGATTGAGAGTGGGTATTTAGCAATTGAGTCTTTGACTTAAGGTTACCTAAGGCCACCAATTGCTTCTCCTCAAAAGCTGAACTTCTAGGAGGTGGAGATGGACTTGAATTTGAACTCAAATGGTAATAGTATGGTTGATATAAATGAGAAATGGGTTGATAGTTAGGAGGATGAGAGAAGGTTGATGATTGTTGATAATTCAAAGAAAGATTATATGATTAATGAATAGGGGGTGACTAGATTAAAAATGGGAAGATGGTTGTCCTTGAAAGTTTTGAGAATGTAGACCATGGAATTGTTGAGGATTTTGTTCTTGAAAACCTTGAGAGGATATTCCTTGAGGCGTGGAAGAGGATGGACCTAATGATGGACCCTTCCAAGAGAAATTGGGATAATTCCGCCACCTCGGATTATAAGTGTTGGAATAAGGGTTATTTGCGGGGCAAAAAATGTGGCATTAATTTGTACTTAGAAGAATTCCGGGAATTGGCCTTCCATGGGAAAATTTTGGAATGAGTGGGTAACACTTGAGCAAACAACACACACTTCATGGGGTATGGGATAAGGAGGAGAAAATGACACGTGACCTTGGGCCATGAGTTGGTCAAGCTTCTTTGAAAGCTTATCAACTTTGGTAGACATTTTGGATGTATGACCTATCTTAAAGACACCCTCGGTCTTACGAGAACTACTTGTCCTCACTCGACTTGAAAACATATTTTGCAATGAGTTATCACTCAAATTCTTAACAGTTTGTCATGTCTCATCTTCATTTTTTTGCATAAAAACTCTTCCACATGAAACATCTACTTTTTGCCTATCAGAATCTAACAAGCCCTCATATAAACATTGCATCAATTGCCATTTAAGAATACCATGATGATGACACTTTCTAAGAAGATCATTAAATCAATCCCACGTCTCATGGAATTGCTCCCCCCCCCCCCACTTTGAGAAAAATTTGTAATGGATCTACGTATTTGATTAGTCTTTCCTATTGGGAAGTATTTTTTTAAAAACTCTTGATGCAACTTGGCCCAAGAATTAATGGTGTTAGGAGGAAGACACGTGAAGTAATATTTAGCCTTGTCATTTAATGAAAATGGGAATAAGATCATCCTTAAGTCATCCACCGAAAAATTTGTGAGTTTTGTGGTAGAACAAATTTTTAGAAATTCGTCTAGATGCTTGTAGGGATTTTTATTCGCATTTCCATAAAAAAGATGGAAGCATTTGAATAATGTTTTCCTTAATTTTATAATGATTGGCGGTGACATTGGGCAATTGAAGACATGAAGGTGAAGTGGAAGTTGCTGGGGTGAAATGATCCCGAAGAGGAATCAGTGGTGGTGGTTAAGGTTGAGATTGTTAGGGTTGTTGCGGGACTTGGTTTCTCATATGTTTTATCCTAATTTTGTGTAGCAACTGTTTTCCTTTAATTCGTGTAAAGGTGCGTTCAATTTCTAAGTCAATGGGAATTAAATGGCATGATAAAGAATGTCTACCATGCATACACCACAACACTACAACAAGCAATCCACAATTACAACTCCTTAACAAATCACAATTATAATACCGTCCTCCTCAATTATCACATGAAAGCAATAAAAGCAACAATAAGCCCGACAAAGGTCAATTTTCAAAGCAATGAAGCATTAATACCATGACAAGTGGCCAATTCTCAATCAACCTTGCACAACTACTATAACTAAGCTAAGTAAGCAATTTATCAACTATATTATCAATAAAACAAGTATAAAGAATAAAAAAGTAAGAAGCTCACAAAAGTCTTGGTAGATGCCGTTTCCTTCAATCACCAATTATACGCAAGTCCTGCATTCAAAACAATAATGAAATGAATCAAGAAATGAAGAACCAAAAAGTCTTAAACTAAGAATTAAAATAGAACTAATTTTTGAATTTAGCACCGTAACCGTTTGATCCAATCCCCGGCAACGGCGCCAAAAATGATCGGTCGGATTACTTGTTCAATTAAAATTCACGTTTCACAATATGACATATTATTGTAGAATAAGGCTTATTGGAACGGGTTATCATCCTCAAGGATTGGGAAAGATGATCGATTTAAGTGCTAATTAATTTTAAATTAATTCCCAAATGATTCAAGAAAGACTTTGATGTTGTTTAGAACTAAATTGAACTAAAAATAGTAAGACAAGTAAACTAAAGTAGTGAATTCAATTGAGAAATGGTTCTAGGGATATTGCTTCACCACAATTTCCTTACTATTTGGCCAATTAACATTATAATTGGAGAATTTCAATTCAAGAACACATCATTGGATGACTACAAGCTCAAACAATAAAATTAGAAATATACATTCCAATTAAGCTAAGTATAATTCATCTTTAGAGGGCATGACTTGTCTACCTACACTAATAACACTAATAGAAATTGTAGCACAAATCATCTCTCATTGGCATGAATTATCAAAGCCCCAATTAGAACGTTCAATTCAAACCTAATTGAATGTTTCTTTCCAATTGAACTACAAGAACAACTAGAAAATGAAGAACAACCTTAATTTATTGCATACATGACAAGATTGAAATTCAATTGTACAATTATCAATTACTATATCTAATCATGCAATCCATCTTGAGTACAAAAACTCCCAGTTTTAATACAAATGGATCAATAAAAGAGAAAGAAAAAGTGTTACAACATCCCTAAAAGAAGTGTTTAGCCTTTAATAGATGATTGAATCTCCATCTTCAAGGTGAATTCTTTAATTTCCATGGCCATCCAAGCTCTCAAGAGGTCCAAAATTGTCCAATTCAAAAAATTAGATGTGTAGCCCCCCAAAATGAAGAGTAAGAGAGAGATTTAAGTGAGTTCTCGAGGCCAAGGGTCCAATCTGGACCCTTTTTGACCTCCTTGGACCCCTTTGGACCTTTTCTTCTTTGGACCTTCAAATTGGCTTGCTTAACAGATGGAACCCAACTCTCTTCAATGTCTACTCAAATTAAAGGTCCAATTTGCATTGAATTAGGAGCAATTACCATTAAACTCCTAAAAATCAAATACAACATAATTCAATATTAAAAGCGTAAAAGAAGCATTACCAAGAGATTAAAATACGCAATTATGATGGCTTGAATGTAAAACATTCGACGCTTATCATGTGCATTAAATGCTTGAATGGGGTAGTTCGAACAAGCTGTTTTAAATTTGAATTGTAGAGTTAGATTACAAACTTGAGGCTTAATCGACTAAGTGGCTCAATTCAAAATTCATACCTTATTGGAGTTTGTCAAATTAAGTCGACTAAGTCATTTTTTACAAATTTTGGCACAACTATTGAAATTTTCAATTTGTCGACTAAGTCATTTGGACATTAGGTTGATTAATTTCAGCCAAGTAAATCGGCTAGATTGAACACTTAATCAACTAAGTCATTTAAAATATGAACTTAGAAATCTTTTAGGGTTGAAATGAGTTCTAATCTATCTAAGGACAAACATGACCTTATAATTTGAAACAATTAAGTCCTTAGCCTAAGTCAATGGGTCTAGGGGCCATTAAATGATATGATTCAATTCTATTGTGAGTCCTAAAGTTCATGATTGAGATTTCAAACAAAGTTACTTCAAAAATAACTGTTACAAGATAAACTAATACTCACCAAAGACTTTACTAACTACCTAAGTCTTAATCTTTAATCTTTGAGCTTTAGGTTCGTTCATCACATTACTTGTATCCATTTGAGCTTTTGCCATTAATCTTGAATTACTTGAGTTAATAAAAAAACACTTGTTTATAATCACACTCACGTTGTTGGATTTGTGGCTCAAATTCAATTGCGGCAATTTCTTTTTCCGTTTTGGAAGCTTGAAAACTTGTGAAATAAGACTAAAGACTTGGGGAAGAAGTTGTATACATCTATTTTAGAGTTTTGGTTGATTTGGTAACTTTTTGTTAGACAAGGTACGAGAATCCTTGTTTAAGAAGGAATGAGTTTGGAGACTCTATAAATATAGGTAGGGTTAAAAGAAAAGAGAGAGAGAAAAAAAAAGATGTAAGAGGTTGGTGAGTGTTGTGAGGAGAGGATTGTGTATATATAATTTTGAAAAAAAGATGTCAAGAGAGTGAAAGAGTGTGTGTGGTAGACATGCTTTTCGCGTATTGTATATTCTATTATCAATATAGTGAAATCTCTCTTTTCATAAACGTAACCCTGGAGTTGGGTGAACTATGTAAAATATTATCTTATGCGTAGTATGCTTGTGTAATTAGTTATGTGATGATATACTTCCGTTGTATCAAATGAAAAAGATTAATTCTCAACAGAAGTAATACCAAATACCCCTAAATTAAAACCTTTGGTTTAACATCATTCCTCGTCTCTCACGCTCAAACAACAAACCACCAACATTTTTCACAACAATCTTGCACGATCTATTATTGTTGTTCATTATAGGAGTACAAACACCTGACATTGATGAGCATGATCGGAGAGTTAGTTCTCCGAACGGATGGTCGGATAGGTTTGCTAATTCTTGATATATGGAGAAAAGTGTCGTGAACTATGTAAAATATTATCTTATGCAAAGTATGCTTGTGTAATTATTTATGTGATTATATACTTCCGTTGTATCAAATGAAAAAAAATTAATTCTCAACAGAAGTAATACCAAATACTCCTAAAGTAAAACCTTTGGTTTAACATCATTCCTCGTCTCTCATGCTCAAACAACAAACCACCAACATTTTTCATGACGATCTTGCACGATCTATTATTGTTGTTCATTATTGAAGTACAAACACTCAGACATTGATGAGCATGATCGAGAGTTAGTTCTCCGATCGGCCGGTCGAATAAGTTTGACTAATCCTTGATATATGGAGAAAATTGTCGGATTACAAATTGGTTGTGGTTTTCCCACGGTCAAATAAGTTTGGGTTTAAGTTGGCATAGTGTGACTGGTCAGCATAAGTTAGTGCTCTTCACACATCGACAGACAGCTACTTTTCTTGTTTCCACGTATTAAAATAATAAGCCGCTCAAAGAACGATCATCAACGGTAAGATTACAGCATTTCCAACTATACGTCGCATCACAGACAATCCTAGCCTGTCCCGCCACAATCACAAGTGAAAAACGAAGTGTCCTTGAAAACCACCCACAACGTTCACAATAAGTAGCCAATGGTGACACGCCAATTCAGCACAAAAACATATCTGGTTCAGGTTTATCAACCGTGGTCCACCGGCTCACGTTAGCAACCCTCGCGTGGTCAGAAACTCATCGTAACGCTTAAATATCCCGATAACCCTCCACGTGTCCAAACTCTCTTGCATCGTCGATTTATCCGTTGGAACCCTAATCTCTCTCTCCTCTCTCTCTCTACTCTCTCTCTTCTCTGCAACTCCATTGAAGAAGAGAAGAGAAACCAAATCAAAAAAATTTTTTTTCAACAAAAATATAAAATATATATATATATATAGTAAATGGGAAAGCTTATATGTGATTCAACGACCTCATCACCGGTGATTCCGTGGAGAGATCCAACATCAGCTCCGTCATTGGAGAGCATCGAGACCGTTGATCTAGCTGACCACACGACAATTACCGCCTGGGAAGACGTGACCGGCTTGGAAGAGCAGCAAAGGCGTCATTTGCAAAGGCTGCACGCTAAGGGAGTCCTGTGGAAGCATCCAGGCGATAATGACTCCGCCGCCGCCGTGTCAGTGGTGTTCCGGCTGACGCACGGCGGAGATGTGGAGGCGGACGGGAACTGCCTCTTCACGGCGTCGCAGAAGGCGATGGGATCGGCGGCGATCGACGCCAGAGATCTGCGGCGGAGGACGGTGAGGAGGTTCTTGGAAGATCTTGGATCTGTGAGTGGATTGGTGAGGGATGAGATCGAGGAGGTTATAAAGCACATGTACTCGCCTGATCTCAAGTCTGGGTGGGGTATTCATGTGGTTCAGGAGGTCAAGTTGTTGGCCAAGAAAGAAGATCGAGAGGCCTTGGATTCATCTATCGACGAGCTTGTTCAACTAGGGATGCAAAGGTAATTTCTTTTTTGCTCGTGGATCTTTTCGTCCAGATTCAGATTTCAGCCTTTGGATTGTCTGAAACTTGTTTTTTTCTCTCTCTTTGCTCCGTTTGTTTAGGGCGAAAACGTAGAGAATGAGAAGAAATGTAAATCTGGGACTCATGAAGGCGAAAAATACACTGAAATATAGATTTGTGGCTTCTTTAATTGAAACCAAACTTGATTTCCTTTTCTTTTTCCATTTTTGTTCCCATTATTGCAAGTAAATATACTAATAGTTTGAAGGTTATCTAAAAGATATTAATTTTCTTGGGTTGGACTAATTTTGTGCGTGTGTTACTATAGTTGCATTTGGATTGTCTGAAACATGTTTTTCTCTCTCTTTGCTCCGTTTGTTTAGGCCCAAAACGTAGGGAATGAGAAAAAATGTAAATCTGGGACTCAAGAAGGCGAAAAATAAACTGAAATGTTTATTTTGTAGCTTCGTTAATTGAAATCAAACTCGACTTAATTTTACTTTTTCAATTTTTGTTCCCATTAGAGTATACCAATAGTTTGAAGGTTATTTAAAAAACATTAATTTCTTGGTTTGTAGTAAATTTTTTTTTTTGTGTTACTATAGTTGCATTTTTGTTCTCTGTTTCATACAGTTTCTTATTCCATCATTTACCCATTTTCCCCCTCTGGATTGTGGAGGAGATTGCATGTAGAGGAATAGTTGAATCTTGTTTTTGAAATGTAAAAATATTTTATATTTGTAAGAGTGTGTGTGTGTTTTTTTTTGGAAAGAAATTGAAATGTTGAATTCTTATTTTTTTTTCCATGAATGTTAATGCTAAATTTTACACGTATATGTGATTGGAGTATGTTATTGGATTAAGAGTGAGTGTTGCAGATTTTTGTGCTATTTTGAATTACATATGTGTTTGTTTGTTTTTTCTGATTGAAGAGAACTGGCTGCGGAGTCTATTTACAAAGAGAGATGTATTGCTGTGGATGATGGCCCGAGTTGGGCCAAGTACATGTCAATCTCTGGGTCTCCGGATGATGAATATGATATCATCACTTTGCAATATACTGAGGAGGGTTTATTAACTGTAGATGAAAACAGAGAAGGCCATGCAGCAGCGTTTGGAGATGATATTGCGATAGAGTGTCTTGCAACTGAGTTCAAAAGAGAGATATATGTGGTAAATAACATTTGGTCCCTTGGGTTGTACCTCATTGCTCCTTTTTTGTTGTTTTTGTTTATTTTCCTCTGAGTTCAAATAGAGTAGAGTTTTGACTTTTGGGGGGTACAGACCTCTCTCTCCCTCTCATTTAAATGAGCGAGAATACTACAAATATTTGAAAGAATTTTGGAATGAAATGGAATAACAAATATAATCAGGGAAAACCACCCAAATCCCATCCTAATGGAGGCAAGGCATCCATGTTACACGATCTTTAGTGTATTCACATCCACTAAATGATCATATACCAAAAATTATTCATTCACAAAGCAAGTCCCCTTCAAGTTTTTGCATATTGAAAACTTCCTCTCTTGTTCAGGGGAAAAAGAATCTTTTAGGGTTGGGGGTACCAGATCCTTGTGAGACACAATCCCAACATTCTCACACAGAAAGTAAGACACGGACACATCAAGGACATGACAATGAGTTATATATTCTGACTCTGACATAATTTTTTTTATTTTTAAATCACGTCATTATAATCAGCCCCCTCATATAGAGAAGGACATATTAAGGACACGACAAATATCTTTGTATATGTCATGGACACATCAAGGACATGACAATGAGTTATATATTCTGACTCTGACATATTTTTTTTATTTTTAAATCACGTCATTATAATCAGCCCCCTCATATAGAGGAGGACATATTAAGGACACGACAAATATCTTTGTATATGTGTTTTTGTGTATGTTTATCCATCTATTAGTATATGTACGAACCATAATTTGATGACTCCTCTCTAACTCTCATGGTTACTCATTTAATGAAATCTTCCTATAATATTTGCTTTTCAAACATCATCAACCTTTATATAAATTCTACGTAAAACTTACATTTCCATTTTTAATTTTTACAATTATATGTTTTTTCATGTTAAAAAGATGTCCTAACCAGTAATCAAGATTTACTTGTACATATTTTCCAATAAGTGTTGGCCATGTATCAAAAATTAAGAATATTACTTTTAAATTTTGACACACCCAAGAAGTGTCAAGCAAATGTCCAAAAGTGTTTGAGAAATGTCGGTATCCAGCATTTGTGACACAGATATAGCTCCTTTATAGAAGCACATGGCAATATTTCCATACTGAAGTTTTATCTTTTGTAAACGTCTTGGGGACTTATGGTTAAAGTCATTTATTCTTAAGCTTCCTTACTTTCTTTTTCTTACGTTTAAAGGTGCAAGCGCATGGATCAGATGCAATGGTGGATGAAGAAAATTGTGTTTTTTTTCTTCCACATCGACCAAGGAGTCAAATTTGTGAACCTCCCTTCTTCCTCTTCATGAAGGGAACAGGTAATTGAACTTTTTTAAGTTGCTTGTTTAAATTTTTTGGTTGGGTTAGTTTTTTGTGGTAATTATATTTTGTTACTATTCCCTTTGTTATAAGCACTGTAAATCTATAGTTATTCTTTTAATGTTTTGTTTTTCTTTTTAAGCTGTATGTTTATATACCTTCTCATATACAGGTTGGTGTGGGGCTGGAGCTGATCATTATGAGCCCCTTATTGCTCATCCTTCCTCATTTGTGTCCCATGAGAAAGTTGCTGTGGTACTCTGAGGTCTTACTCATGCAGTTTTGTGGCGTAGAGGTTAAATAGAAGTAGTTGTTCAATTTTCCCCCCCATTATTTGGCATGCAAAGTTGTTCTCCACATACTTTTCTAGGAAACAAGGAGAATTTTCGTGCGTAGAATTATTTTTTCTTTCATCAGTATTTAGACTTGGTCACTTTCACCTTACAGCTGGCAGGTTTTGTGCCTGAGTGTGAGCAAATCTGTAGTATCATAGTCGTAGTGGTTTTTCCGGCTTCTATATTTGTTGTTGAGTTTTCTTGAGGATCCTTGTATCATCTTGGTACTATTTTGTTCAAGGTTGAATAGTACCTTTTTTGTTGTATCTGATTCTGGATTTCATCTATTTAATTATAGAAGTGACTTTTTCATTCTTTTTCATTCAGCTGAATAATACAACAGTAGCTATTTATTCAGTTTATGTATTTTAACATACTGTCATTAGTTATCTCATCAACTCAGTTGACTAGTGTTCTTGTTCAAGTAAAGGCTGAGCCCCCCAAAGTTTCATAGGTCTAATTTGAATTTATACCTAGAAATGCATGCATTAAGTGTCTCAATCTTTTGACTTAAAAAGATAATTTCAAGGCTTATTATTTGATAGTATAATATGACTTCGATGCCCATGTTAATATGAATATGGTTATAGCCTAGTGGTACTTACCTTCCAAAGTGGAAGGTCGAGGGTTTAAGTCCCCCGTAGGGGCAAGTGGGTGTGTGTGTTATTTTGCCAGGATTAAAAAAAAAAAGTGAATATTATTATTATACGATCCGTGGACTCAAGCTTGGCATATTTGTCTATTTTCTAACCTTACTCATTTTCAATGATGAACTTATTTACTGATAAAAGAAGAAGAGATGGCTTTATTTGTGTAGGTTTGCTTGAACAGAACAGGAAGAATGCTTTTCGAATTTGGTTCCTGTTGTAGTGCCTGCTGATTAAGGTGCAGATTTAGCATTGCATAGAATTTGTACCTAATGAGTGTTGTCTTATTTTTGTCAAAAGTATTTTGGATAATATTTTTGTTCGACATTTTGCTTATGCAATGTTCAATTAGAGAGAATACTTTTGGATATATTCCATTGGAATTGACCACATAGCATCTGATGTGAATACTCTTGGTTTCTCTTTTAGTTTAAATAAGCTCTCTCTCTGTCTCTGTCTCTGTCTCTCTCTCTCTCTCTAGCACTAGCTCAGATCAAGGTCATTTTGGATTCTCAAAATAAGGAGGCTCATCTTCTATATTGTTTTATCAGTGTAGCCCTGGTATATACTTGCAATGTCATTATATACAATCACTTTATTGGATATAATCAAGATTTGCTGTGGTTTGCTCTGAAGAAGGCGCTCCGGACTCTTTTTGCATGCAGTTTGATTGCACTGAATTAATTGTATGTGAGCTGTACTGTGGTCTTCGTTTTTGGTTCGTCTAGCTATTTTTATTTCAGAAAAGATTGTTATTTTTTCATGGTTTGGTTACTACATTAAGTCTAAGTGACTGTTGGTTGTTATATCTGTAGAAATCATTTCAGATTCGGGTGCTTTTCCTTTAGATTTCCAGAGCACGAACATCTACTCCTAGATTAGGAGAGAATATGAGATAATTCTGAAAAGATCTCCCATTTAGAAAGTATTAGTTTTGAGAGAATGTGTTGGTTGGATAATTCTGGTTTTTTTATCTGTCATCAACTTCCCTAATTCCCTTGTTTGGTTGGTTGATTTTCATTTTATATTTAGCTATTTATTTCAGACAGATAAGAGAACTTGGAAGCATCATCAATCATGAAGAACTGGCTCTAAAGGCTACTAATGAAGGAGTTGGATAGAGAGTGAGAGGAGAGGGTGCGGTAATGGTGGTGGCAAGGAAGGTGATACTCCTGCCTATATATATATATATATATAACAAGGCAAGACAGTAAATTCATTATATCAAGCTCAAAGAATTACATCACTTACCACGTGGCTCTCAATGACCTGAAAGCGAAGCTCTTCTCAACACCAATGACTCAGCTAGAGAAAGGGTTTTTAATGTTTGATGCAAAAAGCCCAAGCTTTCGGGACTATCCCCGTGAGGACCTGATGTTGGGTTTAAATTAATAATTAACGTCTAGAAATCAAGATTAAAACATTAATTAAAGAGAGAAATTTAGTGATTGTATATGATTAACATAGTGAGATATCAATGGTTAGGATTAAATCACACCAAATAAAATTGAAAAGCCACGATTGAACCGTATAAAAATTATATTGTGAATTAGATCACAAATTAACAAGTATAATTCTAACTCATCAATTAATAGTAATTACATTGCAATCTAATTTTAAAATCCCAACACCTTGAAGCACCACCACTCCTCCATCAACATATATAATGGTTGATCGACAGATATGGGTTGGGAATCAACATATTTAACTCAGTCCAATTGACTCCAAGGCTACTGTGGGCTAAGTATGAAATTGGCAACTCTTTTAGGCTCGTCAGTGTAGACAAGTCAATGGCCTATGGGCCCATAATTGGACAAGTGGTGGGCTCATGGTATAGATGGGCCCTTCTAGGACTTGGTATAAATTGGTTTAACAAAAGGGCCTCAAGGCCCAAGATTGGAGAAGAATATGCTCTTACTTTTCCTTTCTTCCAACTGAAGATGCGTTTAAAACACTATTTCTTCATTGACCACAAAATAAAGATAATTTAATTCCCACCCTCTACTTTGGAGCACTTCTATGAAGATTCTTCTATGAAGATTCTTCACTCACATACAAACAATCACATAAAGCTCTCTTGTTCATGTACAATTATAAGTTTATTCTCTCTCTCTCTAAAAGAGTAACAATTATATTATAGGGTATTCTAAAGGCTTTCTATTTTTCAAAAGCAAAAAAAAAAAAACCAATTCATTGAACATTTGCATCATAATATAAAAAAGAGTAACAATTATATATTGTACTTGGGAGTAAAAGAAGGGAGGTTACAACTTGCAAGTTGCAACCATTGTGTGCTATTTAAGTACTAACATACAACGTCACAAAACCATCATCACACGTTCACAACCATGAAAAAAATAAGCCAATCAAACCCAACCCACCCACCCACTTCCTTGGCATGTTTGATTACCTCACACCTTTCCTCTTCTTTCTCCCAAAAAGTATCTTACTTTTAAAGATCACACTTGGATACTCTCCGCTGTCTCGTGTTCGAAATTAATCTCCATTAGTCAAAATTCATACAAGTATATATAAAGAGAACAATTAAATACATTCACGCGTAACACTTTCATTAATATTCAAATTTTTAGAGTTTATATAGATAATGAAGTCCAAATTTTACTTAAAAAATAAGTTAAAAATCAATTAGGAATGTTTTTTAAAATTTTTGAAAAATTTAGAGACCAATTCCAGTCAAAACAGGACAAATTAAGTCAGTTCGCACATATCAGTGAAACGCAACCTGTTGCCATTAGTTGATTTTTAGAACATGTAAAACAGAACTATTTTGGACTAGTTGTGAGGTAA
Source organism: Cornus controversa (assembly GCA_026545225.1). Taxonomy (NCBI): domain Eukaryota; kingdom Viridiplantae; phylum Streptophyta; class Magnoliopsida; order Cornales; family Cornaceae; genus Cornus; species Cornus controversa. The sequence continues at coordinate 81,514,265 of CM048846.1, read as the reverse complement.
AAGCAACCGGTTCCTTTTATGAAAAATTTAATTTTTTATTCTGAAACCCTAATTTCCAACCAAAGACTTCATCCTATGAAAATTAAGTGTTCTCACATACTTATTTGAACTAAGTGATGCTCTAATCATGATCAATGATATTCATGCTTATTCGTAACCACTTGAATGCTTCAACCTATCAAGTTCCTTGCCTAGATCATTGATGCATTGACGAAGAATACTATCCGAAGACTTCAGTTTTCAACTTCATGATCGATTACAAAAATATAAATGAAAAGATTACAACTCGATCATACATATTTTTGATATCGAAAATTGCCAATTACAAATATATACGTCACAATAAATAATAAAAGATAAATACACAAAGATTCTTTATTTAGAATTTTTTTGTACTTTCTTAGAGATTGTGATCATTCATTAAATAGAGAATAGCTAAAAAAGATTTGTGTAACATAGGAAAAACAAGAATTAAAAATGAAAATATAAAGTGTCCAATGGTTAGAGATTAATTAGGGGCTAAATATTAGATATGTTGCAACAATTTAAGAATTTCAAAATTATATTTATAGATACATATAGAATGAAAATATATAAAAAAAAAAATTTGAGGGGGCAAAATGTGGTGGCAACTTTAGAATTTCAATTTTGTATATATAAAAAATGAAAAATATATTCCTATGTAGATTGATCGCAATATACAGGGGTGTGCATAAATATTTAGGTTTTAAGTCATATATATATATATATATATATATATATATATATATAAGAAAATTATAAATGCATCCCACTTTTTAAAAAAAAAAAAATTAAATAACGTAAATACCTTTTATACTTGATTCACATGAATTGAATTAGAATAAGGACAATATTATTATTTCATATTAATGCTGTATTTGATACGCAGGAATAGAAAGCTCATTCCATCCACCTCAACCACCCGTATCACTTCCACCACCACACTTCCACATTGCCACCTTCCTTCACCACCACACCTCCACTACCACTCCCACCACACCACCGCCGTTGTCGCCACATTCTTCCACAACCTCCACCGCCACTGCCATTACCGCGATCCACAACGCTACCTTCCTTCACCACCATCACTATAACCACACCTTCGTTAGTTTAATTTATTTGTCAATAATAAAAGTATTTTAGACAATTTAATTTAAAATTTATTTCATTTTTACCCATAAAATACAGCATAAAAGTGAAGTCTTTTATCACATGTATCACTTGAAGTGTGCTTTAGTTGTTGGATTATCAAAATTACCCTTTATTTTGACACAAACCTTTTTGGCCTCCTTGATGTCATGAATATTAATTTCCTTTAGTTGGCTTATTTTTCTCCATTCAACACACGTGCCGCCTACTACCACTTCAATTATAAGGGAATATGCCAATTGGCCCCACCAAAGGCAGGCCGGCATGGTAAAGCCTTTTCATACAATAAAAAGACGAAAATGAAATTGACGGTAAAACTAATTGAATTGTAATGAAGGCAAGCAATGAGAAGCTAATTTATAAAAAGTATTTTTCGAATGTGTGTGTGTATATATATATATATATATATAGTACTAATCTATTGTTCACCAAAAATTTCATTCACACCAAATACAGTATCCATTTGATGTGATTGATATAAAAAAGACAATTATTAAAAAAAATTTTAACAATCATATTCAACGGTTAATATGCTTATTGTGAATGAATTTCTTATTTATCGATGAGCAAGAGATCATTACTTTATATATATAAATTACTTTTTTATTCTATACTCAAAATTACAAACACCATTTAGTAATTTATGAACAAAAATTCACAAGTGGGTAGTTTTCCCAAATTCAAAACCATCCACAGGAGTAGTGGAAAGCAAAAACCAAAGCACTAAGTAACACATTCCTAGTTTGACATGGCTTTTCAAAAGGCAACACCCTCATACAAAATAATTATATATAAAGCACAATGCATGTGTTGAATCCACTAAAATATCTTCCCTTTCCCCAACTATATATATATAACCCTATGTTTGCAATTCCTCTATGTTCAGTCACAAGCTTTACTAATTAAGTCCTCTAAGAGCCCCATCATATATATATATATATATATATAACACAATATTCCCTAACAATGGATTCAATGAAGAGTACAAGAAAACTTGAAGCCATGAAATATTACAAGAAGGGTGAGTTTCTAATTAGCAATCTCATTCTTCACTCTCTCATAGCTTTAATTTGTACCTTGTTTTGTTCATATTATTCTTTGTCTTCCATGAACTACCACTTTGTGGACTTCGTTAGTATCATCCAAAACCTCTTGTCCTTGTTCTTCAACCCCAAGTGGTTGTTCATAGTAGGCAATGTCATCGTTGCCATCCTTGTCAGACAGTCAAAGCTTGCTGGTTCGCCCTCATCTCCGGCCACTGAGATTTACAATGAGTATGTTAAGAGGAGCCAAACTCTTCATGATCAAGCCTCTGCATATAAGGCGAAGAAAGAATTAGAAGGGAAAGTGGAGAGAAAGAACAGTACTAGAAGAGGATTAATGAAGATCAAGAAAAACATGATGCATATGATAGAGAGAGATCATCAAAAAGGAGAAGAAACATTAAGGGAGAGAGATGATGATGAAGAAGAAGGGGAGGCTGGTTTAGCTGTTGAGGAGTTGAACAAAAGAGTTGAAGATTTTATTGCAAGGGTTAACACGCGAAGGTGGCTTGAAGATAATATAAATATATAATATATGTATATATATATGTTGTAATATACTGTAATAAATTTGAATATTTTTCTGTCTGGAAATGGAAAGCCTACTTCATTGCTGGTGAAGGTGAAAACCAGATCATTGGTTTTAATTTTGATAATTAATTATTTCATCTTAATTTATCACATTTACTTGCATTCATTTATTTATTTATTTTGGGCAAGTAAAGAGAACCACACTCCATCCCTCACATCAAGAAAGAAAATGAAGAATGTTCATTGTAAATATCAACATGAATACATGTGACTGGTACCATATTGTTTCGTATTCGTATCAGATACTTGTACATTTTGGACATTCATGAATACGTATTGAAATATATATATATAAGTTTCATTAAGGATCTCATCTATATAACCATGTGAAATTTGTAATTTTTTTTCTTTACTTGCATGCCTAAAAAAGTCAAAACATAATCTATGTTGTTCTATAAGTAGCTAAACTAAAATATATGTTTAACCTTGGTTCATAAGCACATTATGAAATGTTTATAAGCGTTTAGGTTCATTTGCAACCATAGTTCAAACTCAAAATCGACTCCTGAAAATAATCAAACTCAACATCCATTACCCAAAGCTTCACTTTTCATTCTTATTTGAAATCTCTCCTTTATTAATTAATTAAATACTTTATAATCGTGTTTATAATTTATTTTAAATCAAATCAATGTATTAGTAAGACCCACTCATCAAATAATTGTGGTTGAGTTGGTTTAAAAAGTATGATCACAAATTATTTGCATCCAAATTGAAATCTCTCTTTATTAGTAAAAATATCTTATACTTGGTTGGTTCCGGCCATTTATAGCTCCTAATAATTCACCCTCCAGACCATATAAATCTCCCACCGTCCCCCCCCCCCCCCCCAAAAAAAATAAAAACACAGATTATGACCTGTTTGGTAGATGACCTATTTGCCCAGAAAACTTAAAACATATTTTTCTTGTCAAACTTGTTATTGATTTTATTTAAAACACACTTTAACAAAAACACTTGTTCTGTTTTAGACAGAAACAAAACAGAATGCATGCCAAACAAGCCTTATATGATTGAATAAACCACCGTTGCTCACGTTCCGTCACTAATTTACATACAACTTAGTAGGGGCATCCGCCGCTACTGAAATTTTTAATTTTTGTATTATATACTTATAATTGTATGAAAATTATAATAATATCCCAATAAATTACACTTTGTCCCTACTAAAATTTTTAAAAAATCTCACTCCAATATATATACTTTTTCATCTAAACTAACGTGATAATTATAAATGCATTTAACGTTTTCTTCACTGATAACAGTCACTCCCCACGTTTCACGTTGGGTGTATACATCATTATCATATTCATGATTCACACAGCCATGGCAAACGGGCCTATATGATTGAATAAACCGCCGTGGCTCACGGTGGGCGTATATATCATTATCATATTCATGATTCACACGTCAGGAAGAGGAGGAATCAGCTGGGTCCACCCACCTCCCTCTAAGCTTACCATGGTTATGCGTCCAAATTTGTTTAACATTATATATATATATATATATATATATATATATATGTACGTATCTATGGGAGGTCATTGTGTTTTTTTTTATTTATAAAAAAAAATGACAAAAAGCTTTCTAAATTTATTAATGTGTAATTTCTTATTTTATAATATCATAACTATTTTTTATATTATAAACTTTAATTATTATTTTTTTTATACATTTTTTACTTTATGCTTTTTTTTTATCTTGTCAAATGAAATAATTTATTCAATACATACAATTTTTTTTTTTGTAGTTTGCCGTAGATAATTTATTCAACAGATATAATTTTTATCCTTTATTTTCGTGTACTATATATATATATATATATATATATATATATATATATATAGATATTTGCATAATATCTTTATTTTTTTGGGTTCTATCAGAAGAAATAAATTATTCAATAGAGTTTTTTTTTTTGCTTAGTATACATTTTTTTGGAGTCTTGTTAAAAGAGATAATTTATTCAATAAAGGATAATTTATTCAACATAAATAACATATTTTTTAGGTCTTCTTAAAAGAGATAATTTATTCAACATAGTAACTTTTTTTGAGTATTTTTTTTTTTTTTATCTTTTTAAAAGAGACCGAAAACATTAAAGATTGAAGACGGGAAAAGAGATATCTAGAAGGGTAGTTGTGTAATTTTTAAAAATTTTAATCATTCAAAGTTAAGAGTTAAAATTGTCATTTCATTTAAAATGAGAGTGCAAATACAAAAAAAAAGAATGCGAATATCACCTCCCTACACACGCACGCACAAAAGTACACTAAATATGTTGCAAAATAGACTTCTTAAACTTTTAATTGTTGAAAAAAAATAGTGATCTAAATATCTTTCATAAATCAAGAAAATTGAAATTTTTTTTTTTGGTAGTGTGACAAATGAGATTTTTTTTTTCTTTTTTTTTTTCTTACGGAGAGTATTTAGGTTGTGATTTTTTTTTTTTTTTTATGCCATACCATGCATGTATTTCACTTAATGGTTAAATGTGACTGTTGAATTTCAAAAGTGTAACGCGATTACTTTTAAAAGTTGAAAGGTGTCACTGTCTTTTAAAACAAATCAATGGTTGAGGGTACTTAGTGCACTTTTGTCTATATATATATATATCTATATTACATTTCAGCTTTGAGTTCAAATTTCCCCCCAAAAAATATTTATCATCTAACGGTCAAAAATACTTAAAAATCCAATCCTACGGTTTAAAATATCTATAACTATCTACGGTTTAAAATAATTCCTTCCACTTACAATCTAATCTAACGGTTCCAATTTTATAATATCTCACTACAAAAAATCAGGTTTTTTCCCACGGACCATTTACTACGGTTTCAACTTCGTGGTAAATAGTAAGGTATTTGCTACGGAAAAAAAAATTCGTGAAAAATACCCATTCGTATTTACCACGAAAATGTTTTTTTGTGGTAAATACTCTAGTATTTACCACGAAAACTTGATTTCGTAGTAAATATTTTTTTTCGACGCAATTTTTGTCGTAGTAAATAATAAGGTATTTGCTACGGAAAAAAAAACCCGTGGAAAATAGCCCTTCGTATTTACCACGAAAGAATTTTCGTAGTAAATACCATTTTTCGACGAAATTCGTGCCGTAGTAAATACCAATATATTTTAATTAATTAATTTTTCCCAAATTAATTTTACCGCCCCATAATTTCACTATTTTCCCTTCCCGCTCAAAAATAATATACACATATATGTATAGCCTCGGGTTAATAAAAAGATGTATAACCTAAACAGATGCTACTTCGATCAGTTCTCCAAACCCTTTAGTTATCAAAAATGGAAAAACCCCTTTCCCAAACCCTGTGTCTTTGATTGACCCTTGTTCGGCTACTATTGTGTGTCGATCGGTTGAAGGTAAGTTCTCTCTCCTCTATCTCTCATCTCTCTCTCTCTCACTCTCACTCTCCTGAAAACCTAAAGCGAGAGTTTTCTCGGCAGGCCGTGAAGAATCGAAGTCTATAAGTGTTTCATTTGGTTTGATTTTCGATTCAAACAAGGTTAGTTTATTCATCTCAAATTGCTGTTTGTTCTTTTTGGTGTATTTCAATCTCTTTGGTATGTCGATTGTTAGTGTTTGTGTTGCTCCTTGTTTACTTGTTTTTCCTTGCTTTTTGTATGAGTTGTTTGATTAGCTTGGATTGTTTTGTGGTTCTTCCCCCCAGAGTATGCCTCCCTGTAACTCTGTGTTTGGTTTTATAAAAATTTTTTTCCCAAACAACAATGGAAATAAAATTCTTGCTACCTAGAGTTTTTGTAGCTTCTGGGATTTTTTTTTTCAGATTGTCCCTAAATTTCATCTTAACGGAACATGCCTAGTCCTATTAGACCCCTTAGCTGTGATTAATTGAATTTTTTTTATTTTATTTTATATATATATATATATATATATATAATTTGATGGGTAAGAGAAACACGCATATGCACTTCATCCCAATTTGGATTTCAAATCTCAAACGTCCCAACTGGGAGAAATAAATAATAGACCACTCAAACAACTAATGCTCAGCAATATATACAAATTTTCAAAATTCAATTTTGGGTAATAATTTAGTTGTTTAGTGAGTAGTCCAATTCATGGAATCATGTGACAGTTTGGGGAGCATTTTTTTTCCAGTTCTCCCCTCTCCCTATTTCCTTGTCAAGGGCAAATAGTTTTTTAAAGCTTCACGCATGATCACTCTTTGCATGTGACATACTATATATGGTCAATAGATGTCCATAATTAATTTTATAATGCAAGTATTTTAAGGAGTGTTTTCCTGGAGAACTAATTTTTCTTTATTATTATACATGGTTAATATCTAGATGCTTCTATAAATACAATATCATATATATGTGGACTGCATCACCTAGGAAATTCAGTCTCATGTTTTGGTTGAATGTGTAGGCAACATTGTTGAGACTTTAGACATAATAATTCTACACCTTCAAGATCGTTATTTGGTTCTTAAAATGTAACAGCCAAATAATGAATTTTTCTGAATTGCTACCATCTGCCCCTTCTTTATCAATTTTTTCTTCTACAGTTTTCTAATAAGGGGACTTATTCTAAAGCAAATTAATGATTAGTTGCTTTTAAAGTCTTCAACATGCATTCTTTTTCCTTGTCTTTTCATTCATTCTTTTTTTCTTTTTCCTTTTTAATTGCCCTTTTTCTCTTCAATTGTGTACATACATATATATGGATTGATAAAAATTTTCACTTAGTAGTACTTTACTGTTACCTCTATTAACATACTCTAGCAATTTCTCCTTTTTCTCTTTATCAGCCGAAGTTATCAACTTGTCGTTGTTAGTAGAGACTATAAACTTGCTATTATTGTCATCCATCAGTTGCCACAGTTTTAAGATTAATAATAAAATGGAGGGGTAAATGGCAATTTCACCACAATAACAACCTTGGAAACAATGATGGGTACAACAAACAATAACTTGGGGGTTTCTAACTATCTAACAGGCATCTTTTTAACTTAATGCAGCTTGAATTGTTAATTTATATAGCATAATTCTAAATGTAATGATGATGATGCATTACCTTTCAAGGCTCTCATAAAAATATGGCTAGTCCATGCAGATTCCTTAGTTTCTTAGATTTTGAAAGATTTGTTTTGTAGAAACGGCATCAATATAGCTTAATGAAGTCTATAAGTGTTTCATTTGGTTTGATTTTCGATTCAAACAGGGTTAGTTTATTCATCTCAAATTGCTGTTTGTTCTTTTTGGTGTATTTCAATCTCTTTGGTATGTCGATTGTTAGTGTTTGTGTTGCTCCCTGTTTACTTGTTTTTCCTTGCTTTTAGTATGAGTTATTTGATTAGCTTGGATTGTTTTGTGGGTTTTCCCCCCAGAGTATGCCTCCCTGTAACTCTGTGTTTGGTTTTATAAAAGTTTTTTTCCCAAACAACAATGGAAATAAAATTCTTGCTGCCTAGAGTTTTTGTAGCTTTTGGGATTTTTTTTTTCAGATTGTCCCTAAATTTCATCTTAACGGAACATGCCTAGTCCTATTAGACCCCCAATTTGGATTTCAAATCTCAAACGTCCCAACTGGGAGAAATAAAGAATAGACCACTCAAACAACTAATGCTCAGCAATATATACAAATTTTCAAAATTCAATTTTGGGTAATAATTTAGTTGTTTAGTGAGCAGTCCAATTCATAGAATCATGTGACAGTTTGGGGAGCATTTTTTTTCCAGTCCTCCCCTCTCCCTGTTTCCTTGTCATGAGCAAATAGTTTTTTAAAGTTTCACGCATGATCACTCTTTGCATGTGACATACTGTATATGGTCAATAGATGTCCATCCTTGGTTTTATAATGCAAGTATTTTAAGGAGTGTTTTCCTGGAGAACTAATTTTTCTTTATTATTATATATGGTTAATATCTAGATGCTTCTATAAATACAATATCATATATATGTGGACTGCATCACCTAGGAAATTCAGTCTCATGTTTTGGTTGAATGTGTAGGCAACATTGTTGAGACTTTAGACATAATAATTCTACACCTTCAAGATCGTTATTTGGTTCTTAAAATATAACAACCAAATAATGAATTTTTCTGAATTGCTGCCATCTGCCCCTTCTTTATCAATTTTTTCTTCTACAGTTTTCTAACAAGGGGACTTATTCTAAAGCAAATTAATGATTAGTTGCTTTTAAAGTCTTCAACATGCATTCTTTTTCCTTGTCTTTTCATTCATTCTTTTTTTCTTTTTCCTTTTTAATTGCCCTTTTTCTCTTCAATTGTGTACATACATATATATGGATTGATAAAAATTTTCACTTAGTAGTACTTTACTGTTACCTCTATTAACATACTCTAGCAATTTCTCCTTTTTCTCTTTATCAGCCGAAGTTATCAACTTGTCGTTGTTAGTAGAGACTATAAACTTGCTATTATTGTCATCCATCAGTTGCCACAGTTTTAAGATTAATAATAAAACGGAGGGGTAAATGGCAATTTCACCACAATAACAACCTTGGAAACAATGATGGGTACAACAAACAATAACTTGGGGGTTTCTAACTATCTAACAGGCATCTTTTTAACTTAATGCTAGCTTAAATTGTTAATTTATATAGCATAATTCTAAATGTAATGATGATGATGCATTACCTTTCAAGGCTCTCATAAAATATGGCTAGTCCATGCAGATTCCTTAGTTTCTTAGATTTTGAAAGATCTGTTTTGTAGAAACGGCATCAATATAGCTTAATGAAATCTGCCATACAAAACTGAGGTGAATCTTGGCATTAGTGAAGAGGCACCCTTCTTTCATGTATTTGATTGGTTTGTAACCTAGTTTTGTCCTAAAGAAAGGATTATAATAGTCTTTTCTTTATTTTTCCTTGGGTATTTTGGGTTAAAATTGCAAAGCTCTTTACCAAAAGAAATCCTGAATGAAAGAGATTCCGTTTTGGGTAACAATTGTTATTAATGCCAAAATATACTGACAAAGGTGATTTGTAATCCATCTATTTCTGTTTGTTTTCATGGATCAATTATTAGGGATCAGTTTGCAGTACACTGCAAAATGTATATGCCCTTGTATCCTTTTTCTTTTAGTGTATCACATGGATGATCAGATATAGGTATGTGTTCTAAGTATTGATCCTCCTTAAGTTCCAAACTTTAGGATATAGAAAATGGGCTTAACATGATGTGTCTAAAAGTTGGGTATAAGTATGTAGACATATATATCCTGCACATACATTATATATTTATAGTTAGTTGATGGGGTAAATTACACCTACCTCCCCTTTAGTTTGCTTAAACTACAGAGACCTCCCCTGTGTTGATGAAAAGAAAACACTGCACTTGGTTCATAATTACTCCCATTGAAATTATGTATTAATATTACAATATATACTTTCGATTTACTAATCACAATTATCATTCTATATTATTAGATAATAAATAAATTATAATTACATAAAACAATTTTATTTAGATATAATCAATTAAGAAAGATTTGCATTTATTTTTCATTTTGTCTTGCAAATTGGAAAAATTAAAATTATATTTTTCATTAACGTTGTGTTTAATTATATACCCATATCCATACATATGGGATAGGACCACCTCACCTTTTAGCATGAAGTTGAATTTATTTTTCATGGTGAATGCAATATTTTTATTTTATTAATAATAGTTGACATGTGCTTGTTTATATCGGTGTAGGGATGGATAAGAGTTGGATCCAACTGTCGCATAGATATTGTGTTGATTACATTAATGGGCTTAGAGAATTCATTAAGTTAGCTAGTAAGAATACAAACAGCCTTAATAGGACTCGTTGTCCATGTCAAAAATGTGTGAACTTGACATACTATCCAATGAGTGAAGTTGAGGACCATTTATTCACGCATGGAATGCAGAAAGAGTATATTTTTTGGAAATGGCATGGAGAGGTGGTTCAACAAAGAAGTAATGATGATGATGTTGGACAGAGTCACAATGATTTTTCTATAAATGAGCAAGATGGATATGTTGATGATGTCCATGAAATTTTGGATGATATACGCATGGCAACAACATCCGTGCAAGGTCTTCCAAATGTGCAACAATGTGAAACATCTACTAGTCATGCATCTAATATAAGTTGTGGGAAAAATGGGCAAGATAATTTTGAAAGATTATTGAGGGATGCGCAATGTGAACTGTATCCAGGCTGTACAAAGTTCTCCAAATTATCTTTTCTCATTAAAATGTTACATATAAAAGTAATCAGTCGATGGAGTAACAAATCATTTAATATGATACTTGAGCTCTTTAAAGAGGCACTGCCTGAAGGTGAGACACTACCTAAGTCCCATTACGAGGCCAAAAATTTAATGCGTGATCTGGGCCTTGCCTATATCACAATACATTCTTGTAAAAATGATTGTATACTCTTTTGGAAGGAGAATGAACAGAGAGAGCAATGTCCAGAATGTGGTGAGCTCAGATATAAATTTGTTAAAGGTAAAGGTAAAAGAACTGCTCAAAAAGTTCTTCGCTACTTTCCGTTGAAACCAAGGCTTCAGAGGTTGTATACTTCTCCTAAGACGGCAAAAGATATGAGGTGGCATAAAGAAAAGCGTGTTAATGAGCCAAATGTGTTGAGACATCCAGCTGATTCTAAAGCTTGGGAGGAATTTGATAAGCAACATAGTTGGTTCGCCGATGATCCACGCAATGTCCGACTTGGATTAGCTACCGATGGATTCAATCCATTTGGTAATATGAGCACCTCATACAGTATGTGGCCAGTAATGCTTATGCCATACAATTTGCCACCTTGGATATGTAATAAAGAACCCTACATCTTTATGTCTTTGCTTATTCCTGGGCCAAGATCACCTGGAAATGACATTGATGTATACTTGAGACCATTGGTAGATGAATTGAAAGAGTTGTGGGTAGATGGTGTGGTAACTTATGATGTTGTTTCCAAATGCAATTTTAGGCTTCACGCAGCGGTGATATGGACTGTAAATGACTTTCCGGCATTGGCGATGGTGTCTGGATATATGACAAAGGGGTATAAGGCATGTCCAACTTGCAACAAGGATACATGTTCTTATAGGTTGGTGTATAGTCATAAGATATGTTATACGGGACACCGTTGCTTTTTGCCACTTGATCATGGTTGGCGAAAATGATATAAACAATTTGATGGTAAGAGAGAAAATAGGCCACCACCAAAGGAGTTAAATGGGGGCGAGTTGCTAGAACAATTGAGTAAGGTCGAACACATCAAGTTTGGAAAGGGTCCAAATAATAAGAAGAGGAAACACCCTGCTATTGAGTTTAATTGGACAAAGAAAAGTATATTTTTTGAACTACCTTACTGGATATCCTTGAAACTACGGCACAATTTAGATGTTATGCATATCGAGAAAAATATCTGTGATAATGTGTTGGGAACATTAATGAACATTGAAGGAAAAATCAAAGATTCTGTGAAGACTCGTCTGGATTTACAAGTAATGGGAATAAGAAAAGAATTGCATCTTATCCAGAGTGGTGATAAATTTTTGAAGCCACATGCACGATACACATTGTCGACCAATAATAGAAGGAACTTGTGTGCATGGTTGAACTGAGCATATATACAGGTTATGTGCATTGTAAATTAGTCAATTTTGATATGTTTCTGTATCCTAAAATTTCTAACAAAACATGCATATCCCAACTTTTACGAGATCGATAGGAAATACTGGATAAGAGAGAAAAAGTAGACAAGTCCCTAGAAAATTGAACTGAGCATATATACAGGTTCTCAAAAAGAGATGGTTTTTGATATTTTGCAAATAGCAGAATTGTAGGTTGTCATCATATATATATGGACTCTATAACATGCCTTAATAGGACTAGATTATTGTGTTTTACTTTTACATGACATTTAGAAGTTAGAATGAGTGAAATCATATTTCATTTTTTATTGTGTTTGTAGAGAGACATGGTGTCCTTATCTCAAGGAGTTGGTTCTGAGAGTGGCCTGATTCTAGGAAATGAAGCTTTTCGCCGCATACTTGGTACAAAGAAGGGCTATGAGCGTGGCTTGGGTTATGGTGTAAAGCCAACTCAATCAACTCGTAGTAACCGTGCAGAAGTAGAGGCAGCCAATAAAAGAGCAAATGAAGCAGAAAAGAGAGCTCAAAATGCAGAAATTATGGCTTTGGAGGCCTTAGAAAAAGTGAAGAAGATGGATGAACTTCGGACCACCATGGAGCAACATATTCGTGCCTTTAATGATATGATGGCCGAAAAATCTCCAATCGATCTTGGCACAGAAGATTGACGTTAGTTGTGTTGTTGGTTCTTTTTGGTACTCATGATCATGTTTTTGGTTCTTTTTTGTACTCATGTTTTTGGTTCAACTCTTTGGTACATGATCATGTTTTTTGGTACTCATCCTTTTAGCTTCCTGTGATGTTTTAATTAAGGATGTTGCTGAACTTTTGTATATATAAGCTTCGAAGACTCGCTTTTATTAAGCTTATAGATGTTTTTAGATAGACAGTGATAATTATATTAGTGGTACTTATAAAGAAAAAGGAAAAAAATATAAAATAGTGATTATATAAATTTGTATAATCACTGTTTTATATTTTTTTTTAAAAAAAATAATTATAATTTACCACGGTTTTTTTCCGTAGTAATTACTAATTTGCGACGCTTTAATTCGTAGTAATTACTAATTTCCGACGAAAATAATTTCGTAGGAAATACACTTATTTCCAACGGAATACAATTCCGTGGGAAATAATAAGTATTGCCGACGAAATAGAACCGTAGGAAATAGTAAGTATTTTTTGACGGAATAAAATTTCGTGGGAAATAATTAGAATTAGCGACGGAATTATATCGTAGCAAATAATTATATTACCTACGAAATTTTACCGTGGTAAATAATAAGTATTGTGACGAAATATTTTCGTTGCTATTATACCATAACTTGCGACGAAATATGATTTGGTCAAAATTTACAATTAGAGACGCCCCATATTGCAACGGTTGGTGCTACGAAAATATTTCGTGGCAAAAGAGTTTTTGCCACGAAATATTGACTTTTTGCTACGAAATATTCCGTGGAAAAAAACCAAATTTCTTGTAGTGTCTATATCTATAATTTTATATTATATCACCCATTATAATTTTATATTATATTATCTATCTATATATTTAATTTAATAGTATTATATACATTGATTACAGTGCTCTCAGATCTCTGTGTTGTGTGTATCCACGCTATCTCTCTTTGTCCCATCATCACAAAAGCTCATTTTCTTCTCTCTCTCTACACATTGATCTGTGTTATGTGTACACGTTATCTCTCTTTGTCCCATCATCACAAAAGCCTTCCTCTTCACAGAAGCTCACTTTCCCCCCCCTCTCTCTATCTCTCTTCTTCTCTTATCTCAACCAGTCAACCTGTTCAAGTTTCCTCTCTCTCGGCACACAAAGGGTTTGAAGAAGTCTCTTTCCTCTCTCTCTCTAAACTCTCTTTCGCGTTACTCTCTCCGTCGATCACAGACATGGCCATTGAGGACACATCGAGTCCATCCACGGTGCACACACCACCTGCGGTCACCACTACGGTAATGCGATCTACTGCCGCTGCAACTCCCTTGCCCCCACCAACCGTCGTTTCCCCAAGGTACGTAGAAATGGTTGTTATGTTATGTTATTTTGGTGGACTTTGTGTTGTTCCGATTGGATTTTTTTTGGTGAACTTTTGTGGTGGTGAGATTGGATTATTTTTGGTGGACTTTGTGATAAGTAGACTTTGTGTTTTTGTGATTGTATTATTTTTGGTGAAACTTTGTGTTGTTGTGTATGATAAGTGGACTTTGTGTTAAGTGGACTTGGTGGACTTTGTTGTTCTCTCTCTAAAATCTTTTCCAATTGAGTGTTGTTTTTTTTGGGTGTTCCTTAATTTGTTTCGTTCTTTGCATTCTATTTGATTGTATTTGTGCTTGCTTCTACGTAACTCATTTTTTTGCGTTCTATTTTTTCATTCATTGTATTGATGTTATATTATTTTTTTCGTGATTCTCTTTTGAGCTTTATTTAATTCTCGAGAATGAATGAGGAAGAAACAAAGCCAACAACTAAAGATAGCTTCTTTAGACCCGTTTGTGTGCCGGAGAGAGAGGAAACTTAGAAGGCTAATTTTTTTCTATTTGGTTATCATGGAAAAAATATATAATTTTTTAATTTGCTCCATTTAAAAAAAAGTTTGTTCAAGTATAATTTTGTTCAAGTTGTTTTACTAAATTTTGTGACCCAAACAAAGGAACATGGTTTGTCATGCCTCTAATGCTCTCTTTGAAAAACTCCCAGCAGTTTACAATTTTAGTTGATATCTCCTCTAGAATTAAGGCAGGCTCATAACAAAGTACTTTGGTTGATACAATGTGTACAGTTAAAGTTCTAATTTTTGTTCAGTGCACGGCAATTGAAATTCTATGAACTATGTCTAACTTTTCATTCATTGTATTGATGTTATATTATTTTTTTTGTGGTTCTCTTTTGAGCTCTATTTAATTCTTGAGAATGAATGAGGAAGAAACAAAGCCAACAACTAAAGATAGCTTCTTTAGACCCGTTTGTGTGCCGGAGAGAGAGGAAACTTAGAAGGCTAATTTTTTTCTATTTGGTTATCATGGAAAAAATATATAATTTTTTAATTTGCTCCATTTAAAAAAAAGTTTGTTCAAGTATAATTTTGTTCAAGTTGTTTTACTAAATTTTGTGACCCAAACAAAGGAACATGGTTTGTCATGCCTCTAATGCTCTCTGTGAAAAACTCCCAGCAGTTTACAATCTTAGTTGATATCTCCTCTAGAATTAAGGCAGGCTCATAACAAAGTACTTTGGTTGATACAATGTGTACAATTAAAGTTCTAATTTTTGTTTAGTGCACGACAATTGAAATTCTATGAACTATGTCTAACTTTTCATTCATTGTATTGATGTTATATTATTTTTTTTGTGGTTCTCTTTTGAGCTCTATTTAATTCTTGAGAATGAATGAGGAAGAAACAAAGTCAACAACTAAAGATAGCTTCTTTAGACCCGTTTGTGTGCCGGAGAGAGAGGAAACTTAGAAGGCTAATTTTTTTCTATTTGGTTATCATGGAAAAAATATATAATTTTTTAATTTGTTCCATTTAAAAAAAGTTTGTTCAAGTATAATTTTGTTCAAGTTGTTTTACTAAATTTTGTGACCCAAACAAAGGAACATGGTTCTGGCATATTTGAAGCTACATATAAAAGAATCTTAGTTATATCTGCTAGAGAGGAAGTACTTTGCTTATCCGCCTGTTTCAGTAGAATTTTTAGTAGGATAGGAAAAGCCAGTTAAAGTTTTCAAATACTAATAGTTCAGTGCATGGCAACTCAACCAATTGAGAGCTATTCTCAAGTATCTTGAATATTGTGTCTTTTATTGATTATGAAATTCTTGAGAGTATTTTTTTATTGTTTGTTTAAAGTTTTCAAAAAAATTGGGTTTGATGAAATTATTTGGTCAAAATGTGCTGAAATTTGAAGAGAGAAGTTACATGGTTGCAAACCTTTCATTTTAATTGAAAGAAAAGTATAGTGAACAAAGGCTTCGATTAGCATCTTCATGCCATGAAATGCATGGATTGAAGTTAAATAGAAGCTGAATCAGTGTAAGTTAGAATTTAGAGAAAATTGACCTTTCATGCGTATGTTCGTTAAATCCTTTTTCTTAAAAGTTATTTTATTTTGTCCTTTCAGGAAGGGGATTGGGGAGAGGATAATTAATTTAATATCTCTAACCTGTGATATAGTAAAATTAATTGAGGTGTAGTCATTTCCACATTGAGGTTGTGCTAAAAAATAATAATAAAATCATATTTAGAAAGTAGGAGCGAAAAATTAGGTTATAGATTATTCTAACCTTGGTGTCAAAAATGAAAAGAAAAACAAATATGACTTTGACTTGAAGAAGTGTTTCACTACACAGTAGACACCTACCATAAACCCAACCATAGGTACAAAAAAGGAAAAACTAACTAAATGACAAATAGATGAACTTTTAATTAGAAGATTTCTAAAGAAAAATTGTCCGGTACCTATAATATAATATTAATTTAATAATATAATGGTTTGTTTTTTTACCAGTATATCTTAATTAATCCCCTTTTTTTTTCTTTGGTTGTGGATAGTGCTTCTATTTTTAATTAGCTTTTCCCGTTTCTTTTTATTCAATGAATTTATCTATACTTATAATCTGACTCTGTAGCTTTAATTAACTTTCTCTATCTCTTTTTATTCAATTGAGTAGTAAAAATATCAAATTTAAGTTTGGTTCTCCATTTAATAAATTGACTTTATTCATTGGACTTTGTTTTTCATCTCCCTTAATTAGTGGCACACAAGTAGATAACTTCACCATATTTGGGAATGTAAGTTAGTTTCTTTATAAACTTTTTATATATTCCTTTTACACTTATCATTTTCTATGTGTGATTTTTAAAATTTTTAAACTTTTTCATTTTGCATATTATTCAGGCGAATCATGATGTCAACTGCACTGTAAGCTTATTATTTATTTTTTATTTTTTTATTACATCTATAGCTTACTTACCTTATTTTTAAGATTTGACTGACTTTAATATGTAGGTTAATTTCTTGAAAAAAAGAAATTATTCTATTGTTATTCGTGATGAACATGAGCTCAATATCATTAGAGCTAGGAAGGTGAGTCCACTTATTACATTTTTTTATTTGTTATAATTTTTATTAATTTTGTTTATTTTTTACTCATTTTTTTAATAATTTCAGGCGGCCAAAAAACATTCAGAGGCTTGCACTTCGCGCAAGGGAAAGGAAAAAGTGGGGGTGTGTTTTTACCATTAATTTTGTTTCAGTTACTATACACATGTAAACATTACTTTTTTCATATTTTCAATTACCATCATTTAGGGATATTTTGCTTATATTATTTTAAAATTTTATGTAGTTATTTGTCACATTTCTACAAATATTTAGCATAGAATGCTAAAACCAACATTTAGGAATTTTTTTCTTATATTATTTTAAAAGTTTCTGTAGTTATTTGTCACATTTAGCATATAATGCTAAAACCAACATTTACAATCATTTTAACAGTTTATTAACATCTTATAGGAGCTTAATTGTAATATCTCAAAAGCTGCGTTAGCACATTCTATGGTGCCCTCTTCTGCAATTACTATACCAACACCTCATCAGTTGCATTCTATTCTTCCTCTACAAAAAACTCCGATAACTTTGGAGAATGTACCGTCTAATATGCAAGCACCACCTCAATTAGAAATTTTTTTTGATCTTTCTCCCAGAAATCTTAGCCAAGAATTTCTTGCTAATTTAAATCAGCAAATTTTAGAACATGCTCCTCCATCAAAAGCTACAATAGCCCAACGTTTACGACGAGAAAGGGAGAGAAATGAACGTCCTCCAGTACAACCAAGATTTTTTCCTGGTTTGCCTCGGCGTCGACGTCGACCTCGGCATGTGTTATTGGATCAGAAATTAAATGAATCAAATGTTATTCAAGATGATCATCTGAGTGATGATTTACAAAACACATGTGACAGTGTAACGGTCAATTTTTGATCTAAACATAATCCAGGTCGGCATTTGTTGGCTAATATGAATGTAGCATGTCTTTATTGTAAAGCGTTACATTGGATGGATGAAAAATTGAAAAACTCATCTTACAGGTATCCTCTTTTTGGGACGTGTTGTCTACAAGGAAAGATTCAATTACCTGTCCTGCTTACACCCCCTCCAGAACTTGCATCATTATACGACGGTGATGATGATAAATCAAAATTCTTTTGTCGTTATACTCAAGAATATAATGCAGCAAATGCGTTTACGAGTTTGGGAGTTCAAATGGATGACAGAGTTCTTAATGGCAGGGGTCCAACATCATTCACCATTCATGGAGAACTGCGACATCGTACAGGGACGCTTTTACCCCAATTAGGACAGGAAGCAAGTTATGCTCAACTGTACATTTATGACCTTGACGCGGCTTTAGACATTCGTAGTCGTAGAAATTCCCATTTGAGGAGGGATGTTCTGGAAGATATTCAAAAATTTTTGTTACAGTATAACACATTTTCAAATAAATTTCGCCATGCATTTGCAATACTAGAGCAATTGAATTCAGCAGATCAAAATATACCTACCTATCTTCATTATTCTCTATCTTCAACAGCAGATAGACGTAGGTATAATCTGCCGACAGCAAACGAGGTTGCATTTATATTACCAGGAGATGGAACTCAAATCAGTGGAGTGAGAGATATTGTTGTGTGCTTGAGAGGAAATAATGAACTGATGAGAATTAATGAATGTCACCCAGCTTATTTGCCTTTACATTATGTTTTGTTGTCCCTTACGGTGAACTTGGATGGGAACCTGAGTTAAAATAGTGGAACATCGTAGATGGGAGACATACAACTAATAGACTTACCCAGTTACAGTTCTATGCTTATCGTTTGTTTGAACGTTCTTCTGATTACTCAACCATTTTAAAAGGCAGAAAATTATTTCAGGAGTTCATTGTAGATGCTTGGGCTGCTACTGAGCAAAATCGACTGACGTACTACAAGCTAAATCAGCCTAAACTCCGTCGTGAACTTTACCAGGGTCTGGCAGATATTGCTGCAGATGGATTTGAACCCCATCAAGTTGGGCAATGAATAGTTTTGCCTTCTTCATTCAGGGGTAGTCCAAGACATATGTTTGAGATCTTTCAAGATTCAATGGCAATTACTCGGTACAATCAACATCCAGATATCTTCCTTACAATGACTGCAAATCCTAATTGGCATGAAATTACTTCAGCTTTATTACCACATCAACAGGCCACTGATTGTCCTGATTTAGTTGCCCGTGTTTTTGAATTGAAGCGACACGCTCTAATGATGGAGTTAAATAATAAGAAGGTGTTTGACAAAAAAGTTGGGCATGTCTTCACAATTGAATTCCAAAAACGGGGGTTGCCTCACATGCATTTACTCATATTTCTTGAAGGTCGAAGCAAAATTCGAACATGTGCTCAGGTGGATAAAATTGTGTCATCTGAATTTCCATATTCAAATGAAGATCCCACACTTTTTGAAACTATCAAGAGTTGTATGGTTCATGGACCGTGTGGTACTCGAAATCCGCACGCATCGTGTATGGAAAATGGTAAATGCACTAAGAGGTATCCTAAACAATTTTTAGAAGAAAAAAGTATGGACCAAGATGGATACCCGCTATATCGACGACGCAATGATGGCCGTGTTTATTCTGTGAGGGGACATGATGTTGATAATAGAGATGTTGTGCCATATAACCCATATTTGTCCAGAATGTTCAATTGTCATATCAATGTGGAATTTTGTGCGGGATTGAGATGTGTAAAGTATATTCACAAGTATATTTACAAGGGCCATGATCGCACGACAATGATTTTGGGTGGCGTAGATGAGATTCAGCAATACCTTGATGCGAGGTACATCGGGCCAGTAGAAGCTGCTTGGCGAATATTTGGCAATCCGATGCACGAAGAACTTCCAAATGTTGTGCGATTACAACTTCATTTACCTGGCAACCATCAAGTTGTTTACAATCAAACTGATTCAATGCATATGATCATGGATTGGGTTAAGGATGAAATGTCAACTCTTACTGGTTTTTTCGCATGTTGTGCTGCCAATGAAGATGCCCGCGCATTTACTTATCAAGAATTCCCCCAACATTATGTATGGCACATTCAAGGAAAGAAGTAGACAAAAAGACAGAGGGGATTTGCAATTGGTAGAATGTACTTTGCTAGCCCCAATGGAGGTGAGAGATTTTATTTGCGTTTGCTACTTACTGTTGTTAAAGGACCACGATCATTTGAATGTTTAAAGACCGTCAACAATATCTTGCATGAAACATTCAAATCTGCATGTGTTGAAAGGGGACTTCTGAAAGATGATGAAGAATAGGTGCAATGCCTTGAAGAAGCAGCAACCATAAAAAATGGACGTCAGTTGAGAAATTTGTTTAGTGTTATTTTGACACACTGCTCCCCACTACAACCGGATCTGTTATGGAATAAATTCTCAATGCACATGTGTGATGATCTTGCTCGCATAATTTCTAAAGACTTTGCAATTCCCAATCCAATTGAGTCTCAGATCACGGATTATGGTTTGTATCTTCTGAATCAGCTACTAAAGGAATTTGGTAAGAGTTTAATTGACTTTCCACCAATGCCACTGCCAATTGAAAATTGGAGTACGATAGTTGGTAACAGACTTATCTGGGAACATCATCAACTCCAAGTCGATGCACAACAATCAGATGTCCAACTTGATGTTGATCGCCTTAATGATGGGCAACGTGCTGCCTATAGGGCAATTACTTCTTCAGTTCTCAAAAATGATGGGACGACATTTTTCTTAAGTGGTGGTGCTGGAACAGGGAAAACTTTTTTGTATAATACAATTGCAACAAAATGTCGTAGTCTTGGATTCATTGTTATCACTGTGGCTTCATCTGGTATTGCTTCTCTGTTATTGGTAGGGGGTCATACTGCACATTCTATGTTCTGCATTCCACTAGATGTGTTGGAAAATTCAATTTGTGGGTTTACAAAGCAATCTTTGCATGCAGAGTTGTTTAGGGAAGCGAGACTGATAATTTGGGATGAAGTTCCTATGCAACATAAGTATTGTGTGGAAGCTGTTGATCGAACTCTTCAAGATATTTGCAATAATGAGAAGCCATTTGGGGGTATTACTGTTGTTCTTGGTGGAGATTTCAAGCAAATCTTACCAGTTATACAAAAGGGCACCCGTGAGGAAATTGTGGGCGCAACTTTGAGACGTTCTGTACTCTGGAATAAAGTACACGTTCTAACTTTGAATTTGAACATGCGTCTAAATAACACAGACACTGCAAATGCGAAATTTTCAAATTTCTTGACGGAGGTAATATTTCTACAAACTTACAAGTGGTTAATAATTTTACTAGCGTGTTATTTTTTGATATTTCACCTTAACAATTTTTTTTTTTTTAGATTGGATCAAACCCACAAGAAAATATAGAACTTCCGCAGACAATACGGAAATGCAGGAATTTAAATGACTTACTATGTGCAGTTTATCTAGAGTTGAGTGTTGCGGGTACAGTTACACCAAATTTTTTAATGGTGCTGCATTAAATTTATTTCCTAGGGAGACGATTACTTATTTTGCAGCTGACAAAATATTGAAAGATGAGTTAGTAGATCAAACCATTACTAATCGATATCCTAATGAATTTTTGAACTCATTAGATCCTTCAGGGTTACCACCGTTTAAGTTGAATTTGAAAGTAGGATGCCCGATTATGTTGTTGAGGAACATTGCGCCCAAGGATGGCCTATGCAATGGCACACGACTGATGGTTGTCAAGTGTGCACATCGTGTAATTAAAGTACAGATTCTGACGGGAGATAAATGTGGTAATTTTGTCTTTATTCCAAGAATATCTTTGACTCCGTCCTCTTCAGAATTGCCCATTAAAATGACAAGACGTCAATTTCCTATTCGATTGGCCTATGCAATGACAATGAATAAAGCTCAAGGACAATCTGTTCAATTTGTTGGGGTTGATTTGCGCACACCGGTATTTAGTCATGGGCAGTTATATGTTGCATTGTCTAGATGCACCAGTTCTAAACATATAAGTATCCTTCTTCCAGATGATGGGTTACATTCTACAACAAATATTATCTACCCAGAAGTTCTATTATAGTGTTCTAATCAAAGTGTGTAATCCAATATAACTTTGTAGGACTGGGATGCTGCTACAAAAAAGCTTCAATATATCAACTCATCCTCATTACGCAATTGGGGAAGCAATGAGGTAATTCAATTTTGTGTTTAATCTAAATTATTATATTTTTTCTATTGTTATTAATAAAATATTATATGGGTCTTTTGTAGATTATTGTGTATAGTCCTTTCTGAAGGCAAAATACATTCATATTGATGCAAGGACATTCTTCTCGGTAGTGAAGAAAATTTATGCTTCATCTTTGAAGAAGTAGAGAAGGAGACACGTGGTCATTTTTTTTTTTTAAACAATAACTAATGTAAATGATGTTTTGTAAATATTTGTTTATTGACACATTGATTATATGAAATCAACTTTTATTTCAGTCCAATAATTTTTTATTTTATAGTGCCGTATGCACGGGCAAAACGCTAGTGTATATATATATATATATATATATAACCCAATGTGTTAAAACCTAATTTAACAAGTAATCGATTATCAACTCCAAGTTGCCTTCTCTCTCTTCTTTCGCTAGGTGTATTCTTTGTTGGCGTCTAATAGAGAAACAAAAGCAGCCTTTCAAAAATTTCAAGAGACGAAAAGAACCCCTTCGATGTTTCCTAAGACCTCTCAAAGTCCATTCCAAACTCTGAACAAGTCCTCCATTCTATTCTATTCTATTCTATTTAGTTCAATTCAATTCAACTTAATTAAACTCAACCTTTTATACCAAAACATCCCCTATTCTCTTCAAATTTGTTGATTCATTAGTTCATTGATATAGAACATATATAATTTAGAGATAGAGAAGAGAGAGAGATATGTCGACCCTTTCTTCATCTGCACATTGTGGTTCGTATTCACCATCGTACTCGTCTTCTTCTTCATACAAATGCAGCAATCTTCAACGGGCAACGCTTCCCTCGATTCATAAACGATTTGTCTCCAAAAGGGTTTTTTCGAAATCTAATCCAAACCCATTTTCAAATGTGGTTCGCATGCAAGATGGTTAGCCCCTTTTTCTTGTAATTTTGATGTATCTTCAGCTCTATAGGCTCGCCTTTGTTTTTCAATTTCTGATTGTTTTGCCAATTCATTGTTATTTATGAGTTGATGGGTTGGTTTTAGTTATGAGGATGGTTTTCTATTATCATGTTTGTTTTGTTAATTATAATCTCTATATTTCTATTATTGGATTTTTATTACATTTTTGTTAGTTATATATGTGCTGGTGGATTGAGTCTGCTAATTTTTGTGGTGAGTGAATGGATTTTCTCTCTTTCAAGGGAATTATATGCCTCTGTTTTCTGATCCCTTTTGTTCTTCTATTGTCTTGCTGTTTTGTTTGGTTGATCAGAAACCACTGGAATAGAAATTTCCAATTAAATCTTTGATTAGTTGCTATTTAAGACCAGAAAGATCCAAACTTTTTCGCCCGCCAAGCCTGTATGTCTATTGGCTTTTGTTAGAATGTCATTTTTTTTAGCAAACTAATACCAAAGAAAATCATAGCACTTGCACATCATGTTCTTGTATTTTCTTCAATTTTTTGTTGCTTCTCTCTCATTTTTCTGACGATCAATTTGACTGGAAATTTCTCTCAAAACTAGATTTTAGTTAATTATATTTATTTTTTCAAGATGATATTGATCTGGCTGCTAGTCTTTTGGGAGTTTGGATTTCCCTTCTTTTTGTTCTAATTTGAATGGCAACTATGTATAGGATCGGTAGCTGCAACAGTAACCCCTATTCAAAATGAAACCCCTTTGAAGAAATTGAAAGATGAGTTCCTGTCAGTTAAATCTCCAGATGAACTTAAAGATGCTGCTGGTTTTGATGACAATAAAGATAATTCCTCAGTCAGTATTACCGTGGTTGGAGCATCAGGGGACCTTGCCAAGAAAAAGATATTTCCTGCACTTTTTGCACTTTATTACGAGGGTTGTCTCCCTGAGGTTTGTAGTATTTCTATTCTTTCTATTTATCTTTTGTGAGTCAGCTGTGCATTTGCCTTTATACATTGGAATGTAATTTTTATCCTGATATTGTGGATTTATTTGGTTGCAGCACTTCACTATATTTGGTTATGCCCGGAGTAAGATGACTGATGCTGAACTTAGGAACATGGTTAGCAGGACACTGACTTGCAGGATTGATAAGAGGTTAACCCAGCTCTCTCTCTTCTTCAATGCTAAATTGTTATACTGATCTGTATTTTCCTTAGAGCATGTTGCCTGAATTTTGGTTGCCTTCCCTGGTCAATTCTAGTTCTTAAAAAGTGGGGAATAATTGGCATGCACTATTGTTGTTAATAATGCTTGCAAGTTGAACAAATAACTTGAGTGCCAATATATATTGTTTCATTTGGTTTTCCAGGGAGAACTGTGATGAAAAAATGGATCAGTTCCTGAAAATATGGATCAATGTTTCAAATTTTATAAGAATGGCGTGAAGACTGTGTTTGCAGATAATAAGCCATTCACTGAGGTGGAATCACATTTTGCAGATGCCAAGTTTTACTTAAATGCTGATACACCAATAGAAGTTCTTCCATCAAAAATTCCTTCGACAGGAAAACCTAAAGGTAAAGAAGTTCCGGTTAATTCTGAAGAAACTCTTGATTGTGATAGTAAGAAGTCTATAACTATTACTCAAGAGTCTGGGTCATCTTCAAAAACTCCCAAAGGTAAGCCCGTTTTCAAGTATGTTACAAAGTCTATGAGAAAAGAAGGATAATCTCCATTTGTTGAGTTTGCCGAGATAAAAGAAATGAGGATAAAACCCACTCATGCTATGACAAAAAGTGATGTGCATGTACTTCATGAGAGTTCTATAATTCCTATTGCGAGGCTCGAAAAGTCCAAAATTGTCAAACTGCCACTGAAGGGATTTGTCTTTGGCTCTCATGACTCAACGAGGCAAAAATTACTCCCTTGTCAAAGAACTGAAGAAGGATTTGATCCAAATGCATACAAGCTCTTAGCTAATTCAGGATATGACTTTGAAAATCCTACAATGCTTGGGCAACTCAGTCCCGAAGTCACAGGTGAGAAGATTCATGGCCTTAATGAAACTCAAAAGAAGTTGCGCCAACAAGGGTATAGAATCAATCTACCTAAAACTGGCCTGGGATTCACGCCAGCAGAGCCTGTCCGAGTCTTTATAGGAAGAAAGGGCAAGCGAGAAAATACACAGTACATTAGTGTTAAAGAAGTTGAAGACGTGGATGAGGACCAAGTACCTGCTTTACGGACTTCGGTCTTTGATCGGATTGAAGCCGCAAGCCCACGTACTTCGGTGTTTGAAAGGTTGAATATGGGTGGTCAAACAAATAGGTCAACTCCTCATAGTAACCATTCTTTCCGGGCTTCAGCATTCAGTAGGTTAGATACCCCTGCTCCGAATACAGAAGCTCTGAATTCTCAACCACGAAACACTGTATTTTCTCGGATTAAAGGCACAAGCTCCACACCTGAGGAAAGAGGTAATGAGGTAAGTCAAAGAAAAATTGAGCTTAAGTTAGAAAAAGATGATGATGTGCGAAGCCTAATTCCATCACTAATGAAGCGTAAAGTGGATTTAGAAATCAACATTGATGAAGTGCTAAAAGTCAAAAGACGAACCATCATATGCACGAGACATCCTAACCAAGAAGATTAACCAGAAGTTACAGAGGAAACGATTTATGCTACTTCCCACCATATCACAGTGGAGGAAGAAGATTTGAATTTTGATTCACAAAATGAAGAAGTCAAGGACGCACCTCCAACACTTGAAGACGGGGGGCAATCTACTGTTGATCAACTGAAAGAAATAAACTTGGGTTCGTCTGAAGAACGTAAACCAGTTTTCGTCAGCGCACTCTTAAGTCCTCTAGAAGAAAAAGAGTATGTCAAATTGCTATCGGAATATCAAAATTTGTGTGTACAAATTTCTGGCACGCCCGGTGGGACCTCTCTGCCTCTCATCTCTATCTCCTTAATCAATTCCTCAAAGATTTTTCTTGCTTGCATTGATGGCCCCTAAGAAGATTCAACTCGGTCAAGGCTCAAAGAATGTTGTCAAGAATGTTGCCGCTGCAACAATCGACAACTCTCTGGCTAAGAATGTGATGACTCCATCAAGTGGTAGCAGCACCTCTACTGGACCAGCAACTCGCAGCAAAACAAAGGCACCTGTTTCTCTAGCACCGAACAAAGCATGGCGGATGTCAACTCGACCAAGCCTGCAAGCACAAAAGCTCATCATCCATTTATCAACCTCGAGTCCTTAAGGACGATGAACTTCAACAACACAAGTCTTGAAGAAGTTCCACCACTTTCTGAAAGCTCTTTCCCGAAAGACATGTCACCGCGTTCATCTCGCTCTATGTCGGATTCTAATTCGAGTTCAGGATCGCGCTCAGTTTCCTCCCCTGAATCTCTGAGAGAGCTGATTTCTCCAAGGTATCTAAATTTTCAGACGCAATCACAATCAACCAACATGCAAGTTATGATGACCGATACAGCATCGGTAGAGGAACAACTTGCGACCATGGCTCGCGCTATTGAAAAGCTCACCAAAACCGTTGAAGAAAAAGACTTGCAGATTGCTTCCCTCATGAATAGGTTGGAGGGCCAGAAATCTAAAGAGTCGAATCAAGAACTCTCACACCCTCCCGGTTTCACACCACAAGGGGCCATGACCAATAAGGCTCACCATGCAAACACGTCCGAGCAAAGGGCAAATCATCCCAGTTTTGCTCCTTCTATCGCTTCGTTGTCTGTTCAACAACTTCAAGATATGATCACTAACACAATCAGGTCACAGTACGGCGGTGTTTCTCAAAACTCGCTCATGTATTCAAAACCTTACACAAGACGGATTGACAACATGAGGATGCCAGCTGGGTATCAACCGCCTAAGCTTCAACAATTCGATGGAAAGGGCAATCCTAAATAACATGTCACTCATTTTGTTGAAACATGCAATAATGCCGGGTCCAAGGGTGATCTTCTGGTAAAACAGTTTGTCCGTTCTGTTAAAGGAAATGCCTTTGATTGGTACACTGACTTGGAGGCTGAGTCAATCGATAGTTGGGAGCAGATGGAATGAGAGTTCTTAAATCGCTTTTACAGTACTCGTCGTACTGTGAGCATGATGGAACTCACCAATACTAAACAATGGAAAGATGAACTTGTTATAGATTATATTAACAGGTGGCGTGCGCTCAGTTTAGACTGTAAGGACCGACTCTCAGAAATTTCTGGTGTCGAGATGTGCATGCAGGGTATGCATTGGGGACTCCTCTACATCCTTCAAGGCATCAAACCTCGTTCGTTTGAAGAGCTAGCTACACGTGCACATGACATGAAAATCAGCATCAATGCTCATGGTGGAAAGAATCATTCTGTCCCGGAGCAACACAAGGACAAAAAGGAAGGAAAGTAAGATGACAAACTATCAAAGAGGGTCTCCAAGGAGACTATGGCCACCACAACCGTACCCTTGAAAGTCTTTGCGAAGGAAAAGAATAAAGAAGAGAGCAAGCAAAGCAAATTCCAAGAGAAAGAGAGACCTCGTCCCACACTCAAGGAATTGGAGAGAAAGGAGTACCCATTCCCAGACTCCGATGTACTCGGTATATTGGAATTCTTGTTCGAAAAGAAAATAATTGAACTCCCAGAATGCAAACGCCTGGAGGAGATGGGACGAGTGCATAACCCAAAATACTGTAAGTATCACCGTATTGTCAGCCATCCAATCGAGAAGTGCTTCATATTCAAAGAATTGGTTATGACTCTAGCAAAACAAGGGAATATTCTTTTGGACGGTGATGAAGTAGCCGAATCAAATCACGCTACCATTAGGTCTGAATTTCTTAACTTGACCAGTACCAAGATGATCCAGTTTGGTTCGTTGGAACCAGTGATTGTCTCAGTGCCACATACAGAGCTATCTAGACGAGAAGATGAATGATGGATTCTGGTGACGAGAAAGAAGCCGCGAAAGCAATGTACTACTTTGATGCAAATTGCTCATACTAACAGGGGACAAAGAAGAAAGAAACATCGATATCGTCACCCTCAAAAAATGGCTACAAAGAGAAAGACAATCTTTGAAAATGACCAAATGGATAAATTGTCATACAACAATTCTCGCAGGTTCGCTACCTTACGAGACTTCTTCCCAACTGGATATTTTAACAATGATCAAATTCAGACTGTTTACACAGTAACTGTTGCTGAAACTAACTGGTAGAATGAAAAAGAAGATTCTGAAGAAGAATCTCAAGCCCTAGAAGATAATGATGAGCGAGTCCTTACTACGACTTGTGCCTCTTGTTGTGCAGCAATCACTTTCACTGATGAGGATCTTCAATTAGGGTCAAAGCCATATAATCGACCACTCTTCGTTTCTGGATATGTTCGGGAATAGAAAGTTACTCGCATCCTCATTGATGGAGATTCTGCAGTGAACATCATGCCGAAAACTACTATGAAGAACCTTGGCATCACAGTTGATGAGTTGGCTCAAAGTCGTTTAATCATTCAAGGCTTTAATTAAGGAGGCCAAAGAGCAATCGGAATGATTAGGGTCCACCTCGCCATTGGGGAGTTAAATGCTGAAACTCTATTCCATGTCATTGACGCAAAGACCTCCTATAACTTGTTGTTGGGGAGACCTTGGGTCCATGGAAACGGCATAGTTCCCTCCACATTGCATCATTGTTTCAAATTTTATAAGAATGGCGTGAAGACTGTGTTTGCAGATAATAAGCCATTCACTAAGGTGGAATCACATTTTGCAGATGCCAAGTTTTACTTAAATGCTGATACACCAATAGAAGTTCTTCCATCAAAAATTACTTCGACAGGAAAACCTAAAGGTAAAGAAGTTTCGATTAATTCTGAAGAAACTCTTGATTGTGATAGTAAGAAGTCTATAACTGTTACTCAAGAGTCTGGGTCATCTTCAAAAACTCCCAAAGGTAAGTCCGTTTTCAAGTATGTTCCAAAGTCTATGAGAAAAGAAGGACAATCTCCATTTGTTAAGTTTGCCGAGATAAAAGAAATGAGGATAAAACCCACTCATGCTATGGCAAAAAGTGATGTGCATGTACGTCATGAGAGTTCTATAATTCCTATTGCGAGGCTCGAAAAGTCCAAAATTGTCAAACCGCCACTGAAGGGATTTGTCTTTGGCTCTCATGACTCGACGAGACAAAAATTACTCCCTTGTCAAAGAACTGAAGAAGGATTTGATCCAAATGCATACAAGCTCTTAGCTAATTCAGGATATGACTTTGAAAATCCTACAACGCTTGGGCAACTCAGTCCCGAAGTCACAGGTGAGAAGATTCATGGCCTTAATGAAACTCAGAAGAAGTTGCGCCAACAAGGGTATAGAATCAATCTACCTAAAACTGGCCTGGGATTCACGCCAGCAGAGCCTGTCCGAGTCTTTATAGGAAGAAAGGGCAAGCGAGAAAATACACAGTACATTAGTGTTAAAGAAGTTGAAGACGTGGATGAGGACCAAGTACCTGCTTTACGGACTTCGGTCTTTGATCGGATTGAAGCCGCAAGCCCACGTACTTCGGTGTTTGAAAGGTTGAATATGGGTGGTCAAACAAATAGGTCAACTCCTCATAGTAACCATTCTTCCCGGGCTTCAGCATTCAGTAGGTTAGATACCCCTGCTCCGAATACAGAAGCTCTGAATTCTCAACCAGGAAACACTATATTTTCTCAGATTAAAGGCACAAGCTCCACACTTGAGGAAAGAGGAATGAGGTAAGTCAAAGAAAAATTGAGCTTAAGTCAGAAAAAGATGATGATGTGCGAAGCCTAATTCCATCACTAATGAAGCGTAAAGTGGATTTAGAAATCAACATTGATGAAGTGCTAAAAGTCAAAAGACGAACCATCATATGCACGAGACATCCTAACCAAGAAGACTAACCAGAAGTTACAGAGGAAACGATTTATGCTACTTCCCACCATATCACAGTGGAGGAAAAAGATTTGAATTTTGATTCACAAAATGAAGAAGTCAAGGACGCACCTCCAACACCTGAAGACGGGGGGCAATTTATTGTTGATCAACTGAAAGAAATAAACTTGGGTTCGTCTGAAGAACGTAAACCAGTTTTCGTCAGCGCACTCTTAAGTCCTCTAGAAGAAAAAGAGTATGTTAGATTGCTATTGGAATATAGAGACATCTTTGCCTGGACTTACAAAGAAATACCGGGTCTTGAACCTAAGATTGCAGTCCATAACCTTGCGATTAGGCATGGCACACGTTCAATCAAGCAATCTGAACGTTTCTTCAGGCCTGATCTTATCCCAAAGATTGAGAAAGAAATCAACAAACTAATTGATGCAGGCTTCATTCGAGAAGTTAAATATCCAACATGGATTTCAAGTATTGTCCCGGTTAAAAAGAAAAATGGACAAATACGAGTTTGTGTGGACTTCCGTGACCTGAACTTTGCATGCCCAAAAGATGACTTTCCTATTCCTGTGGCTGAACTCACGGTGGATGCAACAACAGGACATGAGGCTCTTTCATTCATGGATTGGTTCTCTGGTTACAATCAAATAAGAATGTTGCCAAAAGATGAAGAGTTAACTGCGTTCCGTACTCCAAAGGGGATTTATTGCTACAAGGTCATGCCTTTTGGACTTAAGAATGCTGGTGCTACTTATCAACGGGCCATGCAAAATTTTTTTAATGACATCCTTCATAAAATCGTAGAATGCTATGTTGATGACTTGGTTGTCAAAACCAAGGAAAAAATGACTCATCTCAAAGATCTTCGCATAGTTTTTGAACGATTAAGAAAATTTCAACTGAAGATTAATCCTCTCAAATGTGCATTTGGCGTCACATCAGGAAAGTTCCTTGGATATATTGTCCGACATCGTGGCATTGAAGTCGACCCATCAAAGATTAATGCCATTCAAAAAATGGCACCACCTAAAAATCTACGTGAGTTACGAAGTCTTCAAGGACAACTTGCTTCATTCGTCAATTCATTTCAAATTTGGCTGGACGATGTCAACCATTTAGCCGACTTATGAAGAAAGATGCTCCATTCATATGGGACCAGACCTGCCAAAATGCTTTGGATAGCATCAAGAAATACTTACTTAACCTCCCGGTGTTGGGAGCCCCTATCCCTAGAAAAACACTTATACTATACATTGTTGCTCAAAAAGAATCTCTCAGGGCTTTTCTGGCACAAAATAATAAGAAAAACAAGGAAAAGGCTCTATACTATTTGAGTAGAAGACTGACCGCGAAAGAGTTCAAGTACCCTTCAATTGAGAAAACTTTTCTTGCGTTAGTTTTTGCTTCCCAAAAATTGAGACATTATTTTTTGGCTCACACAGTCCATGTGGTTGCAAAAGCAGACCCTCTCAAATACGTTATGTCAAGACCTGTTCTTTCTGGGCGACTCGCAAGGTGGTCGATTTTGTTTAATGAATTCGAAATCTTGTATGTTCCGCGTAAAGCAGTCAAAGGACAAGCCCTTGCTAATTTCTTAGCTGACCATCCCATACCAGCCGATTGGGAAATTTTAGAGGACTTTCCTGATGAGGAGGTGTTCCTTATTGATATCCTTCCCCCATGGATGATGTTCTTCGATGGTGCGGCACGTGCTGAAGGAGTTGGGGCGGGCGTGGTATTTGTCTCTCCACAAAGGCAAATTCTTCCATACGCATTTTCTTTTCCAGAAAATTGTTCAAATAATGTCGCCGAATATCAAGCTCTGATAATTGGTCTTCAAATGGCAAATGAAATGAAAATTACAGACATTAAAGTTTATGGGGATTCTAAGTTAGTGATCAACCAACTTCTCAAGGATTACGAAGTCAAAAAAGACAACTTGATCCCATATTCTCAGTATGTTTCAAATCTACTTAGTAGATTTGATAACATCATCTTAGAACATGTTCCAAGGGAAAAGAATCGGTTGGCAGATGCACTAGCTAACTTGGCAACCATAATGACATTAGGGAAAGATGAGGCAATTACCGTTCCAGTATGTCAACGATGGGTACTACCAAAGTTACTCGAAGGCCAATTAGAAGAAATAAATGCAATCTCTGTTTCAATTGTTGAAACTGAAGACTGGAGATGACCCATCATCAATTACCTAGAACATGGGAATCTTCTTGAAGATCCTCGTCACAAAACTGAGATTCGTCGAAAAGTTCCCCGATTCATCTTTTACAAAGATACATTATTTCGACGTTCATATGAAGGTCTCTTTCTTCGTTGTTTGGGAGAAGAAGAAGCAACTCACGCAATGGAAGAAGTACATTCAGGGGTCTGTGGGGCTCATCAGTCAGGTCCTAAGCTTCACTTTCGAGTAAAGAGAATGGGATACTATTGGCCAACCATGGTTAAAGATTGTATGGATTACGCTAAAAGATGTCAGGCCTGTCAATTCCATGCCAATTTCATACACTAGCCACCTGAGATGTTGCACCCTACAATTATGTCCTGGCCATTTGATGCATGGGGATTGGATGTAGTTGGACATTTCCTGAAATCTTCTAAAGGTCATCTATATATCCTTGTAGCAACTGATTATTTTTCAAAGTGGACTGAAGCCATCCCAATTAAGGAAGTGAAAAAAGAGACAGTGGTGGACTTCATCAAAGGGAACATTATCTTCCGGTATGGTGTCCCCCATCATATCATCACTGACAATGGGTTACCTTTCAAAAATAGTCTGATGGCCAATTTGTGTGAAAAATTTGGCTTCAAACAACACAAGTTTTCAATGTACAATGCGCCAGCAAATGGACAAGCTGAAACTATCAATAAAACTCTTTGTGATTTGTTAAAAAAGGTAGTCTCTAAGTCTAAAAAAGATTGGCATGAAAGAATGGCAGAGGCTCTTTGGGCATATCGAACAACATATCGTACTCCAACCCAAGCAACACCGTATTCTCTCGTTTATGGTGTCGAAGCAATTCTTCCACTTGAGCAACAAATTCCTTCTTTGAGAATTGCCATACAAGAAGGGTTGACAAATGAAGAAAATGCCAAATTGCGTCTTCAAGAGTTAAAGTCGTTGGATGGAAAAAGACTTGAAGCTCAACAGCGGTTGGAGTGTTACCAAGCTCGACTCTCAAGTGCCTTTAACAAAAGAGTTCGTCCTCGATCCTTTCAAGTCGATGACTTGGTGCTTGTTGTGCGAAGGCCCATTATCACTAGTTATCGTATGGGTAACAAATTTACATCAAAATGGGACGGACCATATATGGTGCGAGAAGTCTACACTAATGGCGCCTACAAAATTGTCGATGAAGATGGGGTCAGAGTTGGGCCTATCAATGCCAAATTCCTAAAACGATATTACCCATAAACAATGGAAGTTGCTCCTGATCGCATGAGCCTAAACTGCGCCGCACGAGTATAAACTGTGTACGGCCCCAAAGAAAAAAAAAGTTTGAGTTTGTTAATCTGAATTACATAAATGACTTGATTCCTGTTGAGGGTACGTAGGCAGCTTGGAGGTTTGTTTCGAGTTTAGTCATCCAAAAAAAAAAAATTTCTTGTATTACTCCTGGCCCGCAAGAGTATAAACTGTGAATGGCTAAACAAATAAAAATTTTTGTTTGTCAAAAAAAAAAAATTTTGATCTTTATTATTAAAATAGACGACATAGCAATTCTGCAAGAGTTTGTTTAATGCATTGATAACAAGGCAATGTATAAAAGAGAGAAATTAAGACAACCAAGGTAACTCCAGGATCTCTTCTTGCTCTTTCTGCAACAATTTCTCTAGAGTGCTTACAACACCACGATCATGATCAGGAATGATGGAAATCTCTTCGATTGCTTTCTTTTCTTCCTTGATGCTAGCAATGACATCTTGCCTCTGAGAGATTCGTGAATTAACCTCCAAAATTGAAGTTTCAAGTTTCTCAATTTGAAGAAGTAAAATTTCTAACTCATTTTTATCATTGAGAAGATCTGCTTGAAGTTTTTGAACATGTGTCACATCTGCAATATCTGGAGAAAGGACCTCATTAAGACGCGAGTTAATATGGGCTAAGCGTTGGGAGTGTACTTCTTCAGTCAAAGCTTGGGCATATCTCGACTTAAGATCATTGTAATCCTCTGCACTCTGTAAATATGAGTTGACTCTCTCCTGAAACTCAGAACAGTCCATGGGAAGTGAAGAAATCTCATCAAAAGTTTTCTTAACTCTTGATCTAAGTAATGGAACTTTAGAAAACTCCGTCCTCTTTAACATCCTCTTGAGGTTATTTCCCAATGCTAAGGCCGATTGACGCCTGATTCTAGAAATCATATTCGTCACATCATAAGTGGGTGCTTCAGAAAATGTGGCCTGATGTGATTCCTGAATATTCACTTGGGGTATCACATGCCCTCCTATTGTCTCCATATGCGCCTGAAATTGAGGCTTGTGTCCAACAGAAGAATCATGAGGATGAGGGTTTACCAACACTTGATCAGAACCATGAAGAGAAGATGTGACATCTACTGCGGAAGGTAGAATGCTTGTTTTCTGGTCGCCAACTCAAAGGCGGAAGGTCCATAAACAGACTCTTCACCACCAAGATGATTTGCACCATCAATCGTTCCATTACCATTTTCCATCTAAAAAAAAAATTGTGAACATGTGAAAAAAAAAAAAAAAACTGTAAGTATATACATATATATATACCTGCAAATCCTCAACCTGCATTGGTAACGAACCGCTGGAAAGTCCGTCAAAGAAGTCCTCCATATTTGGAAGGGAAACAACATTTTCTGCTGAAGAGGCACAGTCTGAGACTTTCGGCACATACTTCCAGTTGCGTTCACCACTAGCTTTTCCACCCCCACTTTGGATCACCATAGATCGAGGATGTTTCTGGTTGTTAGAAGGATTATTGGATGGGTTGAAAGGGGTAGCTGACCCATTAACAAAATTATCACTACTCTGAGTCTTTGAAGATTCTCCATTTATGTATTTAGTGTGCGTTCCAGGTCTCCAGTTTGGAGCCTCACCCTTCCTAGACTTTACTTCTTTATTATTTGGAGAGGCTGGACATTTATTTTGCGACAAGTTCTCTGTTGTAGTCATGAATGGGTTAACATGGTCCTTTGACCACCAATCAACATAAGCTTTGGTGACTGAAAAATCTTTTAGACTCGTAGTCTCTGACAATAATACTGAGGACTTGGTGTTATGGAGAGTACATGATTTCCAATACTTGAAAACCTCGTCCAACGATCCAGTGCGAATGTCTTGTTTCAAATTTCCTGGAACATCTTGGTGAAAACCAAATTGCCTGCTAAATCTATAAGGGCTGTAGGGTTCAAAGACATAGTAGTCGCCTTGTCTTAAGGATAAAACACTGGAGCGAAGACTGGCCAAATACTCAAAAACAATAATTGTCATCTCATCATCAACTTTAACTTCCCTTTGGTGAAACTTCATTGCTAAGCGATTTAGCACAAGACCCTTACAAAACTTGAACAAATCCTGCGCTTCAGAATTTTCAAAATGCTTTGCCATCCCTTCTCTTGCATATTTAGTCATCCGAGGTGAAGATTGATTGATTGGAGAACGAAAATGTGTCTGAAAATATTCTGCTAGCCAGGCATATACATAATGACTAGGAAATACAACTGTAGAATTGGGAGATTCGAGAAGTGAGACGATGTCATTCAAACCCCTATAGATGCTTGCAAGTACTGGAACAGTAAAACAAAATATTTCTCCATATGCCATCTTGCTTGCAATCTTAAACACTCCAGGCCGCATTATGTTTGCAGGACTTGATGGAAGAACAAACTTACACAACCAACATGCTAAAAAAGCAGCCAAGTAAGTCTTCTCTTTAACTTCATCATTTACACCGAGGTTAACAAACACCTTTTCTTCTGATGACGTTCGCTTGCGAATGGAACCAATAGAACCAGAAGGATTGTGAAGCTCTCTTGGTCGTTGGGTTTTGTTCCTTGACTTTCTACTTGGAGGTTTAGGATGCTTCAATGAACCCTTGTACTAAAAGTTTACCCAGTCAGAGATCTGTACGATCCCTTTGAACTCTTGCGCGAGTCGGTGATAGGCTAAAAATAAATCTTGACAGCACGTCGGAAGAAAATATTTCCCGTCCTTGGTCTTGCCCGACAACTCCTTTGCGTTAGGGATAACCTCGTCATAGAACTTCTCGCTAAATGGAAGGCCCCCTATCTCGTACAAGTCCCAAAAGGAGATAGAAACCTCACCAACTGAAGTATGAAGAGTGTTAGTTCCATGGGACCAAGACTCGAAGAATGCCTTTAACACATTTGGGTGTCGATCATAGGAAAAAAGAGAGGCAAAAATGGCTTCATATAATCTCACTGCCTTGAGAGAAGTAACATTACGACTCAAAATGTCTTCTGACCATTCCCAATATTTCTCGGTGTAAGTCAAATCATACATCATTTTGGAAGAGAAATTTCATCCTGCATATCCATTACGAACTTTGTTGCCTAGAAGTAAGAATTTATTGGAATTGTTCACGTGTTCGTGTAAAGGTGATTGCAATAACAGTGCACGTCGAACTGAAGTTTGTTTCTCGGCTTCAAAAGGACCAAAGGTCGAAAGCTCACATGACAATTCCTTGGACCAATGAGACAAGTGCAGTGAATGTCCAAAATGAGGCATAGATGTAGCGAATCGACCAATTAACGGCCTATGAGCATCAAGGGTCGTCCCTTTTTCTAGAACATCACCTTCTTTTTCAACAACGGTTAAAGCGCCTTCTTGGAAACACCGAAAGACAACCATGATTGATTTGAATCAAGAGCTGAAAAAAAAAAAGAGAATTAAAAAAAAAATGGGTGAAATTAAAAGTGTAATTTTACCCCCATGTTCCAAATGAATACAAAATCAAACTTGCATGAAATATGGTTTTAAGATAATGGTGGTAGTTCTGGCCAAACATTGTTCCAGACTAGTGCACAAGAGCGTAATTGTACACACAGTCAGAGTCTTCCAAACCACGCCTTCCAGACTGGTGCACAAGAGCGCAATTGTACACACAGTTGGAGTCTTCTAAACCATGCCTTCCGGACTGGTGCACAAGAGCGCAATTGTACACACAGTCGGAGTCTTTCAAACCACGCCTTCCAGACTGGTGCACAAGAGTGCAATTGTACACACAGTTGGAGTCTTCCAAACATTGTTCCAGACTAGTGCACAAGAGCGCAATTGTACACATAGTCGGAGTCTTTCAAACCACGCCTTCCAAACTGCTGCACAAGAACGCAATTGTACACACAGTTGGAGTCTTCTAAACCATGTCTTCTGGACTGGTGCACAAGAGCGCAATTGTACACACAGTCGGAGTCTTCCAAACCACGCCTTCTAGACTGGTGTACAAGAGCGCAATTGTACACACAGTTGGAGTCTTCTAAACCACGCCTTCCGGACTGGTGCACAAGAGCGCAATTGTACACACAGTATGAGTCTTCCAAACCACGCCTTCCAGACTGGTGCACAAGAGCGCAATTGTACACACAGTCGGAGTCTTCTAAACCACGCCTTCTGGAGTGATGCACAAGAGCGCAATTGTACACACAGTCGGAGTCTTCCAAACCACGCATTCCAGACTGGAGCACAAGAGCGCAATTGTACACACAGTCGGAGTCTTCTAAACCACGCCTTCCAGACTGGTGCACAAGAGCGCAATTGTACACACAATCGGAGTCTTCAAAATCACGCCTTCTAAACTGGTGCACAAGAGCGCAATTGTACACACAGTCGGAGTCTTCAAAATCACGCCTTCTAAACTGGTGCACAAGAGCGCAATTGTACACACAGTTGGAGTCTTCAAAACCACTTGTGCAAACCGCGGTCACATCTTTTTTTGAGATTGTTACACAAGTGCA
This sequence comes from Cornus controversa, assembly GCA_026545225.1. Taxonomy (NCBI): domain Eukaryota; kingdom Viridiplantae; phylum Streptophyta; class Magnoliopsida; order Cornales; family Cornaceae; genus Cornus; species Cornus controversa. Next base: position 81,475,714 of record CM048846.1, on the reverse strand, counting down.
CATTTTAGTCTGCAAATTTATGTTACAAAGGCATACTACAAGATAAATTTTTATTTATTTATTTAAAATAAAATAAATAAATACTATGTGGCTGAAGTCTCTTCCCTTAAGTCAGTTGATTTGTAAGTTTCTGTAAAAAAAAAAAAAAAAAAAAAGTCAGCACGTGAAAAAAATAATAATAATTTGAAGTTGCATGTTATATTATTTTTCAAGGGTTTGGTCGTACATAGGGTAATGCAACAGAGATGGTATGACATTGTACTAATTCTCTATGAGGTCTCAAGTTCAAAACTAGTAGGCACCATAATGAGCAATATATATATATTTTTTGTTTTGTTTAAAAAAAAAAAAAAAGGAGAAGAGAAAAAAAAAGTGACGGCTGAAAAAAATAAAATAAAAAAGCAGCTGGAAGAGAGAAGAGAAGAGAAGAAGGAAAAGAAAAGAAAAAAAAGGCGGCTGGAAGAGAGAAGAGAAGAGAAGAGAAGAAAAAAAAAAAGAAAAAGAAGAGGCGGCTGGAAGAGAGAAGAAAAAAAAAAAGAAAAGAAAAAGAAGAGGCGGCTGGAAGAGAGAAGAAGAAGAAAAAGAAGAGAAAGAAAGAAAGAAGAAAAAAAAGAAAATTGGAAAAAAAAAGACTTACGGTTGTTTGGTGTGAGCTTCTTCTACGTTTCTTTCGGTAGCAGCTTAAGAAACTTTTCTCCAGTCTTCTCAGTTGATGGGACTTCTCTCCCTTATTCTCTGATGTGAAGGGTCTGAAGCGTAGGCTACATATATATATAATGGTGGATTAATCCTAGTTGACATAGGATTCTCAAATTTCCAATTCAAAAAAATCCTATTTCTAATAGGATTCTCAAATTTTCAATTCTGTTTGAAAAAGGAAAAAAAATAATCCTATTTCTAATAGGATTCTCAAATTTCCAATTCTGTTTGGAAAAGGAAAAAAAAATCTTATTTCTAATAGGATTATCAAATTTCCAATTCTGTTTGGAAAAAAGAAAAAAAAATCCTATTTCTAATAGGATTATCAAATTTCCAATTCTGTTATCAAATTTCCAATTCTGTTAATATATATATATATATATATATATATATATATATATATCCTGTTTCTAATAGGATTCTCAAATTTTCAATTCTGTTTGGACAAAAAAAAAAAAAATTAAATACTTCAAGTCCCGCTAAAAAAAAAAAAAAAGTGACAAGCTCAATATAGCGCGAGACTTGAAGTGGGAGCAATTTGTAGACGCATAAATTTTATGATGGATTAATCACCGTCCGATTGGTCAATAAGTCAAACACTTTTGATCAATTTAAGTCTACGATTATGGGTTCCAGCAACAGACACGTGTCAAAATCTTGAAGGTTCAGGCCTTTAAAAAACATGTGTGATAATTCAAATTTAAATTTAATTTATTTCCATATAAAATGAGGCAAAATCTTTTTTTATGGAAGTTGGCACAATTAATGGGGAGTTACCAAAATAAACCTCCACCCCTTTTGCCTATAAATACAAGGTCACCCTACACATTCGGGGAGGACAAAGAAGACAGACAGAAGGACAGAAAAACACAGAGACAAAGAGTTCAAGAGAACACAAAAGCTCTGCCGAACTTCTGCCTCAACCAACACTCGAAGTTCTGAGGACGAAGAACATCAAGCACGTCACACAAGTGCTGTTCTATTTCAAAGACCTTCAACCTTCGAAGTTCTGAAGACGAAGAGCATCAAGCACGCCACACAAGTGTCGTTCTTCTTCGATCCACCGTTCGAGATCAAGCTCTATCGGCCCTCGATCGAAAATCCAGTCAAGCCTTCCTCAATCCTGAAGTTTTGAAGAAAGCTCGTCACTACCGGTTCAAGAACGAGCTTTCGAAGCCCTTGTACCGAACATCAAGGAGATTGAATCAGAGGAAGATTCTTTATTATAAAAGAATCGACCACAGAGAATTGTACCCTTTTTTTATTTAATAAAATTGACTGTTTGTTACTCAATTTCGTTCTTAGGTTTTCGGATACGAAATTTGTGTGTACATGTGTGTGTGTGTATATATATATATATATAGAGTAATGATCTATTGTTCACCAAAAATTTCATCCATACCAAATGCAGTATCCGTTTGATGTGATTGATATAAAAAAGACAATTACTAAAAAAAATTTTAACAATCATATCCAATGGTTAATGTGCTTACTGTGAATGAATTTCTTATTTATCGATGAGCAAGAGATCATTGCTTTATATATATAAATTACCTTTTTATTCTATACTCAAAATTACAAACACCATTTAGTAATTTATGAACAAAAATTCACAAGTGGGTAGTTTTCCCAAATTCAAAACCATCCACAGGAGTAGTGGAAAGCAAAAACCAAAGCACTAAGTAACACATTCCTAGTTTGACATGGCTTTTCAAAAGGCAACACCCTCATACAAAATAATTATATATAAAGCACAATGCAGGTGTTGAATCCACCAAAATATCTTCCCTTTTCCCAACTATATATATATATAACCCTATGTTTGCAATTCCTCTATGTTCAGTCACAAGCTTTACTAATTAAGTCCTCTAAGAGCCCCATCATATATATATATATATATATATATATATATATATATATATATACACAATATTCCCTAACAATGGATTCAATGAAGAGTACAAGAAAACTTGAAGCCATGAAATATTACAAGAAGGGTGAGTTTCTAATTAGCAATCTCATTCTTCAATCTCTCATAGCTTTGATTTGTACCTTGTTTTGTTCATATTATTCTGTGTCTTCCATGAACTACCACTTTGTGGACTTTGTTAGTAACATCCAAAACCTCATGTCCTTGTTCTTCAACCCCAAGTGGTTGTTCATAGTAGGCAATGTCATCATTGCCATCCTTGTCAGACAGTCAAAGCTTGCTGGTTCGCCCTCATCTCCGGCCACTGAGATTTACAATGAGTATGTTAAGAGGAGCCAAACTCTTCATGATCAAGCCTCTGCATATAAGGCGAAGAAAGAATTAGAAGGGAAAGTGGAGAGAAAGAACAATACTAGAAGAGGATTAATGAAGATCAAGAAAAACATGATGCATATGATAGAGAGAGATCATCAAAAAGGAGAAGAAACATTAAGGGAGAGAGATGATGATGAAGAAGAAGGGGAGGCTGGTTTAGCTGTTGAGGAGTTGAACAAAAGAGTTGAAGATTTTATTGCAAGGGTTAACAAGCGAAGGTGGCTTGAAGATAATATAAATATATAATATATGTATATATATATGTTGTAATATACTGTAATAAATTTGAATATTTTTCTGTCCGGAAATGGAAAGCCTACTTCATTGCTGGTGAAGGTGAAAACCAGATCATTGGTTTTAATTTTGATAATTAATTATTTCATCTTAATTTATCACATTTACTTGCATTCATTTATTTATTTATTTTGGGCAAGTAAAGAGAACCACACTCCATCCCTCACATCAAGAAAGAAAATGAAGAATGTTCATTGTAAATATCAACATGAATACATGTGACTGGTACCATATTGTTTCGTATTCGTATCAGATACTTGTACATTTTGGACATTCATGAATACGTATTGAAATATATATATATAAGTTTCATTAAGGATCTCATCTATATAACCATGTGAAATTTGTAATTTTTTTTCTTTACTTGCATGCCTAAAAAAGTCAAAACATAATCTATGTTGTTCTATAAGTAGCTAAACTAAAATATATGTTTAACCTTGGTTCATAAGCACATTATGAAATGTTTATAAGCGTTTAGGTTCATTTGCAACCATAGTTCAAACTCAAAATCGACTCCTGAAAATAATCAAACTCAACATCCATTACCCAAAGCTTCACTTTTCATTCTTATTTGAAATCTCTCCTTTATTAATTAATTAAATACTTTATAATCGTGTTTATAATTTATTTTAAATCAAATCAATGTATTAGTAAGACCCACTCATCAAATAATTGTGGTTGAGTTGGTTTAAAAAGTATGATCACAAATTATTTGCATCCAAATTGAAATCTCTCTTTATTAGTAAAAATATCTTATACTTGGTTGGTTCCGGCCATTTATAGCTCCTAATAATTCACCCTCCAGACCATATAAATCTCCCACCGTCCCCCCCCCCCCCCCCCAAAAAAAATAAAAACACAGATTATGACCTGTTTGGTAGATGACCTATTTGCCCAGAAAACTTAAAACATATTTTTCTTGTCAAACTTGTTATTGATTTTATTTAAAACACACTTTAACAAAAACACTTGTTCTGTTTTAGACAGAAACAAAACAGAATGCATGCCAAACAAGCCTTATATGATTGAATAAACCACCGTTGCTCACGTTCCGTCACTAATTTACATACAACTTAGTAGGGGCATCCGCCGCTACTGAAATTTTTAATTTTTGTATTATATACTTATAATTGTATGAAAATTATAATAATATCCCAATAAATTACACTTTGTCCCTACTAAAATTTTTAAAAAATCTCACTCCAATATATATACTTTTTCATCTAAACTAACGTGATAATTATAAATGCATTTAACGTTTTCTTCACTGATAACAGTCACTCCCCACGTTTCACGTTGGGTGTATACATCATTATCATATTCATGATTCACACAGCCATGGCAAACGGGCCTATATGATTGAATAAACCGCCGTGGCTCACGGTGGGCGTATATATCATTATCATATTCATGATTCACACGTCAGGAAGAGGAGGAATCAGCTGGGTCCACCCACCTCCCTCTAAGCTTACCATGGTTATGCGTCCAAATTTGTTTAACATTATATATATATATATATATATATATATATATATATATATGTACGTATCTATGGGAGGTCATATTGTCACTCTCATTTAAAGATACTTCACTTGTGTTTTTTTTTATTTATAAAAAAAAATGACAAAAAGCTTTCTAAATTTATTAATGTGTAATTTCTTATTTTATAATATCATAACTATTTTTTATATTATAAACTTTAATTATTATTTTTTTTATACATTTTTTACTTTATGCTTTTTTTTTTATCTTGTCAAATGAAATAATTTATTCAATACATACAATTTTTTTTTTTGTAGTTTGCCCTAGATAATTTATTCAACAGATATAATTTTTATCCTTTATTTTCGTGTACTATATATATATATATATATATATATTTGCATAATATATTTATTTTTTTGGGTTCTATCAGAAGAAATAAATTATTCAATAGAGTTTTTTTTTTGCTTAGTATACATTTTTTTGGAGTCTTGTTAAAAGAGATAATTTATTCAATAAAGGATAATTTATTCAACATAAATAACATATTTTTTAGATCTTCTTAAAAGAGATAATTTATTCAACATAGTAACTTTTTTTGAGTATTTTTTTTTTATCTTTTTAAAAGAGACCGAAAACTTTAAAGATTGAAGACGGGAAAAGAGATATCTAGAAGGGTAGTTGTGTAATTTTTAAAAAAATTAATCATTCAAAGTTAGAGTTAAAATTGTCATTTCATTTAAAATGAGAGTACAAATACAAAAAAAGAGAATGCGAATATCGCCTCCCGCACGCACAAAAGTACACTAAATATGTTGCAAAATAAACTTCTTAAACTTTTAATTGTTGAAAAAAAATAGTGATCTAAATATCTTTCATAAATCAAGAAAATTGAAAATTTTTTTTTTGGTAGTGTGACAAACGAGATTTTTTTTTTTCCTTACGGAGAGTATTTAGGTTGTGAATTTTTTTATTTATTTATGCCATACCATGCATGTATTTCACTTAACGGTTAAATGTGACTGTTGAATTTCAAAAGTGTAATGCGATTACTTTTAAAAGTTGGACGGCGTAATTGTAACAATAGATCGGTTGAAAGGTGTCACTGTCTTTTAAAACAAATCAATGGTTAAGGGTACTTAGTGCACTTTTGTCTATATATATATATACATATATATATATATCTAACCCAATGTGTTAAAACCTAATTTAACAAGTAATCGATTATCAACTCCAAGTTGCCTTCTCTCTCTTCTTTCGCTAGGTGTATTCTTTGTTGGCGTCTAATAGAGAAACAAAAGCAGCCTTTCGGAAATTTCAAGAGACGAAAAGAACCCCTTCGATGTTTCCTAAGACCTCTCAAAGTCCATTCCAAACTCTGAACAAGTCCTCCATTCTATTCTATTCTATTTAGTTCAATTCAATTCAACTTAATTCAACTCAACCTTTTATACCAAAACATCCCCTATTCTCTTCAAATTTGTTGATTCATTAGTTCATTGATATAGAACATATATAATTTAGAGATAGAGAAGAGAGAGAGATATGTCGACCCTTTCTTCATCTGCACATTGTGGTTCGTATTCACCATCGTACTCGTCTTCTTCTTCATACAAATGCAGCAATCTTCAACGGGCAACGCTTCCCTCGATTCATAAACGATTTGTCTCCAAAAGGGTCTTTTCGAAATCTAATCCAAACCCATTTTCAAATGTGGTTCGCATGCAAGATGGTTAGCCCCTTTTTCTTGTAATTTTGATGTATCTTCAGCTCTATAGGCTCGCCTTTGTTTTTCAATTTCTGATTGTTTTGCCAATTCATTGTTATTTATGAGTTGATGGGTTGGTTTTAGTTATGAGGATGGTTTTCTATTATCATGTTTGTTTTGTTAATTATAATCTCTATATTTCTATTATTGGATTTTTATTACATTTTTGTTAGTTATATATGTGCTGGTGGATTGAGTCTGCTAATTTTTGTGGTGAGTGAATGGATTTTCTCTCTTTCAAGGGAATTATATGCCTCTGTTTTCTGATCCCTTTTGTTCTTCTATTGTCTTGCTGTTTTGTTTGGTTGATCAGAAACCACTGGAATAGAAATTTCCAATTAAATCTTTGATTAGTTGCTATTTAAGACCAGAAAGATCCAAACTTTTCCGCCCGCCAAGCCTGTATGTCTATTGGCTTTTGTTAGAATGTCATTTTTTTAGCAAACTAATACCAAAGAAAATCATAGCACTTGCACATCATGTTCTTGTATTTTCTTCAATTTTTTGTTGCTTCTCTCTCATTTTTCTGACGATCAATTTGACTGGAAATTTCTCTCAAAACTAGATTTTAGTTAATTATATTTATTTTTTCAAGATGATATTGATCTGGCTGCTAGTCTTTTGGGAGTTTGGATTTCCCTTCTTTTTGTTCTAATTTGAATGGCAACTATGTATAGGATCGGTAGCTGCAACAGTAACCCCTATTCAAAATGAAACCCCTTTGAAGAAATTGAAAGATGAGTTCCTGTCAGTTAAATCTCCAGATGAACTTAAAGATGCTGCTGGTTTTGATGACAATAAAGATAATTCCTCAGTCAGTATTACCGTGGTTGGAGCATCAGGGGACCTTGCCAAGAAAAAGATATTTCCTGCACTTTTTGCACTTTATTACGAGGGTTGTCTCCCTGAGGTTTGTAGTATTTCTATTCTTTCTATTTATCTTTTGTGAGTCAGCTGTGCATTTGCCTTTATACATTGGAATGTAATTTTTATCCTGATATTGTGGATTTATTTGGTTGCAGCACTTCACTATATTTGGTTATGCCCGGAGTAAGATGACTGATGCTGAACTTAGGAACATGGTTAGCAGGACACTGACTTGCAGGATTGATAAGAGGTTAACCCAGCTCTCTCTCTTCTTCAATGCTAAATTGTTATACTGATCTGTATTTTCCTTAGAGCATGTTGCCTGAATTTTGGTTGCCTTCCCTGGTCAATTCTAGTTCTTAAAAAGTGGGGAATAATTGGCATGCACTATTGTTGTTAATAATGCTTGCAAGTTGAACAAATATCTTGAGTGCCAATATATATTGTTTCATTTGGTTTTCCAGGGAGAACTGTGATGAAAAAATGGATCAGTTCCTGAAAAGATGTTTCTACCACTCGGGTCAATACGATTCTCAGGATCATTTTGCTGAGCTTGACAAGAAACTTCAGGAGCATGAGGTAATGCTTTAATTGAAAATGAGCTTATATTTTGTTGTTTTTAATTTTTTTTGCTAAACATTAGAGCAATTGCTGCTTGTTGATTAAGTGTAGTGCTGTTGCTGGTTTTATTTTCAATATGTGAAGCATTGTAAAAAATATTAATAATAGTAATAATAAAGCCGGACGTACCATTGAACTAGATAAATGTCTTGCTTGGTCTTTATTGGTTGAGCCGGAAAAAAATTGTATTGAATTATTGTAAATAAAAGTGAGAACTATTAAGTTAATGCACAATTAAGAGAAGTTGCTTTTATTTAAGGTTTCAGATACATTAGCAACATACTAGTCAAGGTGCACGTGTGCTGCATGTGGTTGGTTAACTTGTGATGATGCTACTGGCCTTAATTAGAGGAAGATGGTCAAGTAACATGACAATCTCTTTGTATTGTATTTAAGAGAAAGACAAGCAAACCCTTACAGACCACGATTATAGATTAGAAATATTATATTAAAAGTTTTAGCTGGAATATATTGAACGGGATCAAATCTAAATATGTATGCAAAGAATAAAAGAAACTGTTGATGAAGTTTCCTTGGTGTGGAACATAACAAGTGCCAGTGGCTGTAACAAAAATATATGGTGCATTCCTGAACTGTCCGAAACGGGACAATTAAAGAATTGTTGCAAGAATTGCCTCCACTCATTGCATATTTGATAGACACACCGTTCAGAGGCATTCATACATCGTTCTTATCTTATACAAAGTCATAAATATGCACAAAATACCTTACATTCATTGAGAGCATAAAAAATTTACTATGCAATGGCTATATTAAATTATTAATTAGATAATGAAGCATTCATGTGTTCACATGTCATTTCAAGAAAAATAAAAAATTAATCAAACAACCCAAACACCATGATCTCTAACAGAAACACCGTGCATTCATATATTGTTTATTGTGATACAATGTTTTGTTGCTAGCATCATTTTTTGATTTGTTAACTCAGCTGTTTACTTTCTAGGGTATTTTTATTGCCCCGCTCTCTCTTTCGGAGGTTCAGATTTTGGATTTCCAATACTTTCCATTTTTATTTGAGGCCAGATTAAGATTTTTGCCTTTTTGAATGGATTTCTAAATCAATTTTTTTTTCTTTGGAAAGTAAGGGTTTGCTTGGTTTGTCACTCAGAAAATAGTTTTCAAGAATTCATAAAACATCTCTCAAAATCTGTCAACCAAGTAGATTTTTGTACAGTTTTCTGGTTTTTAGTTCTCTGAAAACAGAAAACTGTTTCCTGAGTGACAAACCAAGCAGGCCCTAAGTTTTTCTTTTATAATTTCCTCTTTCTTACACGAAGGGAATAGTTTTTCCTACATCCCATAAACCCTAATCGTCCGATAGAATTTAAAGAACTTTTTCGTTCAGTTTGATTCCTTAATCTTATGCTTGGTTTTGAGACAATGTGACAGATAATTAAAAATATTTCACTAAACCTTACATCAATCGAAACAGTTAGAAAAGTAAGTTCAAAATATAAAGTGTTATTGTCTTGTCATAAGGTTTAATGTGACGTTCCACATCGTCTGGAGGGAGAAATTGCTGGCATTTATATGTGTGGATGCCTCCTAACTGCGTAAATGTGTTTTGAAAATTGTGAGCATGGAGTGTGTGCAAAGCGGACAATATATCTACACAATGGGAGACATTTAATCTTTTTAAATTTCTTTTTTTATTTTTCTTTGCTAGTTGTTGGATATACCAGTTGCTTTAATATCAGATTTGTGGGTGCATGTGTCTAGATGTACCAATTTACCTTGTGTAGGAAATCTGAATGCTTATTTTAACTCTAAGTAAGAATTATGTTTTCCATTTTGGTCCCATTACAAAAAAAATTAACTGCCACCTTGTGATCTCTATAGTACATTAGTCTCTCTCCCTCAAACTCTTTCTATTTTAAGTGAACTCTTTTTTTTGGTAAGTCATAAGAAAGTGAACTCTCTTTGTCCCAAACTCTTTCTATTTTACCTTTCCCATGTCTAAAACTTGACATAAGAAAGTGAACTCATATCTATATTCAACCCAAAGCTTGATTTCTTGTACTATTTTTATTTCTTGTTGCCCACATCATTCTCCATCCTCTCCCTCTAGGACAACTTGGACCACAAGCGTGAATCCTTTTCAGAAGGATGCAGGCGAAGCCCAAATCCCAAGGCCAAATAATAGGTTTACAAAGAAATAATTTATTGGGTGCATATAATAGTATGGAGAAGCTTTTAGAGAGAAAAAAATACATTAAACTACCAAAACCTAACACCCCCCTCCCCCTTCCAAAAAAATAAAAGAAACATTATAGTAATACATGATAAGGAAGCCAAAAGAACAACCCATGCCATATATAACAAGAGGGACACACTGCCCTACCTACAAAATCGCTTACATGCATGAATCTATCCAGCAAATATAACCCTTCAACCTAAAAACAAAAACAACAGAAAAATCCATTAACTAAATTGTGTTGTTTATTATCCCTTTTCTGAATTCTAATAGCTAATGTAAAACAAATTTCAGAAAACAAATAATTAAGTGCAATCCTAAGGTACAAGTGAACATATGCTGATACGCCCATTTCATATACTACACATGCCATCAATTTCTGGAATTTTATTGGTGATTTAACACAAAAATAAAGAAAACTATAATTGGCAGCTTTCCTATACAAATACATACTTCTTGGTAACTTGTTCATTTTCTACAAGAGTCAAAATGCAGTTCAGCAATTTATGCGTAACATATATGAACATACCCTTAGATAATGGCAAAAGAAGCTATGTTAAATGTTTGCGACGAAAGATCGATATCTCATCAGTAAGGTCTTAGATACTCCAACAAATTATATTGCCCAATAGATTTTGTATATAATAATTTTGTATACAAATAAATCACTATAAATGAGGCCATTACCTAAAAAAGGGGAAGAAAATAAATAAATTAAAAGAAATCTGTTCCAAGTAATTTGTTGAAGGCAATACAAACAAGAAGAAAACTTTACAGTAAAAAAATCATTTCAAATAAAAGTTCCCCAAACAAAGAGTGCAGCCAGATTATGTCAAAGGGCAACACTACCATGGAAGCAATCAGAGAGAGAGAGAGAGAGAGAGAGATACTGACCTGAGAATTGGTTACAGAGAGAGAAAGATGGATGGTTCCTTATATATATCTTTTTGTTTAAATTAAATAATATCATATAAAAATAGAAAAATTTATAGGAATTCTAAGTACATTTAATAGTTGTATAGATTAACATCTTGGGTGCAAGTGGATAAAGAACTTGGCCCTAGTGCCTAGCAAGCATTAGGTCTAAGGATCAAGTCCTCTTGGGTGCAAACTATTCTTGGGGGGTGGGTGTGTGTGTACAAACTAGGAAAAAAAAGATTGGTTTATATGTTCTATAACTAAGTTCATGTGTTAAATATGTCACAAGCCACTCTAAGACTTGAAATGTATCAATAATGTTCATGTGTAGAGTAGAACACATATTGTCATTTTTCCTAGTTTTTAACTCTTTAGGAAATCAGTCATCTCAATTGGTTCTTTTAGATTGGTGTAAATATTACATTTACCAAAATAATAAGCAGGAAAACGAAAACGCTATAATTTCTTGTGACCTACCTTGGACTTTATCTGAAGAATGTTGTATATAATTATACAAGACTCATTTTCATTTGATGGAACAGCAAATGTTTTTTCTTTTATAGTGAATTCCCTCTTTTGGATTTTTTTAAATTGTTTTGCATGAAAGCCTATTATTCAATATAACATTTTTTTCCCTGAATTATTCAGTATAACATTTAACTTGCACATATATTTATCTCCATCTGGTTTGACTAGAATAAATTGCTCTGTAGGGTGGGAGGGTCTCTAATCGCCTTTTCTACTTATCGATCCCGCCAAACATATTCATAGATGCTGTAAGATGTGCAAGCCTCTCTTCTTCATCCGCTAGTGGCTGGACTAGGGTCATTGTGGAGAAACCTTTTGGTCGAGATTCTGAATCATCAGCTGCTTTGACAAGATCTCTCAAGCAGTACTTAGAGGAGGATCAAATATTCAGGTGGAGTTTTCTGACTGGTGTTAGATTTTATTAGGGAAGGCTATAGTCTGACGAGTGGAAATTTTTTTTTTCTACAGGATAGACCACTATTTGGGGAAGGAGCTAGTGGAGAATCTGTCTGTCCTTCGCTTCTCCAACCTCATCTTTGAACCTTTGTGGTCAAGGCAGTATATAAGGAATGTACAGCTGATATTCTCTGAAGATTTTGGTACTGAAGGACGTGGAGGGTATGTCCTTCCCTAATAGGCGTTTGATTTAACCCATTCTGTTCTAAAAGCTTATTCTTTTTAGTTCTATTTCTATTCCAGATACTTTGACAATTATGGGATAATTAGAGACATAATGCAAAACCATCTGCTTCAAATACTGGCCCTTTTTGCCATGGAAACCCCTGTGAGTTTGGATGCAGAAGATATCAGAAATGAAAAGGTTTGTTTGTCCCTTTTTTTCTCCTCCTCTCTCTCTAAAGCCAGAGAACAATGTGTTATATAATGACAGTGTTGGTATATATATGCATGTTTTTAATTAAATTTATTATTGGGTGCCAGGTCAAAGTTTTACGTTCAATGAGGCCTTTACAACTTGAAGATGTGGTCATAGGACAATATAAGAGCCATACAAAAGGAGGTGTTACTTACCCAGCTTATACTGATGACAAGACTGTACCCAGAAACAGCTTGACTCCAACATTTGCTGCAGCTGCCCTTTTTATAGATAATGCAAGATGGGATGGAGTTCCTTTTCTACTGAAAGCTGGGAAAGCATTACATAATAAGAGGTTTGTGAAACTAAGGGAGAGATTCTAGATTATACTTTTTCCATCTTGAGTGGAATCTTTTGACATATACTTTTCTTTATTTTTGTTAATTTTTTTTATTTTTTCTTTTCAGGGCTGAGATAAGGGTACAATTTAGGCATGTGCCTGGTAATTTGTATAACCGGAATATTGGGACAGATCTTGACCGTGCAACGAATGAGCTTGTTATCCGTGTGCAGCCTGATGAAGCTATTTACTTGAAGATCAATAACAAGGTTCCGGGTTTAGGAATGAGATTAGATCGCAGCAATCTAAATCTTCACTATGCAGCAAGGTATCGTGTCATATTATTTGTTAGATTTTGATGAGAAAAATAATTATATGCATTTATATTGTACGTAATTTAATCAGAGTACTAACAGCAGTATTATTTGTTATATCCCGGGCTGAATGGTATTATTAACAACAATGCTAATGAGAAAATTTAATTTTAATCCGTATTTTATTATTAAATAATACAGTTGCCAAATTGTATCATATTATTTATGTTAGCTTTGTGCATTGTACTGTTTCTTGTGTCGCAAGGCATTTTCTAAAATAAAGTGAGAAGAAAAGTGAATGCAAAAATTCTCTTGTATGTGGAAAATGAAATATTAAAACAAGCGATATTTATTTCATGACAAATTAAGAAGCAACTATCATTCTGTCGTATATTACATTTCAGTTTTGGGTAATCATATGTGTTTAAGTTATGATAATTGATTGATTAATGGCCTTAAAGTATTCTTAGAAGATTCATATCATAATCTTTTAGTGGCACGAGAGGGGAATAAGTTGAAATATAAAATGTCAAAGACAGTCAATAGTGTATGCATTGTGTATACGGTGATTTTGATATTGTGTACCATAAGTTACACCCTAATGAATTGCAACACCAAATGGTGAATACACCATTTGGAAATGTTATTGAAACATTTATGAATGCTTTCCTTTTCTAATGGTTTCTTCTTTTTGTTCATTTTTAGATATTCCAAGGAGATTCCTGATGCATATGAGAGACTTCTTCTGGATGCTATTGAAGGGGAAAGGAGACTATTCATCCGAAGTGACGAGCTAGATGCTGCTTGGTCGCTTTTCACCCCTGCATTGAAAGAGCTGGAAGAGAAGAAAATTATTCCCGAGTACTATCCTTACGGGAGTCGAGGTCCTGTTGGAGCTCATTATCTTGCAGCCAGATACAAAGTCCGGTGGGGTGATCTCGGTGCAGAGCAGTAACTTTGAGGATGATTTTTCATCACTATAGGATAGGAGTTGCAGAATGGTTTCCTGGATTTTGATTTTTTTTTATTGGGCTGCACCGAGTTGGTAGAATGATATGGTTTTCAGATGAAGAGACGGGTCAAATGGATCTCGAAGTTACCATCTCTGGGAAATCGGATGATAGACGATATTGATCTAAACAAACAGAATCCAGAAAGCGAAAGTGGGGAAAATTCTTTCTTTGTGAGTTCTAATTTGTTTCTTCTTTCTCTCTTCAGTCCACCACTCTTTTATTTCAGAGTTGATAAACGGTAGATAAGGTTGTCTTAGAGAGTATACTTGACTATATGAAATGTTGACAGGCTAAAAATCTAAAAGTAAAGGTGGAAATCAATCTGTTACATTATATATATATATATATATATATTGTTTGTAATGTACTAGGTGGTAAATTGAAGATGATCAGTGTTAGTTGTTTACAAAGGAAACAGGTGATGCAGCTTTTGATGCCAAAGTGCTTGCACCTTGCCAGATAAAGGCATGACATGGTGATATGCCATGCCTTCAGCTCTTGAAGATGATGTTTGTCCAACAGAATCCAAATTGAAATGGATTAAAAATTCAGTTCAAGCCAAAATCAAGTACCAAAAAGAGTACATCTAAATGTGTTGAAATAGAGCAATGAGATGTATGGTAAAAGTTATCACCGAATGAAAATTTCTATCCATCATATAGGGTATGTGTGATTCAAGCATTATTTGACTACTCATCACTGATACTTTTACTAAACTAATCATTTTCCGTTGAAATATCTTTTACTAAACTAATCATTCTGTTGAAATATCTTTTACTAAACTAATCATTTTTCGTTGAAATATCGTATTGGACTCGTGTTGAGTTTGGATTATCCACCCTAAATTTCAGATTTCCATACTATATAATGATATTGTATTGCATATATTTGTCATGATGTGATTCTTTATATATATATATATATATATTTATTTATTGGTCTTTGTTCTTTTTAATTAAAATAATGCCTTGAAAAACTTGTGATCCTCGATGGACTCGAGCATTTTCTCCAAAAAAAAAAAAAAAAAAGAAGAAGATTGGCAATTGATTTGATTAGGACTTGGATTCTAAAATACACATTGATTGGTGTTTATAACTTTTAGAAAACTTGTCTTGGTGACCTACTAAAGCGAAGATTTTCTTGGAACAAGCTTTGAATTCAAGTGATTTTGGGTGATATGTCAACAATTAGCTTTTAAAGGTCCCCCATATGTCTCCTAGGTGGGCAGCATATATATATATATATAACAAGCAACAAATTAAGGCACCAACTATCACATTCGCAGCCATACCTACCCATTATCTTGTCAGTTATTTATTTATTTAGTAGCTTGTGTCTACAGTTGAGTTTTTAATTCAATGATTAAATAAGAAGAGCTTATGTGAGAGATAATAAAATTTGACGCGACTCGCTAACACGATACGAAATTGCAAGTTTGATTTGACCTTAATCGTGTTCGTGTCATAATTATGTCAACCGATTTAATTTAATCGTGTCAAATTTGTGTTTTAGAGTTCAACTCATTTAACCTTATTAGACCCATATAATTAACCTTGTCATAATCGTATTTATTGAACATGTAACTTGTTTTAACTTAATTATTATGAACATTTCTATTATTTCAATATAAATTCAACATGAATATTGTTTATGGCCTTTTTTATGTAATTGTATTGTCTTTATTATTCATTCTTATGAATTTAGTTATTTATTATCTTAATTTTTTCAATAGATTATATAACCATTTAAATTAAACGGGTCAATCCATTTAATAAACGGGTCGTGATCGTATTAAGGACTCTTGACACGATTATTTAACGGGTCAGAATCGGATTTACTATATTCACATATCGACACGACACAATTATAACCCTCCAAAATGAATCGTCACCCTAAGCTCATGGTGAGAGAACTCTAGGGTAGAATTACTCTAAATGAAAAACAAGGTCTCAAAAACTAACAGGGACAAAGAAGTTATATGGGACTGCCTGATAACCTATGCTCGCACTGATTTTTTTTTTATATTAAACAGTTAAAATTTTACTAAAATTCTAGTAATTCTCTCTCTTTTTTTTCCGGCAAAGCTTCCCTTTAATATTAAGCTGATATATATATCTATATATATATATATATATATATATATATTATCGTTGTACAAGATAGCCTACATCAACCATATTACCAAAGGTTGAGAACAATACAACAAATATCAAGCGACAATGATTGCCAAACTAGAAGGGAAATATCTAAGGCAGAAAAAGAGAGATTTACCGAATATATCCAAGAAAGAAGTCAACAACGCATATTGACACACCACATTTGAAAATGATACAATAGAAATCACATTTAAAACACATTAAAATTTGACGTCCTCCCATTTTTTGACTTGAAATTTGAATTTAATAACAAAGGTTGTGGAACAATTAATTCTCTTATTATATATATATTTTTTACTTTTTTCGTTTTGTGTTTCACCTAAATTTGATAACCTAGAAGAAGTAATATAAATTAGGGTAAACTAAAACAAAAACCCTTCAACTTTTACGATTTTGTAGAAAATTCCCTTGAACTTCCATTTTTGCAAAAAATCCACTTATACTATTTCAAAATTACGTAAATATCCCTATTTGTTTGGAGACCGTTACAATAGTGACAAAAAATTGATATTTTTGAACCTGCAATCACTACAATACCTTTTTTTTATTGATTGAAATGCCCTTGAATCATTTTTAGATCCATAAATCGAACTGTTATGTAAATGTGTAAATCCAAATTTTGTAACTTAAGGTTATTCTCTCTTTTCCTTTCTATCACTCCATTCTCTCTTTTCCTTCCTCTGCTTATCCAAACACGTTAATATGAAAATTTCTTTTCCTTTCTACCACCCCATTCTCTCTTTTCCTTTCTCTACTTGCTTATCCAAACATGTCAATATGAAAGCACACATGGATGCATAAACCAGCCTTATGCTTTTGTTGGAACATAGGAATGGAAATGATTGAGCATGCCATGCTTCAATGCAACAGGATCAGATAAGTAATGCTTGAGTGACTTTCAGTAAAAGAAAAATAAATTAACTGAGCATGCATGCTTCAATCATCTTTGCCACATAAGAGCACTAACAAAAAGTTGCATTATGTGAGAAACCACACAAGTCACATTATTATGTCAAGTAGGCATTAAGAAGGTTTTTAGTTAAAGGTGAATCACAATAAAAATGGGACTTCTTGGGTTGGCTACTTCACATCATAAGTTCTTCTATGGTTACTATAAAGCTCATTTCACTAATTTGTATTGCAATTGGCTACATAATGGTCAGAGTAATAAGGTTCATTTTCCCATTAGTTTTATGGCTACTGATATTTTTAATTACAACTTTAAAGGCACAAGGATGTCATTACTTCCCACTTAGCAATTGGCTATTAGTTCATTGGTATAACCTCTCTTCTTTCAAAGAAGAGGTGAGGAGAAAATCTTCGTTGCGCCGATTGTATCATATCATCGGTATTAACAGCTAAAGTAAAAATACATCTATTTTTATCGGTCATATTACTATATGTCAGTGTTTAATTAGTGTGTGATACTATGTAATCACTACTCCTGGATTATTAAAGTTTTTTTCGGAAGCGAGGGGTTCAAGCCCCGTCGCAGGTAATCCATGAATCTGTATGTGAATACTTACCTAGCCAAAAAAAGAAAAACATTACTTCCCACTTCATTTTTCATGCAAGTGCTTTTGTGAAGTGCACTAAATGACCTTATCACAATCTGGGTTACAAGCATCTAAAAGTATAGTTGATATATGCCTATCCTAAGAGCAATGCAAAGTGAAAACTTGAGTGAATTGGACTGTTTGTGAAAACTACAATGACTACCACCAAGGGCTGTGGTACTTTCTTATTTTTTGAAGTAGAAGGGGCAGGGATCAAAAAGAGAAGCATTAGTGTATGGTTACACACTAGGGTCAAAATTTGCAAGGGTAGGTCAATCAACTAAAGAAGGAGGAGGCTGTGTCCATAACTCCATATTCAATTAATGGTGACAATATTCACACCTATAATCCTCCATTTCAGGGTCAGTACATAAATTTAAAACCAAGATATACTATTCTTCTAATATGTTCATTTTCAACTGTAAAAATTAATTTTTGAAAGCGCGTGTCTTTCAAAGGGGCGTTCTCATCATGAGCTCTTCCAGTCAAAGTCTATCAATCCATCGATTACAAGGGGGAATTCATGGTGAGAGTGACCTCTAGATAACATTTTTCATTTCGAGATCTACTTTGAAGGGGTGTTCTCACCATGAGTTCTCTTTGTCCAAGTCTATCAATTAAATGACTGCAAGGGGGAGTTCACGGTGAGAGTGCCCTCTTGATAACTTTTTTATTTTATTTTAAGATCTACTTCAAAGGAGCGTTCTCATCGTGAGCTCTCCCAGTCAAAGTCTATCAATCCAACGGCTGCAGGAGATTGTTCACGGTGAGAGCGCCCTCTTGATAACTTTTTCCATTTTGAGATAAAAACTTTCTTTTGTTATTCAATATTTGAACAAGAAGCTAATTTTCTTGACAATTACAGTGAAAGGTCATGAAAGTCTTGGCCTTTTCATGTCCCTTTCATCAATCAAAGAGGCCCCATTATTTTTTTTCCTCTGTTCTCATGGAATCCAAGGACTCAAAGCAGCAGCAGCAGCAACTGCAGGAGGTGCACAGCTTCATTAGCCGTAGCCTCCCACAACCGGATATGGCAGACAACAACAGGCCAGCAGAGATCAAAGACCTCCAAATTGTGGCTGCAACAAACAAAGATGATAGCAAGAAGCAATTGTTAGCACCCAAGAGAGTTTGCAACAAGGACAGGCACAAAAAGGTGGATGGCAGAGGTAGAAGAATAAGAATGCCAGCTCTATGCGCAGCCCGGATTTTTCAGCTGACAAGAGAATTGGGTCACAAATCTGATGGAGAGACAATCCAGTGGCTGTTGCAGCAAGCAGAGCCTTCGATCATCGCTGCAACTGGATCCGGGACTATCCCGGCTTCAGCTCTGGCAGCTGCAGGGGCCTCTGTTTCAGAACAGGGGAACTCTGTTTTGGCTGGTTTGCATTCAAAGCTAGATGAATTGGGACCAGCTATGGGGAATAGGACCAATTGGACTATGATGAGTGGTAATTTGGCTAAATCCCATATAGCAGCAACTGGGGTGTGGCCCTCTTTAACTGGATTTGGACCAGGGTTTGTGCAAAATTCGGGTTTTTCAACATCAAATTCAGGGAGCGAAAACTCGAATTTCATGCCTAGATTTGGGTTCCATGGGTTTGAATTCCCAAATATGAGTTTGGGCTCAATGAATTTCCCAGGTTTAGAGCTTGGACTTGCTCAGGAGGGTCATACTGGGGTTCTCAACTCTCAAGCAGTGAACCAGTTTTACCAACAGATGGGGCATAGCCAAGGTGGTGGTGGGGATCCAATAAATCAACAACAAGAACATCCTGATGAGGATGACTCTCAAGGATCAAAGCATTAGATATGTAAAGACAAGATAGTTTCTTACAAGGGTTTGATAAGATAAAACTACCAAAGTCTACAAAAACAGGTATTACTATTTTTTTTTTAATTTTTTTTTCATTCTATACACTTGCATAAATGAAAAGTTCTTATTTATAACTGTGAATTATAAATTATAATGCTATGTTTTTGGGTTTTTATTTTCAGTTTTGACAATGAAGATTGAAGTGCTTGAAGATTGATTGTGATTTCTTCTTTTTTGAGGTGTGTTGTTGATATATATATATATATATATAGTAGTCCTCTTCCTCTTTTAGGCATATTAAATTTGCTTGCTTTTATTATATCTGAATGGAGGAATAGTCAATGAACTAGAAGTCTCAGAATTATTCTTAACATGATCTTTCTGATATAGATGTGGTAAGACACTTGATGCCCAGATGCTACTTCATATTGAACAAAAGCAATCTTCTCTCACTACCAACAGTTACAAAATGTCTAGCATATATATATATATATATATATATATATTCATGTAGATTTACAGCTGAATGTTGTTACTTTTGGTGTTGAAAAGGCAGATTGTAAGATTAGTTGCACATTCCATTTGATTTCTCCTTCTACTTTTTGCAAAAATTATATAAATTGTTTTTTGTTTTCGAATGTTCGAGTAAAGGTACATACCTACTAGCAGGACTTTTATACAACTTTGTGTTCAATATGTTTATGATTTGGGAGGCAATGTTTTACAATATTTAGACAAGAAATTTCGAATCATGAATAGAAGATGAGGCAAGAGAGGGATTGTAATAATCCAAGTAAGAGATGGTTGACAATTTAGTAAATCATTTGCCTACAGTGTTAGACAATTCTTGTCCCACATCATATCTCCAGATGGGGAGGGTTTTGGGTTTATAAGAACGGGTATGCAGTTAGACCTATTGAGGGTGTTGTGAGTTTTGCATGAAGAAAAATGTTGTCGGGGTTTTTCTTGTCTTCAAATCTGGATGGGGAGGGTTCGAATAGGGGTGCAATTTGGTTTGGGCAACCCAATGTCAGTCAAATTTTTTATCGGCTTAGGACAATTATTTTTACAATTAGAGTTGGACTTGGATTGAGGTGCCAACTACCCGAGTCCAACCCGAACTCAAACCCGAATTGTAATATTATTTCTATACATATTTTTTATTTTAAATATATTATATATAATATTCAAATTATGATAAACTTTTTCTTTTCAACTTCCTTTATTTAAATCTTAATTTATTGTATGTTAACACTTTGAATAATTAATTTCCTAAATATTTGTTTGTAATTTTTAGAAATTTGCATTAAATTTTTAATTTTTTGTGTGTTAAGGAAATCTAATGTGAAACTTATTAAAGATCACTTTAAATTTTGGAGATTAGTTATATAGATAATCCGAATTAATCTGACTTTCTAACCCGAAATCTCAACCAGAGATTAAAAATTTAAGGATGGGTTGGATTAGGATTAACTAGTTAAGGTTGAAAGTCGGGTTATAATTGGATTAAAGTTGAACATTTTATATGTAGAGTTGAATTCAAGTTATACCTCTAACCTGCCCAACTAGCTCGAGTTGCAGCCCTAAGTTCAATACAACAGGAAAAACGAACAATTACTATAAAAAAATTGAAACTACCACTTAACACCAATTGATTTTATAGGTGGTGAGATAACAATTTAAGATCTGACAAGAATAAATAATATATTTAATTATTATTTTTATGAAATGCAGACTAATTGAATGATTAATAATATATGTATTATATTTATTCGGATGGAATTATTATCATGTCGGATTCATCACAATTCATATCCCACTTATTAATTGAAGGAATATGTTGAAGTCCATATGTAGCACCACCGTTACACGAACCAATATATGGCTAACTTGTTAAAATATTTGTCTGTTAAACTCATATTACCCGAAAAGAAAAGAAAAAGTATATGCAAAAAGAAACAATAATAAAAATAAATAAAAGAGAAAGTAAAGGTTACTGAGAGAGTTACACAATGTTTAGGAGTTAGACCCATCCACAAAAAGCACTCAGCTTATAGAAAAGAACTGAACGTTCAGGACCAACTGGGGTTGTGGAATTGGATTCTCAAGAGTGTAAAAAGCATTTGAACCAAAGGCTCATTTTCAATGTCTCAGTTTTGGTTTTTTTAAATACTTCTCATTTGGTGATGGTGTCTTCTACTTCGGCAATATCATCAAGAGTAATGATGGAGAAAGTGAAAGCTGAACTACCAAACAAGACACAATGTCTCGTGGAGTTGTGAAATTGGATTCTTAAGAGTGTAAAGAGCTTTTCAACCACAGCTCATTTTCAATGTCTCGGTTTTGGCTTTTCTAGATACTCCTCATTTAGTGATAGTGCCTTATACTTGAGTTATATTACCAAGAGTAACAACGGAGGAGAAAGTGAAAGCCGAATTACCGAATAAGACACAATGTTTGTGAAGTTGTGGAATTGGATTCTTAAGAATGTAAAGAGCTTTTGAACCACTCATTTTCAATGTCACCATTTTGGCTTTTCTAATACTCCTCATTTGATGAAAGTACTTTTTACTTGAATTACATCACCGATGATAAATGATAAAGAAAGTGAAAGTCGAACTACTGAACAAGACACAATCCTCTCATGTGGCCTCCACGGGACATTGTGTATCCCCCATAGAAGATTGTGTCTTGTTCGATTATTATGCTTTTAGAGAGACAATCATTTTCCTATTAAATTAAATAAGTTGTTTATCATTTTTCTCTCAAGTGATGCTTATGTATCTCTAGTCAGCACAAAGATGATAAAAACCAAATAAAAATAACAATAATAGCAACAACCACAATAAATATTGGGTTGGGCCCTGTTCACTGGGCCTTTTTGAGGTTCAGGAATTTTATATTGGGTTGGGCCCTGTTCACTCGTGGGCTTTACACCATGTAGTTGTCAATCGTTTTACTTTTACCGGGCCGGACCAGGACCGAACTGAGAGTCCACACATCTTTTACATTGGTCCAATATACTTTACACCACAATATAGATATATATATATATGGAAATTTCGTACGAAGTTTTACTGTATATGTAATTTTTAAAAACTAAAAAGAGTAGGGAGTTTTATATATATATATATATATATATAAAAGATTTATCCAAAATGTCTTTGTCTATTTACAATTTAAAATCAATCTATCAAATTATCTAGCAATCACAATTTCAAATGCATTATAATGTAAGTAAGAACGGGAATACCCTACTCAATATATATCAGAGCTTTTGAGACAATTATAAATTCATGAGATAATTCTAATTGATCAATAAAAATATATTTCAGCACAAAGCATGCTGCGAGCCTGTGACGGTGTATTGGTGTGTAAAGAAAAATTATTTGTTCAAACTTTACAGGTCAGGGTGACATACATATGGTGGTTTACTTGTCACGTCAGCCACGTTCACGTCTTCAAAAATCACCGACCATAGCTGTTCAAATAATGGCTTCAAAACTTTGTCATATATATATATATATATATATATATATATATATATAATATTTAAGCTTGAATTTTACTTTTCAAAATATCTTTCGCTATCTACGGTCTAAATATATATTACTTTTACAACATTTCAATAGTTGATTATATTGCTTTTACGGTTAATTTAATTTTTGATGGCCTAATTACAAATATGTCAAGTTTTAAATAATATTAACTCAAAAAATAATTTATATAAAAGTATTTACGTATTTGATACTTTTCACTGTTCTTCAATACACAAGACCAAATTACCCCTCTGCAGTAATGTTTTGTGCAGTAAAATTATAACATTATGTAGTTAAAATATTATATAAATGCAGTAAAACTATTACATTGTGCACTAAAAGTTTTAGTAAACTACACTATTTATTGTTTTGTGCATTAAAATTATAACATCATGTAGTAAAGTATTACATTGTGCACTAAAATTTTTAGTAAACTACACTATTTATTATTTTGTGCAGTAAAATTATAACATCATGCAGTTAAAATATTATATTGTGCACTAAAAGTTTTAGCAAACTGATATGTAAAGGGTCTTAAGAGTAATTTGGACTTAAATAGTATAAATTGTCGCATTTGTAATTACTTTTTGAAAAGTTGTTTTTTGCCCGTATACTATTTGAAAGTTGGTGTATTTGTAATTAGGCTACCAAAAATTGTCATAAATTAAATTAACCCCTATTTTTATCTATGCATCTTAAATATAATTAAATAGACAACATTGAGTCATTGACAGTTGTCAGTTTTATTTAAATATTTATTTTTGTGTTTCAAATTTTAGGGAAAAAAAATAGTTGATTTATATACACGTTTGCAAGATGTTCTAATGATATATATATATATATATATATATATATATATATATAAAAACATCTAACCTGCACAATTTTTTATATAGATGGCTCAATTGGAGGGACTTTGGATGGGTTGGTCCATTTTCAATGGGCAGATTTTAATGGTTCATAATTCTACAATCACACCCAACTTCATTAATAATAAATTCATAATTATTCTTTAATATTTATATTATAATTTATAATTTTGGGTCCTCAGAGATTTATAATTTATAGAGCTGACTGCATATAGTAATATGTGTGTATGTGGAGATGATACTACTCTAAGAAAAGGTAGAAGAATTCCACTATTTTCATTGGAGTTTCAATCTCATCTTCCTATATATATATATATATGTATATATATATATATAGTTAAAGTGCTTAGGCTGTCAAAATAGTATATTAATTATTACCCAAACCATGAAAAGAGTCTATATTTATTTAAAGCAACATTTGGTGTGACAATAGGAGAAATTAATTATTATAGGATAATGATTTATTCTTCAGATTTCGTAACTTTTAGAAAAATATTTACGTGAGGAGAAATTATTAGTTGCAACGGTGATACCACACGTCACATGAGTGACTTAGTATTACAACCCAATAGATGCAAGTCATGTGCTAAAAAATATATTAGTTATGTGATACAAGTGGACCATGTTTTCTTAGCACATGACTTACATTCATTGGGTTGCGATACCATGTCAATTAAGTGACGTGATATTACCGTTACAATTATGTGAAAGGAGAGAAAGTATACAATACGTCGGGATACGATGATGTGATATTTCGAAAAGTGCAAGTCTTCAATTTTTTCTTGATTGTAGTGAAATTGATAGTTTTTAAAAGAGAGAGAGAACTTACACCTGTCGAAGATGTCACATTATTAATACTCTTGAAATGTTATATAATTTATCGTAAAAAGAGTTGTGAGCTATGGTAATGGGATCCACCACCCCATTTATAAAGATGTCTTTCAAAAAAATTCGACATCTATATTATTACTCATCATTATATAGTCCCGAGATCATTAATTCCAACCAATCACAGGTTAAAACACAAGTCCAAAAATAAAAAACAATATCCTAGTAATAATTTTTCACGAAGATGGTTAACTATGTTGTCAAAATTTTATCAGCACATGGACTCATTTTATGTGAAATTCACATCCCAAAAATTTACAGACATTCACATCCAAAAATTTGCAGACAATAAGACTGTAAAAGCAAAACAAATGTTCCCTGTTCTCTCTCATGTGTTGGATAAGCATTTATGGCAAGTTATTATTATTATTATTATTATATATATATATATATATATATATGCAACCTTGATCTGCTCCTCAAGGTGCTCAGCATTCTCCCTAAGCCATAGTCCCTATGCTATGCTTATTTAGCCATTAAAACTAGTTTGACTAACACCAATAAAACAATATATATATACATATATATATATATATATATATGCAACCTTGATATGCTCCTCAAGGTGCTCTTCATTCTTCCTAGCCATAGTCCCTATGCTAGGCTTATTTAGCCACTAAAACTAGTTTGAACTAACACCAATAAAACAGCATTTTCATGTTAGGTCGATGGCACTAAATAAAGATTTGGTATTGGTAGTTTAGATTATCCAATCAATTCAGTTTTTGACTTTAAAGAACACAATTTCTTTTTTATGCACGAGGACTGTCCCCTATAGTTTGTTGTTTACCTACAACTGATCCAATGGTTAAAAATTAATTTTGATGAAAAGATTAAAAACAAGTAGTCCCTTTTATCCAGTATTGATGGACCCATGACTTCTGACTCATCTCACATGTCTCATTTTGTGGAAAAAATATACAATAATGCACATCTCACCCGCTCTCTATATAATATACAGATAGTTAATATATATATATATATATAATATTATATATAGATAGATAGATAGATTCCGGTCATTGAGGGGTGGGTGTGAGAGGGATCTCCATCTCTAAGTAATATAATATGCAGAAAGTGACAAAATTGATGAATGTGAAAAATGCTTACAGATCTTGAGATCTACCTATCCAAAATATCTTCAACCATGAAACAAAATTGGTGATTCATGACACTAAACAAAAGAACCATCAATCTTGAACCATGATATATCCGGATCGGATCCTCTTTGGTTCCTCTTCCGTTCTATGTTAGTCTTGTACACTGTTCAATCAAGTGCAACACACTACATCGATCACACGCTACATCACATATGCAACACACATGTAATAATGAAGTAATACTCATGCAACACATTTACATCAAAGATGCAACATATTACATCATGTTGTAATGTTGCAACACTAGTAAACTGATAATTCAACACTTTAATGTAATTTTTGCGCTATCAATTTGGAGTTGTATTAACTATTTAAAGTAGTTGTATTGTCGATTTACACATGACCTAAATTTGCACGAGAGAAGACCTCTTTCCATATAAGAAAAAGTGTAAGGTTTCGCCTGGTTAGATGGAAACAACAAGAAAAGAAAGAAAATGAAAATTCTCTCAACATTTTGAAAGTTTGGTTAGAAGGAAAAGGAAAATTTTGAGAGAAAATTACTTTCTACAACCACCTAATTTTCTTATAAAAAAATTCTACAAAAATTTCAGAAATTTTTGATTTATTGAAAATGTTTTATGAAGTTACAATAATGCCTTTCTTTTGTGGTAAATGGTAATTTCTCTTCTGTTTTTTTTTTGTGAAAAATTTAAAGAATTTGCATTCCTTGGATGGCATTGGTGGAAAGTCTCATTTGGGTGGGTCCATTTCCTAATATTTTTTATTTTTTTCTTAGATTTAGAAATGATTATTCATCCCAATAAACACACATTAAATCATTTATTCCATAGATCGTTTCATGATATGAAATGATCAGATGATGATGACCCATGAATAGATTTGGTCCAATTAGAACCTCTGTTAAACATTTATGAGTTCTTAATTTATGAATAGGGATTAGAAAAGAAGCTGAGTATCATCCTTCTAAAGGAGGGATGGAATATATGGATGGGGTTGAAGATAGAGACAGAGCGCGTGAGATACTATATATATATATATATATATATATATATATATATATCTTCAAGTGGGTAAAACAAATCGAGATTGAAGATAGCATTTACGAGTGGATACAGAGACAAAAGAATCCCTTTTGCTTAGTCAGCATCCTGCTAGATTTAGCATGTTAATTAATACTATGAGAGAGAGAGAGAGAGTGTGTGTGTGAGAGAGAGAGAGAGAGAGAGAGAGAGAGTACCTAAGGAGTCTCTAAAGGCTGAGCAAAAACTTGTGGCGCTAGATTTAGAGTGGTAATCAATATGAGAGAAAAAGTGGGGGGCATTACACGGCTTATCAAGCAAATAAAAAAAAATTCAAATAATGAGATATTATATATATATATATATATATATATATATATTATTATTGATCTCTTGCTACTTTGTACCGTGGTCGTTAGATTAATCTAATGGTCAAATTCCAAAATCACTTATTCTTTTTCAAAAATTACAAAACCACTTTAAGAGTATTTTAATTTTAAAAAAATTAATATTATCGGCGATTACCAATTTCTTACCTTTTTTTTTAAGAGAAAGGTAAATTACCAAAATTAAAAAATTGAATTATAGCATAACCACGTCTGACCTTCTCAAATGGACAACTACTTAATTCTTATAATCATCTTTTAAATTATGACAACTACTTTATTGCATATGATTTAAATAGGTGCATAAATATATAGGCACATACTTTTTAATTCTTATAATCATCATTTGTTTAATCAATATTAATATATCCATACCTAGGCTTTGACATGCTTGAGATTTTTATCTCTATTTTTATTTTTTCTTCTTTTCAGGTTTTGTGTTTTTTAATTTTTTTTTCTAAAAACTATTTGTATGTCATACACTCAAATATTGAGTACATAAAAAAAATTTGGTTCATACTCTTCTCAATCAGTAATCATTGTTGGTTTGTATTGTTTGATATGTTTGGAGATGAGATTTTCAACACTGTTTCAACTTACTAATATCTGTTATCACGTTTCAGGCATTAATTCAATGGTTTAATTTTGATAATTTACCTTCTTTTTTTTTTTATGTACAAAATATAAGACATTGATAATCCACCGGTAATATTAATTTTCTAAAATTAAAATACTTCTAAAGTAGTTGAGAATAGATTTTTGGATAGATGTCATAATTCAAAAGATGATTATAAGAATTAAGTAGTTGTTAATATGAAAAGATCAAATGTTATCATACTATAATTCAAATTTTTAATTTTGGTAATTTACATTTTTTTTATAAAAAAAGGTAAGGAATTGGTACTCACGGTTAATATTAATTTTTTTAAATTAAAATACTCATAAAGTGATTTTGTAAATTTTGAAAAGAAATAAGTGGGTTTGGAATTTGGTTGTTAGATTAAATCTAACGACCACTATACAAAGTGTAAATAAATTCTCTTATTCATCGGTGAGCAAGAGATCAATTTGGTATATATATATATATATAATGTTAAATGTTAATCTTAGTACAATTTGGCACATCCAATAAGTGCAATTAATGAGAAATCACATTTGATAATGACATTTTAATCAACATAAGATATAAAATGTGAAATAATGTCTCAAGAGAGTCATTTCATGACAAGGAGACATAAATTATCTTTATTTACTATTAAATTAAAGGTTTATTAAATAATTCTTATTTAAAAAATTGTCTTAATTCAGTAATTAAATAAGGAGACGCCAAATACCTCTTGTCATATTTAATGTGTGTGTGAGAGAGAAATAGAGATAGAGAATTTCTAAAAAAAGTTACACAAAATCAAGAAATTATTAGACAATCGTGAATCATAAGTCATTTGATGGTTCAGTCAAATCAAATCCAGTATTCGAATTTTTTTTTTTATAATATCTTATTAAACTCTCATGGAGTCCACTTTTCTTAATTAGAAAATTTTCATTAAATTGGACAACATGATGGATGAGTATTTAATAATTTCTCAATCAAATCTTATTAGATTATGAGCCCTTAAAAAGTTAAAAGGGCCAACTATTTATTCATTATTTATTTTACTAAAAAAAATGTTTCTGGCCTGTTTAAATATCTGTAATTAGTCACAAATTGAATACAAATTTAAGTCACATCATTTTTATAAATAGGTGTCACTTTAATGTTCGGAACACATTTTTACTCTGTCATTTTTTCTATAAAATAGAGAATTTATCTTCGCATGCATTACGTGTAACTTAAATACAAACTTTTAGATTGTAACTAAAAAAATTTGGGTTTAGGTCTCTATTTTTTTTTTTTTTTAAGCTATGGTGGTTAGGTAGACCCTAGTGCCCTTACAAAAGGATCCTAACCCTGATTAACATTGTCTATAATAAGGGGAGCCAAAAGAAGTCCAAAAAGAGGGCTAAGAGTAACAATTCAAGATTAGGAAACAAACCCTAGTGTCTAGGGCAGAACAGGGGTGTGTGGTGTGGGTGTGGTACCCACATCAGCAGACTCTCGTTTTCCTTGTTACGTCCCTCCAAAAAACTCTTGGTCCAACTCAAGAGCCACCCACCTAATAATACTTTGGCCAAATTTGCCATCAACTTCCCCCAACTGGATTCCATTGCCACAAACAACTACACACTCTCACAAGAGAGACCAGAGAGAGAGAGAGAGAAAACAGAACAGAGCATACCCTTTTCATCTCTCTCTCTCTATCTCTCTCTCTCTCTCTCTCTATATATATATATCAACTATAGCTTTGTTCGTGTGCAGAAGAATCCCTTTTTTCGTATTCTTCAAATGGATGATTATTGGTGTTCTTCTGTGAACGTTGATGATGAATACGAGAAGCTTGTACTTCGTATGAACCCACCAAGGTACTACTTCAATTCTATCTTCCTTTACTTTCTTGCTGTAAATTTTATTCTTCTTCTTCCTTAAAATTTCCATCTTCTTGATCTAAGATGGGTCGAATTTGAAGGTTTTGGCAATTGGGTTTTGTTAGTTAATCGTTGTTTTTGATGTGGTATCTGTAGGGTTACTGTTGATAATGCCTCAGACAGAAAAGCCACTTTGATCAAGGTAACTTGAAATTTTCTTGTGTGAATTGGTTGATTCAAGAGGGTTTCACTTATGACATGTGCATTATATGTGGATTTTTCAGGTTGATAGTGCCAATAAGCGAGGGAGCTTATTGGAGGTGGTTCAGGTTCTGACTGATTTGG
The DNA here is from genome assembly GCA_026545225.1 of Cornus controversa. Taxonomy (NCBI): domain Eukaryota; kingdom Viridiplantae; phylum Streptophyta; class Magnoliopsida; order Cornales; family Cornaceae; genus Cornus; species Cornus controversa. Next base: position 81,445,375 of record CM048846.1, on the reverse strand, counting down.
ATCTAATAGTTAGAAGGGCTTACATTTCTTCAGATGGGGAATGGTTCATGGATGGTTAGCTTCTGATCATTTCATTTGTTATCCTAATAATTTTAATGGGTTTTTTTTTTTTTTTGTATGATTAAATATTGATTTTCTTTCTTTCTAATTGTTATTGCAGTGTTCCATGTTACTGATCAATATGGGAATAAGCTCTGTGAAGAAAATGTGGCTGAGCGTATTCAGCAGGTAGATCTGTGGAACTAGTCTTCATTCTTCATTCACTAACCTGAATTTTGTTAAGAGTTTCTTAGGAAATGCTATGGAGGCTTAGTTTCAGATTTATGCATAATCAGTAGAATACAGTTTATGGTTTTTTGGGTTGTTTTATTTTTAGAAGTAGTTTAGTAGACCCCATTTTCTTCTCACTGTGCTGTGAGACCAACAATTTCACCACATGTGAAGCAAAATAAAATTAGGTCTATAGAGCAAAGTAGACCCCTTTGCTCTATAGAATGCTTGAATGATTTTATATGTTTTGGTCGTGATTGAATTTTAATCAACTTGTTAGAAATTAGGTCTTGCTTGAATTTAAATTTCATTGTATTTTAGTTAGAACACTACATAAATGTTCTACAAGCTAAATCAAAATTAAAATGTCACCAAAAAAAAAAAAAAGAAAAAAAAAAGGAAATCTTTAAAAGAAGGAGAACAAGAGTCTTATTTCGCCTGGGGCTTTGTTGGCTAGCAGTTCAAATTGAAAAGCTCAAACAGAAGTTATGTCCTCAGGCCTTCATGGCTATAACCATGACTGCATTTTAAACAAGTGTTTGGTTACTTGGTACAAATAAAGTAGAGAATGAAGAAGAATTGACTGTGATTTAGTTAGTACAATTTTGTATCATACAACAAACTGCATGGAACCATGTGAATTTGTCTATTTCATGCTGCTAATTAAAGTTACATGTCGCAGTCACTGGGACCAAGGGGACGTAGCTTCCGGTCCTTGAAAAGGTCTGTGGGTGTCCAAGCTGCCGTGGAACACACAACCATTGAATTGACTGGAAGAGACCGACCAGGCTTGCTTTCGGAGATTTTTGCTGTCCTCACTGACCTCAAATGTAATGTGGTAGCTGCTGAAGTCTGGACCCACAATTCAAGAATGGCATCGGTGGTTTACATCACTGATGAAGGAAATGGATTGCCAATAGACAATCCTGACCGCCTCACTACAATTAAGCAGCTTCTCCTATATGTGCTTAAAGGGAATAGAGATAAGCGAGGTGCCAACACTGCTGTTTCTGTTGGTTCTACCCACACTGAAAGGAGGTTGCATCAAATGATGTATGCTGATCGTGACTATGATCCTAATGATATGGATATTGGGTCCACGAGTGACCCGAACAAACCCCTTGTTACTGTAGAAAATTGTGCAGATAAAGGATATACTGTTGTGAACTTGAGGTGTCCTGACCGTCCCAAGCTACTCTTTGATACAGTGTGCACATTGACAGATATGCAGTATGTGGTATTCCATGCCACTGTCATTGCCGAAGGACCAGAGGCTTACCAGGTTTTCTTCGACACTCTTAAAGTTGAATAGTTCATTTTTTTATATATTAACTTGAGTTGAATATCTTGGATTTTAAGTGAAAACACATTTCTAAGCTTTTGTCAAGTAGTGGATTATGATAATTTGTAACTTAGATTTATTTCATTTCAGTTAAATCCATTATCCTTCCAAGGGTCATGGTCACTGAAGATGTTCCATTTTTTTTTTTTTTACATCTCATTGAGCAACCACATTTTTTTTCCCCCAAATGTGATTACATCTCATTGAGCAAATGAAATATTTTGTCGATCTCATTTTGTTGTGTGCTTTACTCTCTTTCTAATAGGAATACTATATTAGGCATATGGACGGGTGCCCAATTAGTTCTGAAGCAGAGAGGCAACGAGTAATTCATTGCTTGGAGGCTGCCATTAAGAGGCGGACTTCTGAGGTACATTACATAATTTACACACAAGTAGTAGTTTTTATTTTTAATCCAGCTTTCCACTTCCTCTTCAAATCTGATTTACATGTGATGGTCTTGTATTGGTTATAATGCAGGGTATAAGACTAGAACTGTGTGGTGAAGACAGGGTTGGCCTTCTGTCTGATGTAACTCGCATATTTAGAGAAAATGGTCTTTCAGTCAGCCGGGCTGAGGTCACAACCAGGGGATCCCAAGCTGTGAATGCTTTCTATGTGACTGATGCATCGGGGTATCCAGTCAAGAGCGAAACAATTGAGGCTGTTCGGAAAGAGATTGGCCTGACCGTACTTCGTGTGAAGGATGATGCCTACTCAAGTTCACCACCCCAGCAGAGTGGGAGATTTTCTTTGGGTAATCTTTTCCGGTCAAGATCAGAGAAGTTCCTCTACAACTTAGGTTTAATGAAGTCGTATTCCTGAGCATTGTGTCGAATTTCTGTAAATGTTAGGAGAGTTTGGTTTAATCATAGGCTTTCAAACTGTATTGCAAAAAAGCTTTCGGTCAATCACTTGTTGATCTTGGGTCAGGCTTGCCATTTTCATTCTGTTTCAACCTTGTAAATATTTCTTGTAAAATATACATTTCCCCTAATGCATGCCTCCTTTGGTCACAAAAAGAGTACTGTTCTAGAACCTTACAATCTTGATGTTCAATGTCTTTGTTGTGATTTGCACAAGGCCAACCGTTTTTGCTTCCTGTTTTTTTATTAGGAATAGTGTACTGAACTGAAGCTAATCACTAAAATGTGTTTGCTAATTTTGTTGCAATTTGAATGGTACTGCATTTTTTGCCGAAAAGAGACCCAAATAAAAAATAAAAAATTAGTGTTTTCTAATGTTTTTGCATTGTAGCAACAACTCTTTAGCAGTGAACAGTACAAAAACAATTTTAGATGGCCTTTGTTAACTCTAGCCATTTTGTTTCTCAATTTTGTAACACTTTTTTATCAAATTTTTCATTCCAAAAATCTTGCAACAAATTTTACTTTATCAAATATGATTTCAATTACTATTAAACACACTTCACAATAAAAATGTTAGCTTCTGTTTTGGATTAAAACAAAAACAGTTGTACTAGAATAGTTTTGGAAAAGGGATTGGCTTATAAAGGGTATGTTTGGTTTAATTTTTTAAAAAAATGAAAATAGGAATTTTATTTTGAAAAATTAAAATAGACTAATCTTTGTTTCTCTTATAGATTGTAAAATAGTTGGCCTTTGTTTGAAATTTATATATTCCATTACAATTCAAAATAGCAAATTGTAAAGGGAAGTAAAAAAAATTGATGTTTTAGTTTTACCTATTTTGAAGGAGAAAAAACGAAAAAGAAAATAAAAGAAAAAGAGCATGTGCCACACGCGAGAATCTGAAATTATTGGTATTGGAATGTGTGTTTGGCTGTTAGATATTAATTGTTGGTGATGGGTTTGTGTGATGCCGCATGATTGATTTCTGATTTTCCGGTGGAATTGGTTTTCAGATAATAAAGGGATTTCGGTTATTGAGTAGGACCGGATTGGATTGAGTAGTTTTGTCGTCAAACTTTGACTCACTCACTGCTCACCATTTTTTATTGCAAAAATGAACTTTGCATTGACCATTTAGCCCTTTTGTTAGCCCCTACTCCAACATAATAGGAACAATTAAACCTATTAGATATTGTGCGAATAGATATCATTTGAATTATTGGTGCATTACACGCGTCGTAGATTTCATTGTACGTGTAACGCATCAACGATTCTGATGCACATAAGTACCTTCTTCTTTTGTGCAAACTCTCTCGAATCATGTAAATCTTACAACAAAGTCACATGAAGACCAAAATTCCATGTCATTAGTATTATCAATCAATTATATTTTTACATATAGGTCATTTCAGTCTATATTAGTGTTTAACTATTGGGTGATATCATGTATCACTACTCCTTGCTCATTAAATTTTTTTTCGAAGTCACATGATCAAAAACTAAAATACTAGTGCTTTGTACTTTTTGCGCTCAACAATGCGATGTTTAGCTTGCAACTTATTTTTTCTAGAAGTAAATCATTTTAGCATTAGCCTTATATTTTAGATATTATTAAAAGAGAGCTCATATTCGCACTCCAATGTTGTTCTCTCATGCTCCATAATAAAATTCAATTACTAAAGTGCCCTTTCTCTTCAACGACCACGAGAGAAAAGGAACACCGATGATGGTGCTAAAAAAGAAAAAAAACCGGTGATTCTTCACAACACAATGAGAAATAAAATGAACCATTATATCATGCAACCACTGTATGGCAATTACAAAGGAAATTTAATTAAAGGATAGTCCTCGTTCATAGTCATTATCATGACTTAGTTGAGTTTAGTGGATTATTTGATTTTTAATCTATATTATTTTAAGAATATTAATTAAGGTCTACCAACCAATGGCAACAATAGACCCATGAGAGAAGAGAAAACCAAGTTAACCAACCGCGCTAAGAAAGATTGAAAGTGAGACTGTTGGAAATTTTGTATGTTTTATTACACTATATATATATATATATATATATATAAATAAAATGATAAGCTTAGAACTTAAAAGTTACCGTTAAACAAGGTCTACAAAATATACAAGCATCAATGGGAAGAAGAATAACATACTTTAACCAAGTAAAATGAAGCACATAAAATAATGGAAGTATACCCTATATATATACAGATAATATGAATAGTGCATGCACAATATGCAAGATGGATTTTACTGTCTATGTACAATATGCCTAGATAGTGATTCATCAAATCAGAGAATAGTAGAAGTGGGTTTTAATTGTTTTTGTTTTCTTTCCATATATTCTCTGAGTATGAAGGTCATGAGGTGATTCAAGATCGGAGTAGAACAACTTGTAAGACTCTCTAATGGACAAACCCCATTAAACAACTAACAATAGAGAAGTTGAAGCCAGCAAAGCAATTGACCAATTTGGGCTCCACAACCGTTCCAGGTGAGGTTGGAGGTGATGTTGACGGAGCCCAAGTTAGTTGGTGGCTCAACCAGTGGTTTGGTAATGGTCGCGATCAGCTCGCTTAATTAGGGGTGCAACTTTGGCAGATTAATTCGAATTTAACTCTATATTTTACAAGTTTGAACAAACATTGGGCTTGAATAAACAAATATTAATTTAAATTTAATTAGGATTGGGTCAGACTCGGTTTGATATATTAGCAACCAAGCCAAAACCAAACATGAATTCTAATTTCGAAATTGTGATCATTTTTTTCCTTTTCGAGTCAGGAACTTGTGTAGTGCATTGCACCGTGTTGTAGGTGTGTTCAACACAATTAAATCCGTTTTCAATGCATTAAATCTCTTTACTTTTAGCCAAATTTGATAGGTTGAAAACAGATTTAATTGCGTTAAAAAAATACGGCACACTAAAGCATAAAACCCGCTACAACAGAGGATCCATACTGTTTCTTTTCAACTTCTTTTTGTTTAAATATTAATTTATTGTATATTAGTACTTTAGAGAATTAATTTTCTAAAATTTTTTTTGTAATTTTTTAAAAGTTTACACTAAGATTTTAGTTTTTTTTTTATGATTAAGAATAATATAACACAAAACTAACTTTGAGTCAAATGTACTATGCGTCTCTATAATTGAGTTTCTTCGTTCCTTGACATATTAGATCTTTCTCATTCTCTACATTACACACGTATGTGTGAACAATAGTGCAAGTTTCTTCATCCGCAAAAACTCAATTATTGTGAAAAATCAATCCAATTTGATTGGATTAGATATCAACCCGATTAACCCGACCAAATTGACCATGATCGAGCTTGGTTTTAGCTGTCCCTAACTCGTGGTCAGATTCAACCCAAAGTTGGACAACATTGCTCATAGCTAGGGTTGACCCTTCAACCCACCCGAGTTGCACTTCTTCTCTTAATGCATAACTTGAGTCAACTTCCCGGATCAAGTTTATGAATCGATTTTATAAAGTGTTAATTCTAATTTTAAGAAGGGTAAAATGGGATTTTTTTTTTAAAAAGTTGAAGTCACGTGAAGTTTTGGCCGCCATCTCCCTAAAATGTGAGGTTTAAGTTAGTGTAGGTTTGGAATGGGAGCAGCTACAAAAATATCCTTGTTTTGGTCATTTAACCAAAAAAAAAAAAAACATGCATAAAGCTCATGTCCAAACAACACCTAATTAGTGGGTGGGTATTTTAGTCATTTTATGTCCTCATGTAATGTCTGTCACCCCTTCATGCTAGTTGGGGGATGGGGTTGCCAAAAAAAAATCAAAAGAGGGGTTTAGTTCAAAAGTGTGATAGTAAAAGGAGGTTTAATGTATTATGCATTTTTTGTTTTTAAAATTTTCAATATATTAAAATTAGAAATAAATTCAAACTTAAAGATATTTATAGAAATATTCAAAATTATCTCACTTTATTTTTTTAAATAAAACACGTATTTTGAGACAACCAAAATTTGAAAGATTGGCCAGTAAATTGAGACAAAGGGAGTAATAGGAATTAAGATCATTCCTTAAACAATTTTGTCAAAATCGAATTTGAGAAATTGCCTTTGTGTGTAATTTTTCATCGATCTTTGTAAATGAGTAAAACTATTTAGGAATATCAACATCGAATCGCATTACTATTCATTTTATTACTAATTATGTTAGAGTTCAAGTACCACTTCAGAAGAACTCGTTCGATAAACAAATTGATCCACAATAATTCTTCATTTGGCTTGTTGAGATCGGTGGTCATAAACAAGATTTAGTTTGTTAAGTATCATATAAGAGTTTATGTGTGTGTATATATGTTTGATAAATTTTAATATCAAAATAGAAATATGATTAGGATAGTGAAAATTATCATCAAATGAATAATCGAATATTTTTCTATCCATTGAATGGTGAAAGTAAAATAATTATTTGAGTTCCACATACACTATCTGATAAATAAAAAAGTGATTGAATTTTTATTCGATAATAATTTTTACTATGCATGTTGTTACTCATCAAAATAAGAATGGAACGGGTTTAAATTTAAGTTCAATCTTAACTCAAGCTTGGCAATACTCTTTCTAGTTTCTTTTTTAAACTCAATTCGAATTAAAAATAAAAAATAAGTAAAGTTGTCATGAATAGGGATGGCAATTTTGTCCGCCCCGCCGGGTTTCCGCCCCGTCCCACCCCGTTTAGGGAGGGTATGGGAGCCTTTTTTTTTCCGTAGGGGCGGGTTTAGAAAAAAAAAAATCAAAACCCGTCGCGGGTACGAGGCGGGTTCGGGACTCTATAATAACCCGCCCCGCCCCGCCTATATATTTTATTATTATAAATATATTTATATGTATATATATATATATATATACATATATACAAATTATAATTTTACTTTTGGTTGTATTAAGACTTATGTTTTTATTTTATCTTTTTGTTGTATTAACACTTATTTAATTGTTGGATCAAACTTGTTACTAAGTTATTTAGTTGTGAAATATATTTTCTGTAATAGGCTATTTAATTGTGGAATCTTATCATTTTACTTCTTAAATAGGGGTTATACTATTTTGAATTTAATAGTATCAAACTTGATACTACCCACTAGGCTCGTATTTTTTAAAAAAATTAATTTTTATTGATGTTTGATGTGGTTACAATTTTGTGGGGAGGGGCCCCGCCTCGCTAGTCTCGTTCCACCCCTTTTGAAATTTTAAACGGGGTGGGGCAGGGCGGGGACGGGGTGGGGTTTCTCCCAACGGGGCGGGGATGGATTTTGAAATTCTATCCCGTTTCAAACCCGCGACGGGTTTGATAATTGTGTTAAAAGTAGCGAGACGGGGACGGATTTAGACAAATCCGTACCATACCCGCCCCGTTGCCATCCCTAGTGATGAACAAGAAGGATTGCTTATCCACTTAAATTCTTATCCTCATGGAAATCATCCATTACTAAATTATGATTAGTCCTTAATAAGTGGAAATGAAATGTCAAGTAATGATGATTACGTAAAGTGACTTTTGGGAGACACGGAAAGCCAATGCCACCGACAGAACCATAACGGGCCCACCACACGACCCGAACCGTCATTTTCCATCCTCTGTATAAGCTGGCAATGAAACCTGGCACTTTGACAACCATCGAACAAGCCGCCAGGACAAGTGGGCTCTGGTCCCTGTTGTGTCTGTGTGGGCCACGTTGGCCCCACTTAGGTTTGAACAGAGCCCAAGTTGTGGGATTCTTTTTAGTCCTGCTTTTGTGAGTCACGTGCTGAGTATCTTATCGAATCCTGCTCGAAGCACGTGCGATGTGGAATTCCCGACCAAAACCCTTGCGGTGTCTTATCATCAATCAATAAAATTTGGACTCCATTGAAAACACGTCACTAATCCATTTTCATTCAAGATCAGACTCATACATGCCTCAACCTAAGAATTACGGACACGAAAACAATATAAGAAGTACGGACACGAAAATAATATGGACACGACGATACGACAAATTTTAAAAAAATAAGACACGACACGACAGAGATATGACTATAAAATAATATATTAATATATATTCAACAAGTTAATTAATATCCACAATACCATAAATCTAACAATAAAAAAATAATAAATCACACAAATATTTCAATTTATTATCAAACAATCAATGTATTTTCAAAAAAGATGTTCATTATATTCAAACCCACTACTAGAATCTTGCATATTACTCATTTTTTTAATAACAAACAAATAAATTTAAATACAAAATACTAAATAAACTAACATGACTTTATATTAAATAAAGTTCTATTGGATTTTTTATTTTTTTGTTTCTAAATTTACTATTTAGGAATTTATCTTACTATTTTTTATTTTTAAAATTTTTTATTTTAGAAAATACTATATTTATATAGAAAAGGGCATAATAGTCATATAAATGGTATATATGTCATTATAGTTATTTTAAGGGGTCAAGATGTCAACTTTTAGAAAATGGGGGGCTAAAATGTTCAAAAAAATAGTTTAAAGGGGGTTTTTTTTATAACTTTAGAAAAGTTCAGGGGTTTTTTTGCACTTTTAAAAATTACAAAATGTACCTCGCCGTGTCCCCCACGTGTCCTTGCCATGTCCTAAAAAAAAAAATTCCAGGACACTTCTAAGGAGTGTCCGACACGTGTCTGAGGAGTGTCCGAGAAGTATGCGAGTGTCCGACACGAACACGACACCCCTATACGAAGTGTCCGTGTTTTCTAGGCCTCAACTAGGTGGACCACTTTTGGATACATGTCAATTTCATCATGTTATGTTATGTTATATGTATTTATTTATTTTTGGTTACCATTTGAATTGATGAAAAAAAAATGAAAGCATTTTTTTTTTGAATTGTCGTTTGTAAGAGAAAAGAAATGATTATGAGTGATAACTTATTCTTCTAAATCTTTCATATAATATCCTTTCAAAAGTGAAAAGATTTGGAGAGAAATGATAACAATAAGTGAATCTTTTATAATACAAAAAAATATCCCTAACATTTTAATAAAAAAAAATTTAAAAGATATTTGGGTATATCTTGTAATATAAACACAAAAGGACAGGATAATAAATTGATTAAAGTAGTTTATTTTCTTTTCTCTCCTTTATTTTTTTCCAAACAAGAATGCAATTATTTCATTTCTTTTCCTTCATAATTTATCTAAACATGAATATATGTTATCCTCTCTTTTCTTTCTTTTACTTCTCTCATAACCACGTTTTGGTGACTTAGGCGGTCGCTTAAGGCTCCAGTTAATAGAAGTCCTCCAATTTTTTTTATTGTCTTAAGAAGACTTACTAAAAAATTTATTTTATTTAGACTTTCTAAAAATTTTGTTTCCTTATATTGTTAGGCCTTAACCAATAGTATAAATTTAACAATGAGCTCAAATAATTTTATTCTAATATTATTAAACTTCTTAACTTTTCTGATTTAGGCCCCCCAATATCTAATAATGGACCCAAATAATTTAAAACATTTTAAAACTTTTAATTTCTATTCTTATCTCACCATCTCCCTCTTTTTTCTCTCCATCTCTTCCTATTCCACTTTTTTTTTTATTATTATTATTTTTTTTTATGAATGGTTGAATATATACCTAATTGATAATTGTGAAAAATTGCAATTATAAAACTTTCCATTTTCTCCTATTAATTTTTATCTTTTTTATTATCTATTCCTCACGGTTTTTCTTATTCTCCCATTACAATTTTTTGTTGTTGTTATAATTAATAGTCAAACAACAAAACGTTTACTTGAAAATTCAACAAATGAACAACTAAGTAATCTAAAAGAAAAAAATTTTATTAGTGATTTAGATACATAATGATAATAAAATGTATGATAAGAAAGTTCTTTACAAAGAATCTAATTTTTTTTTAAAGAAAGTGAACCAAGTAAAAAAAATGAATGATGTTAATAAAAATCATATCCTATCCCCACAAATATCTATGCATCTACACAATGAAAAAATATTGATAAAAAATTAAGAGATATATTAATAAAAAATGGTCCAATTAGATATAATGATTTCAATAAGAATGATTTTAAAATAAATATTATTAACTAGAATTTGATATTAGTATATTACATGTAAAAGGCCAATTTTGTAATTTTTGCCTAAGGCCTCAAATTATCTTGAGTCACCCCTGCTCATAACTAATGTTATCCTTTCTTTTCTTTTTCCTTTTGTTTATCGAAACAAAGTCTTAGGGTTGGACTTGGGTGGGTTAGGAGACGAAGGAGTTAGCCTATGTCAAACTTAAGATTTTAAGCCTAAGTTCGCGTTAAGTCCAAATTTCAGAAAACTTGTCATATCTCAACTCATTCAATAACACGAGAAGAACTTAAATGTTTTCGGTGTAGTGATGAATTATACACTAATTAAATATGACATATGAGTAAAAATACATCTATTTTAGTAGATTCTATCACTATGTGTTAGTATTTAATTAATGCATGATAATATGTCCTCACTACAACGGAAACATTTAAGTTTTTCTTACACATTGCACATGTTTTTTTGGATTTATCTAGTCATTCAAAATTTTAACAACTTACTAATAAATAAATATTATAAAAAAATGTTAAAATATATAACTCACAACATGTGACAAGTTTTTTTTTTTTTAGACTTTGGTGATTAAAATTTGGGGAACTTAATAATATTCTTTAGAATTTGAATAGAACTCAAGATCTTATATTCTTTATTATTTTGTTTCTTTAAGTAAAATTCAATTATTACAATTTTCTTTTACTTTAAAATTTTAAAGCAAGTGTCAAAGTTACGTAATACCTATGGTACTATAAATCACCCAATTTTAATTTTATTTCACATAAACAACGTTAAAGATATAAAAATTAGAGCTTTGCTAACAACAGTCGCAGCTGTGACTGTCGCTCGTCAATCGCAGATCTAATTGGTTCCTTTTTGCACGCTTCTTTTGTTGTTTTGTTTAAATAACTGTATTAATATAATCACTCTCTCTCTCTCCTCTCTCACAACCGTATTAATCATTTTCTCTATTCAGAACTCTTTCTTTCATCTCTCACAAAATAAAGACATTAATTTCTTAAATAATTACTATAACTGACATCCTCTCTCACAAAACAAAGACATTCATTTCTTAAATAATTACCATAATTGCCATCATCACAAATTTCTTTTAGAGCCTCTGTTATGTAGTTTCTATTTCATTTTATACGTAGAAAAAATGAAAGTTCTGCTACATAGACCAAAATTGGGTGATTACATTTTTTTTCTATATCAAATGTAGATTACATTCCAATCATATCCAAAAAATCACTACATGATAAAAAAAAAATTTGTCTCTTCATGAACCAAGCATGTCTTGTTATTCCTCATTGTGCATGACAAAAAATAAATCTTCTTCTCTATGAACCAAGCATGTTTGTTGTTCTTCACTGTGTATGGGGTAGTGTCAACTCAAAGCCCCAAATTTGAGTAAATTGGTTAGAACCAAGCACATCGCGATAACTATATTCTTGTTACACATATCAAATATAGATATTACATTATAAAAAATAATGAAAAAAATTTATTGAATTTTATAGGATTTGTTACCATGAGATGTGTATCTTCCTTACTGCCAAAACTATTGTCAACGTCCATTACTGTTTTTAAATGATCCTATAAAATTCAAAGCAAAAAATTATTTTTTTTCAAATAAAAATGAGCATCATCAGCTACTATATATCTTGAGCATTTTTCAGGCTGTTGAGATGACAAACCTTTCTTTTTAAGGACTTCTTCATTCTATTGTTGGGCACTCCAAGATGTTTTTGAACCTAAAATAAGGCAAACATTACAAATTAGTAAATAAAAAATATATCACAAAATGATCTACATATGCAAAACAACTAAAGTTCTAATCTCTTTTGGTTTGTTGGTGTATCTTCTTTTACTCCCTTTCTCAATTTCACTTTTGATCCTTTTAGGAGCGCCTTTCGTAATTGACAGTTGTGGGTTAAGCACAGAGATATCAAACATCACATTAGTGTGAACATTCTCTTTATCAAGATCATGAGAACTACAAGGCTCTTTAAAGCCCTTGAGAGAATTATTAACCATTGCACATTTATTCAAAGCTTCCTTTAGTGCATCATATGCAATGTTAAAATTCTTAATGCATATTGACCCCTCCTCACTCAACTTAGTGGCTTCTTGAAGTAACTCATTAAAACGTTTTTTCTTTGAACAAACATATTTTGGAATGTGTCTTATGGTATTAACACTTTTTTGCATTTTTAGTCCATCTCGTTAAGATGTATTGAGATGGAATGTTAAAAATACCAAAAGATTGGAGTACCGCAAATGCATGCTATTATGTTTGTGGCCCGAATTTTGTCTCGGCCCGGGTTGCGTTGTGACTCGATTAACCCGAAAAATGGGCTTTGTGTGGCTTTAAGCCACCAAAGCCACGGGGGTCCGGGGGCAGTGCCCTCGGAAAAAATTTTATGACCTATTTTTCACTTACGAGTTTTGGACTCGAGTTAGGACTCTCTTGTTGCCCGATATATAAGGGCATCTAAGGGTCTGGAGCTAAAGATGAGAGAAAACACTGAAAACGCAAAAAGAGAGTGAGAAAGTGAGAGCTAGGGTTTGGGTTGAAACTTGTAATCTCCAAATTTTTACATAGTAAAATCTTTTGTCGGATCTTTGTCGTGGACGTAGGCACATCACCGAACATTGTAAATTCTTGTGTTTTGTGCATTGTGCTTAATTCCGTTTTGTGTCATGTTTCGTGTTATGCTTGGTTTGCGGCTGTTTTTCACAACAAATGCCTACAAAGATATCCATTGTATTCAAATGGATGACATACACAAACAACCTCATCATTGCTTGCATCCCATACTACCATGAAATCTTCATTCTTTTCAAAATCTTGAACATCTAAACTCTTAATTGAACCATTTTCCATTTTTCTTCTAGCATGACATCCAAATGATCCCAAAATCTCAACTTAAAATATCTTGAAGACTTCGTGTGTGTAAACTATTGACATTTGTTTCTCGAAAGGTGAAGGAGACTTTAAAGGAGGGTCTTTGAACATTGTACAAAAATTAGCATATGCCTCCTTTTCTTCTCTATCTTGTAAAACCACCATATATTGTTCAACAAACTCTTTCAATGAAGTCTTCTTGCAAACATATGTATCAAAGAAAGAGTCTATGCTTTGAGATCTTTGAGTTGTAGACATTCCAGCAAAAAATGTACCTCTCATGTAAATAGGAACCCAATGCTTACGATCCTCAAATAAAGTTTCCATCCATCCATTTTCCATAAGTTCAAAATTTTCAATCATATTCCTCCATCTTATCTCAAAGTTTTCTTCCGTCTTAGAATTATAAATACATTTATTAAAAATTTTCATAAAATTGTCATGTTTTCTTATTACATGACCAAGCTTTTCAGGAATCTTTCTCAATATATGCCACAAAAAAAAAGCGATGTCGTGCATTTAGAAATACCTTTGAAATGACTACTTTCATAGCCTTGTCTTGGTCAGTTAGTATAACAGTTGGAGACTTTTCACCCATTGCTCTATTATATGTTTGCATTAGCCAGATAAATGTTGATGCAGTCTCATCTGCAAGCAATGTACACCCAAGAAGTGTAGATTGAAAGTGATTATTCACACTAACAAATGGAGCAAATGGCATTTTGTATTTATTTGTGATATATGTAGTATCAAAAGAAACAACATCTCCAAAAATCTTACAATCTTTACGTCCTTTTGCATCAACCCAAAAGATATTTCTTAAACGTTGTTCTTCATCTAAATCCAATGCATTAAAAAAATTAGCATTCTCTTCTTGCATGTGTATAAAATGTTCCAACATTACTTGAGCATCGCCTGATGCTAACTCCAAACGTCTCTCTTTATCAAGATGGTTTCTAATGTCTTTTTCTAAAAATCCAATGTTGTCATATCCACCACTTTCCTTGGCCATTGCAGCAAAAATCACTCCAACTACATGTAAAGTATTAATGTTGTGTTTGATAGTAGGAGTGATGTTCCTATGACATGGCAAATAGTGTGTATGGCTAGGAAATAATTCATGGTTATGTTCCTTGATAAAATCATGAACAAACCATTTTCCATCATGTCTACTCTTTACATGTAAAAATGTTTTAAAATCAATCTTCAAACAAGCTCATGGATTAAGTGCATCAGACTCTCGTTTAAGCCCATATATTGTATAAGCAAACTTTATATCAATAAATTCTCTACTCATCCTTGACCGACGACTAGCTTTTGTTAAGATACCAAATCTCGTAGACTTTGCATAATTTAGGTAAAATAAATATGCTTCTTGATGTGAATCAAATTCCATACCATTGTAAGGTTCCAATTCTTTTTCCCTTTCCTCGTGTGTTTCACCATCTAATATATTTTTCACTTTCACATGGAACATTCTCATTGTCACATTCTTTATTGGGTATATTCAAATCAATATTTAGACCCCTGGTTACCTAATATAAGAAAAAAAAATTATATCTAAGATCCAACACAAATTCGAAAGTTGTGAAAACTGATAATATACTGATAAAATTTAATCTTTATGCAAATTGATATTTTCTTTGTGACTTCAGAACCAATCTTTCTTATTTCTAAAATGCAATCTTAAATTAACTTTACCAAAAAAAAATTCTTTAATTAAAATACATTCAAAGAATATACAACTTATACAGCAAAAAAATGCACGTCATATAAAGTAGATCACAAAAAATAACCAAAACACATATGCATATAGAAGGAAACATATGCATGTGATCCATGTTTATGAGAAGGAAGACTACCTGTAGAGAGGTGTTGTCATCACTGTAGGTTATTGGATCGTTTCAGAGCAAGGTGTTGTAACTGGAAGCCTTTGGGTCTTTGGTTTTCGATAGTGGTGCAGTGATGAGTAATGTGAAGGTACGAGTCTTTTGCGCTCGACAGAGAGGAGAGAGAAAAAAATGTTTCTTGTTTAATGTACATGCGTGTCTGATAGGGAGAAAGTTCTGGAAAGAGAAAATGATTAATACTGTTGAGAGAGAGTGGTTATATTGAAGCTACAAAACAGAGGCTCTAAAAGAAATTTGTGAGAGATGATGACAGTTATGGTAATTATTTAAGAAATGAATGTCTTTGTTTTGTGAGAGAGGATGGTAGTTATGGTAATTATTTAAGAAATGAATGTCTTTGTTTTATGAGAGATGAAAGAAAGAGTTTTGAATAGAGATAATGATTAATATGGTTGAGACAGAAGAGAGAGAGAGTGACTATATTAATACGGTTATTTAAACAAAACTGTAAAAGAAGTGTGCAAAAAGGAACCAATTAGATCTACGATTGATGAGTGACAGTCGCAGCTGCGACTGTTGCTAGCAAAGCTCTAAAATTATAACCTTTTTTTTTTATTGTATTTTAGGTTTTTCGGGTGAATAAAATCTTTACTTGAATCTCGCTCAAGATAAATTCGGGCCGTAAAGTTTGAACCCAATCCCAAGATTACGGTCTCAACTACCTTGCCCACTCCTGTAAAAATATTGAACGACGCTTGAGTTGCTCTAGTTAAGCCCACCCAAGTCCCATTCCTAATATGAAAAATTATTAGATGTTCTTTAACTATGTAATTCGCTTTAATCAAAACTTTTTAACTCATAAAAGTGAAATAAAAATTATTTGTCTTAGACATTATGAAGTGCATTAATTTCATATAAGAATCCAGATCCTCTCCTGCGGTATGAGATTTTGTGTACTATGATGTGCACTAGTGCAACGCATTTATATTACAATGTAATACACTTATATCGCAATGCAACACAATTACATCACAAAATGTAGCACTCATGCAACAACTTTTAAAAATTTATGCAAAACATTTAGATTGAAAATACAACACTCATATCACATTTTACATTATGTTGCAATGTTATAACATCATTAAATTGAGAATTTAACAAATTTACATAGTTATTAATTCACGATTTAAAGTTGTTGCATTCATGAGATAAAAATTTTGTACTTGACATAGGATAAACGCATAACATATTTGACACTGGAGAGGATCTTGGTTCTCCCATTCAAATAGTCGGCCATTACATCTTTCGATTTTTGTTTCAGTCAAAATAGTAGGGTTCTTTAAAATGAATACATGTGCATGTATTTGGATAGGTCTCGTACACATGGTTCGGTTCGGTTCGGTTTGGTTTGTTTCACAAAATTTAGAACCAAATCGAACCGTGAGGATTATGAAACTAAATCAAATTGAACCGTGAAAAAATGGTTTGGTTCGGTTCGGTTTTAGTTTTAAAAAATAAAAACTAAATATATAATATAATGTATATAAAATAAATAATATAACATTAAAATATTTATAATATAATATATTTGTTGGGTTGGCTCAAATTTCTATTATGATTAGGTTTCCATTATAGAGTTCTATCTTATTAGATAATTTCTTAGTAGACAAGTCTTGGGGTCTAAAGAATTTTAATCCTTATCCACCAAGGAATTGAGTTTTGGACCCTATAAATAGTTACCTATGTTATAAGTTGAGACTTATGACAAGAAATGAAACAATACTCTCTTTGAAATTGAGATGTCACTTTCATTGTTGTGAGAGAGTACTTAAAGAGAGAATTCTTGTTTGGAATTTGAAAATTTCTTTTGAGTGAGATTGGTTGTATAAGGGTTAAGGGTTAAGAGTTAAGCGTACTCTTGATACAACTCTTTAACATGTATTGTTAATATCTATATAGTAAAATCGGGCTCTTCATGGACGTAAGCTTGTTTAGCTGAACCACGTATAATTTTTGGTGTGTTCTTGCAAATTATTTCGTACTTGTTTACTTATTGTCACATCGTAATACTTGGTGGTACGTGATTAGAGGCTTGTTTCTCAACAAATTGGCATTAAAACTTCAAGGTACACACAAGGTGTTTGATAAAAGTCTTGTTTAGATTTTTCTTCATAATACAAGTGTTATTCATCTTGGACACTTGTGACAATCATAACAGGTAATATTGTCACACAATATACGGTAGAGAAATTTGATGGTAAGGGTAGCTTCACCCTATGGCAAGGAAGGGCGAAAGACATCCTAGTTCAACAAGGCTTAGCGCGGGTGTTGAAAGGGAAGGATGGAAAATTAAAAAAAATGTCAGTTGATGATTAGCAAGATATAAAATCAAGGTTTGTTAGCACTATTTGACTCTGTACTAGGGATAACATCATTAACAATGTTAATGGAGAGGATTCGTTGCCCAAATTGTTGGAGAAACTAGAGACGTTCTATCTAGCAAAAAGTCTCACAACTAAACTTAATCTGAAACAGGATTTGTACAAGCTAAAGATGAAGGAATGTGGAAACCTCTTGGAGCACATGAATGAATTTCATGAAATTGTTGACCAAATTGAAAAGGTCGATGTGAAAACTAAAGAAGAAGACAAAACCCTATTACTTCTTATTTCACTTCTAAATTCCTATGAGAACATAGTGACTACCATCTTGTATGGCAATGATATGCTAAAAATGGAGGAAGTTGAGTTAATTCTCTTATCCAGCGACAAAAGGAAATATCCTATTGATGAGAGTTCAAATTCGATTATGGTTGATCATTGGCATAATAGGGGAAGACAGATCAACCAAGGATCTAGTGATAGTAGTATGTGGAGACTGGGTCCAAATTTTGACCAGTTTCTATTTTAACATCATTTTTTTTTACCTTAATTGCATTTTAAATAATGTTTAGCATCTTTTAAATATGGAGAACATGTTTGGGAAGTTGTTTTAAGGTTTTGAAAAGTTTTGAGATCATTTGGGAGAATTTTAGGTCAATAGGGTTCAGGATGCGGTCTGGGTGGGCCTGAGAATCCAAAAAATTTTTGAAAAAAAATATTATTTTTGGTTTTGGATCAAATGAAAGGTTAAATGAGTTAAAGAAAAAATTTCGGAGCCATAATCGCTTTCGAAATCGAAAATGGAGGTTGGGGGTGGGGTATTTTGGTCACTTCGTGCCCCAAGGAGATATAAATATCTAGAGCTAGGATCTCAGCCATTTCATGAATTGAAATATCTCTCTCTCACTCTCCTTCTTCATTCTTCTTCCTTCTCTCTACATTTCGAAAAGGTCAGGCTTGGATTTGGAAGTTCCCGAAGAAGGGTAAATCATTCCTCGGGCTAAGGGCGTCGGTTTGAACTGAACAAAATCAATTTTTGACAAGGTAGAATTTGAAGGAACTTTGGGCTTTAGCTAGAGGAGGCTTCAAAGTTGAGATAGGGGTGTGAATCTCTTCTTTACTTTGATTCTATAGGTCACATAATTGTGATATAAAAAATTTATGAATTCATTAATATAAAGGTTGATCTTAATTGTGGAATTGGAATCCTCTAGCATATTCTAAGTTGAGGTTCTATTGTATGCATGTGTTTAATGCAAATTTTAAGGTTTTGTTGAGTTATAATGTCCATTTTGCATTATAAATGAAATTTGATCTCATGTGTGGCATTAACACTTGAAATGAGATTTCTTAAAATACATTGTTGTAATTTTCATGAAATGAGTGAAATTACATTTGTGACAAGCTTAAGATGAAATTGATATGCATTAACTCGACATATGTTATATATTGGATGAAATTTGTGACAATCGTGATTTATGTGCATTATATGGAAATGCGTAATTTTTGGGACATGTGTGAGAATTAAGAAGGGCCCGAAGCCCTAGGGTGCAATGCCCAAAACTTGGTCAAGCAAATGTCGCTTCTGCCGGGTTAGCAACCCGTAGAACGTAAGCAGCGCATGTGATTTTGAAAAGACCCTTACTATAGAATTGTGACAAGCAAAAGTTCCCATTTGAAGTGATTTCAGAGTATACGTGGTGTGAGTTTATTTTGCGAATGTGGTTCATTTATAAACTATTTATGTGCATTAGAAATATGTGGCATCAATCATGGTTCCAAAATAATATTATTTTGAGTATGAAAAACATTGAGGCATAACATGTAGTCACCTAAAGATTTCATTATGCATTCATGCATGGCTGCTTGAGTCAAGGTCGAGTCAGGTGAATCATTCTACTGGGCGTAGTTGTATGCTCACTCCCCTTCTCCAAACTCTTTTTCAGATAAAGCTCCTATGTAGGACGAGGTGTAAGTGTTTGAGTGAATTTTTGAGTTTCTTTTGGATTGTATCTTTTTGAACATATGTATATAGAGGTGTATGCCAGTTTGTGGCATGTTAATTATGTTAGAAGTGTTGACTTTACATTTGGTTCCCCGTCTTGTACACGAATTTCATATGTATTCACCACATTTAACTTATTTAGGATTTTTAAAAAATGTATGTATAATGAATTTATTTATGTATGACTTTTGAGAAACGAATGAATTTGGATATTTTTTCAAAAAAATTTATTTTTGGTTATAGATCAATTAGAATATTTGGAGAGACATGGAAGTGATTTCGAGTCCATAGTTTCTTTCAGATTCAAACACAGAGGTTGAGAAGGTACATTAAGTGACTTCGGTATGTATCTTGGATGTGAGTGAGTGTGAACCAAATCCAAGAAAGAGTGAGTTTGTTGAGTCTTATATGTAACTTAAGTGAATTACATAACTTATGTGGATGTTTATCCGTTTTTGATTTTTATCATATGTTACATATATGATAGAAATGTGCCGTATGCATGAAATGTGTTTTATGTGGTTGTCAAGTTATAATTGATGTGCAAGTCATGACGTGAACGAATTGAGCGTTTAAGCTTGTGACTAAAATACTAGGGAACATGACACGTATTTTTTGGGCATGAGTTGTGTTTTATACATTGGATATGAAATGTGGACTTGAATGGATTGCACAATACATTAACTTTGAGCTCGTTGAAATTGCTCATCCCCCTACGCTAACATATTCAGGATATGACAAAGAGGTGGTTGAGGATGCACAATCATGAGTTGGTCCTAGAGTAGAAGAACTTCATTTTTGGGCTTTTATGTGTTTTGAGATATGTGTAGAGACGTCCATGCCAACTTGTGGCATATGGACTAGCTTAGAAATATTATATCTATTATGGATAAGAAATGTGTATGAAACTTTCAATGTTCTATCTATGTATGATAAGTTTGACACCTCTTGAAGATTATGTAAAATTGATGGTTTGAAGTAGGTGTGTGACAATGCATGAATTATCATTTTTGTGTTTCAAGTGTATGAGGTAGAATCTTATTGTGATGAATTATCACTTTGTGGATGCTTGGGATATGTAGAAATGATAATTAAGTTCTATAATTGTATGTGTATGATGAGTATGTGGGATGTTGATTGTAGTCAGTTGAAGGTTTTGAGATTGTAACAGTTTGAGTGCTTACGATGCATCGTAATCCCAATTACGATGCATCGTGATGTGGCGATGTATCGTAAAATATGTGAGAATTTGAGTCATTTTTTAGTAAATTTGCATAATATTATGCACCATGTGCAATGCATTGTAACCAACATTATAATGCATCATAATGTGTGGCAGGGTGTATTGTTGAGACATAATTGGAGAATTATTTGGGGATACAATGTGTGGCCACGTGTGGGGCCATAATGGATCATTAAGGTTGAGCCATACATAAGTAATTGTATGTATGTAATTATAATTCCATGTTGATTTAGTGATTGAGGTAGTGTATCAGAATTTAATGGATGAAATCACCCTTGTAATTACAAGCAAGTTTTGGGATTGGTCCAAACTTCAATCGAGCATAATTCCTTCATTTTAAATTGGAATGTAGCGTGGTTTTTTTTTAAAATCGAGTATTTTTGGATCCTCTTTCTAATGGAATATGTATCACTCTAAAATTCCAAACACACAAGAAGTCATGTTCTGAAATTGAGCGGTGAGTGCGAACCGAGTAGGACTTTTACTTTTCACTTCCACTTTCTATATTGATCTTGGTATCATAAAGTAGGGGTGTGACAACATGGTATCAGAATGGGAATAGTGCATGAGAATCATGAGTGGTTGACTTGGACTTTCCTTCGGGATTCAGACCTGGTGATGGAGTCTCCGATGTCTTGAATCTCGGGGTGTGACAACATGGTATCAGAGCTTAACTGGGTTTGAATACCTGAGAACGAATGTTAAGGGTCAAATATCGATATTAGGTTAGAATACCTAGGGACGAAAGGTATTAATTGATGGTTAGAACATAACTAAGTTTGAACAACCATGGAAGAGAATGTCAATATTAGGTTGAGATGCCTAAAAACGTGGGGATAAGGGTTGGGTTTAGGTGACACTTACGTGTTATGTGTTTTAAATTGCGTTACATGCAATAACATGATTTTATAAGTGAGTAGCATTGATTAATTAATATATGCATGTGATTAATCTTCTTTAGGGATGTTCATTAGAATCATGCCACCGAGAAGAGGACGTGGTAGGGGTGTGGATCTAATTCCACCACCACCACTATTGAGTGCAGCTAGTTCGAGAGATGACTGCTGTCATCCAATTGTTGGCTCGGACCACCGATAAAGGACCACAGAATCAAGCTCAAGCGAGGGGAAATAGTGCACTAAAGGCTCTCAAGATGTTCAAGAAAATAAACACTCCTATGTTTGATGGGAACATGGATCCTATGGTTGTGAAAGATTGGCTCGAACAGATGTCTAAAGCATTTGATGTGCTTAGGTTAGATGAAGATGATTTGAGGATGTTAATGATTTCAATCCAATTGACGGGGGCAACTGACCTATGGTGGAAATCCATGACTCACACTTATGAAGTGAGGAACATCGAGTGGGAGACTTTCAGAAGATTATTTTTAGAGTAATATTTTTCAGACACGGTCAAAGAAGCTTTGCAAGATAAATTCATACACTTGATCCAAGGAGGAATGAGTGTAATGGAGTATGAAAATAAATTTATTATTTTATTTCGCTTTACATCGGAGATGGTAGCAAACAAGCAAGCCAAAACAAGGAGGTTCGTGAAAGGGCTTCGATTTGAGCTAAAGGCCAAAGTCACTTCCTTAGACTTACCAAGCTATGTGGAGGTGGTGAGAAAGACATTGTTGGTGGAAACGAATAATGATATATTGAGGATTCGGGACTTGAGGAGTCAATCGCGAAATATGGGTTCCCATTCGAAGAGCAATCTAAAGAAGAAGCAAAAAGGGAGTAGTTCTTTCCCTAGAGGGCCACAACAGACACATTCATTCTCTAAGGTGTCTATGCCTACTGGATTATCTCAAGGCAAGGCGAAGTATTACCAATGTTAACAAGTGGGTCATTACAAGTCGAAATGCCCAAAGTTCAACCTACACCTGAGGGATATGTGAGGAAATATTATAGGTGTGGATAAGTGGGGCATGTAGTAAGAGATTGTCCTCAGAAGAAGAGCAATTCTTATGGTGTTAAAGGGTCACAGCAGTATTATTCACAAGCTTCTGGGGTACAGTCAAATTTTAGAGTTTCTCAGTTGCCACAGTCTGTTTAGTCTGTTCGGAGTTCGCAACTAGAGAGGGAAGCGACTTCTACTGTCTCTACATAGTAATCAGGTCATCAGGGGAGTGTTCAGGCATGACAGGGCATATAGGGTCGTGCCTATGCTATTATACCATTTGAGACTTCAACGGGTTTTTTAGTAGTGAGAGGTATCAATCTTATATAGCTCGTGGGCTAGAGTTTTAATTCATTCGGGTGATTCACATTTCTTTATATCATGTGTTTTGCTTCTGCATTGGGGTTAAAGTTGTCTACCTTAGATAGAGCCTTGTGTATTGATATGCCAGTGGGGGGTATAGTGATTTTGGATATGGTGTGTCAGGTATGTGAGATAGAGATAACAAATTGGTAGTTGGTGTTTGATTTTGTGCTCTTAGAGATAACGAGTTATGATGTCATTCTCAGAATGGAATGGTTATCTACATTTAGAGCCAACATAGATTGCTACTGAGGAAGAGTGTTGGTATGTACTCCTGAATGGGATTGTTTTTGCTTCGTGGGAAAACGGAGTGAATTTCATTCTTCGTCGTTTTATGGACTATGCGGTCAAGATGGTTATGATTTTTTTTCTACCTAGTCTTGTGATTGAATAAGAAAGAGGAAACTTTGAAAATTTTTCCGAAGTAGTCTGTGACTTTGAGGATGTATTTGTAGAGGAGTTGACGGAGTTACCTCCTAGGCGAGATGTTTAGTTTCCTATTGACGTCATACCCAATACGACACTCATTTCTATGGCACCGATGGAATTAAAAGAGTTAAATAACCAATTAGAGGACCTAAAAGCGAAAAGTTTTATACGTTTTAGCGTATAACCTTGGGGAGCACCGGTCCTTTTTGCTAAAAGAAGGATGGGTCACTACGGTTGTGTATTGACTACCGAAAATTAAATCGTGTTACGATCAAGTACAAATATCCCTTGCCAAGGATAGATAATTTGTTTGATCAAGTCAAATGAGCTAAGTGGTTCTCCAATATTGACTTGAGGTCGAGGTACTATTAATTGAGAGTCAAGGACGAACACAAGAATCATTTGAGGACGGTGTTACAAATTCTAAGGAAAAACCAGTTGTATGCCAAATATGAGAAGTGCAAGTTTTGGCTACCGAAAGTGAAGTTTCTCGAACATGTGGTTTAGGGAGGGGGAGTTTTTGTGGATCCTTCCAAGATAGAAATCGTAATGGATTGGGAACGTCTAAAGAATGTATTTGAAATTTAGAGTTTCTTGGGGTTAACCGGCTATTATCAGAGATTTGTGGAGGATTTCTCACGGTTATAGGCACCTATGATGAGACTCACTAGTAAGGAAGTTAAATTCGCATGAATTGAAGCTTGTGAGCTAGCTTTCCGGGAATTGAAAAAGAGATTGACTATCGCTCCAGTTTTAATCATTTCAGAATATGGGTTGGGGTATGTTATATATTGTGATACTTCACGTGATGGATTAGGTTGTGTGTTGATGCAAATGGGAAAAGTTATTACTTATGGGTCACGACAACTAAAGACTCATGAGCAAAACTACTCGACTCATGACTTGGAATTAGCTGCAGTTATCTTCGTATTGAAGGGGTGGAGGTATTACTTGTACGGGGAGAAGTTTGCAATCTTCTTCGATCACAAGAGTCTCAAATATCTCTTCACACAAAAAGATTTGAATTTTAAGAAATGAAAGTGGGTTGAATACATGGAGGATTACAACTTTGATCTTCAGTATCACTCGGGAAAGGCCAATATAGTGGCTGATGCCTTGAGTAAAAAATCACATGGGACTTTGGCTAGCATTGTCATTCGAGAATGGAAGATGATGGAGGACATAACGGATTTGGACTTGTACTTCAGTGATAGTAGTGAACTAGCTACCTTGTTTAGCCTTGTCACTCAACCGACTTTGGTTAATAAAGTAATTGAGGCACAAAGGCAAGATGAGGAGATGAGAGCTATTCACACTCGAATTTTGGGTGGTGAAGTTATAGAAGGTTGGTCCTTGCATATGGATGAAAGTTTACGATTCAAAGGAAAGATGCATGGACCTATTCCGTATGGGGAGAGCATTCTCCGAGAATTCCATTGTTCTAGGCTTGTGTTGCATCCCGGTGGGACGAAAATGAATCATAACCTAAGGCGATAATATTGGTGGAAAAGGATGAAGAGTAATGTGGTTGAATTTGTGACTAAGTGTCTTACTTGCCAACAAGTAAAAGCCGAGCATCAAAGACCGGCTGATTTGTTACAACATTTGCCAGTGGTGGAATGGAAATAGGAGCATATCACCATGGAATTTGTAACGGGACTTCTAAGGTCATAGAGGGGACATGATGCCGTGTGAGTCATAGTCGACAGATTGACTAAGACGACTCATTTTCTGCCTATTTGAGTCACGGATGGTGCAGAGAATCTCAGTAAGCTATATGTGGAATAGATTATGAAGCTTTATGGAGTGCCAGTTTCTATTATTTCAAACAGAGATCCTAGGTTTACTTCACAATTTTGGCAGGGTTTCAGTGAACCCTTGATACGGAGTTGCATTTCAGTACAGCTTTTCATCTCAGACTGATAGTCAGTCGGAGCGTACCATTCAGATATTGGGGGTTACGTTGTGAGCTTGTATCTCTGATTTCGAAAGAATTGGGAAGACTACTTGCAGTTGGTGGAGTTTGTCTATAACAATAACTACCAAGCTAGTATAAAGATGACACCTTTTGAGGCATTATATGGTAGACCGTGCAGGTCATCGATTTGTTAGACCGAGGTATGAGACCAGATATAGTTCATGAGACAACAGAGAAGATAAAGTTGATTCATTAACAGTTGATCATGACACAAAGTAGACAGAAAAGTTATGTCGATCAGAGGATAAAGCCTTTGTCATTTGAGGTGGGAGGCCAAGTATTTCTCAAGGTTTCTCCTTCTCTCCTCTTTGTGTTCTTCAACTTCTCTTTAAATTTAGAAGGTGTTAGGGTTTCATTTGGAGGACGTTGAAGAATGAAAATGTGTTTTATGCGGCAAGGGCTTCGGTTGAAACTAAACAAAATCACAGTTAAACAAATTTAGTGTTAGTGAAATTGTGGGATAGCTTGAGACTATTGCTATTGAAGTTGGGGGTATATGTTGTGTCTTCTAGTTTCAAGTTTAATTTCATTTCTTTTGCATAAAATAAATAATTTTCATATCAAATGTGATAATATGAATTTTTTTCTTAAGTTCCTTGTTCTATATGGATGTGCAATATTTCTTTTGACTAGAAATGGTTAGTGTATGCTTGAAAATACATGAATTGCATATGTGTGCAAAATGGAGCATGAATTGCATATATGGGATTTTTGGGGGATAAATCATGAAAACCTATTTTTGGGGGTTAGTTATCTATATATATTCTTATGATCCTTGTGTGACATACTAGAATTGAAGTAGGACATACCATAGGTGCAATGCATTGACCTTGTGATGCAATGTGTGGCCACGTGTGGGGCCATAATGGATTATTGAGGTTGAGTCATACGTAAGTAAATGTATGTATGTAATTTTGATTTCACATTAATTTAGTGATTGAGGTAGTGTATCAAAATTTAATGGATGAAATTGTCCTTGTAATTACGAGCAAGTTCCAAGATTGGTCCAAACTTTAATTGGGCATAATTCTTTCGTTTTAAATTAGAATGAAGCATGGTTTTTTTTTTAAATCGAGTATTTTTGAATCCTTTTTCTAATGAACTAAGTATTACTCTAAAATTTTTAACACACAGGAAGTTAAATTCTGGAATTGAGCGGTTCATGAGTGCGAACCAGGTGGGACTTTTACTATTCACTTTCACTTTCTATATCGATCTTGGTATCAGAAAGTAGGGGTGTGACAACATGGTATCAGAGCTGGTATCAGAATGAGAATGGTGTATGAGAGTCATGAGTGGTTGACTTGGACTCACATTCGGGATTTAGACCCAGTGATGGAGTTTCTGGTGTTTCAGATTTCGAGGCATGACACTTAATCACCCCATCTCCCACGCTATTAATCAAGTGTCAGAAAATTGGGGCTTGACATAGCAGGTCTAGATTAAGGGGTGGTGAAAAGGGTAAGCAGTGCCACAGATGTCGTGAGTGGGGCCACGTTAGGAAGAATTGTCAACTTACAAAGGGAAAGGATGATGGCGATTCAGATAATGGATCTACCATATATGCTTGTGATAATAACCTTGGGGATGTTCTCATAATTTTCAAAAGTGACACTCTTACTCAACATGAGTAGTTTTTAGAGTTGGATTCATCAAACCATATTTGCTTCATAAAAGAATGTTTTGATTCATTTAAAGAACTTGATAGTAGTTATTTGACACTGTCTAATGATGACAAGTATGCTATTGAGGGTGTGGGAACAATGAAATTCAAAATGTTTGATGGGGGTGGAATGTACTTTAGGGAATGTTATTTACGCATGCAAGTTGTGGTGTAATCTAATTTTCTTGAGTCAGTTGGACTCCTTGGGTTGCAAGTGCTCCATTGCTGGGGAGTCATGAAGATCACCAAGGGCTGCATGGTATTAATGCAAGGAGAATAGAGTGGAATTTTGTACAGTTTGGTGGGGAGTGCCAATGGCACTTAGACTTCGATTGTGGATAGGAAACAGGGTGCACATGATGACAAGATCTTGAAACGTGTTTTGTTTGATTTATCGAAAACATGGGTTACACGTTTTTAGACAAATGTGGGTGAGATGAAACTTCCTACTTGGAGATAGGTTGCATCGAAGCCCCTTTTTAAAGTCACTTGATAGTGTTGACTTGACACAGCTGCATGAATACATTAGCTATGCGGATCAAGGGGGAGTATTGTTTCATACTTGATTCGGGTTACGTAACTGGAGTTTGATAGCCCGATGGATCATTTGTGAATTTGCAGATGGGAGTCTCGTGTATTAAAACTTGTCAAAAAATTGCCAAGGGGAAGCTTTGTTGGGTTGGCTCAAATTTCTATTATGATTAGGTTTTTCTTATAGAGTTATATCTTCTTAGGTAATTTCTTAGTAAGCAAGTCTTGGTCTCAAGAAAAGAAAGTTCTTGTTAGGCAAGTCTTAGGCTGTAAGGAATTATAATCCTTATCCACCAAGGAATTGGATTTTGGGATCTATAAATAATTACCTATGTTATAGGTTAAGACTCATGAGAAGAAAAGAAACAATACTCTCTTTGAAATTGAGATGTCACTTTCATTGTTTTGAGAGGGCACTTAGAGAGAGAATTCTTGTTTTAGAATTTTGTGTGTATAAGGGTTAAGGGTTGGGAGTTAAGCGTCCTCTTGATACAATTCTTCAACTTGTATTATTATAATCTATATAGTAAAATCTAGCTCTTCGTGGACGTAGGATTGTTTAGCCGAACCACGTATAATTCTTGGTGTGTTCTTACAAATTGCTTCATGTTTGTTTACTTATCATCACATCATAATATTTGGTTGTACGTGATTGGAGGCTTGTTTCTCAAAAATATATTAATATAATATAATATATATTTTATGCATTTACAGTAAATAGTTCAGTTCGATTTGGTTCAGTTCCGCAGAACTCCAAACCATAATGGAATCATTATTTAATGGTTCCATAATTATGGAACCAAAATAAAACCGAACCGCCGCTGGTTCAGTTTGACTTTTCGATTCCACCGATTTTTTGGGCACCCCTATTCTTATACCTAATTAGCGTTGAATGTTACGCATTCTAGCCTTTTAATTTGCATATTTTATTTTCTTAGTGATAGTTTATTTGTGATTTTAGTTTATTTTAGTGTTTTCTATATTTTCAGAGCCTTAATGATTATTTCAGTTAAAACTATGATTTTGGACTTTTAAAGATGACATTCAATAGGGTTATATGAAGTCTACATCAAGTGAAACCATTTAACTCAATGTTTTAACTCAAATCATCCCAAGGAAGCGGTCCAAGAGAATTATAACTGCTTAAGGAGATTCTGGGCCTAAGCCCAATTCTACGCATAATCCAATTTTAATCCCATTTTGGAAAACGCCCGAAACTCTTATTTTTGAGCGTCAATTCAACTTGATTTTTGCATAAATTAATCAAAATTTGATTCTGCGCCCTTTTGTATTACATGAAAATTTCGTAAATCGGACTTCTAGTGGGTCAAAACTGGGGCGAACATCAGTAAAGAAATCCACATGTTTAGGGCTGTAGGAAAACCCTAATCATCTCCTAATTGGGTAAGGACTATTCTTATTCTCTTGGGGTATAAAATGGCAAATTGGAGGCAGTATTAAGAAAGCTTGGAGAGACTTTTGAGGACTTTTGAACAGCAACTTGCAGAGCTTTGGAGTGAAGAGCCATTGGAGAGCAAAGTCTTGCACGTATTCCATGAAGATGACGCATTCTCCCTCAACAGTTGAAGTGTCTCCTTCTACCATGAGCGGCTAGTTCATCCACTAGGGTTTTGATGTAGCCCTAACAAAACATCAATGGTTTGATTGTTCTAATTATTGGGGATTTTTGTATTCATGTATAGATTGTGTAATTTAGAGGATTCTTCTTATAGAATTAAGCAAAAAGAGTCTTATATATTCAGTTTCAATGATTTCTTATATTGTTTTAGATAATTATTGTTATTGAAGTCAATCTCTCTTATTTTCTGTGATTATGATAGTGATTATTACACAATGGTAATTACTGAATGTATCATTAAAAACTTTGATGGATTATGCCTAGAGAAGATGGATCATACTACACCCTAGAGTAGAGTAGTTAGGCAGATGGCCCATGCCAATCGAAGATAGTGCATGACTTAGCCTTAATCATATATTATCTCCTTGACGGATGAAGGTGAGCTTGTAGCCACCGACACCACTTATGCATGGTATAATTCCCTATATTTAGTTCAATTGGCCATTGATTGTGAAGTTAGTGGTGAAATCAACAACCCTAGATTCATCTTATATTTTCTACACTCTCTAGTTTCTCTTGTTTTATTTTAATTGCTTCTTTAGTTAATTTAGTTATAAAAACCAGAATTTTTTTCTTTAAAATTTAATTAGAATTAATTCCATATATCCAACTCACTCAGACCATAGTCCTTGAGGATCGACACCCCTTTCGATAGCCCTATTCTGTAAGGTATTCGTTCTATTGCGAAGTATGGTAATTTAATTGATACACTTACCAACGAATCAATACCATATCCTAAGATTTAATTAGGTCATTCTATATCAACAAAATGACCTACTATCCCGTTCTATTAAAAAAAATTCTCTATGTTGTGCTGACCATACATCACCAATCAATTAACTATTAGGGTAAATTGCTATAACACCTCCCTTAGATTTACTTTTATGGCTCACAGAGAATAGTTGGGTCAAAACTGGCTTTAACACTCTCTGTCAAACTTAACCGCCGTGTGTTTTTAACACTTTAACTATTTTTACTATTATACCCCATGTATTATTTAACCATTTGTAATGCATTTGCTGACGTTATTGCTGACATATACCCCTCCCTTACAAAATTTCCTAAATGCCCTTTAGATAAATTGTAGTATCCCACCATTTTTCTCTAAAACTTATGTTCGTCTCAATATATATATATATATATATATATATATATATATATATATATATAACCTAGGGGTTGTTAGAGCAATTTATCATAAATATTATTATATATGTACATGTAACTCACTCACTAAAAATAGTTAAACACGTTGTATTTAATTCAAATTAATGTATTCATGTATTTGAAAGGGTGTCACGCGGAATGTTAAGTTTTTTTTATTGGTAATATTTTGTTAGCAAAATTACATAGTATTACCTTTATATTAGAATTTTGGGTGAATTACATTGATCTCCCTTCAAATTTGGACAAATTATATATGAATAAAGCGTTTGAGGTTTATTACTTCCACATCCCTTGAGGTTTAACACGTGTGCCCAATGACAACCCTAGCATTTTCTTACCATTAGTATAACTTAATGTTCGTTAGAGGTTTAACGTCCATAGAGGAGGTCAAAGTAATAACGACCAAATGTTCCACCCGTGTGTAATTTGTTCAAACCTCAAGGGAGGTCTGCGTAATATACCTTAGACTTTTTCCTTCCAAATCAATAGTTATATGTTGTTCAGTTATTTTTCATAATTTTAAAAATAAAAAAAATCATATAATTATGTGATTAGGGGTGGGACTTGTGTCACACCCCAATTTCTGACACCCGGTTAAGAGCGAGGAAAATGGGGGTGAATGGTAAAAGTCAAGCATCAATATTACTCATCACTAATTGTACTCTGATATCATGTTTTGATACCAAGTTATCACGCCCCAATTTTCGTCTCTCAAAAATTGGAGGTGACATCGTCCATTAAGCCCTAATGGAATGTCCATCCATGTACATCACCGCGGAAGCTTAAATTATATGCATACACGTATACACAAATATTGCAAACTCAACTAACCCCAATGACTCAGCTTAGTTATTGGTGCCACTAATCTCGAAAGTCTTTCACAAATCCCCGATAATATCCGGCCAATCCCAAAAAATTACGTATCTCAAATATGCTCTTAGATCTTTCCCAACTCATCACTGTCTCTATCTTGGATGGATCCACAGAAATCCCTCCTTCGAACACAACATGCCCAAGGAATTTCACATCCACTAGCCAAAACTTATACTTCTCACATTTGGCATACAATTGGTTCTCTCTTAGAAGCTGCAACAAAATCCTCAAGTGTCCCTTGTGCTCCTCAGTTTCGGTTTCGGTTCCAAATTTTAGAAACTGTTCACTACGGTTCTGGTTCTGATTTCAAATTTTAGAAACTGTTCACTATGGTTCCGGTTCTGGTTCCAAATCAATGAACCAGAACTGAAACTGGAACCGTTAGGGATTTCTGTGGTTCCAAATCAATGAACGATTCGGTTCGGTTAAGCTATGATTCCTTACAGTTTTAGTTCCGATTTCAGCGGTTCTTTGTGCACCCCTACACATGAATAGAATGGAATGATTATTCTCATTTTATTGTTTGGTTACAAATATGAAATAAGGTAAGAATGAAATAAATTTTAGATCAAATTATCCGAAATACCCTTCCTAGTGACAAAAAATTAAACTAACAAAGTTGTGGTGGTGGTGAAGGTGGTGGAAGGTGGCAATGGTGTGATGGTCAAGGTGGTTGAAGTCGGACAGAATAGTGATTATTCTGTAGGCTAATGGCAACAGAAAATAAACAAAAAGAATACACGAGAATTGTCCAAAAAACTCAGAGAAAAGTCTTTGGTATTCAAATTATTATTCAAAATCAAAGTATCTTAGAATCAGCCCACAAGCTGGGCTATATAGCTGAACTTCGTCAACATTACCAAAAATAGCAGGATTTCAAAATTTGTGCCAAAATAAAATACGAAATAAAAGAAGGAAGTTGCCAGAAATCTAGCCCAAATCAAGCCCAGAATCTTTTCCTAATCAACAAAATAAATATTACTAAAAAATGAAAGAAATAACTAAAATTGGGGATTCGGAGGAAAAAATAGTGAATTTTGGCCTCAAAAAAATACACCCAGCGTAGCATAAAGGCGATTCTGACACCCGTAGCCAAAGTTATGGCCAAAATACAGAAGCGCATCCAAAATTACCCTAATTAGGGATAAGGTCACGATTTCCTGCCATCTTTACGCTGATCTGCCAACCCAAGGTATTTTAGTAACATCAACGTGTCGTCTAACAACTCAGCATCATCTGACTCGGATACTCCTGCATCAGTGGTGGGGGTGGCGGTGGAGTTGGTGGAAATGGTGTGGTGGTGGGGGTGATGGAGGAAGTTGGCAATGTGGAAGTGGTGGTGATATGCAGGTGGTGTGATGGAGGTGGTGGTAGTGGAGGTTGTGGTGTGGTGGAAGTGCTGCCAGTGGTGTGGTGGGGGGGTGGTGGTAGATTAAGTTGGCAATGCTGAGGTGGAGGAAGGTGGCAATGTGAAGTGGTGGTGATGGGGGTGGCAATGGTAGAAGCGTCAACAATGGGATGGTGGTGGTAAAGCCGATCTGGTGCTAGTGGTGAAAGATTTATTGGTACTATGATTCTTTTTATAAAAAAAAAAATTCTTATTAGAAATAAAATGTCCATTCCATAGATTTAACTATAAAATGAAATAGATTTTAATTATAAGGGAATGACTATTCCCACCTTAAAATCATACGTAACAAACACAACATTATATTACAAGAATAGGTCTTTCTTTTTAATGTTAATCACCAAATTGTTGCTTCCCTAATTTTACTTCTAATTTGTGGTAATAATGGAAAAGTGACTTCGGCGAACAAAAAGCAAGAAAAGTGATTTCATTGAGAATCAAATCAATATTTAAATGCTGTGTTTTCAATTGTAAATGTTGAATATTGTATTAGGTTGATGAAAGTGACACAAATGGGAATGATAATGATGGTGATGACTGATAGTGGAGTAGTGAGAGACATGCCAACAAACCCTTGCCTCACGAGGACAACGAGGATTGACAATTCTAAAACGGGTAGACAGGCAGCTTTGTACTTCCATCACACCTACAGCTACAGTTATATGTGCACACACATGACAAGACCCCCACCAACCACATATATACACATAACATATATAATATATATTGTGTGCGCTTAAGATTGGGCTTGAACTACTTGTGAACGTTGCTTTCCTTCACAGCAACCAAACACTCGAGCAGAGCAAAGAGTTTTTATACCTCGCAATTTGTCACCCGATATCAACAAAATCTTTGAGAAAGTGATGGAAATCCTTTTCATGCAGTTCCATCTTGATTGACTGTGAACTGAAAGTGGCCAGTCCATCTCAAACCCAAACTATGCAATTGGACTCCACTCATGATCTATTGAAACAAAGTAACAGAATTTACCCAGAAAAATAGAACCATAATGGTTGATCCAAAACTCACATATGTCATGAAAGTTATGTTAATAACATAGCAGTGCAATTCATATAACATTCTTGAATTGTATATCCAAGAATGCCTCGAACCATATTCTGGTTTAGAATTCTTTAAAAAGTCTATGATTCACGGTATCAGTTTTCTCTGACCTCAGAGATACAAAAATTGGAAGATGAAACATGGGGTTGTATGAAACCTCATTTGATCAAAAATTCCTCTGAATTGGGAGCAATAACCTAAAAACTGAGACAAAGTGACGAGAACATCCAGATGTAATGGGTTTCCACCTCAGACAATTGGGAGCTCACCACAGTCGCTGATGACCACCTTCTTTGTTGGACGATCACCCCTGTCTGTCTCTTGTGACTCAATCAGCTTAACAATGTCCATGCCCTCCAAAACTTGCCCAAAAACAACATGCCTTTGATCTAGCCATGGTGTCTGTCACTCAGCAGATATAAATAAAAATATTAGGTGCTTGTCAAGTGAACACGGGATAAAAAAAAACCTCCACCCAGTAACAAGCTTATACTTGGTAAAATAGCTCCATAACCAGAGCAGGAGATGCATTTGAGCACTCTGCCCATTGATCAAATTAAATTCAAGTTACCTGACACAAATGTGGATCACAAACATAGCAGTTTGGACACTTTCTTACTAGACTATAGAACAAACGGATCTCCGAGAAATATGTATAATTTAACAATGTTTAAACCTGTTATCTTTAGTGAAAGGAAGATGAGTCCGAAAATCAAGTCACAAACATCTAATGTAAGCTACAGCCACAGAAGGGTGAAGAACTTGGAAAAAAGAATTGCAGAACTATATTCTCCTATTATCTTCCCACTCTAGCATGATGATCTGCCAGTTGCAATATTGTCTGCCCATCTACTAAGTTCTCCACATCCCAATACCCATTGAGAACTTCCCATGTGATTGATTCTCTACCCTTGCAATAAAGATTATGGTCTAATCTAACACTCTACTGCATTAAAACTCTTCTCAGAAATTTGGCAATAGTAACATAAAGATTTAGGTACCTTGACAGTGCATATAAAGAATTGGCTTCCATTGGTATTGGGACCTGCATTTGCCATGCTAACAACTCCAGGTCCAACATGAGTCACTGCAAATTTCATTATTTTCAAGATATTATCACTGTAATAGTTCTAGAAAATTCAGATTTAAAAGAAACAGAAATGTCTTATTTGATTATTTCAAACCATACAATCAGGATTACAGGCACCCAAGAATATAGTTGGGAGTCACCAGAATTCAAACCACCCCGATGGGGGCTAAAAAACCTTGTTCCAGTTCAATTAACAAAACTGAAAAATAACAAATACGGTTTAAAACCTGCTGAAAAATTCTTAATCAAAAAGACCTGACTATCCATTTTTTTTCTTTTTCCCATATTTGACCAAGAAATATATTAGATGGGCTCTTTTTGGAAGTGGGTCCCAACTTCTGCAACTTTGACATGAGTTAAGAAGATTAACTTACACTTGAAGTTTTCATCTTTGAATGTACGGCCATATATACTTTTACCACCAGTTCCCTGCAATGAGATAAAGGAGCATTACTTAATAGATCCACCTAGAAGCTCATATAGTAAGGCCCAAAGAAAGGCAGAAAGCCAATTGCTAAGACATGTCACTAAATACTAGGGATAGAACAGATGAATGACTCCATATATGTGAACAGCAGTAAACCTTGCATTGTTATTTCAAAGGTCCAGAAAAGAAACAGAGGCAAGAACTTAGAACCAGCAAAAATCTTAGCAGAGATACAGATGCATGAATCCATGTGCAAAATCCAAAGGATTGACTAATGTAGCAGCACCATGGAGCTCATCTGATTCTTAAAAAAGAAGGCAAATTTATCAAATATGACAACAATCATAATGCCATGGAATGACAGGATAATGACATAGGATAGAATAGGGGAATGCTGTCTAAGACGCAAAACTATAGACGGAAATGTCTTAGAAAGGGTGACATAATGCAGAACAGTGTAAATTATGGACAGTGGTGTAATGGGATACTAACATTTGCTCCGTGGATCATCCTGACAGAAGATGCAGTCTTTAACCTGGGGAATCCTTGAAATACCAACCCACAATGCAAAACCTTTTGGAAAATTTAAGATGGAGGGACCCACATTTGCATTTAAGTAAATGCAATAACTTTAAAGCCTTCCACAGATAATTCTCTATATCCTTAATGACGTGCAATGTAAGAACATTGTCCTAAAACATTACTCCAACAAGAAAAGGTGATAGATCAGGTTTCACCATTTCAATCAACTTGATTCCAGTAAGTATAAGCCATGACATATCTCTCTCTACTCATCCTTCGTTGTCTTACTCTTGTTCCCAAGTTCCTTCAACAGTTTAACTCGAACCATATTGTTTTTTTTACAGGTGCAACCTTTGGTCTTCGACTCTTCATGTACAAAAATCAATGATCAATAAACTCTCTAACCTAGCCGCCAAATGGTGTTAGGTAATACCTAAAAGCTCTCTTGGCTGACGATGTGCTTGAAAATGACCAGCATGCTAGCGCAATGATGAAAAAGGACTTGGGGCATTTTTTATGAAGGAATCCTCAATTAAGGCTTTGGGCAATAATGTACCAAGTAAACCTCGTAGGAAACCATATTCTAAACCCACCTTGTATACTAGAAAAAGTTAACCCAACGCAACATAATGGTCTTTGATAAATATATTGAAATGGAACACAGTAACATCACTCCAAAGTAGGTGACCATGGTGTTGTTATTTTTCTCTGTGCAAATATATTGAAAGAGGTTTAGGGAGAGAATGGCATCTCTAAGAGGAAAAGAGGAATTAATGGGAGGGCATGGTAATTTTTCAATAAAAAGTAATAACAATAAGTTGAGTGTAAAAACTTCATTTCATCATCACTGAATGAGAATACTAATTTCTTCACATTCATTTCAAGAGAAAATTTGATATTTTAAAACTTCCATTTACTATCATAAGCAAGTATAACAATTGACTAAAGTTGACCATTAACAGAAGGGGAAATCCGTTACAAAAGTATGTCTAACAAGAGGCCAGTGTAATTTTTAAGAACATAGGGGAGGTCACTGTAATTTAAACATATCTCATGGGAGGTCAGCATAATTTTTACTAAATTTATTTTCAACGCATCTCTTACACCTATTAAGCTGTAGGACAAAAGCAATGATGCTTCCAATCATTGCATATTCATGGAAACCAGTCTGAAAATGTCAGAAAAAATTTGTTTCCAACCCAAGTGGGATTGAGTTCTTAAACTCATTTTTATAAGGTGACGCATAAAATCATGACCAAATAATTTATAAACAAAAAAGGGGGAAAAACAAATGGAATCTTGAGAAAAGGATGTAACAAGTGGACAAAAAGAGTATGGCAGGAGAAAGAACAAAAAAATACAAACCACAGAGATCCTCTAGTCAGATTTACTAGGTAAGAATGAATGACTAGCCATCCACAAATTCTAGTCCAAAAAGGCAAACATGATTTCTTTTAGTGGCGAACAAGTCGAGGGTATCTGTTAAATGGGCGGGCTTTGATGCTTACATTAATAGGGTATCATGTAGCTTTAAACTTTCATCTATAATTGGTATCAAACAAAGGTAAACAATCATGATTCTGAAACACAAAGACAATAGAATATAAATTCTAGAATCAAATATTGAAAAAGTAAATAGCACCCACATTTCCTTTATCAAAGTCTCCTCCTTGAATCATAAAATCCTTGATCACACGATGGAATGCAGAGCCTTTGTAGCCAAAGCCCTTCTCCCCTGATCAGATTGAATCAATTCAAAGTACGTTCAAAATCACACCTCAATTAGACAATACAGGAATCAATATACTTGACCAGTAAACTACAAGTTCAGACTACACAACCTGTGCAAAGAGCACGGAAGTTCTCAGCTGTCTGTGGCACATCATCACCAAACAATCCAATCACAATCCTTCCAGCAAGCTTCCCTACTGGATTCCCAATGCTAATATCAAAATATACTTTGTTGGTTACTTTTGATTGTACTCCAGCTTCCTGAAATTGAATAAAACTCTCTGAAATAATGACCATAAAACATGCAATTGACCAAGTTTTTGTAACAGCACTCACAAAAATCCAAGTACAAGAAATGCCATAATTAAATGGACCCCATCGCAAAACTCAAAATTCAAAAACTGTGTGGATGGGAGGTGGAGGTGAGAGATACTTTGTGACAATTAATCAGTCTATGGGTTATTGATATAGTTGCTTTTGTTAATTCTAAGCTTCTTTAAGGGATAATATCTAATCACGAGCCCTGAATGGCATTTGCAAAAGCTATTGGCAATAACCCTTGCCTAAAATTCAGAACCTTAATTGACTTTCCCTGATCTCAGCATGGATAATGTATGAAAACTAAAAGAAAGTCATACATTCTCATTATTCTGAACTCCATAACATACAAAAATCCTTCACTTAGCAAGTATATTCAACTATTTCACTGAGTTAATGATGTAGCTCTGGACCAGTAGGAGATTTCCTAAAACATTGGGAACACCCAAAAAAGGAAAGAAGTGGAAGAAGGGCAAGGACCAAAATGAAAGCAAAAGTAAAACCTCTTGTATACTAGGCCTCAAATGTTCAACGTTGCAACTTCCTTGCCTTAAATTATGCAAACGCTAGTACATCGTTTGGACATAATTAAAAGGCAAAAGTTGTTCCTTCAAAAGATGTTCCTTCATCTTCTCCCATTCTACGATATTTGGCTTACCATGCTGAAACCCTTCCTTTTAGAAGTATAGCTATGAGCTTGACCTTCTTGTGAAGAGGTATCTCTTGGTATTCAAAAATACGTTCAACGGTATTTAGCAAATTGATGATCTCCTCGGCCTTAAGACTTCCATGAAACTCAGGGATCTCTATTTTGATAATTGCCTGCCAACACAGAATGGATTTTCCACTGTAGTCTCGGTGCTTGACACATCATCATCTACCGGAATATTGTCATCAACGGGCTGGTTGACAACACGTTGACCCAATAGTTCAGTCAACAACTCAACTTGTCTCCGGTCAACAACTCAACTTGTCTCCACAAAAACATTATCTTGTCTTGGCGTTGCTAGGGTAAGGGTAAGGGAAAGGGTTCAGGTGGAACCTGCATCCTAAGATTTCCACCACTCGGTGGCAGTGGTGGAGGCATGATTGAGCAGTCGGAAAGACGGATCCAACCTCTGATACCAAACTGATGCCGCCTTACCAAGAGGAGACGATCAAATCAAAATAAAAGAATAAAGCAGGAGAAAGGACAATTGAAAGCAAATTGTAAGTTGCTGTATATTATCTCTACAACAAACA
Organism: Cornus controversa; assembly: GCA_026545225.1. Classification (NCBI taxonomy): domain Eukaryota; kingdom Viridiplantae; phylum Streptophyta; class Magnoliopsida; order Cornales; family Cornaceae; genus Cornus; species Cornus controversa. The sequence goes on along the minus strand of CM048846.1, from coordinate 81,406,067 downwards.
AAAAAAAACTATCAAGCCCTAGCAATTACACATCTTTAAATAGTGTTTCTTCCTCCTCAGCCATAAATGGCTATACTACCAAATATAAATTAAAAAGAAAATATGAAAGTTGTTGAAATAATAGAAAATTGCTGAAAATCAGAAACAAATGAAAACTTGTTTGGTTCTTGCCCTTTTTTTCCTTTTTCGCGTGTTCCCAATGTTTTAGGAAATCTCCTACTGGCTCCACATTTGCATCAGTTAAATTTCTCATTATGTGGAACTAGAACATATTCTTTTCTTTTCTATCCCTTTCTTAGCAACCAATCGCAGGTTAAATTAACAGAGAGAAATAAACACCGACCTGAGCAGTGGCCCGAATCGAGCTAACAAGGCCATTTTTTCTCTGAATAGGAGTAGCACTAGTTAGAGGAACGAGACGCAACGAACCCGAAAACAAGATCGACGAAGACAAAGATGTATCAGATGGCAATGTAGACTTTGGAAGCTTTGCACTACAACTGCAATTAGGGCTGACAAATTTGATCTGCGATAGGCTTCTTGGGCTCGCGAGCGAGCCAACGTTCGGAGACTGCGAGAGAAAAAGCCGAATTTCAATCAGAAACAAAGAGATGAATAATATGCGAATTACATGTAGAATTGAGATTAGGGTTTTACTTACTAGGGTTGCGAATGGAACCGCCATTGATGAATATGAGAATGCTCTTCTACTAACTTAGCTGATGAACAACACACACACTGTCTCTTTCTTCTGTGTGTTCGAGTGCGCTCAAATGGAAGGGTAGGGTATGGATTGATTGTGTGGTGGTTTGGATATGAGTAGTTGAGAAATTTAGGATGCGAAGGACGGAGAGGACGAGTAGGAAATTACGGAAATAGCACTTGGATTTTCGTAAATGACAAATACGTCCTCCCGGCTTTCGATAATATCTTGAAAGTTGAACACCGGAGGAGAGGCGGCTACATTGGATGCGTTGGACTGATGTGGAAATACACAAATTAGGTAAGGGTAAATACCGGAGGAGATACGATACACATTTCGAGATGTGTCGAATACGATTACAAATGTAAAATTTGAATAAGGAAAAAAAAAAATTTTGAATTTGGATATTTATTTTCTGATTAGACAGACACAGCGCTGATTTTGTAATTATTATTTTTTTAAATTAAAATTTAAAGCAATTTAAAATATATTATAAATTAATTAAATAATAATATAAAATTATTAAAACATAAACTCCAAACTTCAAATTAGTGTGTAGGTAAACTTCATTGACACCCCTAAGATTTAAGGATGGTAATTCGTGTTTTCGATGTCGTGTTCATGTTATATCGATTTATAAGTATTCTACTAAACAGTTCAACACTAACCCGATTCATTTAATAATCGTATCAGAGACCCTCAATACTAACTCAACCCGTTTATTAAACGTGTTATCCGTGTCGACCCGTGTAACCCGTTTAATAAACATGTCCTATATAATGGTATAATTTGTTTAATAACATTTTTAATCCGTTTAACTTATATCATATTAGTTTTTCCACCCCTAAAAATTTCTTTAAAAATCATATAAAAAATAAAGTACATATCAATACGTAAATCATAAAATCAAACTATATTATAAAATTTGTATCCATATATAAACTAAAAAACATACTAAGGTGATACAACGACTGGGAAGACACATCACAATCTCATCATTACATTTTATGGTTACATCAGTCCTGTAAACAAACAAATAGATTACAAACAATTGCATTATATATGATTGTGTATATATAAGTTCGTATAAAACCATAATATATAAATAACTCATGTTGTAATCGTGTCACGGGTTAAACAACTTAAACCCAAATCCAACCCAATTTTTACATGTCATATTCGTGTCGACCCATTTATTAAACGTGTCGACTTACCTCAAATCCAAATCCACTTAATTCGTGTCGTGTCTAATTTTGCCACCCCTACTGAAGTTTGTGGGATTGTCACGCGATTACAATTTTGTGTAATTTTGTTACCAACACCTTCTAAGATTTGTATTGTATATCACATACACCCCCTCCTGCCAAAAGTAGGCCATGTCAAACCACTTTTTGATGGTAAAAAGATCATGTTACCCTTTGACTTTTGACCTAACCTTTTTTAATGCTAAAATTAGCTAGTTAACCATGTCTAATGGACCAAAATGCCACTAGCTATGCCCTATTATTACATACCCACTTTTATTATATTATATATATATGTCGAGCACCATTGCCACCAATCACAACCACAACCACCACCACCACTGCCATCAACCACCATTTCCACCAAGCCAACTGCCACTGACCACAACCACAACCACAACCACCACCACCACCACTGCCACCAACCATTATCACCACAATTCCAACTAAATTACGTATAGAGTGAAATGGCGAACTGAGATAACATCCACAGAGGAGAAAACAAGAAGAGAGATCCGACGACAATGAGTGTGACAATGGGACATCAGCGACGATGATGACAAAGATAATAAAAAAATTTGACGATGGCGCGATCTCAACAACGATGAATCACTCAATCAATGAATCTGAGGCCTTGAAGAAAGGAATTGGAGGCGAGGCTGAAGGGGATTTCTAGCGAAAAGGCTATGCTGGCATCGGCGAGTTGACCCGAGGTGGTGATCGGAACGGCAAAGAGGAGGTGGTGGAAATGGAAAAGGAACATAAGTGGTTTCGGCAGTGGTGGTGGTTGTTGTGGTTGTGGTTGGTGGCAGCGGTGGTTGTGGTTGGTTTTGGTGGTGGTGGTGGTTATGGTGAAGAGGAGCTCAGTGATGGTTCTGTTCGTGGTGGAAATGGAGAAGGAATAGAGGTGATTTCGGCAATAGTGGTGGTGGTGGTTGTGGTTGGTTTTGGTGGTGGTGGTGGTTATAGTGAAGAGGAGCTCGGTGATGGGTTTGTTTGTAGTGGAAATGGAAAAGGAATAGAGGTGATTTCGGCTATGGTGGTGGTAGTTGTCGTTGTGGTTGTGGTTGGTGGCGATGGTGGTGGTGGTGATGGTTGTGGTTGGTGGCAATGGTGGTGGTGGTGGTGGTGGTGGTTATGGTGAAGAGGAGCCCGGTGATGGGTCTATTCGTGGTGAAAATGAAGAAGGAACAAAGGTGATTTCGGCAGTGGTGGTGGTGGTTATGGTTGGTAGTAGTGGTGGTGGTGGTGGTGTTTGGTGGCAGTTGGCTTGGTGGTGGTGGTGGTTTTGGTGGCAGTGGTGGTGGTTGTGGTTGTGGTTGGTGGCGGTGGTAGTTGGAGGAGGAGATGAGAGAGATAGTGGTTGGTATTTTGTGTGTGTTGGTGAATGAAGGGTATTGTAGTCATTTACGTATTTTTATATTAAAATATATTTAAATAATAAGGAGCCGTCAGAACAATTCACTTATTAAAAAATTAAAAATTCTGACAGGAGGTGTTGGTGATAAAATTGCACAAAGTTGCAGTCACGTGATAATACTTCAAACCTTAGAAGGTGTCAATAAAATTTACCCTTAGTGTTTTTATCCGTGATTACATGGATAAAATAAGTAAAAAATTATTATTTATATGTCTAATAATGTATTAATTTTTTGGTTGAAACCTTGCAGGTTTCATGTGTACGATGGTGTAGGGGTATTATTATTATTATTATCTTCATCTTTATCTTAACAAACTAAAGGACTTGAGTTTATACAAACAAAATTAGTTACTTTTTTTTTCCGACAAATAATTCGTGCAATATTCTTAGAGAGACTTGAACACATCTTTCGCTTTGAAAGTAGAGGAGAATATATCGTTAGGCTCTAGACCTTGATAACATTATTCATTAGAAAAAAATATGACCATTGAAGTTGAATTTCCAAAATTTCTTCATACTAATCAACATCTTTTGAAATTGTGTGATGAAAAAAAAAGTGCGAGGAGCGTTTTTTTTCAAATGGAGGAGTCTAAAAGCATTGCTGATGGTTTTACGTTACTGTTTTTTCTGCGAAATTGGAATGTAGTGAAGAATGATTTGATCTTGGCTTTCAATAATTTCTTACAATTAGGTCATTTATTAAAAATTTGAATCATACAAACATTGTTTTGGTGTCGATAGTCAAAAACTCGTTGGAAGTGTCTCAATTTAGACCCATTGCTTTATGCAACGTGATTTCGAAAATGTTTTCAAAAACTATTTCCAATCGAATGAAACGGCTATGGTGAGATAATTAGTGAGCAACAATCTGCTTTTATTCCAAGACCCCTTATTTCGAATAATATTCTTATCTTCCATGAGTTAATTCATTTCATGAAAAATAGAACGAAGGGGAGTTGGGAGTATTTAACTTAACATGAGTAAGGCATACTATCGAATTAAATAAAAGTTTCTCGAGTTGATATTACTAAAATTGGGTTTCAATCCACAATGGGTGTAAATTATTATATCATTTGTATCGACCGTCTCGTATTCAATTTTAATCAATGGAGTTCCTTAAGAGGTTTTTCATCCATCCAGAGGATTGCAACAAGGGGATCAATTGTCATCGGGGGTAAACTGTATAAAACCCACTTGTAGTTTGTAACGTGTGCAAAAAAAACTTTATTCATGTTCACTTTTCATGCCTGTAGTTTGTATCGGGTGCAAACAGACTTTTATAGCCTATAAATTTACCTTTATACCCTAAGATATTTCAGCACAAAAAATACCAAAATATTTCCTAGTGTGAAAAGACCAAAATACCCCTCTTTTTTCTTCCCTTTCTCTCTCTTCAATCTCGCATATATATATATATATATATAATTTTCTTTTTCTTCAACTTTTTCTCTCTTCTTACGTCTCTCTTCAAGCACACACACACACATTTATAAATATATATTATATTATGTTATATTATTTTCTTTTTCTTCCACTTTCTCTCTCTTCAATCTCACTCTCTCTCTCTCTCTCTCCTCTCTTCATCGTATGGTATGAAAGAATACTAATTTTGCATTAACTCTAAGTGATATTGATGGGTTTTAAACATTCGTTTGTTGCGAAGAAAAAAATGAATGAAAAAAAAATTCATAACAAAATTTAGTATTATTGTCAATTATTGGGTTGAGTTTTAGAAAATATTTGGATTCTGAACCACGAGCCCACAGGCACACGCAGACGCAGAGACATGACCGCAGTCTTTCGCTCAGGTCAGGCTGTGAAATAGGCAAAGTATAACTCGCATTTATGTAACTTTGCGAGAAGAAAAAGACAGATAAAGACCATTTGATCATAATTACATGTTTTGTATAACATGATTCTCTTCATTGATTACCCTCCCTGTAACAAAATTGTCAGTCTGTACATCCTTTACTTACCACATGGCATTGATTTCTAAGACTAAGCTTTCCCATCTAGCATCATCACATATCAGATGCAAAATGGGCAAAAAAAATCAAAGAATATTCACCTGCAAATTGCTTCACAGAGATTTTAAACTGTACATTTTCAAAGAAATCGGCATAACTAAACAAGAGGCATCAATCTTCTACACGTTGGATCTCACCCATCAAGATACGATTACTCGTAACCTTGAATCCGAGAAGAGCTGGATCAATTTGCTTCCCCTTCTTCCCTTTCTTTTTGCCAGTCCGGCCTGCCTGTGTTGCATCTATCGACTCTGCTGTTGCACGACTCTCAGGAAGTGCTGGCTTCTTAGCATTGCTTTTAAGCATGTCAATGAACGATGGCTCCGAGACATCAGCATCACAGGAAGATAAGGTTCGCCGGAAACGCATGTCTTTCTTGCCGGATGCCGATATGTCAGGAACTTGGTTTGCTGGATTTCCTCCAGGCTCCCGTCTTTTCCCTGATGGATTCAAAATTTAACTGATTACTCTACGCGAAAGTGACACCATCACTTATATTAAATTTACCCCTTATTAGCCGAGTCCCTTGTATTAAATTTCCCCCCTTGGGTGAAAGTGACACTATCACTTGAGCCAAACTGATGTGCTGTAATTGACAAAATATTTGCAATTGAAAGGGGAGAAAAATGATTCCAGTGGATCTATTGCCTTCCCCTGGTCGATTTCAAAATTAGAGCACATGCTCGTTATAGTTTCATACCTTCAGAAGGAACCGTCGCCAGAGGATTTTTCCCTCTCATGATTGGATCAGAGGCCAGCTCAGACGATCCTTCCTGGGGTGATGAAGCCCCTGAGACAGGAGGACGTTTCAGCAAAAGATTGTCCGATCCTTTGGATGGGACAGCTGGTACTCTGTCAAAGAAAGTCAAACATAAGAACACCTAATAACAAAGTTAGACATGCTAACGCAAAAACAATGTCACAATTGATAACATATTTCTTTAACCCAAACCCAAAAAAAAAATTACACACACATATATATAAATGAATACTCATTTTTAAACAGCTTGGAAAATCAAGATGAAGTGATTCAAGATCCAGTGGTGTAACTAACAACCTACATATTCACCTTCCATAGGAGGGAAAGAGAGAAGGTAAACAAGTTGCATAATCAATTACTATGAGAAGAAACAAAAAGAAAATTCATCACATAGCCCCAAGCCCAAGAATAGGATATATTAGCATCCTAACGCAATAAATCAAATAAAGGTCACCTAGACATCATACCCTATGAATCTAAATAACATAATATAGCAGCACCACATGATTAAATAAGATGCTTAGGCTATGTTTGGTACAATGGAAAAGAAAAGAAAAGAAAGGATAACATTAGTAATTAGAGAAAAGAAAAGAAAAGAAAAGAAAGAAAAAGATAGTGTTAAACTTATATCGTGCTTGGTTGATTGATAAAAGAAAAGAAAGGAAATGACAGTTAAACATGTTTGGGGAAAGAAAGGAAAGGAAACTATTTAAAAAAAATTACCATTATGCCCTTCTATATTTAAAAGACAAATTTTAGCTTTTATCAAAACAAGGGCAAAGTTGGTATTAACAAAGTTTCATTAAAAAATGCTAGCATTTCCTTCCCTTTTCTTCCATTTCCTCCCATTTTTGAAAGGATAACAAAAGCTACTATTCATCCTTAATTTATCCCTCCAAATCCTTCCATTTCCTTTCATTTCCATTAAAATATTTATACCAAACACAAAAACATATCCCTCCATTTCCTTCCCTTTCTTTTCCTTTCATTTCTTTCAAACCAAACTGGGCCTTAAGAGTCCAACAAAAAAAAGAAGAAGAAGATATAACCAGCATGGTGAGGATACAAGTACCTCCAAAAGAAGTAGACACAAGGGCCTTCAAATTACAAACCACCACTTTGGAAGTATTTCATATAACAGCTTTAAATCTTAACTCCATAATACAAACTAAGAACATGGCATTCGCCTTAGAAATGGCGAAATCAGCATCTGTGAAAATTGAAGTGGGGGAAGGAGAAAGAGAAGAGGAAAGAGTCGCAACTTATTCTATTCATTCTCCTAGTCACTAAATCATGATTTTTTCCTCCGACTCTACTCCCCCCCTTCACAAGTAAAAAACACATATTCAGTAGAATGGTCTCAGGAGTGATTTGGTCATTTTGAATCTTAAACTGACAAGATTGAGCTTTATTTGACATCAGGAGAAGGACTTGAACACTTTACATCAAAAATTATCAGAAAAAAGGAGGCTTGGAAGCAGAAACACAACATTCAGATGATGGACATTTAAAGGCCCACAGTATGCAAGGTTGTGATGAAGTGATGTTACAAATTGTCAGCTTGGTCGGTCACCTACATCCCCCAAGGCTTCTAAAGAGGAAACCATGAAAGTCAATTGATGTGAAGAGTAGAGGCATGCCTATAATGCGCTGGCGCTGGACCTAAAGGGCTTGAACTAATGGCCATAAGGGACTTGGCAGCATCATCTCTAAGGCCAATCAGCTATCAGATGTGATGAGCCCTACTTCACTTAGGCCCGTCTGAATCTTGTTATTACTGCCATATATGTATATTCTTTCGTTGCTCCACGCTCGTGTAATAACAAATAAACTAGTTCCACAAAATTATAGCACAAGGTAATTTAGTTAGCAAATGCATGTTGATATAAACACTAGTGCAGACTGTCCATTATATGCACCCAAATCAATAGCGAATCTTGATATCAACTTCATTTTATGCACAAACAACCTTTTTACCATAATATTACAAGATATCCACAAGCTATGTCTGACAATGCCATGCATTATTATGTACTTTTTAAGTTTGCCTTCACAATCGTGTGTTTGCCTACAATATCAACTCAATACCTATATGTCCACGGTGTCTTCCACCTTTGACAAATGTGTATGTCCGTGTCTTAAATAAAAAGCAAAAATAAATTTAAATTTAATACGCAAGACATCCAAGATATGCCTAACTTGTGCCCAGAACTGTCAGTCACACGGACACATTAGATATTAAAGCACCATCTCAATTGAAGGATTTTAAATGAATGGCTTTAGGTTCAATTGTTTTGGAACTACAGTTTAAATTTTTATTTAATAATTTAGCTATAAGTTTTAACAACATGAATCAATTGATTTGAGCGGATTTTATGTGTGGATTTCAAACAAGGTACAAGAAGTTATTTGAAACCCATCCCGACAAGGATTTGATTATAATAAACTGTCACCCATACCCCTAGTGTAACATCAACCTGGATTTTAAATCAAACTTCACTAGCCATTTTTTTTTTTTTTTTTTTTGGCATAAATCCCTCGAGTTGGAATCCATTCATTTATCCAAATGAAACCCAGAAGTCTTCCGTGTCACAGTGCTAGGCCAAGGTCAAAACTAAAAATATTTTTTGGTAGGTAGTTGAAGTGAAATAATTAGAATATCCAATTCTTCACTAAAAATAAATTCAATAAGATTACTGCCTAAAATATTTTCACAAAATTACTTTCTACAGGAACAAATGGAGCATAAAGAAACAGTTCATTTAAGTATATCTCTTGGAATATCCAGGTTTTTTCCTTCAAATACCAGAAATGGCAATGTAATACAGAAGAAAGAATCCTTACCGATCCTTGGCAATCTCTTCTGCAAAGGAATCACATAGCCCAATCTTGTCGTTATAGAAGCCTGTATTCCCACACAATTGAGATAGTTACTCACACGAACAAAATGGAAGGTAACCAAGAAACAATTAAGAGAAAACCAGCAATGCAACCGAAAATGACTAGAGAAAATTACCCGCAACGCCAAGTGAAGCATGCCTGCCAGTGACATTGATTGACATGTCCTTACAATCTGTAGAAGCCAAACCTGCCTGCTCAGCGCCTTCTTGAAACTCTGAAGCTGACCCCTTTATCATGCCACCCTCACTTTTGAATCCTTGGTTCTCCCCCTCCACATCTAAGAAGTCTCTTTCCATAGATGACTTACCTATCATGTTGGAATTTGTATAAATTGACTGAGAAGTTTCATCGGCGCTCAAAAAGAATGTATCTCCTACATTCAATGATCCAGAATTGGATCTAATAGGCAATCTTTCACTGCTTTCCAAACAATTAGCTTTCTCATCCACTAAACAAACCTGTTGTGGACCACCTGAATTAGAACCATAGGACCCTACAGAGAACAAGCTGTTCACACCTGCTTCTCGATCGGACAGAAAACTGAAGGACTGATTTGAGGATCTGGTCCTATTAAAAAGACCAGAAGGGGCCCTTCTCTCATAGGATACTCCACTGCTCATATCAAATTGTTCAGTTGACTGATGGCCTGATTTCTGATGAAGCAATTCCATAAGCAACCGCTTCGAACGATCATCATTTGTTCCACCTGACATCCATAAACTTGGATCTTCAGAAGTCATTCTGACTTCTGACTCCCTTTTCTGCAGCTCGGCATTAAGATGCAATTGTTGAATCCGTGATTCCATCCAGTCATTTGGTAGTTGACCGTTGCTCTCGGACCAGTGGCCTTCCATCACATCCGAATGTGAAGAATGAAATTGGTTGGAAACCAAAGGGTGGTGAGAGTGAAAACCAGAGGAGAGCCCACCCACTTGACCAGCAGAGTGCATTCGTGCACTGGGTTCCTCCATATCAAAACCTTGAGCACGAGCTACAGCATTTACAATATCCTGGTTCATTCCAGGAGCACCAACAGGCAAAGATAACGAATGCTCATATGACAGCGACGGAGGATCATAAAAGCCTCGCTGGAACTGATCTTGCAATGAAAGATTCCGATCAAGATGACTCAGCTGCTCCTCAGAGGGCAGTCTTTGTTGTTGCTGATAAAAATCTAATGGGCCAAACCCTGCGAATTGATCTCGATGGGTACCAGCAGAACTTCTGATAAAGTGATTGGATTCATCAACAGGCCAGGCAGAACCGATAAGCCTCTCTTCTTCCAGTTTTGCCCGCTGCCTCAATCCCATAGGTAACTGTCTCGCGTGCAATTGCTCTTGGTGAAGAATCTGTTGTTCCAAAGAATGCATCTGTTCAAGCTTTGCACGTGATACAAGCTCCAATAAATCACCTTGATGCCCTTGATGTGGCATGTGGCCAAGTTTAGCTTGAAGAAGATGCTCAAGGGATGGATCAGCATGCCTTGGAGGATGATGAGAGCGCTGCTGTAGTTCTTGTAGAATGTGCTGCTTTAATAAAACCTCATCAAGAGCATTATTGCCTCTAGCAGCATCAACACGAAACTGCCCACGGCCAGGATCGTGCATTTGAGACTGAACCAATTGTTCAAGAACCAGCTGCCGAGCTTGAGACTGCTGTTGCTCCTGCAACAGAATTTGCTGTTGCTGCAATTGATGATGTTGTTGGAGCTGAAGCTGCCGCTGCCGCTGCTGCTGCTGCTGCAGCTGAAGGGCCAAAAAGTGTTCCAGGTCAGGCCCCATTTGAGTGGCCAACTGTTGGTGGTGGATAGAATTCTGACTTGGTACTTGTTCCAGTACCAATTCATTCAGGTGGGGATGAGGAGACAACATATTACGCTGCTGGATCTGTTGTTGAAATTGTTGTGGCAAAAGCTTCTCTGCTAAATCAAAGTGGTTAGATTCTTGGTCCATATGTGACAACCGGCGAGCATCCATGGCATCTTGATACAAGTCAGGGTCAGAATGTGTGTTTCTTCTATAGACATCAGACCATGTCTCTGCAGCACGAGTTGAATTAACCATCATATCAAATGGGCCAACTCTTCCAGACATAGAGTCTATAAGTTGATCCTGAACACCACTGCTAGAGGGCATAGCTGATAACTGGTTATGTCTTGCATGAGTTCCTTCAAGCTCAGACCACAACCCAAAAGGATGAAAATTGCTATCGTTTTGATTTGGCATGCCAGGTTCTGAAAATTCAGTTGGAAGAGAAGCATTGTTAATGGGATCAGCAGACAGGTCATTAAGGCTCCTAGAAGTTTTCCCAATTGGATTGCCGCTACTTGGTCTTCCTGGAAACACAATCTCTGGGGGAACGGAATGAATAAACATTAAACCCAGATATAAATACAATCCTAGGGGTATTACAATTATGAACTCAAATAAAAAGACAACTAACCTTCATCTTGGGTAGCGGAATTATGAAATCTTTGACCCTCAGAATACGGGAGCTGCAAAGAACCTTCATTCTCAGATATTCTTGACTGAACATGCTGCGCTGGCAAACCAACAAACTCAGGCAACTGCCAGCACTGGTTATTTAGTTCAGATGAATGAAACATTTCAGGAACTGGAGCAGAATCAGGTAAAGCAGACTCATTCCCTTCCAATGCTCCAAGCTGTTGTACATTAGAACTTAGATCGGTGCTACCATGCCCATCTCTAAGTTTTAGATGAGGCATGACCTCACCCAAATCTTGGAAAGGTGTTCCCTCTGGAGCATCTTCCAAGCGGACAGGTAATTCTATCCCAAAAAACCCTTGCTCAAACCATGAAATGATGTCAACCCCAAGAAACGGTCCCTGTATCTCCCCTTGAGGATCACAATAGAACAAACTCAACTCCTCGGGTGGGATACTCCTTTCTAACAGTTTTCCTTTGCTACTGTTCTCCAAGTGCTGAAGAGTGTCACTCCAATTCAGCTCAGGAGATGGCATAACAAATAAAGAATTTGAATCATCTGGAAGCTTGGTACTGATGTCAAAGGAAGCAGCAGGCTCAATGTCATCATTAAGAGGATGGTTAGGAAAAGCAGAATCTGCAACTTTTAGCTGAGAAGCATCGGCGTAAACACCATCTTTATCTTGTGCACCGCAAACATTGTTACTATTTGAAATCATATGTATTAATTCATCTCTATGCATCCCTCTAATAGTCGCAGGAAATTCATGTTCCCCTTCTCGCTTAACATCACCTTCTGGAAAAAAGAAAAGTAGTTTCTTTCAGAAGCTCTCAAACTAAAAAATAAAATAAAATAAAATCTTGGAGTTAAAGAGTTGAACAGGATCTGTCACTCACCAGATATCAAATTCGTTACCAAACCATCATTGTACATGGCTCCACCAGCATCAGCTTGATACACATCATTTTCGGCAGCTTCTTGAAAGGTATCAACAGTCTTTCCAGTCATCACTGAAGGGAGGCTACCCTGCTTTCCATTGGTAAATTCCAAGTCTCCAGTGCCTGGTGAACATTCTCAACAGATTCAAGTAAACAGCAAAAACCAAACAGTGACCAAAGAAAAACAATAAGTATAATTTTTCAATAAATGAAGCGACTCAGATTGAATTACCTGTAAAACTATCAGTTGATCTGTCCTTCCTAAATGAATTGTACAACACCCCACTACTGGTGATTTTTCCCCTCCATATATCACCAAGGATAGCCTGAACCATTGCATAAGCCAATTAAAACGCATTACAGGCTTAAATTTGTCCAAAAGAGAAATGATTGATACCACTAAGTCAATGACATATAAAACATAATAACATAGTAGAGTGAGAGACGGGTGAATTCACTATGGGAAGCAAATTTATAAAGCTTACCTCCTCTTCGGCATCAGGAGCTACAAAAGCCAATGGTTCAATAACAGTTGCTTGCGATATAGGAGGGACTTCCTCCAGCTGATCAGGCATGGTAGCAAAAGATGGGTCCTGTTTTTGCCTGCGATAAATGTCAAGAAGCTTCCCCCTTGGATAACAAAATGTATCAGCTGATAGGCTCAGTTTTCCAGGAACACCTTCATACTTGTCCAAATGAGCAGCGCCAACGGGACCTGCAGATGAAGGTCTTACAACAGATGCGCTAGATCGTCCGCGTCCTATAGTGAACCCCATATTTGAACCTTCCACCCGACCTCTCTCAAGTCCAAATCCAGGTGCAGCACGATAGGAACCTTGTCCACTAGAATTTCCCTCCATTCTATGGCGTGGCCTCCACTTGTCACGAGAATCTGAGAGCTCAGGAACAACACGGTTGCTAACAGAAAATGATTGATTGTCATTGTGAGCATCTTCCTTCTCTAAATCTGTCCTCTTTTCAGTCCGAGATTCCTTATCTTTGTCCTCAGGACCCCACCTAGATGACCATTTGCTATCACGCCGCATTTCATGCCCAGTATTGCGATTACTAACATCATGCCACCTGTCAGAAGAAGGCAAAGCTCTATTATCCGTGGTTTCTCTGGCTGAAGTGCTTTCAACACGACGATCCGGTTTCCTGCGATCTCTTCTACCAAGTAAGCCAGTTTCCCTTTCTTCTTCACGCCAGCGGCGACCACTCTCAGATTCATTAGTGATTCTCCTCCAATCTCTTTTTTCATCAGGTCCATCTGAACGCCATACCTCCTTCTGATTGGGATCAGCGGGATTTCCAAGAGACAGAGAACTTGGTGACCGCATTTCCTGTCATAAATACCACCACCGAAGAAGGAAAAAGTGATCCATTATAATGAATAATTTAAATAGCCTGACCAACAATGTGCCTATGAGAACAAGGCTTATACCAATAGAAGTTAAAAAGCATGTTAAAATCTATCTGGTCAACCCTATTTTACTCATATTATCAAGGCATTCATAAGAATGTAATTTTGTTGAACTTTCAGGAAAATTCAGAAGATGAAACCTAAGAGAGCAAGAAATAATTCTCAGAGTTTCATAAATATATTCAGTTTCATCTTTTCTTCACATGAAGAACACTGTTACAGAACATCTTTCCTAAGAAACAAACTAACAGAGCAAGCATAATAAAATTCCAAAATATAGGTGTGGCCTTGTGTTCCAATGATATCCAGAAGCCATGAGAGGGCTCAATTACAAGAACTCAGTTGCTGACTCCAGCTAGCAGTTGAACAGGGTAGCAGAGGTTTAAGTTTCATTATCAAGAAAGATGAGAATGTATTTGATATAGCCATTGCATAAACATACACTAACTTTTATCATGATATTAACTATTTTTTGACAATGGAAAGATGCTTGGGAATTGGGATGTCCATAAGCTCCTATAGAGAAATGAGAGATGAAACATAAGCCTCTTTCCACTGATTCTTTGTCAACTAAAAATAAGCAGATCAACCTTGCTAGTGCAAAATTCTAAAATGGAAATAGCTCGATAACCCTGTCTCAGATAAGGAGATCCAATCTACAAAATCAAGGGGAAGAAGATGACTCTTCCCAAATATATGATTAAAGGAATCTGCATTAACTCCAGGTTCCCATGCATATAGCAGTATCAAAGTTGGACCCAACCCATTCATTCTTTTCCTGAATATGGTTTACAGGTTGCAATCATCACTTTGGATTTGGGACAATTTGGAAAACCCCAACCCAATAATAATCAGGTTAGGTCTGGTTAGAATCCTGCTCAAAGGTTATGACTACCAGTATTCATTTTAATTTGTTACAAGAATAATGACTTGGGGGGTGTTATATATGCTTAGAAGGGCAGACAATAGGAAAAAAGTTGTCCAGACAAGACTTTACATACTGCTCATATATGCTATCGTACTTTTCAGTTTGATCAGTTAATTTTAATCTAAAATATCCTCCAAGTTGAGAGGTAAGGTTTAGGCTGCTTAGCAAGCCGTAACCAGTTAACCCTATTCAAGAAGTTGCTCAGGTTTGGGATGTAGCAGGACTTAATCTAACCGTAGCCATCTCCACATACAAGATAAAGAATAAGTCAGGTAACCCCCATGATTTTATCATAAATCCATAAACCTTTTACTAAATCACTTGAAATATGATTCTAGATGTTACTCGTAGATATATCATCTTTCAATTAAACTATTAAAGATGCACAACAGACACATAAACTTAAAATTCAGTATAATTATTGATAATTAAATGGCATGATTTTTATTGGTAAGTTACTTAATTGATATCATGATAAAAGAACATTTATGTTAGACATGTCAATAGGAGATCTATATATAATCGCCAATGTTACTCAAAGTCAAAATAATTATATTTGAATTTTTATGTTGCACTGGGCATTTCTTCGTTCATTCCTTTAGAACTATTAACAAGTTTTCTGTAATTAAAATACAATAGTTTATCAATTGGGAGGGATGACTAGTCTCTCAGTGTGATGATTAAAGATTGATTAATTCTCACGACACTTCTTCAAATTATGAAGGTAGCTGGAGTCGTAACTAGAATAAAGATGCAACTAAGATGTGGACACCATACATTTTCTGTTAATTATTTCCATAACCAATATTGAATAATCCCTTAATTCAGAGCACAAGCGCAAAGAAATTATGAATAGATTCCATATGTCATGTTCACTAGTTCCATTTCGAGTCAGCCATCAACTTAAGAGAAGCTGCATTCAATGATCATTGACCATCTTTGTGATAGGTAAGTTGCACATTTAGGTCATGATATATGAGCCTCAAAGCAGGTCAAGTGACCTCAATGACCTAAAGATGAGCCTTGAGGCATCATCCTTAACACTCAAATCAAACTTGAGATAATAGGTGCAAGCATTCTTAAATATTAGAAGTAAAATTATTATAATGATAACAATAATAAAAAAGCAAAAGACCAATTACAGTAACTAGAAGATGTATACAACATCAGCTGCAGAGTGAGTTGGACCCAAAAGAGGGGGATGCAATATAACTTGATATAACAAAAGTCCAAATACTAGTGAAAAAATAAACTACAAGCTTCTGGAACCCAAAAAAAAAATGCCCACCTTCAACATTATGCAAATACCAGATGACCAGATGATTGGGCTTACAGTGACAGAGAACTAACTCAAAGCATTACAAAAGTTATGCATATAATATTAGTTTAGCCACTAAAAGTAGCAAAAAATAAAAGCAAAAAGGAAATACATATATAAAAGCTAGCACCAATGAATAAACTACATCTATAAAACCAAAAATTTGGCAAATCAATACGGGAGCTGTACAATTATCTAAAAAACAAAAGCATTTGTACAATTAGCATTTCAGACATAGATATAAAATGACAACATAAAACATCAAAAGCTATTTTAAATCAGAATTCAGAAAACAAAGTTATGTTCCCTGCTGATGGAGAACTCACCATCTTAGTCTCAATTGGTTTAGCATATAGCCATTGGGGAGACAAAGGAATGCTGCTTTCTGATCCTGCTTGATCTGCCAGCAACAATTCCATGAGTGCAAGGTCAGAGGATAGAAAGAGAGCAAGTAAAATACATTAAACTAGATTGTTCTATTAACTGAGATTAAAAAAAACTACAAGATTGAAGGACAAAAAACAAACCTTTTGACTCATCAAGTGATCCCATCAACACCTTTTCTTCATCATTCCTTCCCGAGGCTTCCACTGTTGTGGCCCAAATAAGAAAGGTAAACATTCATTTCTAGTTCCATAACAAATCCAAATGAAATTATATATATGGAGAAGCATTCAAAAGAAGAAGGAGAATACCAACACTTGGGATTTTTATGATGAACATGGGAATTAATCAAACATATTGTACACAATACAAGAAAGGTATAGGTAGTAAGAACAGGAAAAATAAGAAATATAGGCAATGTAAAAAAGTAAATGTATCAACGATACATTCTAGCGTCGAGATAGACACACAATATGGATTGTACATATTGATAAAAAAAACTACATAAAATCAATTAACAAGGCCCTGAGTGTAGCACATAAACACCTATTATACATTTACCCAACCACCATTCCCTGTCCAAAAGAGAAGTAAACTGGAGAAGAAGAAAGAAAGAATGCGCCACAAAACAGAAGTAGTAACAAGGATTCCTGAAAAGCATTTTCCAGAAAGGTTTCTGATAAGTGTAAAAAGGAAAGAATTGAATCGGGCAATAAAATTAGGAGTTCTGGCACTAAACTATATGTGTGTGTGTTAAGGTTAGATCAAAACCTACAATTTCCTGCAGGGCTGCAATATAACTCTTAAGGTAAATAAGTAAGCATTTTCCAAATTAGTATAGGAGCATAGAACTGTAGATCTCAGGAGTATCACATCCTAAATGGTACCTCAGCAGCAAAGAGTTGAATGCCTAATCATCAAGTTAAATGAACTGGTATTTCTTTAAATACTACGGCACTGTAGCACAAACTGATTTATATGCTTATCAGTAAGAGTCTTTTTACTGGCGGACATCACAAAATGAGGAGTGAAGGTCACCGATTAACTGACCCTTTGGAACAAAAGGAAAGAGAAATTTGAGAAGACACAGAGGTTGTGGTACATCAGATTCGCTCAGGAAAAGCTAAACATGTAGAGATTTTTTTCTAATAACCAACGGAATATTGATACTAATACCAACGATGCCAATAATAAAGAGATTTTTCCAGGTAAAATAAGCAAAATATAAATTTGAAATACTAAATATTGCAAAATACATGTAAACCATACAGTGATTTGTTTGATTGCTCAAAAACATATGCAAAGAAATAAACATTTCAAGTTTAAATTTTTATATACTACCATAGTCGATAACAATATCGAATCAATGTGAGTATTAAGTAATTATAAAAAAATAAAAAATGGGAAGACCATAAGCAAAAGTCACCTGATCTGAAATACCACCAACAAACAAAGTTGAAAACGCTACAATTTCAATAGCTTCTAACGATTCAAAACCCTAAAATTCAAAATTGATGTTCAGAACAAAATAAAACGAACAAATTGAAGTACCCCACAAATTTCAATACATTCAGGTCAACAAGCCCTAATATACCAGCAATCACTGAACGATCGAGACCATCGAATTAATAGATCAAACCCAATATAAGAAAAAAGAAAAAACAGACGCAGAATAGTTCGTGAGTACCTTTGGCGGTCCAAGATTGATCGGATGGTTTTGAGATGAGCAGATCGTCGGGAAGATGAAGTTTGCCTTCAGCCATCGAACGGTGGACGAGTGACGACGAAGACCTAGCGAAAGAGATGAAAGTGATCAACGGTCCACGAACCCAGAGCAGAGATAGTGACAGCGAGAGAAGAACAGAGAGAGCTTGTAGAGATGATGAATGGAGATTCAAGAGCTTGGAGAGAGATTGAAAGAGTTTCGAAAGTCTCGTGAGAACACTTGTAGAGAGAGAAAGAGAGGAGAGAGATAGAGAGAGAATAAAAGGGTGAGGGTTTGTTTGGGTGGTCAGAACAGCCAAATCAACTAATAAAAATTATGATTTAAAGTTGATTTGTGAAAAATTAAATTAAGAAAATGTTAAAAAGTCATCAAAAAGTTAATTTATTTACAGAATAGACACTGATGAGAAGTTTTATGCCAAAAAGAATACTTGACCTTTTCTAAATACTGTGAAGTCCACTCCAAATCAATTTCTCACTGACTATCTTATCTAAATTAGGATATTTATCTGTATTTGATTAGTATGAATATCTTTTAAAAAAAGTTATATGAAAATTATCATTGATTTAGAATGTATGAAACTTAAAACTATATATATATATATATATATATATACACATAAGTGTTCAACTTTTTCTTAGAGAGTAATATGAGTAATTTACACACTTTTAACTCTGACACTCGAATTTAATCTTAAAACTATTTGGTTAAAACCATTGTTTTAGAAAACCATTACTATTTCAATTATAATTAATTAGTGGTGAAGTAACTATAATGAACTTTTTTTAAAAGGAAAAAAATCACTTTCTTTAATATCCTTTCAATATTTTGTACGTATGTTTTTTTCTCTACAATTGATCCAAAAAAAGAAAGCAAAGTGGTTTATAGTGAAAAAGTGTTGTTCAACTTAATCAAGATTAACATATCCTAATGTGATAATAGTCTTGAAAAATCTCATAACAACAATAAAAATTAAAATTAAAATTAAAACCAAACCAAACTAAATTTTTAGTTTTTTTTTTTTATAAAAAGTTCAATATTAGTATGTTCGTTCTCTCTCTACAATTGTGAACCTGAGCAGTTGAACTTTTTATAGACTACTATTATTCTCTAACTTTTTATAAACTACAATTGTGAACCGGAGCAGTTTTTAAAATATTCTGTAAGTTTCAATGTTATGTTGTTGGTTAACACTATCGATTGACTCATGTATGCACTATAAACTTTTTAAATCAAGAAAAAGGAATAGAAATCAAATCAAACTGAAATTTTAATTTGAAAACAACTAGAAATTTAAAGGAACCCTAAAAATTAAATCTCTCAATTTCAATAGACTATTCTAACTTGATCATGCACCTTCTCTTTACCCAATGTTCTTATATATAAGATACATTTTATTTATAATTAATTTCTGACTCATTTGGAGTGTCTATATACTAACAAGTGTGGGTTACTTACTCAGACATTCTCTGAAGTTTTGTCTAATTATTCTCGGATTTTACAATTGTAGAGAAATAGAACTTACATAACAATATTGAACTTTTATATTAAAAAAAAAACTAAAACTTTAGTTTGGTTTTAATTTTTATTGTTGTTATGAGATTTTTCAAAACCATTATCACATTAAAATATATTAATCTATGAAGTTGAACAACACTTTTTCACTGTAAACGACTTTGCTTTTTTTTTTCTGGATCAATTGGAGAGAGAGAGAGCGTACATACCAAATATTAAAAGGATATTAAATAAAGTGATATTTTTCCTTTTAAGAAAAGTCCATTATAGTTATTTCACCTCTTGACTAATTAACTATAATTGAAAGGGAGGCGATATTTGCACTCATATTTTTTACAATTGCACTCCACTTGTCTTTTTCTTTTTAAAAAAATGACAAAAAGATCCCTAAACTAATTAATACATCATTCCTTATTTTATAATACCATAACTACCATTTATACTATAAACTTAAACTTTTTTTTAGCTTCTTTACTTTCTTTATTACCATATTTTTTTTTTTGGGTTCCTCTCAAAAGAAATAAATCTTTTTACCTTCTTTACTTTCTTTAGTACTTTCCTCTTTTGGTCCCCTGAAAAGAGATAACTTTTTCTTAGGTTTTTTTTTTTATCCCATCAAATGGGATATTTTATTCAACAAAGATTACTTTTCTTTTTGGGTTATTCAACAGAGATAATTTCTTTTTTGGATTCTATCAAGAGAGATAATTTATTCAATAAAGATAACTTATTTTTGAGTCCTCTCAATGAAGGTACTTTATTTAACAACACTAAATTTTTTTTAGGTACTTTATTTTTAGGTCCTGCGAAAGATATAATTTATTCAACAATGATAACTTCTTTTTTGGGTACTTTTTAATTTTTGGTTGCTACCAAAAGAGATAATTTATTTAATAGAGATAAAAAAAAAAAATTGGTCTTGTCAAAAAAAAAAATTTATTCAACTGGGACATGTAAAAATAGAAAACTTTTTTTTTGGGTTATTTTTTTCTGGGTATTTTTTTTTGGGGGTAATTTTTGTTTATCTTGTAAAAAAAGTCCGAAAATATTAAAGATTGGAGAGAGAGAATGAATATCTAAAAGGATAGTTTAGTATTTTGAAAAAAAATTAATCATTTACATATGAAATTAAGGTTAAAAGTGACATTTCATTTAAGATGAGAGTGCAACCAAAGGAAAGAGGAGTGTGAATATCGCCTCCCTAATTGAAATAGTAATAGTTTTCTAAAATAGTGGTTTTATCCAAGTAGCCGTAGGATTAAATCCGAAGGTTACAGTTAAAAGTGTGTAGACTACTCCCTACTCACCAGAGAGCCGTTGAACACTATTGTGTGTGTGTATATATATATATATATATAATTGTAAATTCATCCAACTTTTTCAAAAGATATCAAAATTTGTTTGTGATTTTTTTGGGAAAATTTTGTAAGAAAGCTAGGTGGGACGTAAAAATTTTTCTTTTTCACAGACTCATTTAGTTAGATGGAGATAACAGCAAAGAAAAAGAAACACAAATTTTTTTTAACATCTTAAATGTTTGCATAACATGAAAAGAAAATTTTTGTAGGAAAATAACTTTCCATAATCATCTAACTTTTTCATGAATTTTTCCTACAAAAAGCATAGAATTTTGTTTACTTCTTAATGAAATTTTATATATTTACAACATTGCCTTTTTTTTTAAAGTAAGTTTCATGCATTCCAAATTCAAACTTAAAATGGTAGTTTTCTGTATTTTTCTTTACAAAAATTCAGCTAGTCAAATGCATGTTAAAAATTTTATTTTCATTTTATTCACTTTACTTTCTTTTATTTTCATTTTTCGCCGCTAGTTTTCATCTATCCAAGCGTACCCTAATTGTTTTTAAAAAAATCATTTCCTTTATTTTCTTATTATTGCCATACTTTAGAGAGGATCCAAAACCATCCTAAGTTCCCAATTTAAGCTTCAAATCTAGAAATAAATATGTACGTAGCCATTGTAGACGAAGGCTAGCTCAATTTTTTTTTACAGAAAATTAAGAAATAAATAACTTCCATCCAAAAAAACAGCAGTAGTATTTATAGAAAGTGTGAAGTCCTTTTCTCGAAAAAAAAAAAAAATCAATATTTCATTTATTTTTGAGAAAATTTCTATACAGATATGGAGACTAGTACTGTTAGTCTGATTCAAACTAATTTGAACTATAGGGTTTGGTTTAGTTCTGGGGTTCAACATGTTAATTTGAATCCAAAAATACTAAAACCATTATGATAGGTTTGATTCACAGTTTAGGAAAAACAAAAAACAAATCAATCTAAATCGAACCGATATATTTTTATATATATACATTTATTTTAATTTGATTAGTAGGCAACATTTTTTTACTGTAGGCTTGGACCACATAATTTAAAATTATATATATATATATCTTTCTCTTAACCATAAAAATGAAAATCTCATTCCTCATTTCAGTCATTATTTATAAATTCTTGTTTATAACGTTGGCACCCAAAGTAGTTTTTGGTACAGCCGAATGTTTCTACTCATATCATCATATGTCTGCAAGCAACTCATCACTTTGGCCAGTTGGACACTAATGTTATTATGCTACGTTTGCTGTGCGGAAATGAAATAAGGTGGAGATTCTATTGTTCAGTTGAAATGAGGTAGGAATAAAATAAATTTTAAATTATATTGTTCAAAATATTCCTCTTAGTAACAAATAAATTAAAATAACAAATGTATGGTGATAGTGATGGTGGTGGAGGAAGGTGGCGATATAGAGATAGTGACGATGCGATGCAGCGGCTATGGTGGTGGAGGAAGGTGGCGGTGGTAGAGCAGGTGGTAATGATGGTAGTGGTGATTGAGCGGTGTGGTGGTGGAGGTGAATGATTTTTTGGTAATATGATATTTTTTTTTAATCTTGCTAGAAATAGAATGTCTATTCCATGAGTTTAACTATGAAATGAATTTTCATTCTAAGAGAATGACCATTCCTACCTTAAAATTCATCCTAAACAAATGAATTGATAGAATGGGCGTTCCATTCCATTCCTGCATACCAAACATAACATTAGTTCTACATCTTGTTTCATCGCTACATATGCAACACTTCCAATTTAGGCCACTGCACATGCAACGCTCCCACTTTGGGTTATTAGGAAACTAATAATATTAGTTAGGAGTGCACAAAAATCCATCCAAACCATGAAACCAAACTGGATCGGGCAATTCAGTCCGATTTTTTAACGGTCCAGTTAGGTCACGGTTCCAAAATTTTGGAACTATGAATTTACAGTCCGGTTCCAGTTTCATGTCTCTCAGGACCGGATCAAACCGTTTTGATATATATATATATATATATATATATATATATATATATATTTCAAACACCACCGTTACCTCCTCCTCCTCCTCTCTTTCTCCTCAACCTTCGGTCATCCCATCTTACCGTCGCCGCCACGGCCACCTCATCCTCCTCCCCTCCCTCTTTCTCTCAATCTCAGTTCACATATTAGTTCTTCATCACCTTAGCGTTATCTTGGTAGCACTTCAACTCTGCCGACAACATTATCTACAAACATTTATTCAACTCTCTCGACTTTGAGTACGACCACACTTATATGAGAAGGGTTCTTCTACCATTTTTTCACACTATTTATTTTGACGTATATTATATATATATATTTATTTTATCTTCTAATATATTATATAATAATATAAATGTTCATTTATTACATTCTTAAATCTATTAGTATTCATTCATTTAGTAAAAATAACAATTACTCACTTTTTTAATAAAGACTTGGACTTGCAATTTATAAATAATTACTTATGCTAAATAGTCTCCAATAAATCAATAAATTTCACTAAAAACCCATCTCTATCAAATTCATGTGATAATCAATTCTATTATGTTAAACTGATATGGGCTTGATTGTGTGACTTATGTCATACACTCGTACCCGAATTATCCTCATTTGGTCATTAACCTATTAAGTACTAAATTTTTTATAAAACTCTAATTGGGGGATATCAAATTAATCCATTATAATGGATAGCAATGATTTTCACTTTGAGTAATGATAGACACAATGAAAATTATCACCGAATTTGGAAACCGAATCACTCTTATATCAAATTCAATTATGGTTTGTGGAGACCTTAAACCCGGCATGTTCAACTAAGTCATCCACGACTTGTTGAAGATTTAAAAACAGTTTTTGAAGACCTTAAACCCAGCATTCACGGTTTGACGAGGACCTTAAATCTCACCTAAACGGTCTTGGGGACCTTAATCCATTTCTACCGAACTACGATCAACCTAATCATTGGACATCCCCAAGGTATGTAGGCAATCTAGATATCAAGGATTTCACTTTGAGTAATGATAGACACAATGAAAGTTATCACCGAAATTGGGAACCAAATCACTCTTATATCAAATTATAACATAGTTTTAAAATATAAGATATGATAACAAGTAGTTGGACCTGTAGGATTTCACTTTGGATATATGAAATGCTTAGACTTTCACATATTTGAAGTGAAGGGCGATCAAAATATTTGATATTATTTTGTGAAAATTAATAAATGTTTAATTAGAGATTTGTATAATATTATGATATAAAATTTTACTCTTCTATTTATTAAATTCCATTTTATCATTTAAAATATTTACGATTTTGGCTTCACAAGCTTGGTTTTATAGTTCTCGAAAGTAAAATACTTAGATCTTCTCTCTTCAATGATGGAACTTTGGTCTTACTTATGACTTACGTGACAGGTAGGAAGACTTAATTTATCAAAGTTATAATTATAGTTTGAAGTGTAACAATTTTTAAATTTAATTATTAAATCCGCTCCTAAAAAAATCAAAATATTTGCAGGATAGTTCTATAATACTTGGAGGATAAATATAAAAATATTTGCAAAATAAATATATATATAATTATATGTATAATAAATTAAGGGAGGTGATATTCACACTCCCCTTTTGAACGATTGCACTCCACTTCTTCTTTTCTTTTAAAGAAAATGACAAGAAAATTCCTAAACTCATTAATTCATCATTCTTTATCTTATAATACCATAAATACCCTTTTTACTAATAAGCCCCGTGCAGGATTTTTTTTTCTCTCCTAAATCTACTTTCATTAAACCAACAAACAATTATAGCATATTACCCTTTTTACTAATAAGGCATGTTCATGATTTTTTTTCCTCCTAAATCTACTTTCATTAAACCAACAAACACAAATAGGGTTTTTATCATAATTGTATATTATATGTCATATACAAATTTTTTTCATATGCGTGTAAAGGCTGGACAAATTTTATGTCATAGTTGTATATTATACCCATCTTTTTTCTTTTTTTTTGTTCTTTTCATAAGTTTAGTGTTGTGATTTTATTGTCAAAATAGTTAGGGTTTTTATCATAAAAAGCTAAATTTCAAGATTCAAAGGCATTCCAAATTAATTCTTAAAAAACAAAGAAGGAAAAAAAATTCGAAAACTAAACTCAAAGCATACAACAGAAAAATAAAAATAAAAGAAAAAGTTATTATCACCATTAACATCAAAGGAGTTGAATGTCTTACGAAGATTTGATAGTTCTTCAATACTTTCCGTGCTAACAATATCAATTATTTTGCTCAACTCGATCATTTCTTTATTTGTGAGATATTCCATTGTTATGTAAAAAAAATCAGTAAGTCATAGAAGAGATAATAGATACAAGTAGAGAGAGAGAGAGTTTTGAGAATTTGGAAGCCCAACAGAAAGATGAGAGGGTTAAGAAAGTGGGAGATAAAAACGTTAATTGAAAAGGGAGGAGTTGAAAAAATCATACCATAAATGAAAGGATAGTTGTGGTATTTGAAAAAAAAGTAATTATTTATTTATAAAGTTAGAGTTAGAGGAGTCATTTCCTATAAGATTGGAGTGCAATCGTTCAAAAGAGGAGTGCAAATATCGCCTCCCTAAATTAATATGTTATATCTTTTATTTGAGACTAAACCTAAAAGAGCCATTTCATTTTATCGCAACATGCCAACAGCGCCGCTTCATGCAAGTCCTCACTCCTCACCTCACCGATCTTGGACCACCATCATCTTCTCCTCGTCAGGTGATATCGTTGACCGATGACCACCATCATCTTCTTCTCCTCATCCAGCAACTTATAAAGCTTGTTTGTTGGTTCGATAGTGCTAGAGTTATCATCTATTCTTCTATTGTTTGATCTTTCTCGTTCATCTATTGTTTGATATTTCCCGTTCATCTATTGTTTGATCTTTCGATATTTATTCTCTACTTTAATATTTTGATGCTGCATGTAATCGATTATGAAATTAGGGTTTTTGTTGTCCATATAAATTGGGGATTTCTGTATTGTTCATATATTTTAGGATTTTTTATATGAAATTAATGTGTTGTTCACATAAATTGTTTGGTTTTTATTTATGAAATTATTGTTTTGTTGTTTATATGAATTGGGGCTTTTGATTTTTATCTGTTCATAGAGTTTGGATTTTTAAATTTTCGCATAATTGTAGCTTTTATCAAAAACTTTATTCAATACCAAATTCTGTAGCATTGAAGACTTTTTTTTTTTTTTTTAAAATGAGGACTCTTTCTCATTCAATCTTCCATCAGTTACTTAAGAAACTTATAATGAAGGCTAAGAATACTTTTATATATAATTAATAAGGCCAGTAGTGGAAATTTTAATAATAGAATTGCATATATATATATGATCATGAGTTGTATATAACAAGACAATTAAGCTATGTTGGTAGGTAAAATAATGTTTAAACACATAATTAAACTATTCCAATTCCATAATTAGTTTCTCCTATTCATCCCACTTGAAGCAAGTATTAAATTTTTATAATGTTAATCGAATCCATATGGTGCAACACCCACTTCTATTATACTCCAAAATTCAAATTTCACAAAGCAAATTGAATTTGATTGTAGAAACACCCACTTGTTATAGATTCCATCAAATTAGAATTCTGTTACCTCTAAACATATTGTTGCCAAATTAATTTTGATTTAGAACCATTTTTTATTTTTCATATTTTTGAAAACAAAATCTATAAACTAAATAAATAAAACAAACCAATAACACCCTTACTTTTGTTTTCTAAGTTTTCACTTGTTATGACTGATCATCATTAATTTTGATAAATGATTTATATATGCCATATATATATATTTTTTTTCACATCTTCTCCATATCTTGAAATTGTTATGTTCCTTTTGCAGAAACTAAGAGGATGGAGGATTTGATGATTTGATATTAATTTTGATGTTTCTTTTTAGTTGTTTTATAATGTTATTAATGTTGGTTTATGACTTTATGATGGTTTGTTATGTGACTTTTGACTAGTTTAGCTTTTGTGTTTTTTTTATATGGACATGGTGATGTAATGAACTTGTAAGCTTTTAATCTAATATTATGTCATGCCAATATATTTTTTATTTTTTTTTATCAAAACTTTTTTACTGGTTTTGTATAAGAAAATGGTAAGAGAAGAGATTCATTCACTATTTGGCCAAAAATATTAAATTATTAAGGTTTATTTATTTATTTTTTTCACATCAACCCAAAATTGTAACCCAAAATTGCCAACCCGAATTCAACTCGAAATTAGAAATTTAATAATGGGTTGAGCTCGGTTCACATGGTCGAGTTCGGTCCGAGCTCAGGTTAAACATTTTATAATTAGAGTTGAGCCCGAGTTGAGTCTTTAAGTGAATTAGGGGTGTTTTAGTCATTTTATCCCTAGGGCTTATAAATATCTAATTCCCAGATATTTATAGCCACTTTATCTCTCTAAAAATCTATAAATATCTCATCTCTCTTCCCACATAAGCTCTCTAGTTTCTTTATAAGATTTAGATCCCTTAAGGCTTGATTCGAAAAGTGCCGAAGAAGGAAAACTTGTTTTACGTGGCGAGGGCGTCACTTTAAACCGAATAAAGCTAGATTTGAACAACTTTGGTGTAGTGAAATTGAGGAGTAGCTTGAGATTATATCTCTTGAGGTAGGGGGTGTGTGTTGTGTCTTTCAATATAAGTTAAATTTTATATTATAAGTGTTGATCCAAAAGTTTTAACCAAAGGGCAATTCTATAATTTTGATGATAACCACCATTAATAATGTTAAGCACTAACATTTACAATGAGTGATTACTTAGAACAATGATCTATTTAAGAGAACATTCACAATGAGGATAAAACTTTGAAGATGACATAATCAAAAGAATGCATCCCATTGAAATGAAGTTGACACATCAAGTTTGAAGATTCTTGCCAAACAAAGAAGAATTGGGGTAGTTAAGAAATGATGAGAGCATAGGTAATTTTGTAAAGTTATATTTGAATATCATGCTTGAAGCTCATTTTCTTAAAAACAAGTTTCTAAGACCATATGCATATCATTCTTACATTTTATATTAGTCTTTGGTCTCTTAGAAATAGTACTTAATCACATGAATCATATCCTAAAAGTCCTTGATGGTTTAGGCGCATTTAGATGTCAAAGTTCTATTTTTTTCATGCTGAGCATAGAACAGTCGACTTATCTATTCTCATCAGTCGACTTATTTCAACAGAACGTTTTTGGCATTACTAGAGTGCCAAAACAGTCGACTTATCCAATTGCATCAGTCGACTTATTACTTGAAATTAATTTTTAGGAAAAGTCTTCTTAACAATAACTTATTCATTCTATTAGTCGACTTATTTCGACAGAGCATTTTTGACATTTCTAGAGCGATAATATAGTTGACTTATACCTTGAGCAAATCTTCAGAAAAGTCTTCTTAACAGTCGACTTATCTATTCTATCAGTCGACTCATTTTGATAGAACGTTTTGAGCATTTCTAGAGTGACAAAACAGTCGACTTATTAAGTTTCATCAATCGACTTGTATTTTATCAAAACTCATTTTTTGCCTTGAAAATAAGAAACAGATGATTGTTCCTAAATGACAGTTGACTCATCAGTCGACTGTTTTATACATAAGTCGACTGTTTTTACACTAAATAGATCTGAACGGTTAGTTTGAAGCATTTAATGCGATCCAACCACCTCCAACAACTATATTTTTTAAAGAGATTTTAAATATAAGTCTTGGGTCTGCATTTATGAGCTAGAGCTAGAAAGAAAACATATTATTGATTATCATTTACTCATTTCATTCTCTTTCAACAAAGATTTGAGCTTCAAACTTGAGATTCATTTATTGCTATAGTGTGAGCTGAAATTTGAGCATTTATCTTTGAGAGATACCATTTATTGTACTTTAATTTTTCTATTATTTATTGTAAAAGTTTAGTTGAACCCTAGGAGACTAGGTGAAGGACTTTACTTAGCAAAAGAAAGAAAAAGCTTGTAAGTTTTGTTGTAAAGGTTTGCTCTCCACCCGAAAGGAGAAGCCTTAGTGGATTTGAAAATTCTCAAGAGGGATCTTGAGTCGTGGAGAAGGGGATTCCGAACCACGCTACATCTTGCATCACTTGTGTTTAAATTTCTCTATTTCTCTCTTATAATTATTGTGCGTGTATTTCATTATCTCCTTTTCACTATTGCTTTATATTTAATTACCTTTTGCACTTTAAATTAATGAAGAATTTATCATAGTTTACCATTGACCTTATTCACCCCCCTCTAGGGTCAACTATTGGGTAACAATAGGTATAAAATCAATGTTTTCATGTTATATATGAATCCATGAACTCTTGAGATGAATCTTGTTTAATTTGATATGTATATGTTTTCTTGGATAGAAAATGATCAATGTGTGAAATAGAATGCAAATTGCCAATGTATGCCTTATGTGAGATGTCTCGCATATATGGGATTTTTGGTGATGTATTGAAACTCAAGTTTCAATGAAGATTTTGTTATAAAGGTGAATGTGTGCATGTGTCAATATAATTTCTTGTGTGACATTCTAGAAATGAATATAGGATATGAAATAGGATTAATGTATCAAGACTTGTGAATGTCTATGCAAAACGTGATATGTTTTATTTGTGAGGGGGGTGTTATCTTGGAAGTGGCTTATGTATAAAGTAAATGGATAACATATCATTTGAGGTTAAAAGTCCTCAAACTTGAACAAGATGGTTGGTTACCTGTGAGTTAGTAGCCCTAAAACAATTATGAACTTGGGGTATGGGGCTTCGGCACGTATCCGAATTGGGTGTGAGTGTGAGTCCAATTCTGAGAGCGATATGAGTCTTAAGTGTAACAACGTGAGTTATGTGAATTGAGTGAACTTTATATTCGATTTCATTTGTGTCATATGTTATAAATATGATGGAGTTGTACGTTGAAGCACGTTTTGTTGAACATTGTGGTTGTCAAGTATATTGACGTATATGCCATGTGAAATGAAAGCTTTGATGTTGGGCATAGAGTTTTAAGTTCTTTTTTTGGTTATTTTGGTGTTATACAAGTCCGAGATGTGGACTGAGGGCATTTAGAATTGTATAAGGAGATTTGCTTTTGATATGTTGTATATGGTCATTTACTCATTGAATGTTACCGTTTGGACGAAGACATGGCATATGTATTTATGATATATGTTTATGTATGGAATCTTCCTTATGTTTAGGTTGTGGGAAGATTGATGAAATTGAATTGGTATTTAAAGACTTAAGGACAATGGAATAAGGACACTTGTGGAAGGACCTTCGATCAATCGAAATAAGGTTTTTGATTAATCGACCCTTCGATTAATCGCTGATAGGCCTATGATTAATCGAAGCCAAGATTTTGATTAAATGAATCTTCGATTAATCGTAGTCTAAATCACATTTTTGAGTTCCAAAACTAGTGTGTTCTGCTGAAAGTTTCACATAAAGTGCGATTAATCGTAGAGTTTTGATTAATCAAAGTTCCACCTTCGATTAATCGTAGCATTTAAGGTGCTATTGAGTTGAATTGGATTGTTAGTTTCGATGGGTGCTCTGTGCGGGGCCTAGTAGTAGACATATGAATGTGACATTATGATTTTGGGTTGTTAATAAGATTATGTGTGATGACATTAATGTTCCTCGATGATGTATGATGAGGTTAGAATCAATCACTTCCATTTCCTCTATCGATTTAGGTATCGGGAATCGGGGCATGATAGAAATGGTGTTAGAGCATGTTAATGGTTAAGATGTGTTGATGTTCCGCTTTCTCACCCTTGAGTTCCTGTACCGTTTTGGGCATGAGAATTCGGGGCGTGACAGCAACGATAGGTTTTGATTTTCTAGATCTCCACCATCCAACAACAATTGTCGAACACTTCAGGATGAACCATCAACTCTGTTGAATTTGATAAACTCTCCAAGATAAACCATCGGCTTTGATACTACTTGTTGGGAAATTAATCCCCTTCTTGTTTGGCACAACGAAAGTAATACCACCATTGGACATGGAGATCCCAACAACACATAAGAAACAATAACACAAAAACACACATTATTTTACATGATTCGACCAAACACAACCTACGTCTATGGAGAGGAGATTTCACTATCAATATCAAAGAATATACAACTATAGAGATACATACACACACAGTGCACCTACACGGTACACTCTTCACCTTCTCTCTATCTCACCACATATCTCTCTTCTCTACACTCTCTCTCTCCTCTCATATCTTCTTTCATGGGCACTGCTCCAAACCACAACCTCTCATGGGCACAACCCCAAACCACATACTCTCTCATGGACATAGCCCCAAACAACCTCACATACTCTCTCTCTCTCTTGGGCATAGCCCCTAACAACCTCACAGGCACACTGCCTCAAAAATCCTGATCATATTTTGCTCTTCATAAGTACACACATATAGTAGTATCACACAATACGACAACCCCCCCCCCTTTATTCACTTGAAGACACATAATGGCACACTTATGACTTTTCTTCTTTTTCAACTTGCGGCGCACAAGTGATACCCAAAGCATAAAGCATACCAAAACCTAAAAATGCATCTTCTGTCTTTTGGTTTACACGTGTTCTAAGGCCACAAAACCAACACTCAACAAACTATAACACACTTTTTATTTTGTTTGTTTATTTTTTTCTTTTTAATTGTGGGTGGACATCCCAACACACGGTGCAATCTGCACCTTCTCTCTATCTCACCACATATCTCTATTCTCTACACTCTCTCTCCTTTCACATCTTCTTTCATAGGCATAACTCCAAATTACAACCTCTAACGGGCATAGCCCCAAACCACATATTCACTCTCTCACAAGCACATCCCCAAACAATCTCACATACACACTGCCTCAAAACAAAACTCATCTCTTTTTTTTTTTTTATTCCAAAATAATATACCAACAAAGAGATGTAAAAATGATGTTTTCTTTCGTCTTGTATCTCACACTCGTCAACCCAAGACACTTGCATCGCAAATAGATATAGGTTTATTAGTGTCACCACATTAGTCTTTGTTCTATTACCCTTTCTCATATGTTTCTTGTATTGATTTAGTTTTAGTTTAATTTTTAAATCGAACCAAACCAAACAGTACCCATATGCCAAGCTAGGTTCAAATCTCTTTCAAAAATAATGAAATATATATTCAAATAAATAAATTCCAGGAAGAAATATAGAATAGTATTTGGTAAGCTTAAAGTGTTTTTCTCCGATTCCTTTTAATATTGTCATTTACTTTTGAAAAAAATTCTATAAAGAGATCCAAAATAATCTTTAATTTTATTATTAAACACAGTCTTAAGTGACATAATTCTTTTAAATGAGTGTCACTCTCGCACTCTACGCGAGCTCTTTCTGTCACTTGTCACTTTCTCATGATATAGAATTTGTCGCTTTCACACTCCCACTCCCACTACCATGTAACTTGGTGTACAACATCAATGAACTCCACCAAGACAAAAAATGAGCACAAAGAAAAAATGATGAGCTGCCAGCAATGAGCGACACAAAAACTAAAAAAACTCCCTTCTAGTGATCTCAAAGGACCAAGCAATGGTAGAAAAGCAAACACTACAGTAGCATCTACTAGCACGTTTAGAAATCGCAAAGCCGAGAACCAGATAAACCAAATAGTCCATGCTTGAGTGCTAAATGCATTCCATCTGATTAGGCTTTGCAAGGCTCATCCACAGCCAAGAAAGATACTGGAAAAACAAAAATAGAGTTCGGCCAAATTTTCTTTTTTTGCTGCATTTTCATGCCATCACTTTACTACTTTCGCAGAGAGAGAGAGAGAGAGAGAGAGAGAGAGGAGCAATTGAACAATGCTTAAGAGTTGAAAAAGAACCCTATATACTAAGTTTCTATTTGCTTTTCCTTTCGGCTAACAGACATTCAATCTGGTCATTGGGAGAAAAGAAAAGTAAAGAAATATTAAGGAATATACATTCTGTTCGGAATCTGGATGCCTGCCCTCTTCAAAATTTCACTTGAAGCGTGCTTTGCCTTCGAAATTATTTCTTCCTGTCCAATTTAGAGCCAGAAAAGTACCAATTTAGAAATCATTGAATGATATAGAAACCATCTAAAAGAGCTAGACGTTATGCTTCTTAACATATATATGTGATGCAAATCCAAGATATTAAGGACACATTAGTTGATCGAAAAAATATCATATGCATAAGCATTCAAGATCTACATCCAATCTTCAATGCATCCTCCAACTCACTCCAGATAAATAAATCTATTGGTAATTACCTCATCCACATTCAAGATTTTCTGATCCTTCATAATCCAACGACCATTGCACATAACAGAGATGATATTTGCAGTTCCCATGGAGAATACAAGGGCTGTAATGCTGCAAATTAGTAAAAAAGGAATCAATCCACATCTAATGAATTCCTCTAATGACCTCTTAGTTTATACTTTCGTCCGCTACCCAGCAAAATTTAAGTAGATGCATCAAAGCACCATAAACATTCTGTATGAGTTCACATTAGACAACATAACAGCAAAAGCTTCCAACAAAGATAAATCTATCAAAGTATTGCATGACATCAGGGGCAGCAGATTCATACCAGTCGTGCAAACGAATCCGCATGTCAGTATTCATAATCGGGGTGAAAGGATTGACAACAATCATGTCAGCCTACCAAATAATGAAAACAAACAATAATCTGCGTCAATTTTCTGGCATAGCATCGATAAAGCTAATCAAGTATGTAAATGATAACACCTGAATATGTAGCCCATTGCAATTTCTAGCACATACAAGAGACATAAAAAAGCGCAAAATAATACCATCTTGAAACCGTGTGCTTCCATCTACTATTGAGGTCATTTTTTCCTTTTTGTACTGAGATAGGTGAATGGAATTTTCTTTTTCTTCCTCAGCTTCCTATCCTAGCTCTGCACAATTCTTCCCTACTATTAAGCTCATTGTTTTTTTTTTGAGAGTTATTCAATCAAGTCACAATTAACTACAGACTTTGAGATAAGGCAACTGCTTATGCTGACTATATCTCACTAAAAAAAAAGAACTATGATTTCAAACAAGTTATATCATAGCATCATGCTGTATTTTTGCAACTAAAAATACCCTTTTCATCACCTTTCTCAGTAGGATTGGACAAAGAAAAAAGCAGAACAAAACGAATAAGAAAAAATCCCCACCGTACAATGCTGCCAGCACCTAGAAAATAGAATAAGTTTGCCCACCGTCAAACAACAGATGTGCTGGGGTTGAAAGAAAAACCAACCTTTTTCCCAACCTCAAGTGACCCTATTTCATTGTCCCAGAGTACCGATTTTGCACCATTTACTGTCGCCATTTTGAGAATCACTTCAGCAGTTGTAGGATCAGTTGTTCCTTTCACACAAACTTCCCATCCTTCGTTGACCTTTGAAGCTAGGAGCATCTCATCAATTGCATAATCCATTGCTGGAAGCAATATTAATCAAAAAGCCATTTTCACTTATCAATGAACTACAAAGGCATCTAAAGAGCAACCTTAATTTCAGTCAATTTTAGATCATGAGGGCAAACCCTGAAGAAGCAGACACTGTATTCATGACAGAACAAATCATGGCAGTAATTATAGCGTGCTTTGTAAAATTTGCCAAGATTATATGTAGCATGACCCAGAGGGAAGTTAGTTATCCAAGGCAAGCTTCTCTATGCCACCAAGATTAGTAGGATGGATTTATCAATGAGAAATCCCTAGAGCATAACTGACCAAAAGAAAAACAGAAGCCAAAGAACCTCTGAGTCTGAATGTCACAAACAGCAAGTGCATTGGTCTCTTAAAAGGATTATTAAGTCTGAATCCCACAAACAGCAAGTGCATTTTTTTTTTTGGGGTATGGGTACATGTGCTGTGAAGGGAGTGCTGGTTACATCAATACCCACAATCATCACCATTACATAATCTAAAGAAAAGGGAAAGCTTACATAAAATACGTGCAAGATAGCATCCATTGTGCTCCAACAGTAAAGTAATAAAAGAGAGTGATTTTTTATTTTACTTTTTTAAATGGAGGAACTGCAATAATGGAAAACCAGGATTTTAGAATTAAGACAAACCAATGCTCATTCTATTATTCGATGGTGCCCCATCTGTTCCCAAAGACACGCAAATACCAGCATCAAGCATTTCATTTATAGGTGCAGATCCAGCAGATCCAAGCATACGCACTGCAGCAGCAGGACAATGAGATACTTTAACCCCAGCCCTTGAAAGGAAATCAATCTGAAAGTAAAATGTGAGATAACAGTGATTAATCAACGACCAGGAAATAAGTGCATGACTTCTAGAAGTGATTACAGTAACCACAAACAAAAAGATTGTTAAGAATGTGTTCCTTTTCTCTATTTCTATTTTATTTTGTATGAAAGAAGGGTAAAGGGGGAGGGGGAAGGTTCAGTGATCAGCTACAGCACTTGGAGAAGGGAAGAATTATGCAAGGCAGCTCAAGAAATGTTAAAAATGCTCACATTTTCCATTTTTCTTTTAACAAAAAAAAAACCTTAAAATCTGTATAATGTGCATTCCACTTCACTATCTTTGGACAATCTTTGACCAGATCATGATTTTATTTCATATCTATGGCAAGTTATGCAGGTTGACTTGGTTTCAACAGGGTGCAACACAGAATGAACAGAAAGAATTACCTCCGTTTTATTGACCCATACAGTATGAGCAGCTAGCAAATTGTTCTGAAGGAGCTTGATTTTCTCCAAATATGTAACTGTTCCATGATCAACTTTTTGAGTAGCCATCACAACTTGATTCTCATAAGGTATCTCTGCAATGTGCTACATAACCAGCAGAATCAAACTGTTAAAGAATTCATATATTTTTTTGGCATAAAATGTGATATGCCTAATTATTTTGACTTAGTGCAAAATTCTAAAGTAATTTGAGTTCTTTGACGTTTACGTAGTGGAAGACTGCATAGCAGTTTCATTAAGAAGACAGGAACAAATATCTGTATAGTTTTGAAAAATGTAAAAGGAAAATAAAGACATAGCATTCAGAATCTTTCTGAAGTTAACAATTTAATCCATAGTATAATGGTACAAACTCCGATGCCACAACTTCATATATCTAGGTTTAGCCATGAAAGCAAAGTAGTGGACAAAATGAGGAAACTGGTAAATTAGTTCTACAAGTAAGATTTTCTAGTCCCGGAGTCAATTATTCTATTTTTCATTTTCGTATAGAGACTTAGAATGAACTGAGTGAACACCTCAAGCTCGATTGGAAGTTGCAGTGTTACCACAGGATTGAGCTGTAGCTCGGGATGCAATCTTAAAGAGTTTGTGGCTTTAGGGCTGAAAACAGGACTCATCAATGTCATTCCTTGCGATGATCTACATCTTGATGTTATATAAATGATCTAGCAACGTTCGAATTTATATATTGTTTACTGAGTCACATGAAGTTTTACCCACATCATAAATCTAATGGAATGTACAAAATACATATGAACCGAGGAGAAGAGAAAATTTTCAACTCAAATTGGAACTTGCACCAGATAAAAATGGAACAAATTTTAGAGAACATTCCTGGAAACAGAATTCAGCCACTTAGACTAATTATGTTATGGGATTTTGATATTCTGCCAGCCATTCTCGCGCTAAGTATCTCCAGTTGTCCTCTGTACTCCTGTACTCATATAAATAGTATGAGTACTTCAAAGTTGTTTTCTATTGTGATAAAGCTTTAACATGCATATAACCAGCGCATCGAATGAGATATCCTCAAAAAGCTTTCATACACAAATATGCATTTGAGAGAGAGCGAGAGAGATCCCTACCATGTGGATCCCAGTTTTCAGCTCTTCCGCCGTCTCTCTTGTTTCAAGCAGTAAACGATCAGTTGAATTCATAATTTGCCTGATTCCAAGCCATATTCTGATGCGTCCATCTGCTGTATTGTGGTGCTTCTTGTAAAGTTCCTTTTGAGACTGTCCATAACGCAAAGACAAACTTTGGTCTCATAATGGTTGAAGTAATGACTAAATCAAATAAGGATATAAATAAATCCACAATAATTTCTTAGAGACGCTAATCAATACGAATGTAAGGAATATAACATATGTCAGGGCAGCAGGATAATTGGTTCATGCACAGGATGCACCTCAATGCTGTCTAACAAACAATTCATCCCAGCCCTTGATAAAATATAATGAGAAACAAAAATTAACCAATAAAATAAGCACACTGATAGAGGCACAATTAGTTATTTGTAATTTATCATCAGATGGTAAGAAATGTAGTAGTTGGGATTTATATGTAAAGGAGATTCAACGTCATGCCATATATGAGCACTGACAATCTTCCGAACTTTTCCTTTGAGCTAAACCTTGCTCTCTCAAGAACCAAAATTAGATATATTTTTAGAATGAAAGGTAAGGCAATCTATACTAAAATAACTAATGTTTTTCAAACCCACTAGACAGGCAGTATTTGTTTGCATTTAAGAACCTACTAAAATAACTTATGTTTTTCGTTTTACATGAAGTATCATTTTGTTTAGCTACATCAGAGAGAAATCACAAGTCCTCTAGTTGAGGCAGAGGATGAATGAAGTTGAGTCAGTTGAGATATGAACAAGACATATTTACAGTTTATTCACCAGTTTATATTGGGGAAGGAAACATCACCAGTTTATATTGGAACAGATTTATTTGGAAAATCATGCATGTAATAAATGGGGCAACGAAGAAAACAACATACCTTTCAATTGACATATATCAGAACCATCCACCAATTCATCTATATTGGATTGAATGATCAATAAAACATGAACAGGAGATCACCCGCAATGTGGATGTTAAAACAGAAAATCAGAAATAGATAAACTATATTCTTCTCTAAAAACAATTTATTAGTATAACCTCTCCGTCTGGGCAATTTGTGAAATGTGTGTGAGTACTTACCTAACAAAAAATAAATAAATAAAAACTCAGAAATTAGTTCGGTTACATTGTAATACTCATGAAGTACATGAACTCTCAATAAAGAAGAAAACAAACTAGTCACATCCTAGAGTCGTCAATCGACAACTTAACAGTTGCTCAATGTTAGTTTTATGATCAAACAAACATCCAAGACATCAGCATGCATCAACGTGAAAGAATTAATCAAGCATGTTATCAGAAATAAGTCCTACTCATCAAAAAAATAACAATTCACATAGTTTTTTTCTGTAATTCATTGCAATAAGATAAGGAATTGAAGCATGAACAACCTGAATACAATCATGGGTAGTCCGATTCTTCCAAGATTTTGGTAAACCCTCACCAGAGTCCATAATTGACTGTGTTAAACAAGCTCGTAAGCCCAGTTTCTCCACTGCCCTCGCCATTCCCGATACATGCTGTCCTCCTGCTTCCGCGAAGCAGGTCACCTGATTCAACACATCACAAACCCAAACCATTTGCATTTAAATAAATCAAAACAATCACCACACCAAGCATTAGCTTATGTATCATTCCCAATACTCACACCACAATGTATGAGTTCGATTGCACAAAGCAGAGTGGAGATGTACGAATCTTCCTCAGTCATGTTGGACTCGTAAGGCCAAATGCGATTGTGCAACCAAGTCATCAAATCGTCACCAGCTATCCCACTCGCGAGCTGTTGAGAAGTATGAACGTGTGTGTTGATTAACCCTATGCATCCATAAGAAACGCAGACAGTCACAAATACATCAAATCAGTGACGATTTTCAACAATGTGTACAACTAAATAGAAAAGAAGATATACACATATATATATTTATATATAATGAATATATAAATCCGTGTGTAAAAAGAGAGAGAGGGAGAAGAACCAGGGCTAAATTTCCAAAGGATTTGATCTCTTCTGAGAACAGTTCCCAATCAACCATTTGTGTACAACTAAAGAGTAAAGAAGATATATACAAACACACACACACAAATATGAATACATAAATCTTTTGTGCAGAGAGAAAGAGAGGAAGAAACAGGGCTAAGTTTCCTGATCGTCAATCTAATTAAAAAATTGTCCTAAATTTCCAACCACGTGTGTACAACTAAAGATATGAAGCTGTATACAAACACACTTACATATATACACACACACGAATATATAAATCTGTATGTATAGAGAAAGAGAGGATGAACCAGGGCTAAGTTTCCGTATCGTCAATCTAATCAAAATTTTGTTCTAATTTTTCAACCATATGAGTAACAACTAAAGAGTAAAGAAGATATATATACACACACAAACACACACATATATATTTATTTATTTTTGACAGGTCACACATATATATTTATATAAACATGAATATACAAATCTGTGTGTAGACTAGAGAGAGAGGGAGAAGAACCGGCGTTAAATTCCAGAGGATTTGATTTCTTCTAAGAACTGTTCCAATCAAACCATGTGTACGACGACAGAGTAAAGAAGAAATAAACAAACACACACACACACATATATATACACACACAATATATCAATCTGTGAGTAGACCAGAGAGGGAGAACCAGGGCTAAATTTCGTAATGATTTCATTTCTTCTGAGAAGTGTTCCCAATCAAACCATATTTGCCTGACTAAATAGTAAAGAAGATATATACAAACACAGATATATATACACACCCCAGAGTAAAGAAGATATATATATTCATGCAAAGATTAAAGACATTCAAAAACAGATATGTTCATATATATATTCATACAAAGAGTAAAGAAAACACACACACACACACATATATATATACAAAGAGTAAAGAAAACACACACACACACACATATATATATACCAAGAGTAAAGAAAACACACACACACATATATATATATATATATATATATGTATATGTGGAGAGAGAGAGAGAGAGAGGGAACCAGGGAGTAGAATTTGGTAATTGAGGTCGATGATTTCGTCAGCGAGAGGGGAGAAACGCTTGAGGATGACAGAGGATTGATCGATGGCTTTGATGTGATCGTTTTCAATTACGATACCGCCGTTTCGGAATTCTCTGTTTTGGGAGTCCATCGTCTTGATGTGAGCATTGTGGATGAGTACTGTCATTACTGAGTTGTTCTTCCCTGCTTCTTCCATTACTAGTACTGACTCACTGAGTCACTGGCACTCTGTTCGTTTCTTTGTCTTCCAACTCTCCAGGACACGCACTGTTTTCTGTTTCAATCTTATAACTAAACTCACTCCCGTTGCAGCATTCTTTTACCGCCAAAACTATTTTCGACTTTTCACAGAGTAATACTCCTATTTGTAGTTCCGCTTAGGGAGTTTTATTTGAAGAGCGTTCTCGGAGAATTAAACCAAACACGTCCTGTGCCGTTTCATCTCTGCTGCTTTCTTGTTATACATGTGGGGTCCACCCCATCACTATACTCCAGTGCACACGTTATATACTGTGTGTGAATATGGTAAAGTTGAGGTGGTGAAGCAAACGGTGTGTGTTTGGTATGTAATGGTGGTGATGGTACGAACAAGTACTCTCTCTCTCTCTCTCTATATATATATATATATGTATGTATGTGTGTGTGTGTGTTGCAGTTCATTCAATAGAGACTCAGTGAAAAGGCTTTCCATCTCTCTAGTTTATTTTAGTACCTTCACTAATCCTTTCTTTTATATGTATTTTGTAGTATACTATTTCTTTCTCACGTCACAAGGTAAGAAATTAATTATTTATAGAACAAATATTCTTAGTGTCTCTCATTTCCTCAATTTACTTAACACTGTGCCAGTCTATTTAAGCACTAAGCCACTTGTTCTTTTAACTTATTATCTTTAGGGTAAATTACAATGAACTCCCTTGAAGTTCATGATAATAACAGTGTGTTTTTTTTATAGTTTTCATAATTACACTAAACTTCTTCAAAGTTTATACTTTTGTGATAATTTTTTTTTTTTTTTGTCATCTGACGGTCAATGATGTTTTTGCTAATGTCATCGAAATGAAAATTTTAAAAGATAATTTTACTCTTATAATGCGAAGACACAATTGTTCTTTGTTTGAAATTACATGTATGTCCTCATTGACCAACTCATTCTATTTGTCCTTCACATATGTATATATGTGTATATATGCATGTTCTCCGGAATCTCTCTTTTTCATCTCTTTCACTTTATTTCATTTAAGGTGTGGTAATACCAAACACCATTCAACGTGAATTGGAGAAACAACACTTGAAAAAATGACCTATCACAAAACTAGAAATTACCAATAGCCTTGGCGAGAGACAATTGCAGTGATGCATAAACTTACCTAGTTTTTCTCCTAGCTTTGTTTCTCTCAATTATATATAGTTTGTGTTGGGAATTATACCCTTTCGTTAGGCACAATAGAAGAAAATCATAAAGCAATCACACAATACAAGATATACATGGTTCGGTCACACCCGACCTACATCCACAGAGAGAAGAAATTTCACTATCATTCCGAAAGAAGAGATATTACATAGTAGATAACAAAAACTGACACATTAACACTCACTCATGATAAATCACATTGATAGAGACTTTGAACACCAAACGTGTACACACTTTCTCTGCTTAAGGTATGGTATTGGATACTCGAGCCTTTCACGGTCTACTGTTCACTCATCATTGGTGTTCTACACACTCACTCATCATCTCTACCCCCACACACTCACCTATTTCCATGAAGTACATATCTTTACTCTTCTATCAACCCACTTTCTTCTTTTCTCCTTCACTCTCCCATTTTTTTTTCTACTCTAAATCTCAACCCATGACCCAGGTATCTATTTATAGAGTACAAAATAAATTGATTCCTTGATTGGAGCCCAAGATTTGTTAATCAATCCAATCAATGAATTTGTTTCATTGGAGTCCAAAACTTGCCTCACAAGAAATTACCAAATACAATACAACTTCATAATAAAACTTAATAAAACGTAGAATATGAGTCACAATTCCTAACAGTTTGGTATCTACAAAAAATCTTGCATTGATTATCAAAGATTTTTCTATCTAAACAATATAAATTTCACTAATAATATATAAAGAGTTGAAAGCATTGTAAGAGATATTACCATAGATGACCTCATATTTATAGTAAATATAGGAGTTCCATATAACACTGATTGGCCTAGTGATACTTTCTTTCCTTTCAAAGTGAAAGGTAGAGGTTTGAGTCTCTCCAAGTGCATTGCGGGAGTTAATCTTGCTAGGACAATATATATATATATATATATGAACCAGCAGTATAAGCTATAAAAAAACATATTATTGGGCCTGTATGATCTTTCCTCTGACAATTTCAGATGAACCAATATCATGAGAAGGAGATGGACTCTTACCAAGGGAAGTTTAAGGAACAAGGAAGAGATAAAGATGAAAAATATATTTTGCAAGACAATATGACCTCTGGAATAAGAAAGATGTTTAGCAGAGAAGACCAATTTTCTGATATCCATGCACAGTCTTTTTATTTACATAAATGATAAAATGTTACAACAAACAGTTGCGAACCAAGAAACAATCACGAAACATGACAAAAAACTAAACAAGCACCACAAATAAAACACGATAATTTACTTGGTTCAACTTAAAGCAATCATACGTCCATGACAAAGATTTAACGAAAGATTTCACTATGCAAAAATCAGGAGATTATAAGTTTTAATCCCCCAAGCCCTAACTCTCACTCTCTTTCTTTGCGATTTTTAGTATTTTTCTTTTATCCCACTCCAAACCATAGATACCATATATGCTGGGTTATAAGAGAGTCTTAAACAGGTTCGAAGACTCGCAAGGGAAAAAATGAGTCAATTTTTTTTTTTTGGGGCATGGGTTAGAACCAAGTCGCTAACGGGTGTAGAATAATGGATGCTTTAATAAAAATCATATAGTAATAAGCAGGGTCGAATCACTGTCAAGTGAGAATCAGTAATGAGCATCAAATTCAAATCTTAATTTTTGGGATGAAAAATGAATATTTGAAAATAAATTTTTGATTTTTGAATAATAAAATTACTACTAAATAAATTTGATCAAATGATAGAAAAAATCTCAAGGAAAGAGAATCCACCACGACGAATCCATATAAATAAAGTTTCTAGCATTCTTATATAATTAATCTGATGTACCTCTGCTCAATAAATAGAGGTAGGCATTCTTCAAATTACCATTATTTAGCAAATACGAAGAATCCTCTCTAATTTTTAAAAATAAAAACTCAGAATAAAAAAATACTCTTGGAGAAAAAATTAAAAGAAAAGAAACTTACTTATATTTCAGTCATGATAGCTTCATCACTCCCTTGAGAAGGATGCTTAAACTTGCATATCAATAGAAAAGAAACATATAAAAATAAAACTACTATTCTTCATTGAATAAAGAAAATGAATACACTATTTTTTTTCTTTACAAATTTCTATCTCCTTCACCAACCCTTAAGATCCCCCTATTTATAGAGTTAGAGGGGAATGATTTAGGTGGGAACAAAAATTTAAATACAAAAATTTAAAATACAAATTTAAAAATAAAATTAAAAATACAAAATTTGAATTTGAGTATCTAATATTTGATCTCCTTATATTCAATTTGAATTCTGGATTGCTCATGGTTGTGTAAAAAAATATTTTTCAAAGTTTTCAATTTGAAACCTCTTATAGAGTAATTTGTGCAGAATATCATTTCTCATACAATTCTTCTTATGTTCATCTTTGGCTATATATGTCATTTTCAGCCATTTTTTTATTCTTCTCATTTGGCAATCAACTCATATAAAACATAAAA
Organism: Cornus controversa; assembly: GCA_026545225.1. Lineage (NCBI taxonomy): Eukaryota > Viridiplantae > Streptophyta > Magnoliopsida > Cornales > Cornaceae > Cornus > Cornus controversa. The sequence goes on along the minus strand of CM048846.1, from coordinate 81,362,110 downwards.
TGCAAAGATAAAAATATTTAAATAAAGTAAAAAAGTAATTAAAGACTTATTTTGGGACTCGGGTCGAGACAAAATTCGGGTCACAACATCACAAATCTCCACTTTTGCTCAAATTTAACCAACTTCCACATCCCAATTACTCCTTTCACCTTCTCAGTATGCCCTTAAGGGCCTCGACAATCTGCAAATACCAATCAAGTTCAAACAGTGTCTGAATTTGATAGTAGGAATGACCTTAGTCATCATATTCGTCAGATTCTCTGTTGTCCTAATCTTTCTCAGTACAATAGCACCCTATGCAATCACATCTCTGATAAAGTGCAACCTAACATCAGTCAATGCTCACACTATATCATCATACATCTTGATTCAAACTGTACCGATACATATAACCTTGCACGGCACATTATTCTCCATCTAAACTTTCCTTCAATCGATGGAATAATAAAAGGTAAACTAGTCCCTGTTTAGACAAATTTGTTTCGAGCAACCTGAATCAAGTATTCACTCATTTTCAAATCCACTTATATAAATCGTGAGAAAGTTAGCACCATCAGAATCATTACCCACTACAACAGCCACCTCATCGGCTTGAAAGGAATTTTTCTTTCCCTTTCTTATGCTCCGGACAGTCTTTCCTGAAGTGCCTTTCCTTGTGATAGATGTAACAACTCAGCACATTTGATTTGTTCTTAGACTTAAAACGAACTCTGTTGTTAGACAATTCATTCTAATTCAGTCTCCCTCTACCAACCAAACCCTCTGCTGAACTTTTTGTATTGCCCTCAAATGTCTTTCTCTACAATTTCTTAAAATTTAAAGTTATCTCCACATCCTCCATAGACAAAATAGTTCTACCATACATCATCGTATTAATAAAGTTTTCGTATGAGGGTGGTAGAAAACACAACAGAATAAAAGCCTGATTCTCATCCTCTATTTTAACATCAATATTCTTCAAATCTATGATGATAACATTAACCTTGTGAAGATGGTCTTTCAGAGACGATCCTTCCTACATTTGAAGAGTGAACGACTGCTTCTTTAGATACAAATAATTTGCAAGAGACTTTGTCATATAACGAGACTCCAACTTATCCCACATCCCATCTGATGTAGTCTCTCCATAAACTTCTCGTAAGATCTCGATACTAAGGCACAACAGAATCACATTGTGTGCTTTCTCTATGACGTTATCTTTTTGTTTTCCTTCAAATTTTCTGGTAGTGCATCCCTTCCCTTCAACACCTTTAATAAACCATGTTGAACTAACAATGCCTTCATCCTAACCTACCATAGGTTGAAGTCATTCCTATCATTAAACTTCTCGATTTCCAAAAACTTAGTCTCCATCCCAACTTAAAACAAAAAGTTCTGATACCAGTTTGTTACAAAAAAATAACCACAAACCAAGAAATAAAAACAAAACATGACAAAAAACTAAACAAGCACCACTAGGGATGACAAAACACCCCGCCCCGCTCTTTTTAAAATCGTTATGGGTGGTAGTTAAATGGTTTTGGGTGGGGATAGAGGTTTAGGATTGAAAATTCACCTCGCCCCGCCTCGTCTATACTGAAAAATTAAAAATTTGCCCTTATAATATATTTTATCTAAAAATATTAGGTATATATTAATAATAGATTTTCCTATTCTAATCACTAGAGACTTTCACCACCCAACCCATCACTCTCTCGGATCACATATATCTTTGTGTCTCTCTTCTCATATTGCATCTCTTACGAATGAGAACCTCAATGTATTATTCTGATGTTCTTACAATAATATTAAATCTCAAGTTTATTCTTATTCGCATAAGAGAAAACGAATTATTATTATGGTTAAAAAATGTTTTATTATTTACATTCGTTATATTCATAATACAACTACAAAAGTACTCTCTTAAACCTACCTCACCTTGTCCCATTTAATAAATAGTTTTGGGCGGGGATGGACGAAACTTTGCTAAAAAAGGATGGGGTTGGAGTCCCCCGACCCAAACCTACCCCATTGCCATCCCTAAGCACCACACATAGAACACAAAAATTTACTTGGTTCGGCTTAAAGCAAGCTTACGTCCACGATAAAAATCCGATGAAAGATTTCACTATGCGAAAATCAGTAAATTACAAGTTTCAGCCCTCCAAACCCTAGCTCTCGCTCTCTTTTATTTTGAGTGTTTTTCTTTTATCCCACTCCCTGGGCTATAAGACAGTCCTAAATATGGTCAAATACCCGCAACAAAATAAAAAATTGGTCAAAAATCTTTTTTCTAGGAGCATGAGTTAAAATTGAGTCAATATGACCAGAGCTAAGACAAAATTCAAGCCACAACCTCACATAAACAATGTTATTTTCTTTTGCTTTAGGTACCACTTTACCCATGATCTTTTATATATATATATATATATATATATAATTTAACTAAGAAGAAAAAACAACTGGACCATTAATTCAGCTAGTATAAAGGAGGCGAGAAGTAAGCCCCATGGTGAGTATTTGTTGACTCATGTGAGTATTTATCTAACCAAAAATTAAAGAAAAATATATCAATCTTTCTCGTATCAATTTCTGTTTAGATTGTTTTAAGGGTAAAGTGCATAAAACACCCCTATTATATACTAAATGTGCAAATAACCCCCTATGGTGCGACAAACCCCCTACATTTTTCAATTTGGTGCAATTGAGGACAAATTTCAAAATTGAGAGAATTTTGAAACTGAAATGACCAAAGTATCCTTATTTTATTTAAAAAGTAAAAAAGAGATAAAATGTTAAATTAAAAATAAACACTCTCTCTCTCTTCTTTTCTTTTTCTCTCTCTAATCTCTTTCTTTTTTTCTTTTCTCTCAGTAATCTCTCACCGTTCTCTCTCTCTCTTCTTTCATAAATAATATATATGCGTTTATACATACATATATATATATATATGTGTGTGTGTGTGTGTGTGTGTGTGTGTGTTTATACATTTGTAAAAACATAGCAAACCCACTTCCATATATTTACAAACCCATTTCGATATATATGGGTTTATATGTTCATAAAAACAAAGCAAACCCTTTTTCACTTTCGAGATCGAAGAATCATAGCTATTAGTGCATTAGCAAAGCATACCCAAAAAGAGAGAGTTCTTCTCTTGCAAGAATGGGCATTACCGCAGCTTTGACTCTGTTGCGGGTATGAAGTGAGTTCCATACCATGAAAAATGGAAATGGCTATCAGTTCTGACTCTCCTGACCTGAGGTAAGTGGTTCGGCTAAGCCGGAAGAAAGAAATGTGAGAGTTTAGCCTATTAATTCACTTTACTTTAGGGAAGCCGGTTAAATGCTTTGCTTTGTGAGGGAAAAGCGAGCACAGCTCATGCACGACACATTTTGATTTTTTATTATCTATATTTATTATTAATTTATTTTCCACCATTTCTATTCTCTCTCTCCCCTCTGTAGATAGATCCCTCTGTAGATAAATGTCTGGGGATCTAGAAGTATTCATTCAGAAATTTATCTAACATGGATAAGTAGATAAAAATTAGAGATAGAGAAAGAAATAAGAGAGAGAGAGAGAGAGCAGGGTGAGAGATAAGAGATGGGAAAAAGGAAAAAGAAGGAAAGAAGACAGAGAAGAGAGAGAGAAGGCGTGATGATGGATCAGCGCCAAAAAGTCAACAAGGGTAATTTGGGGTTTTTTAAAAAGGTCAAATGCTATTTACAATAAATTTATGCAATAGGGGGCAATTTGCTCCACATTTTAAAATTATAGGGATTTATATGCACATACCAAATAGTAAGGGTGTTTCTTGCACATTTTATATATAGCGGGGGTGTTTTTTGCACTTTACCCTTGTTTTAACAACCATATCTTAAAGTCCTTGAGAATCATAAACCAATTGAGAAAAAAACAAGAGAAAAACGAGGTCAACTTTCACGTGAATTGATTTTGGTGCTTGACATTTTGATCAATCGAGAGACCCAACCCACTAATATATGAAATTAGGATTAATTTAATTTATGATTATTTTTGGTGGCCTAATTACAAATACACTAACTTTCAAATAATATACAGTCAAAAAACAACTTTTGAAAAAGTATTTTTTTTTCACAAATACGACTGATGAAGCAGAAACCGACGCATGATCCAAGTTAACGTTAACCTGAAAAAGACAAGAAAATAGTAACCGGAAAGACACCAGGTGTTGGTCGATTACACTCCAACGCTCAAGTCAAATATCGAAAAGACTTTGAAAACTGTAAAGGCACATAGAGGGTATTAATTGCGTACCTAAAATATGGACCGCTCTTGTATTTATAACAGTCATATGAGAATGTATCTGATAGTAGGTCAACTCTTCAGTTCCCCAGTCTTATCCGGAGATAGAAGAGTCGTGATCAATGTTCACCTCTCATCCACGTCATACGAATCACAATCGTCCACATCACCTGACTTACAATTGGAGTCAAATACGTCATCAACGAGAATATATACTATTTGGGTCCAAATTACCTTAGACCATTCACATATCAGTTTACTAAAACTTTTACTACACAATGTAATGATTTTACTGTATTTATATAATATTTTAACTGTATTATGTTAGTATAATTTTACTACACAAAATATTAAGTAGTATATCATTTTTTGTAAAGATATCCATTCAAAAGATTTGATAATAATATAAAACTTTTATGGTACAATGTAATAGTTTTCTTGCATTTATGTAGTACTTTAACTTAATTGTGTTATGCAGTGCACAATGAGTTGCAAATGGGTAATTCAATCCTATGTATCGTGTTATGCAGTGCACAATGAGTTGCAAATGGGCTATGTAATGAGAAATAGTGAAAAGTGTTAAATAGTAAATACTTTTGTATAAATTGTTTTTTGACTTTATAATATTTGAAACTTTGGCATATTTGTAATTAGGCCACAAAAAATGATTAAAAATTAAATTAACCCAAATTATATAAAGAGAAATTCAATTTGGTGCTTCTTTTATCGGTGTTCGCACTTTTTCATAGTAACCATATTATATAACATGTAATCCAAAGAAAAATAGGTAAGATTTTATTAAGGAACTATTGAAACTATAGTTAAATAGAGTCGCGAGTGTTCCTTTACCGTTCTAATCCTCTTTACCAATGTTAAGAATGAAACTCTAATTTAATGCCATCACTTCACTACTTTTGCAGAATTGTGCACAATAATCTAGGAGACGATCACAAATGAAAAATTAAAAAATAGAAGGCAACAATTGAACAATGTGGAGTCGAAAAATCAATGGACATTTGCCCTTAGAATTTCTCCTGCCTAAAGGGGAGGTTGAGAATTCGAGTCATGCTCGGAACAAAGCAATATTGTGGGTTTATGTGCGTTTGCTTGAACTTTCGGAAAAAAAATGTAGGAGTCAAAGAGAAGCCTGCGTACCAAGGTTCTCGTTGCTGCTTTTCCCTTCTGCTAACAAATTTAGTATTCAATCCAGTTATTTACACAATGTGTATGGTTTTCGCTGGGGAAAAAGAAAAGGAAAGAAATATTAAAGAACATTCATTCTGTTCGGAATCTGGATGCCTGCCCTCCTCAAAATTTCGCTTGAAGCATGCTTTGCCATTGAAATTATTTTTTCCTGTCCAATTTAGAGCCAGAAAAGTAAAGAGGAAAGAAACATATCATTGGTTTCAGATAAATGATATAGGAGAGCAGAAATAATTCAGCTTTTTAATCCACTAATAGAACTATTTCTCCTCATTTTGCATTAAGTGATGAGATCCAATACAACACAAAAAACAGGAAGCACAGTCATAATAACCATTGAATCTACCATTCTTATAGTGCATATCTAATATTTTTCAGTAAGCAACCTCTACAGAAGTTGTTATTGCTGAAAGTGAAACTCTTAAATGACTTCTTGTTAGAAATGCCTCCTTTCCATTAAACATAAGATGATAAAAATGGATTGTTCATATGCTAATGAGGACCAGAAAACAGACGGATAAGGTGTGATACGGTTCAAATATGTAAAACTAAAGAAGAAAGAGAAGGTTGACAAGAACATGGTATTAGTTCAGTTAGAGTAGAACTGGAAAAAAGGAATTGTGAAACCAAACCCGGCCTTCCATCCCCTTAACATTTTCAAAGCATTTCGTCCACCCCTGAAAGCTTACTACTTCCCCCTGAAAATTCTTTTAAGTATAAACATCCTTATAGTCAAAATTGTGAGATAACAGTGCATGATAATTTAAAATGACTACAGATAAGCAACTTAAGAAACTAGACTTATAAAAGTTATCGTACTTTCAGCAGCAAGCATGTTAAATGATACAGAAACCATCTAAAAGAGCTAGATGTTATGCTTCTTAACATATGACAGCAAATCCAAAATATGGTACAACTCAACATGTCAAGCAACCTATTTTAACTTTCAATTGGTTTTATATTAAAGGACATATTGGTTGATCGAAAAAGATATCAGATGCATAAGCGTTAAAGATCTACTTCCAATCTTCAATGTATCCTCCAACTAACTCCAAATAAATAAATAAATCTATTGGTAATTACCTCATCCACATTCAAGATTTTCTGATCCTTCATAATCCAACGACCATTGCACATAACAGAGATGATATTTTCAGTTCGCATGGAATATACAAGGGTTGAAATGCTGCAAATTAGTAAAAAAATGAATCAATCTAGCTGGTAATTTAGCAAATAGGGGATATAAGGTTCCCAATCTTGCTCTTAGATTAAAAATGAAACCCCCTCTATATATATAAATAAAATAAAAATGAATTACACCACTGAACAGCAAGTAAATAACCAGAGAGAATTTTTAGGTAACTCAATTTTGGAGCTCTGATGGAAAATATTGTACCAGTAAAATATCTTTAATGCGATACCATGCAACCAAACACTGGAAAATACGTAAAATGATTCCCGGAAAACAATTTATGTCAAAACAAACGGAGCCATAGTGTTGTGATGACTGCTGGCCCCTAATTAGTACTTACGAAGATAAAACGTCCAGATTATTGTTTATGACTTAAAATTGTTAAATCATCTCTTAATTTATACTTTCATCAGCTACCAAGCAAAATTTAAGTATATGCATCAAAGCATAATAAACATTTTGTTCATCTAACCGTGTTGAGGTAGCAAGATAGGTGAATGGCCATTCAAAGAGCAACACCACTATGACCAGGTTATCCATCATTCAGAAAATATTAAATTAAGTCCTAGTGCTATACATCTTTACAATATATGATCAAACCCTGTCATGTTCGGATTTTAGAATAATTTTTGGCAGTTTCCAACAGCATTCCCCCATCCTTCTCTCTCTTCCCAGTCCCTTCTATTTCCCACTAGTTCTTCTATTTTCATGAGCACAGCGCACCCTCCCGCTGGTTTCCAAAACATGCAAAGTAATAATTGAAGAAACAGTGCTAAATAGCTGTCGATATGCTGGGAAAGGATATGAACTGATAAATTCAATTATTAGGCTGTGGATCTATGCAGTAGCCAGTTACCCGAAAAGGAGAACTTAATGGATCCCAATTTCGACTTCTACTTTATTTCGACTTTTTTTTTTGGTAAGAATTTCATATTGATAATTTTGGAAAGGGAAATTCTAAAACTTTTCAATTACAAATGAATTCTACAAGAGCATTACAGAAGACGTCTATATATAGTTTGAGAATGACAATCAGGAAGAATCTTTCATGACAGATGAATTCAAATTAGACAATATAACAGCAAATCTTCCAACAATGATAAATCTATGAAAGCATTCCATGATATCAGGGGCAGATTCATACCAGTCGTGCAAAGGAATCATAGTCCAGGAGAAAGGATTGACAACAATCATGTCAGCCTACAAAATAATGAAAACAAACAATAATCTGTGTCAATTTTCTGGCATAGCATCAATAAAGCTAATAAATCTATAGCTGAGTGGAGACTAAATCCAGTATGAAAATGATAACACCTGAATATGTAGCCCATTGCAATTTCTAGCTCATGCAAGTCATAAAGAAGTGCAAGATAATAAGATTATCATCTTGAAATCGTGTGCTTCCATCTACCAGTAACAATTCTATACAATTTCGTCAACGAGTTTTCCTTTTTTCTAATAAGGTTATCTTTTCTTTTCGTACCGAGATAGGTGAATGGAATTTTCTTTTTCTTCCTCAGCTTCCTATTCTAGCTCTGCACAATTCTTCCTTACAATTAAGGTCATTGTTTTATTTTTTTGTTTTTTTAATTTAAAATAGTATCAGAGTTATTCAATCAAGTCACAATTAACTTCAACTGTCACAGATCTTACTTCATTTAAAGGAGTTCTTATGCAATTGATATTAGAATTATCTTTTAGTGTAATTATCTTAAAATTTTCTTGTCACAGACTTTGAGATAGGCAACTGCTTATGCTGACTATATCTCACTAAAAATAAATAAATGAACTATGATTTCAAACAAGTTACAACATAGTATCATGCTGTATTTTTGCAACTAAAATTCCCACGGTACAATGGTGCCAGCACCTAGAACATAGAATAAGTTCGCCCACAGTCAAACAACAGATGTGCTAGGGCTGAAAGAAAAATCAACCTTTTTTCCAAGCTCAAGTGACCCTATTTCATTATCCCAGAGAACTGATTTTGCACCATTTACTGTCGCCATTTTGAGAATTGCTTCAGCAGGAAGAACTGTAGGATCAGTTGTTCCTTTCACAAAAACTTCCCTTCCTTTGTTGATCAAAGAAGCTAGGTACATTTCATCAACTGCATAATTCATTGTTGTAAGCAATATTAATCAAAAACCATTTTCACTTATCAATGAACTACAAAGGCATCTAGGGAGCAACCTTAATTTTAGTCAATTTTAGATCATGAGGGCAAACCCTGAAGAAGCAGACATTGTCTTCATGACAGAACAAATCATCGCAGTAATTTAGTGTGCTTTGTAAAATTTGCCAAGATTATATGTAGCATGACCCAGAGGGATGCTAGTTCTTTTTCTTCTTCACTGATTTTTTCTGCCTACTACTTTTTGCATTGTTAAATCTTGACTTGCACCCTCCAAGAAAATGTTTCTTTTCAGTGCAAGTATAAATACCTGATATAAATCCACTAACACAGATCCATGACTAGCCTCTCTATGCCACCAAGATTAGTAGGATCGATTTATCAAAGAGAAGTCCCTAAAGCATTACCAACCAAAAGAAAAACAGAAGCCAAAAGAACCTGTTGATGGATTTAAATATTTAAGTTGCACCCTCTCTAATAGCTTAAGCTTTTAGAGTAGATGGTTGTTAACATGATATCAGAACCAGCTGCCGCATGTGGACTCGGGAATCTCCTAGCCGACGGGATGGTTGGCGACGTACTATCCGCAGAGAGCCTTGTTCAAGGGGGAAATTGTTGGGCAGCCGGTCGAGTCCCACATTCGTTGGTGAAGAGAGGGATTTGAGACTTATATGGGACAAGGGTCACTGCACCTAAGGGGTTAACCTTTTGGGTTCTCAACAACAGAACCTCTAATTGGTCTCTTAAAAGGATAATAAGTCTGAATGTCACAAACAACAACTGCCTTATTGTTTTTTGGGTATGGTACATGTGCTGGGAAGGGACTGCTGGTTAGCTGAAAATTGAATCAGCAGTTCCATGGTTACATCAATACTTACAAGACATCACCATTACATAATCTAAAGAAAAGGGAAATCTTACATAAAATACGTGAAAGATCGCATCCATTGTGCTCCAACAGTAAAGTAATAAAAGAGAGTGATTTTTTATTTTATTTGTTTAAGACTGCAAGAATGGAAAAGCAAGATTTTAGATCTAAGACAAACCAATGCTCATTCTATTATTTGATGGTGCCCCATCTGTTCCCAAAGACACGCAAATACCAGCATCAAGCATTTCATTTATAGGTGCAAATCCAAGCATACGCATTGCAGCAGCAGGACAATGAGATACTTTAACCCCAGCCCTTGAAAGGAAATCAATCTGAAAGGAAAATGTGAGATAACAGTTATTATACCAGACAAAAAAAAAACTATAATTATAAGCAGGACGACAACTATGATTAATCAACAACCAGGAAATAAGTTCATTGGCTTTTAGAAGTGATTACAGTAACCACAAACAAAAAGATTGTTAAGAATGTGTTCCTTTCTCTATTTCTATTTTATTTTGTATGAAAATGGGGTAAGGGGGGGGGGGGGGGGAGGAATTCAAAAATACTAAATATCTTTTCAACTATATGAGCAGCAGTTGAAGTACAAATTTACCACTCAATTGACGGGCAAGAAGTATGCAAGGCAGCTCAAGACAATGTTAAAAATGCTCACATTTTCCATTATACATGGGTCAGTAATAAAAAAAATGATCGACAGTAACACATCTCTCGCCACTCATTTCAGCAGTTTAAGTACAAGAATTACCACTCAATTGAAGGGCAAGAAGTATGCAAGGCAGCACAAGAAATGTTAAAAATGCTCACATTTTCCAATAAAAAATGAACCACAGTAACACATCTCTCACCACTCATTTATTTAGTAAAAAATAATAATATTAAATGGTTATGATGTACATGAACATTCTTTCAGTCTATCTAAATCTGCATTCCACTTCACTATCTTTGAACAATCTTTGACCGGATCATGATTTTATTTCATATCTATGGGAAGTTATGCAGGCTGACTTGGTTTCAACAGGGTGCAACACAGAAAGAACAGAAAGAATTACCTCCATTTTATTGACCCATACAGTATGAACAGCTAGCAAATTACTCTGCAGGAGCTTGATTTTCTCCAAATATGTAACTGTTCCATGATCAACTTTTCGAGTGGCCATCACAACTTGATTCTCATAAGGTATCTCTGCAACGTGCTACATAACCAGCAGAATCAAACTATAAAACAATTCATATCTTTTTTTGGCATAAAATGTGCTATGCCTAATTAATTTGACTTACTGCAAAATTCTATATTTTTGAAAAAACAAAGGAAGAAGAAAACAGATAAAAAAAGAAGAAGAAACAAACAAACAAACTTTTTTACCAGATCAACAGAAATTGGTTGAAATATTGAACTGAGAAACTCTACAAATTTCTCAAGATGAAAGCAACCTCAGCAATTTAGAGTATCTGAAGACCTCTAAAAAAGATGATAAAAAAAAAGCAAGTAAAATGAGTTCTTTGACATTTACGTAGTGGAAGCCACAGTTTCATCAAGGAGACGGGAATAAAATATCAGTATAGTTTTGAAATCAGAATCTTTCTGAAGTTAACAATTTAATCCATAGTATATGGGTACAAACTTCCGATGCCACGACTTCGTATATCTTGGTTTAACCATGAAGGCAAAGTAGTGGACAAAATGAGGAAACTGGAAAATTAGTTCTACAAGTAAACTTTACTAGTCCTGCAAGCTCCTCAAGCTCAACTGGAAGCTGCAGTGTTACCTCATGATTGAGCTGTAGTTCGTGATGCAATCTTAAGAGTTTGTAGCTTTAGGGCTGAAAACAGGACTCACCAAGGTCATTCTCTGCAATCTACATCTTGATTGGTCTTAGAAAGACAGAATTTTAAATTTCCCGTTCACTATTTTCATATTCTTCATTGAGTTATATAGATGATCTAGCAGCATTCAAATTTATATTTTGTTTACTGAATCACATGAACTTTTACCCAACACCGTACATCTAATGGAATGCATGAAATACATATGAACCGAGGAGAAGAGAAAATTTTCAACTCAAATTGGAACTTGCAACAGATAAAAATGGGACAAAATTTAGAGAACATTCCTGGAAACAGAATTCGACCACTTAGACTAATTATGTTATGGGATTTTGATATTCTGCCAGCCATCCTCGAGGACTCATGTACACCAACGTCGCTAGTGCTACTTAACCTGAGAGTATTCTATTATTTGTTGGTCTCTCCATTTAGATATGTTGTCCTGACACATGCGCTAAGTATCTCCAGTTGTACTCTGTACTCCCTTACTCAAATAAATAGTATGAGCACTTCAAAGTTGTTTTCTATTTTGAGAAAACTTTAACATGCATATATGATATAACCAGTGCTTCGAATGAGATATCCTCAAGAAGCTTTCATACACACATGCATTTGAGAGAGAGATAAAGAGAGAGAGCCCTACCATGTGGATCCCAGTTTTCATCTCTTCCGCCGTCTCTCTTGTTTCAAGCAGTAAACGATCAGTTGAATTCATAATTTGCCTGATTCCAAGCCATATTCTGATGCGTCCATCTGCTGTATTGTGGTGCTTCTTGTAAAGTTCCTTCTGGGACTGTCCTTAACGTAAAGACAAAATTTGGTCTCATAATGGTTGAAGTAAATATAAATAAATCCACAATAATTTCTAAGAGACGCTAATCAATACGAGTGTAAGGAATATAACATATGTCAGGGCAGCAGGATAATTGGTTCATGCACAGGATGCACCTCCAATGCTGTCTAACAAACAATTCATCCCAGCCCATGACAAAATATGATGAGAAACAAAAATTAACCAATAAAATAAGCACACTAAGAAAGACACAATTAGTTATTTGTAATTTATCTTCAGATGTTAAGAAATGCAGTGGTTGGGATTTATATGTACAGTAGATACAACATCATGCCATATATGAGCAATTTTCTGTCGGCGTCATTGACACTGACAATCTTTCGAATTTCTCCTTTGAGCTAACCTTACTCTCTCAAGAACCAAAATTAGATTTATTGGAAGAATGAAAGGTTAGGGAAGCTAGAATAACTAATGTTTCTCAAACCCACTAGACGAAGAACTTACTACAATAACTAATGTTTTTCAAGCTATACTAAATTAACTAATGTTTTGGAAATAAAATATTATGCTTTACTTGAAGTATCATTTTCTTTAGCTACATCAAAGAGGAATCAAAAGCCATCTAGTTGAGGCAGAGGATGAATGAGGTTGAGTCAGTTGAGCAATGAACAAGACATATTGACAGTTAATTCACCAGTTTATATTGGGAAAGGAAACATCACAAGTTCATTCAAGTCTAACTCACTTCCAAGAGTGGAATGGATTTATGCGGAAAATCATGCATGTAACAAACGGGGCAATGAAGAAAACAACATACTTTTCAATTGATATATATCAGAACCATCCACCAATTCGACTATATTGGATTGATGATCAATAAAACATGAACAGGAGATCACCCGCAATGTGGATGTTAAAACACAAAATCAGAAATAGATAAACTATATTCTTCTCTAACAACAATTTATTAAAAAATCAGAAATTAGTTCTGGTACATTGTAATACTCATGAAGTACATGAACTCTCAATAAAGAAGAAAACAAACTTGTGACGTCTTAGAGTTGTCAACCTACAACTTAGCAGTTGCTGAATGTTAGTTTTATGATCAAACAAACATCCAAGTTATCGGCATAATCAAGCATGTTATCAGAAACAAGTCCTACTGATCTGGCAGTATAAATTGAGAAAAACTGCATTATCAAAAAAAAAATCAATTTTCTCTAATTCGTTGCAATAAGATAAGGAATTGAAGTATGAACAACCTGAATACAATCATGGGTAGTCCAATTCGCCCAAGATTTTGGTAAACCCTCACCAGAGTCCATAATTGACTGTGTTAAACAGGCGCGTAAGCCCAGTAACTCCACTGCCCTCGCCATTCCTGATACATGCTGTCCTCCAGCTTCCGCGAAGCAGGTCACCTGATTCAACACATCACAAACCCAAACCATTTGCATTTTAATAAATCAAAACAAGCACCGCCAAAAATTAATTAGTTTATGTACTAATACTGACACCAGAGTGAATGAGTTCGATTCCACAAAGCAAAGTGGAGATGTATGAATCTTCCTCAGTCATGTTGGACTCATAAGGCCAAATGCGATCATGCAACCAAGTCATCAAATCAACGTCATCGGCTATCCCTCTAGCGAGCTGTTGAGAAGTATGAACGTGAGTGTTGATGAACCCTATGCATCCAAAACAAACACAGACAGAGTCACAAATACATCAACTCATTCACATGTTTGTTATCGGATCAATCTAATTAAATTTGCCCCCCAATTTTCAACAATGTGTACAACTAAATAGTAAAGGATATATAAAAACACACAAACATATACATTTATATAATGAATATATAAATCTATGTGTAGAGAGAGGGAGAAGAACCGGAGCTAAATTTCCAAAGGATTTGATTTCTTCGGAGAAATGTTCCCAATCAACCATTTGTGTACAACTTAAGAATAAAGAAGATATATCCAAACACACACACATACATAAATGAATACATAAATTTGAGTGTAGAGAGAGAGAGAGAAACTAGGCTAAGTTTCCATATCGTCAATCTAATTCAAAAATTGTCCAAAATTTCCAACCACGTGTGTACAACTAAAGAGTAATGAAGATGTATACTAACACAAACATGTTAGGGAATAAATCAGAAATTGAAAACACAAGCAAGAGAGAAATAATCACACAAGACATACAAATTTACATGGTTTGGCAAAAAACTTTGCCTACATTCATGGAGTGCTAAAAATATCACTATCAACAATGATAGGGGTTTACAATGGAGAACTCTATGAAAAACCTCACAAGAAACGGCTACCTCTCTCTACAACCAATATCAAACCCTAGACGTCTTAATATATAAGAACATTTGGGCCACAACAATCTCCGGAAAAAATTTCTTCCTTGGGGCACTGCCCCCGAACCCCGCCAACTAACGGGGAAACTTGATTCCCGCGAGCTCAACAGGGAGCTCGACCCCTAACCGAGGTCTGCGAAGTGGAAACATAAACTGGACTTGTGATTCGGTCTCCACAACCTCAACAAAACACAAATACATGAATACATAAATTTGTGTGTGGAGAGGAAGAGAGTTAGAAAAAGGGCTAAGTTTTTGTATCATCAATCGAATCAAAATTTTGTTCTAATTTTTCAACCATATGCATACAACTAAAGAGTAAAGAAGATATATATATATATATATATGTGTGTGTGTGTGTGTGTGTGTGTAGAGTGGAGAGAAAGAGAGGGAGAAGAACCAGGGCTGTACTTCCAAAGGATTTCATTTTTTCAGAGAACTTTTCCGATCAAATCGTATTGGATGACTAAAGAGTAACGGAGATATATACAAACACACACACATATATTTGTATACTGAATTTCCAAAGGATTTCATTTTTTCAGAGAACTTTTCCAATCAAACCGTATTGGATGACTAAAGAAGGTTAAATTTCAAGAGGATTTGATTTCTTCTAAGAATTGTTCCAATCAAACCATATGTGTACGACTAAAGAGTTGTCGTTGTTGTCATCATCATCATCATCCTTGCCTTTATCCCGTACCAAAGGGGTCGGCCACATGGATTCTCTTTTTTAACTATTTTCTATCATAGGTCATATATTCTACTAGATTTAATTTTTTGCAATCATTTCTTATCACTTCATTCCATGTTAGTTTTGGTTGACCTCTTTGTCTCTTACCCTCTATACAAATCATTCCTCTTCTCACAGGAGCATCTATAGGTCAGCGCTGAATGTGCTCATATGACCTAAGTCTACTCTCTCTTATTTTCTCGCTAATAGGCGTCATGCGTAGTCTCTTTCTAATTCTTTGATTATTAATCTTATCTTTCCTAATTACTCCTAATATCCATCCTAACATCAGCATTTTCGTCACATGCATGCATTGTTCATGTTTATTTTTTAAAGCCCAACATTCTGCCCTTTTATCATAACCGGTCTACTCATCGTCCTATATACTTTCTCTTTTAGTTTATTTGACATTCGTTTATCACATAAAACCCCACTAGCGTTCCTCCACCTTGTCCAACCTATTCCAATTCTAGTACTTACATCATCATCAACCTCTCCATCCTTTTTTACAATTGATAGTAAGTATCGAAAGTGATTACTTTGGGTGATGCTTTGTTCTTGAATTTTTATTACTATATTATAATTTCCTATATCACTACTAAATTTACACTATGTATTCCGTTTTAGTTCTACTAATTTTTAAGCCTTTTGATTCTAGAGTTGTTCTCCAAACACACACATGTATACAAACACACACACATACATATATGAATATATCAATGTGTGTGTAGACTATAGAGAAAGAGAGGGAGAACCAGGGCTAAATTTCCAAATAATTTGATTTCTTCTGAGAAGTGTTCCCAATCAAACCATATTTATCCGTCTAAAGAGTAAAGAAGATTCGTACAAACACAGATATATATATATACACACACACAAAGAGTAAAGAAGATACATACAAACACACACATATATATATGTAGAGAGAGAAGAGGGGGGAACCAGGGAGTAGGATTTTGTCATGGAGATCGATGATTTGGTGAGCGAGATGAGAGAAATGGTGGAGGATGTGAGAGGATTGATCGATGGCTTTGATTTCATCGTTTTCAATTACGATACCGCCGTTTCGGAATACTCTGTTTTGGGAGTCCATAGTGATGATGTAAGCATTGTGGATGAGCACTACCATTCCTGAGCTGTTCTTCGCTGTTCCTTCCATTACTACCGACGACTCACTGAGTCACTCTACTCTGTTCCTTTGTTTATCTTCCAACTCTCCAAGACGCACTGTTTTCTGTCTGAAAGTTGCACGTTCACTCTGTTTTGTACGTTTGTTTGTCCTGATTTTTACTTTTAGATTCACTGCTCTGCTGCACCATTATTTACCGCGAAATATTTTATAGTTCTCTTTAGGGAGTTTTTTTTTTTTTTTTTTATCTATTTATAATCATCTTTTATTGTATACTAAGAAGCACGGACACAGACACGATACAATACGGACAGGGCGATACGGCAAATCTTAAAAAAATATGATACGGACACAGTAATGATACGTCAAATAAATAAATAAATAAATAAAAATATAATATTATACATAAAATATTAATTTTTACACTTCAACCATATAATAAATATAGTTAAAGTAATTATACAAAATATAAGAAGTTAAAATCTAGAAATTCACTATTTTTTCTAATATTTTTTCCAATAACTCACTTACTCGAGGGTTTTAAAAATATTTTTATTTTATTATAAAATGAGCCTTATATTCTTATCTATAAAGTTTTTAATATTATAATTTCAACCACATTTTATAGAACAAAAAATTACAAATTTATCCCGAAAAGTATCCCAGCCGTATCATGACATATCTCGCATATCCTGGCCGTATCCCCTGCGTATCTTGGTCGTATCCGATATTAAAAAAAAAAAAAATAGGATACTTCTTAGCCGTATCGGACACGTATCCGGCCGTATCTGTATCGGATACGCTTCCGCTACGGCCACGACACTACTTTTGAAGTATCCGTGCTTTGTAGATTGCATATAAAAAAATTCATCTTCTACTTTTTAATACTCCTATTAAAAATGGGGCAGTTCAAGTTCTGTTTGTGAGTCTGAAAGAATACCACAAAAAGTTCTTTTGATTTTGAAAATTAAAAACAATAGAAGCAACAACCAACAGAAAAGAAAAGAAAATTCATTTCCCATCCTTTGAATCAAAAAAACAAAAGCAAAATTGTAATAGATAATTGAAGGATTATTTTAGCATAAATTACAGAAGTCATAATAGAAATTGAACCTAATTTATAAATGAGCCATATCATGTAACTGTAATTCACATTCTCTAGGCTTCCACATAACCCTAATCAAATGTTACCATTTTTTTTCTTTGAGAAAATGCTTTTAAAGCGGAGGAGGAGGAGAACATAATTTTTTACGGAGTACTTTTGATTAGTCATATATGCCAAATATAAGAAAGTGAGATCTCCCACTTTCTTATATCTTGCCAATCAATAGTGTTCGGTCAAGAAATTCTCTTAAACTCCTCTGCCCAAGTAGCACTACTCTTTACTTTTTTTTATGCTCAAGAGTTGTATAAGTATTTAGATTTTTTTATTTCATTTTGTCAGGTAAATGCTAACACATACACTCACAAATACTTGTTACGGAGATTGAACTCTCACTTCTCTTTTGGAAGAGAAAGAGGTTATACCAACTGGACTAATGGATACCTAAAAAGGACAAATAAGTCTAATGTCCAACTCTCGAGGCTAGCTTAAGGACAAATAAGTCTAATGTCCAACTCTCGAGGCTAGCTTAAGGACAAGTCATATATTCAGAGTTTTTTATACCAAAAATAATAGAATAAAATAATAATAATTGTTAACTCAAAATTTCAACCCAAGAGTATTTGGGTAATTTTAATTACAACAAAGTATTGTAGTGTAAATATTATCATTCTACTACTTGAGTGAAGCCATGAGATGATTGAACCCAAAAATCAAAGAATTAAATATCGAGATTTAAAGAGTAGAATAGCCTTGGTTAGTATTAGACTTTATTGCAAAGTTATATTTGAAATAATTTGCTTGAAAGATCAAATCTCGACTTAATGGACTCTAGAACCTTCTATTAAAATGAATTAATTCGACTCATATTGTAAAGTAATAGTTCACCTTGGAGTTGTTTAAGCTTTTTTTTTAGTTGGGGGACTCGCACACATTTTTTCGTCCATGTCGAGACTCGAACCTCGATCCTCTCCCCTCCTCTTGAAGATGAGGAGGTTATTTTATTGGATTACTCAAGTTTCTCTTTGTTTTTCAATTTGGTCATTTACACAATGTGAATGGTTTTCACTGGGAGAAAAGAAAAGGAAAGAAATATTAAAGAACATTCATTCTGTTCGGAATCTGGATGCCTGCCCTCTTCAAAAGTCCGCTTGAAGCATGCGTTGCCATTGAAATTACCTTTTCCTGTCCAATTTATAGCCAGAAAATTAAAGGGAAAAGAAACATGTATATATATAAATAAATCTATTGGTAATTACCTCATCCACATTCAAGATTTTCTGATCCTTCATAATCCAACGACCATTGCACATAACAGAGATGATATTTTCAGCTCGCATGGAATATACAAGGGCTGAAATGCTGCAAATTAGTAAAAAAGAATTCATATTCTAGCTGGTAACTTAGCAAACAGAGGATATGAGGTTCGGAGGTTCCCAATCTTGCTCTTACATTCAAAAATGAACCCCCTCTCAAAAGAAAAAAGAAAATATATATATATATATATATATATATATATATATATATATATTCATAACTTGTTGTTCAGTGGTGTAGTTCATTTTTATAATATATAAAAATGAACTACACCTCTGAACAACAAGTAAATAACCAGAGAGAATTCTTAGGTAACTCAATTTTGGAGCTCCGGATGGAAAATATTTTTAATGTTATAATAATGCAACCAAACACTAGAAAATACCGGAAAACATTTTACGTCAAACGAGTTTTCCTTTTTTTAATAAGGTGACATCTTCTTTTCGTACCGAGATAGGTGAATGGAATTTTCTTTTTCTTTCTCAGCTTCCTATTCTAGTTCTGCACAATTCTTCCTTATTATTAAGGTCATTGTCTTTTTTTTTTTCCATTTTCCATTTTTTTTTTGTTGTAATATTTAAAATAGTATCAGAGCTATTCAATCAAGTCACAATTAACTTTGACTGTCACAGATATTATTTATGTAATTGATAATAGAATTATCTTGTAGTGTAGTTATCTTAAAATTTTCTTCTCACAGACTTTAAGATAGGCAACTGCTTATGCTGACTTTATCTCACTAAAAATAAATAAATGAACTATGATTTCAAACAAGTTATAACATGGAATCATGATGTATTTTTGCTACTAAATATACCCTTTTCATCATATTTTTCAGTGGGATTGGACAAAGAAAAAAGAACCAAACTAATAAGAAAATATCCCCCACACTACAGTGCTGCCAACACCTAGAACAAAGAATTAGTTTGCCCACAGTCAAACAACAAATACCCTATTTCCCAAATAGGGCACAGTTTTGTTTGTCCCAGGGTATAGTTGAAAGAAAAAAAATCAACCTCTTTCGTAACCTCTAGTAACCTTATTTCTTTAACCTAGAGTACCGATTTTGCACTTTTTACCGTCGGCATTTTGAGTGTTGAAATATTTTAGTATATTTTATATTTAACTCTTTTCATATCAAATTAAGATTTTTATGATTGGGAACTTACCATGTATAGAATAACTTGCTCCCCACTCACCTACTTCTTTTGCTTCTCATATATGTATGATCTTACTGTATATTGTTTCATATACCATTCATTAATATAATTCAGAGATTTTTCAATCTCTTTTCCTCTTATTTTAACATGGTATCAGAGTTAGGGTTTTCAAAACTCTCATTTTTTTGTTCCACTTAATTGTTTTCATCATCCAAATAGAACTCTTTTCTATTTGGTGTTGAAAATCCATCTTCTGTAACTCTTTTTGATCTTCTAAATATATCAGAACGAAGCTCTCGAACAGATGATCAAGAAGTCGCAAAAATTAACTCAAACAAAGCCTCCATGCACCCCCATGCGTTGCCAAAGGCTTCTGTTTTTTTTTTATGACACACGCGTCATCACGCGCCTTCATGCGCGCCAAGTCAACGTTGACTCAACTTCCATTGCCACACCGTCAGCCATGTCAGCAACAAGAGTACATAATATTTGCCATGTCATCTGTCACGTCATTTTTTTACTAGGTCTATTGTCACGTCAGCAACAACACCTGAATTTTTTTTTTTGGGCTACCCTGCTTAAAATTTCGCGCTAATTCTAATTTTTCAGTCTGTTTTGTCATTTGAAATTTTTAAATAGCTCGAAATAAGATTTTTCATTCCATTTTTATTACACTTGATGGGAACAACTATATTTTTTGGAGTCAATCTATGCGCAACTTTCTTAAAGGGCGCAAGCTATGATCCTACATCAGAGGGGATCGAAAATCACCTGTTAAGGATACTATAAGAAAGATGAAGCCTTTGCTTCTCGTGTTGAGGACTAGGATAGCAATAATCACAAGATTATCACACGATTCTGCAACACAACCAATTCTTCCATTAGTATAGAATTTGGGAGTTATGAAACTACCAAAGAGGTTTGGGACATGCTTGTTTTCAATATTCTGGCTCTAATGGTACTCATCAGTATCAGTTAATGGTCCATCTTTGTTATCTTAAACAAGAGTCCGGTCGAAGGATTAATGAGTTTTTTGCTCGCATAAAGTGTCTTTGGGATTAATAAGCTTTGTCAAAACCATTATGGACAATTACCTCAGAGAACAAGAAAATTTTATGATTATCGTGATCTGATGCGCCTTTATCAATTTTTTATGAATCTTCATGATGATTATGAGCCTGTCCGTGGTCACTTTCTTCATCGCTCACCTCTCTCATCACTGGATCAAGCTTTTAATGAGCTTGTTCAAGAGGAGACGCGTCTACAAACCTTTCGTTCTACAATTCAGACTCGTCTTCCTCTCTTGGCTACATCATCTGCTTCTTTTCAGTCTGCGCACCTACGATTTTCGCAATCATAGTCTTTTCAGTCTGGACCTTCACTTAACAGATATTCTTCTTCTCTTCGTCACAAAATGCTGCAACTATAGCTACCATGGAGACAGTGTCATCTCATCCTTCTCATTCTATACCAGTTACTAGTCCTTCTGAGGAGTCCCTATCTACATTTTATGCTCCTTATCTGGAAGAAATTCTCAATTAGTTTCTATCCAAGCAATCAGGTTCAAGCTGACCTAACTCTGCTTTCTCAACCACACCAGGTACAGTTAATTCATAGTTTTTTTTACTCTACTTGCTACAATCATATATATGACACCTGACCATACGTTGCTCACTACTCAGACTCCTACATCTCATGCACTTATTATTCACACAGCTAATGGCTCCACTATGGCCATTAGTCACATAGGCACTGTCTCCCAGTCAAATTTGTCTGTTTTCAATATTTATCTTGTTTCCAATCTTTCTCTTAATCTTTTGTCTATTAGTCAATTGACTGAGTTAGGTTTTGAATATAACATTTTGTCTAATGGCTGTGTTGTACAGGATCCTCAAACAGGTTAATTTATTAGGACATGTCATAAGACAGGGAGACTATTTGAGCTTTTTGAACTTTCTTCCTTACATCTACCTACTTTATCTATCACAACTGCATTTACATGAAGTATTATACCTACTCTTGAGTTGTGGCATTCTCGTTTGGGTCATGCATCGGTATCTCAAGTCAAAAGTTCAGTATCTAAGGGTTTGTTAGGATCAGTTAAAACTGAATATTTTGATTGTATTTCTTGTAAATTAGGCAAACAGTTTGCTTTACCATTTAATAAAAATGAGTCATTTGATTTTTCTCCTTTTGATCTTGTTCATTATGGTGTTTGGAGACCTTCTCCTGTAGCCACCATGGATGGGGCACGATATTTTGTTATATTTCTAAATAATTTTTCACGTTTCACTTGAATATTTTTAATGAAAAATCATTCTAAATTACTCAATATCTTTTATGATTTCACCAAAATGGTTTCAACTTAATTTTTCACAAATATAAAAAAATTTCATTCTAATAATGCTACGGAATACAGGCAAAATGATTTTCAAAATATCCTCAAACATTATAGCACTATTTTTCACTCTTTTTGTCCTAGTACATCACAAAAAAAATGGTCGAGCTGAACGAAAACTGCCATATTTTAGATTTGACTCAATCACTTATCATCTCTTCTTTTGTGTCATCATCTTTTTAAGATGAAGCATCTCTCATTACTGTCTATACCATGAATCGTGTATCCACACCCTTTTACAAAATCAAATACCCTATGAGCATCTCTACGGGCAGATTCCTAACTATAGTAATCTTAGAGTATTTGGGTGTGTTTGTTTTGTTTTTCATCCTCATGAGCAAACAAAAGTACAACCTCGTGCTCAACTTTGTTATTTTATTGGGTATGGACTTAAACAAAAGGGATATAGGTGTTGTGATCCAATTGCGAGATGCCTTAGAGTCTCTTGTCATGTTATTTTTTGGGAACATAAAATGTTTCATACCTTATCCAAATTCACTAGTATTTGTAATCACCAATTTCCTATTCCATCTTTAGATACATTTGTAGATCTTTTTCCTAATTATCTTTCTGTTAGCTCATCAGATACAATTGACACTTCTGGCTCATCACATATGGTTGACCCTCCTGCAGTTGAGTTCTAATCATCTATCCCGCCTAAGGCTCCTGATGCTGCCACTATTTTGGATCCTCATTAATCTACTAGGGTAAGAACCTCCCCTGCACATCTTCATGACTATCACTGTTATTATGCTTACAAACCCTTCATGAACCTTATATTTTTTGCGAGACTTTCTCTAACCCTTTATGGTAGCAAGTAATGAAAGAAGAGTTAGATACACTTGCCAATACTCATATATGGGATCTAGTTGAATTACCTCCAGGGAAGTTTGTTATTGGATGTAAATGGGTCTACAAAATCAAAACTTATTCAGATGGGTATGTTGAATGCTATAAAGCCCGACTTGTGGCAAGGGGGTTCACACAGAAGTATAATATTGATTATGAGGAGACTTTTGCTCCTATTGCTTATCTTTCTTCTATTAGTACTCTCTTGTTGTTGTGGTTGCTTTTCGTCATTGAAATTTTTTTCAGATAAATGTCAAAAATGCCTTCCTCAATGGTGATTTGCTTGAGGAAGTTTATATGAAGCCTCCTCCAGGTATTGATTATCCACCTCATTAAGTTTGTCAGCTTAGGCGTGTTTTATATGGTCTTAAACAGGCACCTCGAGCTTGGTTTGCTAAGTTAGTTCTACTATTTTTCGCCTTGCCTATTTTACCAATACATATGATTTAGTTTTATTTATCTGGCATACTGCAAATGGTGTTATTCTTCTTTTGCTTTATGTTGATGATATAATCATTATCAGAGATGATACTCACGATATTCAGGAACTTAAATAGTTTCTTAATCATCAGTTGGACATGAAAAATCTTATACCTCTAAGTTATTTTCTTGGAATGAAAATTACTAGAGCTACTGATGGCTACTATCTTACTCACGAAATACTGTTCCGATCTTCTTTCCAAAACTGGCATCATAGACAACAAGATTGCTGATACTTTACTTGAGCTTAATGTGAGACTCACTTCATATGATGGTGAACTTCTTCGTGATAGTACTCTATATTGTCAATTGATTGGTAATCTGGTATATATCACTCATTCAGTTATTTTTCTTGTTATTCATATTGTCAGTTAATTCATGGCATCGCCGAGATCAGTTCACTTTACAATACCTCAAATTCCTCTTTCTACTGAATTATGTGATTGTAGTGTGTAAATTGTCGGCCGATTTATTTACAAAATGAGAAGTTTCAACAATGGTGATTTTAGTGAGTGTTGGAGCTATGAACTTAGTTGGTGTTGGATTGGAGCCATGCCGGTATGTCACGGTGCCGGAGGGTTAGCAGGGCAGTGCCGGTTTGGTGGATAGAACAATGTGTCTGTGGTGCTTTTGGGGGTAAGGAAGTTGGTTCTTGGGTTGTTTGTTGGCAACTTTTTTGTGAGAATATTAGGTCAGTTTTCATTTGGAATTCTTGGGGTGTTTTTACTGTTTGTTGGGATTGAATTGGCTATGGCTTTCAAATATATGAACACTAAAGAAGAGTTTTTTGTGACGTTGGTATGTGCTACTGTGTCATAAGACAAGAACAATTCTCCATTAACCAGAATAAATTTCCTCTGAAGTTGAATTTACTGAACACTTCAAGATAACACCAATTCAACTACCAACCCCAATACATGTCCACTTAATGAATTTGTGGTCACGCATAGTAATCTCATCAGTGCATAAATAAACAAGCTACAAATACTACAAGTTCAACTAATTGATCTCAAAACACACATGAACGCACACAAAATCCAAGCAAAATACATAAACAAATATATATACAAACATTCATAGAACCCCAAAACCCACCAGGATTTGTTAATGCTACAATATATAAGAAAATGTACCAATGAATCAACAGAAAGCCAACAAATTTTGAAGGAAAACTGACCCAAGGGTATATATATGTGTCAATGTATATGTATACTTTAGTGTCAATGTATATATGTGTTATGCATGTCTATGGGAACAAATCTAATTTCAAAACTTTCTCAAACCATAAGTCAAGTTATTTTTTTGGATTCTTGGTGTATATTAGACTTGGATTGAGAAGAAATAGAGGGTATATAAGTAATTTTAAACTCCAAAGTAATGGTGTAAATTTGAGGACAAAAAAGGTATTTCTCGCTGAAAAATTGCCATGGAGGAAAGTGCGGAACATTCTTAAAGGGAGGTTAATGGAATATTTGAATATTTAAGGCCTAGTTTGGTTGGAAAGAAATGAAAAGAAAAGAAAGGGAAGGAAACGGATGGATATGTTTTTTTGTGTGTTTGGTGTAGAGTTTTTAATGGAAAGGAAAGAAAATGGAAGGATTTGGAGGAATAAATTAAGAATGAATAGTAGCTTTTATTATCTTTCCAAAAATGGAAGGAAAAGAAATGAAAGACAAGTATTTTTTAATGAAACTTTCTTAATACCAACTTTGCCCTTATTAAAAGTTAAAATTTGTTCTTTTAAATATAAAAGGGTATAATGGTAAATTTTTTAAATAGTTTTATTTAATTTCTTTCCCCAAACATGTTAACTATCATTTCCTTTATTAATCAACCAAACACGATAAAAGTTTAACATTATCCTTCCATTTTCTTTCTTTTCTTTTCTCTCATTACTAATGTTATCATTTCTTTTCTTTTTCATTGTATCAAACATAGGGCTAACGTGTAGGATATAACTTTACATTAAAGAAACTTTGTGATATTATTCCCAAATTATTTGAATCTATTCTAGGAATTAAAATTAGACAGAAAGTACAAGTATCACTCCATGAAAGAGTAAGAGCATCTCCTATAGCATCTCTAAATTTAGTTATCCAGATTTAAATTTTGTGTAGCCATGTCAGTATTTAAGCCAGCCACATCAGCATGTCAGGATCTCCAAAATTTGACTCTACGATAGCTTCTCCAAAATCCGCTAGCCAAAAAAATAATATTTTAATAAATTTTCCATTAAAATTTAATTTAATTAATTATTTTTTATTTATTTTCGAACAGCTATATTTCCAATGACTATATTCCTAACGGCCTTATTTCAAATGGCTATATTCCTAACGACTTTATTTCCAACGACTATATTCCTAACGGTTATATTTTTCATCTTATATAAACACTCATTTATTTATTTATAAAATCACCACTATATTCATCTATTTCATTATTGTAAAAGTTCATTCGCCATCTCCTTCACTTTCAAATTTTCAATGGTTCCGTCATCACAACCTCTACTAGATTCTAATTCTCTACGTTTTTCCTTATCCTTCTCATCAATAGATCTTGACACATTACTTGAAGATCATCTAGCTGCCTACAGATCGATTCTGATTTGCGCGAGGCTGGAGATTGTAGCGCAAGTCTTTCAACCACCTCAGAGGCAGTTAGTTCATCGTGATCGAGAAGGAAGCCACCATCGGCTAATGAAAGACTACTTTGATAAGAATTGCACATATACACCCAAGCAATTTCACAGATGATTCAGGTTGCGACAAGAACTATTTCTTCGTATCCTGAATGGTGTTAAAGTTTATGATGACTTCTTCATTCAAAAAAGGGATGCAACTGGTCGTTTGGGGTTATCTTTTATACAGAATATGACAAGTGCAGTACCTATTCTCGCATATGGCTATTCAGCCGATTCAACTGACAAATATATTAAAATCGGTGAGAGTATTGCCATACGATACTTGATGACATTTTGTAATGCTGTAGTTACTGTGTATGAGGCGGAGTATATGCGCGAACCAAATGAAGTCGACAAAGTACAACTGCTTCAAGAAAGGGAGGCTAGAGGATTCCCAAGTATGCTTGGTTTTATCGATTGTATGCACTGGGAGTGGAAGAATTGCCTAGTGGCATGGCATGACACGCACAAGGGACGCTCTTATAAGGTTACTCTCATATTGGAGGCGGTAGCCTCACAAGATTTGTGGATTTGGCATGCATTTTTTGGAATGTCGGGTTCACACAATGATCTAAATGTGTTGGACCATTCCTCGGTATTTAACCATATTGTCAATGGCCGACAGCCTCCGGTTAATTATATAGTGAATGGGCATCACTATAACATGGGGTATTACCTGTCTGATGGTATATACCCTAAATAGACAATTTTGATGCAGACCATTCCAAATCCAAAACTACAAGACAAAAAATGTTTGCTAAAAGACAAGAGGCATGCAGGAAAGATAGGGAGCGAGCATTAAGGATCTTGCAAATCAAGTGGGCAATAACGCAAGGATCAGTGCGTTATTGGGATAAGATGGACTTGTCTCTCATAATGAGAACATGTATCATTCTTCATAACATGATCATTGAAGATGAGCGTCACATCAATACTAGAATTTGGCAGCCACCGGAAGAGAGGATTCTGAATCCCATTGAAAGATTAGACCCCAATATTTTTGCGGCACACATCTACGCTCGCCAACTCCAGTACTGCAGCAGAGAGACAAATACATAATATGTAATTGAGAAAAGATTTTATAGAACATTTGTGGAACTAAATTGGTGATGAAGACGAAGACGAGTAAGTTTATGTTGCTTTTTTATGTACTAGAATATTTAATTTGTGTTTTTTCATGTATTAGAAACTTTAATTTATGTTACTTTTTTATGTACTAGAATCTTTAATTTGTGTTATTTTTTATATACTAGAATCTGTAATTTGTATTTTTATTTATTTTATTTTTTATGTACTAAAGTATTTAAGTTATGTTACATTTTTTTGCTTTTAAGATGTTACTAAATATTATGCAATAAAATCTTGATTATGAAATTATTTTTTGCACGAAAATATTTTTCACCCAATACAATATAAGTTAAAACGATACAAAATCCATTATGGATTAAATAAAAATAACATAAGTTAAAATAATACAATATCCATTATAAATTAAACAAAAATAACAAGTCCTATGGAGTCTTAGGTGGGCCAGCGTGTGCATCCGTTTTTATCAGTATGTTCTGTTATTTTTTAATAAGTCATACTCTCCCTGGTTATGTTGGCACTGCATTTGGATCTTTTAGCATCAACTCCTTTTTTCGGATATATGTTTTGTGTCTTACTAACTCCCGTTGTCTTTCAATCTCTTTCAGATTTATCTCCAAAATACAACCGATCCTATCGTCAAGTTTAGATGTTGCTTGCATAAAACTGTCACAATATTAAACTTGTAAGTTGCCAAAATTTGGTTGTTTTTTTTATTTTGGGTTTGCTTCGCCTTTGCGTCTTGTTGCTCAATTTGATAGTTGAGATTCAGTAATATCGGGTGGATCTTTTGACATGTTGAATTATGTCGATCCTTTGCAAGGACTATAATCGTGTCTTGCATTACTTGATGGGTTTGAGCAAGCAACAGGCTCGTTGATATTGATTCCAATACTCCTCTTATTCGTACGCGTAATTTTAGATTTAATTTTTCCTTATTTGAGAGAATATGTATGCCATTTTGAACAATTTTTCAAAATGTTCTAACAATCATAAAGTTTAAAGTCCTCATTCATAGCTAATGTAATCTAAATTAAATCATTGCACAATAATTAGAATCGAGTTATTTAAAATAATTACTTATTAAAAAACGATAAAGTAAAGAATTTAATTAAAATAATTAACTTATCATATCATGATTGTTGAAGCCACTAGTCTGATTCATTTCAACTGCATTCAAGCATCCAGACCATTTGTTAATTTTTTCTTGGATGGTGAATCAACGATTATTCAAACCGCAGTCGTTTCAGGCAGTTGGTGCTCCAAGTTGTTTTTGAAATTTGACGATATTTTTTTCCCATAATGTTGACTTTGGTTAATCTACACCAATCACTGAATTATTGCTAACTTCCATCAATGCATTGCACAGAACCACATCTTCGGCGGTTGACCAGTTGGGCATTCGAGGAACTGGTTGCTTTCAAGAAGGTCTGACATTACTAGATTGTGACAATTCGGATGAATAAAATAGTGTTGGTTAAGTAGATAGAAATTGAGAATTGTCACCATAATATTCATAAGATTGGTCGAATGACAAAAAATCATCATTTGATAAAGGGTTGAATTGTGGTGGTGTAGAATTCATGAAATTGGATTTTGTAACAAAAAAATAGTTAAGATTGAAAAAATAATGAATTCTAGGGTTCAAGAAGAAGAAAATATAGATAATTGGTTGTGAGATGAATGAATGTAGGAGTTGTATTTATAGAGGTGAAAAAAGAAGAATTTTTTATTTTTATTTTTTATTAATAGAGCTGTTTGGAGTAGTACCAAACGACTCTATACAACACGCTTTTTTTTATTTTAAAAAAAGAATTCAACATAGTTGCAAGAGTCACATGACCGTTTTATATTTAAGCTTACAACAAGTGGTGTTGATATGCTTACTTTGCTTCGCGAGAAGAAACTCTTAATTCTGTTATGCATATAACTAAACTTTAGTAGGTCCCATTCATTTAGTTACATTTAGCTATGTCGTTTTTAGTTTTGCATCACCAAACAATGCTTTGGCGATGTTGTTGGAGTTGCTCTAAATAATCGCAACAAATAGAGTTTGGAATACACATATTTGTTTATTATAAAATAAAACAAACATACAGAGAAATAAATAATAAAGAGAGAGAAGCCTCACTGTGTTTGGAACATTGGAATTTGAAATTTAAAATGAAATTTCTAGTGTTTGGAATTAAAAGGATTTGATCGCGCAAAATTAAAATCTTAGAATTAGAATTTGTAAAATTAGAAATTTTTTTGTTAATGATTAACATTTTTTAATTCTACATAGAGTTTTTTCCAAATTTCATAAAAAATGGTAAAATTTATTATTATTATTAATTTTTTTTAGTGAAATATAACATTACAATTTTAAATAATTTAGAATATAATAGTAAAAAAATATTTATTTATAATTAAATTCCTGCCTAATTCAAACACATAAATGAAATTTCATTTTAAATTTCAATCCCATTTGGGGCTGGAAACCCTAGCTAAGAAAGCTTATGTCTTTCGCTCTCTAAAGTTCCTCTACTTGCAATGGCACCTACTCTCGATGCACCACACAGTTTGTCATCTGAATCTTCTTGCACTCCGTTTTCATGTGATGATTCTCTCTCTCCACTTTGGGGCTTGAAACCCTATCTCAGAAAGTTTCTGTCTTTCTCTCTCTAAAGTTCCTCTCTCCCTGCAATGGCACCTACTCTCGATACACCACACAGTTTGTCTTCTGAGGAGGAAGAAGAAGAATCATCACATGAAGACGGAGTGTAAGAAGACAGAATCTGAAGAAGACGAAGAAGACAAGACTTCACCACCTACGCGTCCTAAGGACAAAAACCCTCAGCTTTGAAGAAGCCAGAAACCACTCAAACATCGTCGCGAACCTCCCAATCTTCCTCCTCCGACGAATCCGGATCCGGATCCGAATCCCCAGATCCTTAGTCACTGCCGCTATGTACAGCATTGACGTGAAACGGTCGTTGAAAGAGAAAAGCATGTGGCGAACAAGACTGGAGATGACACGAAGATGGCGTTTGTCACATTTGCCTCTTCCCCATACAAACTCATTTTCCTCTAAGCCTAATCTCCACCAAGCCACCACTGAAAAACTGTTTTCTTTACAAGGCACTCCTTTATTCACCTCTAACAAATCTATGCTAGACCTCACATACTCATCATCCAATCTCTCTATCCCTTCCTGCACCTTCTTCACAAGAACACAGTCCTCTTCCTCTTTTAGATGAGAACAGTTAGCGAAAGCTCATATCTTCTTGCACAATTGGGGGGAATTTACCGAACCCATGAGCAGATAGCATACCAATTCTCCAGGAAGATATGGGCTCGGAAAGAGAAGAAGGTGGGATGATAAGCATAATGCAAAGCCGTCTGTGTTGGTTCAGGTCAATAGAAGTAGAAGTGGAAGCAGTTGCGCGTGGAGGAAGTTAAGCTATTGAAGAGGGTGGAATTGATTTATGAAGAGACCAAACCTGTGCTGGCAGTGGCAGCACTTAAATCACCAGAACATTAGATTCTGATCAGGTAAATTATGGTTTTTGGTTGATGGAGATAAGAATGCTAGGTTAATTGTTGCATTTGTGTCTATAGGAGTCTGGTAGTTTAAGTAGTAATTATAAATTAGACATACTTTCTTCTCTCTTTAATCTCTTATTTGAAAAAGTAATGCAAATTTTGAATTACAAGTTTTTAACACTTTCTTTTGAGAGAGGGCATGATTACCATTAAAATTTAAGAATCCATGAATAAGCTATATAAGAATCTATAACATTTATATAAAAAAAATAGTTGAGTGGAGGTAACTGTCCCCAAGTGGCTCCGCAATGGAAGTCCCAAAGATCATAGTATAATTTGAACATAGATTATAGATGAGCAAAAGTATGTAATGCAATTTGAGATTCGGTAGGGTTTTCTTTATACAGGACAAGTCACAAATTCAGTTTTTTACTGAAAAAAGAAAAAAAGGAAAAGAAAGGCATAGACAAAGCCCTAAATTATTTGTTACTATTTTCCTTAAACAAAGCTCAAGTAAAATCTACCATGAAGGCAACTGACCGCTATGATCCCTATCCAACTATCTGTTTAGCTAACTGATGGGCTACTTCATTGCAATCTCTAGATATAAAATACATCCAATTGGAAGGTGTAATCACTTTTAAAAATGGCACTAAAAGAGAGTTAGAATTGCATGTTTATTTTTGTTCAATTGCATGTATTCCATTTCCATAAAAATTGGGGTTTCTTTTAATTTCTGTAAATTGCATGTTAGGGTTTCATTAGGGTTTTCAAATTGGAGTTTACTGTCATTGCATGTTTTCAATTGGGAATTGGGGGTTTCCAAATTAGAGGGCAAATTGGGGTTTAAAATTGGGAATTTGGGGCTTTTAAAATTCAGGTTTCAAATTTGAAAACTCAAGAATCATATTATATCACAAAAGGATTGATCTAAAGTAGACATGTTACTCAATTTTAATCATCAACACATGCTTAATCCCAATAGCCAAGATTCCAATGTTTTCTGGACAAAATGAGTCAAGATAGATGGATCAATTTGTCCTTGTTTACATATGTTTACATTACCCTGGACAAAATGAGTTCTCTATTTATTTGGTCTGCAAGTTCTGATTCTTACATCTATTCATGGCACATGGTGATGGTCAAATTTATCTTTGAACGGTCCAAAACCATAAATACTCAAATTGTTCTGGAATGGTCTCCATCTTCCTTTCACCTTTTATATATGTCATTCTTACACCTTAATGTCTTTTGGGATGCTAACTTTACTTCTCTTATATATATCTTCTCGGCATGTTTTGTAACATAATTTAATCCAGTTCAATATTTATAATTTTACAGATATATTTGCTTTATCGATTTTGCATTGGTGAGCTAATAATAGTGGTTACTAACTTTCTGTTACTTTCATATTTGATTTATAACTGTGGGGTCTAATGTTATCACAAGATCGGTGTTTCAGAAAAAGGAGATCATACACTTTTCATGCAGTGATTGGAGGTGTTTGGATTGACTAATGTGTAAACATGTAAAAGTTGTTATAAATTCCAGTTTTTTTCCTTTTTATGCATTGATTTATCTATCTTGACTCATTTTGTCTAATTGACATCCAACTATTTAAACTGACAAGAACACAACCCAAGCTTTTCTTTATTTTTTTCCTTTTTTTTTTTTAAAAGCTGGAATTAGGCTGGACTTGATGGTGTTGATTCCATTAGATTATAAAGAAAATAATGTTAAAAGTTGACATAGATGGTAATCATGGTATGTGAAGTGAATTAATATAAAGTTATGCTGAAAATTCTATAATAAAGTTAGAGAGTAATAAACTCCAAGGGGATAAAGGTTTTCAAATTGGCATGTTAGTTCTGTAATTGTATTTTTTCTCTCTTTGTTATTCTGTTAGTAATTCTTTAGTTAGTTAGTATTCTTCTAATTGAGAATTTCAGTAATGTTTAAATTCTGTTTGCACTTAGGTTATCAAATTGGCATGTTAGTTTTGTAATTGTATATTTTTTCTCTCTTTGTTATTCTATTAATAATTCTTTAATTCTTATGGCCCATTTGGTAACCGTTTATATTTATAGTTTATTGTTTGAAAAAACAGAATTGGAGGATAAACATGTTTGATAAAATTTATTTTGTTTATAAATTGTGCAAACACTTCTAAACAAACACTGTAGCGGAAGCCTTTAAAATCTAAACACTAAAATGATGTGAACTGAGCCAAAACCTTTACTTCTCACCCACCAGATAAATGACGACAATTTTTTTTAAAGCTACAGGTACAATGTCCCGCTACAGTGACTTTATAAACAAAACATGCATAATTTCATAATTTTGGTGTTTAGATTCTATAGTAAGATTTGTAGAACAAAAAAGAGAAACATCAAACTCAAAAAGATGAAATTATTTATATATATATAAGCGATGATGTGTTCTTAATCAAAACCCTAATATGAAATCTGAAAAAGATGAAATATACATTGTGGTTCAAGTAGCGAAAACTTTAGAAACCAATTTCTTAATCGAAACTCTAATTCACAACCACCAAAAATAAGAAAAGGAATGATCAACAAAAATAATGCGGTCTTAAAGATTAGAGTTCTAAATAATGACAAAGAAGAGTCAGTATTACCTACCGTGAGAGAAAAATGAAGATTTGAGTCAAGCATGAGAGTTTGAGCACGATCTCTGATGGAGAAGAACTCCGATCAAGTCAAAATCAAAATCTGGTGGGTGAGAAGTAGGGTTTTGGTTCAGTTGACTTGAGGGAGAGGATTTCGGGAGACCTGTTTAGAAAAGAAAATGTTGTTGTTCACACACAAACAGGTCTCCCGAAATCCTCTCTCTGTGAACTGAACCAAGACCCTATTTCTCACCCACCAGATTTTGATTTTGATTTGATCGGAAGTCTTCTCCATCAGAGATCGTGCTCAAACTCTCAAGCTTGAATCAGATCTTCATTTTTCTCTCACTACCAGAGTACCAAGTAATACAGACTCATCTTCGTCATTATTTAGATTCTCTCTGATTTGTAAGAATTTGTTGATCTTTCCTTTTCCTTTTTTTTTTGGTGGTTGTGAATTAGGGTTTCGATCAAGAAATTGGTTTCTAAAGTTTTTGCTACTTGAACTATGTCGTCAGTTAACTATTTCTTAATTAGGGATATATCAATTATTCCTTAATTGGGGGCAGAATCACTGCTTTTCATATACACTGTTTTTCATATATTGTTGCTTTCCTTATTTTTTGTTCTTTAAATCATTATAAATTCAGATTGTAATCACACTTTGAATACATAATAAAAGAGTCTATTTCTCTCATTTTTCTCTAAGATTTCTCTCTCAACTTAGCCTATATTCTTGACATGGTATCAGAGCAGGTTATCATACCCTAGTCTAGATTCATCTCGGATCTCAAGATCAACCCGTCTCGGATCAACTCGTTTTGGATCTCTGGATCACTTTGTCTCGGATCCTAGGATCAACTCGTCTTGGATCTCCGAATCAACTCGTCTCGGATCTTAGGATCAAGTCAACTTGGATCCCTTGAAACTTCGTATTTAATTTCAAGTTGGACACTTGAGTTAAAATCTCCGTGTACCAACTTAAGGGGGGGTATTGGAGAATATATTATTGGAGTGATTTATGGGATTGATTTTATGAATTTTCCATTAATGTATTTTTCATATTTATCACGTGTATTCTTTCACTTATAAATAGAGTTTGTCACTGTAAACAAAACTAAGAGAGAATACAATAAAAGTGATGTAACTCTTTGGGCTTTGTGTGCTGTGGATGTAGGCCGTAGTGGCCGAACCACGTTATATTCTTGTCTTTTTTATCAAAATTTTCTAGTTTTAATTGTGAAACATGTGAACTTAGCAAGCATCATAGGGCTACTTTTAAGCTTAGAACTGATGGGCCTTGTTTACGCCCTTTTGAGTTTGCTCACTCTGATATTTGGGGTCCAACCTGAACTACTGGATTAGCTAGTGCCCGTTATTTTATTTCCTTGATTGATGATTGTTCTCGTTTGACTTGGTTAGATATTCTTAAAGATTGATCTCAAGTTTTTTATGTGTTTAAATTTTTTTATGCTGAGATAACTAATCAGTTGAATGCTAAGTTACACATTCCTCGAACTGATAATGCCCTTGAATATAAAGATAGTCTCTTTCAGCAATTTCTTGAGTCTAGAGGTGTCACCCATCAAACTTCCTGTGTTGATACTCCCCAACAAATTGGAATTGCAGAAAGAAGGAATGGACCAATTGTTGCTATTGCCCGGGCTTTGATGATTCAAATGAATGTGCCCAAGCATTTTTGGGGAGACGCAGTTCTTACTGCGGCATATCTATTAAATAGAATGTCATTTCGAGTCCTTAAAGGAAAATCACCTTTTCAGATGATGTTTACTGATAAAGATCCATTCGCTCTTCCTCCAAAAGTGTTTGGGTGCATTTGTTTTGTTCATAATTTAAATCCAAGACGAGACAAACTTGATCCTCAAGCTCATAAATACATATTTTTGGGCTATTCTCGCACTCAGAAAGGATATAGATGTTACAGTCCATCTTTGAGAAAATATTTTGTGTGTGTTGATGTGACATTCTTTGAGCATATTCCATATTATTCTAAGGAGGGTAGTCAAGTGGAGGAACCTATTTTTTCAGATATTGTTCTCCCGTCTCCTGTTCTTGATACCCCTCTTGCTCTTTCGGTTTATACTTGATGTGCTTGCAAGAATACCGCTTCTGCTCCTACCACTAATCAGGATGAATCTCTTGTGCCACTTGCTCCAACGATTGAACATGTAGAGCCTTTCTTACATCCTCCATCATCTTCCTTGGCGCCTACAGATCCAGTTGTTCATCCTCCTGAGTCTAATCTTGATCTTCCCGTTGCACTTCGCAAAGGTAGACGGGTTTGTACTGATCATCCCATATCTCATTTTGTTTCTTATGACCATTTGTCATCTTCTTTCCGAACTTTCTCTTTATTATTGTTATCTGTTATTGTTCCTAAGTCATACAAGGAAGCTCTTAACCATCCTGACTGACGGAAAGTTATGAAAGAGGAAATGCATGCCTTACAATTGAATCATACTTGGGATCTTCTTCCAAAGCCTGTAGGTGCTCATGTTGTTGGCTGTCGTTGGGTTTTCATAGTGAAACAAAAATTTTATGGCACTGTTGATCGTTTAAAGGCTCATCTTGTTGCTAAGGGTGTTACTCAGACCTATGGCATTGACTATACTGAGACTTTCTTACCTGTGGCTAAGCTCAACTCTATTCGTATAATTATCTCTCTTTCTGCCAATCTTGATTGACCTCTTCATCAACTCGATGTCAAAAATGCTTTTCTTCATGGTGATCTTACCGAGACAGTGTACATGACTCAACCTCCTGGATTTGAGTTCAAGGGGGAGTGTGTTTGTCATCTCAAGAAATTTATTTATGGACTCAAATAGTCATCTCGTGAATAGTTTGATAAATTTAGCAAGGTGGTGGTTGCTCATGGCATGACTAGAAGTCAAGCTGATCATTCAGTTTTCTTTAAAAAGACAAAGTGTGGCACTGTAATTTTGTTGGTTTATGTGGATGACATCCTCATTACTGGGAGTGACAAGGAGGAGATTTAGACCTTGATTCATCATTTGGGTTTGAATTTTCTCACTAAAGATTTGGGCAAGCTCCGTTATTTTTTTGATATTGAGGTTGTTAGATCAAAGAAAGGGTTTTGTTTATCTCAGAGAAAATATACTCTTGATCTCTTAAGGAATTTGGGTTATCTTGGCTCTAAACCTGCAACAACCCCCATGGAGACTAATCTGAAGCTACTGTCTGAGGTTGGTGACTTAGTTGATGATCTAGAGATGTACAGATGTCTTGTAGGCAAGTTGATTTATTTAACTATTACTCGTCTAAAAATTGCCTATGCAGTCAGCGTTGTGAGTCAATTTATAACTAGCCCTTGAATTCCTCACATGAACGCGGTTTTATGGATTTTGAAGTATCTTAAGGGGGCTCCGGGTTGTGGTCTTTTCTATCAGTCGTCTGGACATTTGCGCATCGAGGGTTATACTGATGCTGATTGGGCAAGTTCTCTCTCAGACAGACGATCAACGACTGGCTACTGCACTTTTATAGGAGACAATCTAGTAACTTGGAAAAGTAAGAAGCAGTCGGTTGAGGCACGGTCCAGTGCTGAAGCTGATTACTGTGCCATAGCTCATACTTCCTGTGAGCTAACTTGGTTGAGAACTCTGTTACAAGAATTTGGGTTTTTAGTTCAAGACCCGTCTCTTCTCTATTGTGATAACCAACAGCTATTCATATTGCCAGTAATCTAATTTTTCATGAGCGAACCAAGCATATTGAAGTTGATTGTCATTTCATTCGTTCTAAGGGCGACTTTCAAGCAAATTGTGACTTCGTTTGTATCATCTGGTAATCAGTTAACATATATCTTTACTAAGGCACTTCTAAAGCATGCCATTGATTCTATCTGCAGTAAGCTGAGAGTTGTTGACATCTATTCTCTAGCTTGAGGGGAAGTGTCGTCAGTCAACTATTCCTTAATTAGGGATATATCAATTATTCCTTAATTAGGGACAGAATCACTGCTTTCCATGTACACTGTTTTTCATATATTGTTGCTTTTCTTATTTTTTGTTCTTTAGATCATTATAAATTCAAATTGTAGTCACACTTTGAATACATAATAAAAGAGTCTATTTCTCTCCTTTTTTTCTAAGATTTGTCTCTCAACTTAGCCTATATTCTTGACAAACCACAACTTATATTTCATCTTTTTCAGATTAGGGCTTCGATTAAGAACTCATCGTCGCTTATATATATATATATTTATTTGATGCTTCTCTTTTTTGGTCTACAAATCTTATTATAGTTCGTGTAATCATTCATCTTTTATATTTTCTTTTCTATAAAACAGAAACTTCTAATGCAAGATCTAATGACCTTTGAATTGTTTGACTTTTGCAGTTTGTATGAATTGGTTTTTTGTTTTCTAGAGGGTAATTGTGTTATCTTGTTTTTTTCTTTCCTGCATGTTCGTGGGTGCATATGTCAACATTGATATTCAAAGTTCTATTTGATGCAAAGTTGTTCCGGAGAAGTAATTTTTGTTGGGATTTATTATTTAAGAAATCTCATGATCAATAAACTTCACTCTTTACTATTATTGATCGACTTATATTTTCTCTCATACTGTTGTCTGTGCTTGACTTGAGATGTTTTTTTTTTCTTTTTCGATAAGGACTTGAGATGTTCTCTTCATTCAAGTGTCAAATTCTCTAGCAGATCTTTTTTTTTTTTTTTTAATTTGTCCTCATTTAATATTTGGGATATTTCTCATAGAAATTTCTATAGTATTATTATCTTAGATTGGCTTTTATAAGGGATATGGTTTAGGTGGAACTTCTGGACTTGCTTTGATGTTCTAGGAATGCTTCAGTTTGGGCTGAGATGTCGGTTGAGGATTCTGCCTTTCTGTTATCATATTGATTGAGTATATAAGAGAAGGTCCTTGGAGACAGGTTTCATTTTTGCTAGAGATCTCTGACCAGTCTTATTCTGAGTGTCATTATTAGCATGCATAGGTTGGGTAATTCATTATTGAATTGTTTATCTACATTTGAAGATTTAAGGGAATCCATTGTATCTATTTCGTTTAATCTTTTTCAGTAGTCTTTTTTCAACTTCAGGAGTTTCAATTTTTAGTTGAATCGTGAGGATTGGTAGGAAGCATATTTTATTTGCTTTCATTCAATTTTCTGTTGTGTTTTATGCAATGTTTTATTTGCTTGTGAACCTTTTTCTGTTGGGGGAGGGGCGACCTTCAGTTTTTCTGGGAAAGATTTACCAAACTATTGTTGCAGACAGTGGATCACCCTTTGCCTGGTTTAAAGGATATATGAAATTCACAAAGCTTCTATTGTGGATTATTCTTGGTGGGCCAGCTTGGTACTTCACATGCCTTGTCTTATTGCTAGTAACACTCCTTATTTGGAATATTAAATCATGTGTATGCTTGAGGGATATCGGCTGTTGAATTGCTTTTATGCCTAGCCCAGATTTTTTTTTTTGTGCCAGATTGAGGGATATCATGTGTATGCTTTTTGTTCTATGTTTGGTTTGTCAATGCAAGTTCTAGTGGTTGCAAGGTGCAGCTTGTTGTGACCTTTTATGGGGTGTCTGGGGATGAGATTTTGGCAAGCGTCTTGTTCATGGGAAAATCGATGTACCACACAATGAAAATTACAATATGGCTTGATTGAGAAACAGGTATATGTGCTGCTGATGGAGTATGGGTGTGCTGCTGATTGAGAAACATGTACATGTCTTTTCAGAGATGTTGATTTATTGCCTTAGTTCCTCAACAGGATACTAAATCATGTTATTTTATTTTTGGGTAAATTACATTCACCTCCCTTAGAGGCTAAATAACAGAGACCTCTTCTGTGTTTTCAAAAATAACATTAGTCTCTCTTATCTGTAGGTTTTTGTAACACTGACCTCCCCGTCAGCTTTTCATGTACAAAAATCACTTGAAAATTCCAAAAATACCTGTAGAATTTTTACATAATCATATTTTTTCTGATATTTTCACATGGGGTATATCCCTTGTAATCATGTAACTTTGCTTCTTTAATTTATTATAATCTTACAAAAAAAAAAGCTTTTTTTAATTAAAAAATAAAATTGTATAGGAGTATAATTGTCAAAAAATTGTAAAGGGAAGGTCAGTGCTATTTTTGGAACACAAGAGAGGTATCTATTATGTAGCCTATTTACAGGGGAGGTGAGTGTAATTTTTTCTTTTTTTATGTGGTGGTTCCTTTTTGTTTTTGGCTTGTTAGTTCCATGAGAAAATTTTTCTGTGGAGATGCATTCTGTTGGGCAAAGTATTGCAGTGGCAATGAACTTTCTCTTCACCTTTGTTATTGCTCAAACTCTTCTAGTTATGATCTTCATGTTGTTTCTATTAATATTTGATTAGAAGCCTTGAAATTAAAATGGGCTAACTTTCTGATCCTTTATGTACATTCTTATGGGCAGGTTATTTGGACTATGGAAGCATCTACATCTCATGTCATGTAATGGAGTTGTTGTCTTATTCTTTACTAGAAACTAGTTCCTTTTTTCTTTCAACTTGTCTAGAATGTTTCTATGTTCAGTCAGGTAATTCAAATTGTCAATTGTTGCTATTTTTGTCATGGTTGTCATTTAATTTTAACACATTTTTTTTCTCTTACCAATATTGCAGGTCACTTTTGGTTAGCTAGTTATTTTTATTTTTTATTTTTGGTACTGAAGAAGGATGTAAAGTCAAAGGTGCTGGAGGTATACTTTTGAAGGCCCACTGTGTTTTTGGTGATGTGGTTAATTACATATTTTTTGGTCATGTGGGAGTGGGATCCACTTGAAGCTCATTTGTTTTTGTTTTGTGGGCTATATTGGATAATATTTTAGGATGTCATTTTTTGGATGCATTATGTTTTGTGGATTATTTTGATGATGTGGGATGTAATTGTATGTGGTGTGCACATATTTTGCAGTTAGAAATTTTTTGGGATGTAACTTTGTGGTGGGCTATGTAATTAGAAGTAAGATGATTTTTAGATGTAATTGCATATGCTTGATATGGTATGTAACTTGATACATTTGTGACAGAATGAAAACTCAATTTGTTGTGTGTTTTCAATTAGCAGCCTTTAATGTGGTGTTTTTTATACAGACAGTTGAACTATAACATGTGTATTTATTTTTTATTTTTTTATACATACAACAAGAAATAATTTCATATAGAATTGTTATGTTTGATGTGTATTTGGCACACCAGAATAAGTGCTATGGATAGTACTTGTTAAAAACAAAATTTTGTACCCCAAATAATAATTCTGATTAGGCAAACAAAATTGATTGAAATGAGCAAAAATTAAAAAAATATATATTTAAAAAAAAATCTGTCATCCAAATAAACAAAGTGATTGATTAAAGGAAAAAATGGCAGTGTAAAAAAAGATTTAAAAGGAAAATCCAAATGAGCATCACAGTTGCAGGGGAAAGGTGCTTTGTTTGGTAGAAAGGAAAAAAATTAGATAGAAGGGAGGCTTTGTTTGGTAGAAAGGAAAAAAATTAGATAGAAGGGAGAGACGGAAGGAATGACACATCTTTATGAAAGAGATTGTGTTCTTCTCTCTTTTTGTTTAGTTGGATAAAAGAGAAGAAGGAATATATGAGACATTCTTAAAAAAGAGTTTGTTTGCCGGGAGAGAGAGGATGAGAGAGTTTTAATTTATTTTTACCATTATATCCATTACTATTTATAGTACTTCTTTTAACATTAAAATTATAAAGAAACTTTTGTAATTCAAAACATTTTTAATAGTATTGCATTTCTTCCTATCTGTCTTACGTACAAATTTAGAAAGATAAAAATTTGTAAAAAATGGTGGATGTCCCTCTTTTCTCTTCTCCCTTT
The DNA here is from genome assembly GCA_026545225.1 of Cornus controversa. Classification (NCBI taxonomy): domain Eukaryota; kingdom Viridiplantae; phylum Streptophyta; class Magnoliopsida; order Cornales; family Cornaceae; genus Cornus; species Cornus controversa. The sequence continues at coordinate 81,320,465 of CM048846.1, read as the reverse complement.
GTCTCCTATCTACTTATTCCTTCCTATCTTCCCTCCACCCCTCTTCATTTCTTACTATGAGATGTATATAAGTGTTGTTCCAGACGTGCAAAAGGACAAATTCATCATCAACTCAATTGTTTTTCTTTTTTTACAATTCTACCCTTGGAATTTTAGAACCTTGTTCTTGGCAACCCAAATGCATATAAGTAAATAAAAAGGGTTTCAACCTCAAGATTATTTAAAAAGAGTATCCAAACAATTTTTCAAACACAAAAATAAAATCACTCAAATTACATGTGCATAAGTGTGTAATCATGGTGCATTCTTCATATATATTTGAAGTCCCTCAATTTTCAAAGACCTCTTTCGAGCTCAATGGGTACCCAGTAAAAATGAAGCACCAAAGTTCCCTGCCATTCATTTATTCATATTTTTGGATTTTTAAAGTCTTGCCTTTTCCTCTCTTTCATAATCTTTCAATTTTGGACCGTGACGGACTTAGAAAAATATTTAGAGAGTCCTTAAATAACAATAAGATAAAAAAATTTGAGAAAAGAAGAATTTAATATAGATCATTCCAAAATATAAACAAGAAAGTGTATAAATCTATAGTATAACATATCCAATAACAAACAACAATAATAGAGAGGCCGGTAATGAAAGAAAATTATATAAAAGAACAAAAATAAAATTCAAAGCTTAAATATGTGGAGGATCGATACTCAAAAGTATTCAAGAGTATCTATAACATAATAGATATTTGTCCACAATATCGAAAAATTACTTGAATAATGTTGATTGGTGTCTTAACCATGTACAATCTCTCACTTCTTAATTCTGCGGGATACTTCAGACGGTCATGTTTTGAGTTTGTTTTTTAATAGTCATAAGTTCGAATCTCCTCAGGATCACTGGAGGCTTGTCCGGTCATTAACTTCAGGGTCTCGTGAGATTAGTTGAGGTGGCGTAAACTGGACCAACACCCATGATTGAAAAAAAAAAAAAAAAAAATCCTCCCACTCCTTGTATTATAATATATCTGACAAAATCTAACGTATCCGATACTTTAGGATTGTTAAATGGAAAGACATTCTGTAAATTTTTTTTCCTGATTTGAACGTGATTGATGTGCCTCAACCAAACCTAAATTGGTGTTACTATTAATATTCACATGTTAATTACAAATCCACTCGTATGCTTTTTCTTCTTATCTCTAATCCATTTTGATCCATATTTCGAAAGGTAGCACCTTTTGCATGACTTTGGTGAACCCGTGAAAAGGACATCCATGCACTAAGGACGCACATTTCTTTGCAGTCATGATCATATTGTCATTGATGTCAATTCAACTTTATTTAGAAAAATTATCCTTACCCCAAAAAAAAAAATATATATATTTAGAAAATTGATCGAATCAATAATTCATTCCTATCAAATCCATAGATAAAAAAAAAATAAAATAAAATTGTTGTATGATTGAGAGATTACAAGAGGGGGGAGAAGAGTCATTAGATTGAAGACTGTCGTCGGCTTATCATATATATGGTGCCAAAATCTTTGCATGGCCATATAATTTTTAATTTTTCATCTAATCATCCTACACACCCCTGAATTATTGAACTTATTTTTCTTCTTGAATATATATATATATATATTTATATATTTGGACTCGTTTCAGATAAGCTTGCAACCTCCGAAACCATGCACATATGGACTATTATTTCCACATGCCTGCCTGACAAATCCAGACTCAGTCAGCATTGCAATTAAAGTAATCATCGGATAAATAAGAATACAAAAAAAAAAAAAATGGTCAATAATTTTTTTTTTATTGGTTATTTTTTCATAGCTGTACTCAGATAAAATACACTAACCTCTAGTAAAATTTGATCTAATTACACTCGATAGTCATGTATTATACTGTGTTTTCTTGAAGTTAGACGCGTGTCATCAATGACCTCTCTCCCCGTAATAAACTTTTAAAAAATGACTTAATTGCCCTGTCCTGCAATAAAATGACAAAAATAGTATTAATACATTTACAAATTGTCCTTGACACACACATATATATATATGGTGGGCAAGGTAAGTATTTCTCATTAATTTTTTTTATTTAAAAATATTAAACTATATATTAAGAGTAAAAAGAATATTTCATAACATATATAGGAGTACATGATGTAATAAATACTAAACATGGCTGTCGTGTGTAATTAAGTCAAATATTAAGAGAGGTCACTCTATTTTTACCCTATTTTTTTGGTTCATAATTATACATTCTTTAGGTAAATAATGGTTAACATCTGCCACATGATATTAAAGAAAAACTGTCAGGATGAGTACAAGTAAAATCCGGTCATTCAATTTGTAGAAATTCAAGGCTATAGTGCATGATCTATCAATATATATAGAAATATCAACTTTGATAAATGTGGTACTGGCAAGGTGATCTATTATTGGTTTTATGGATGTGTTTGCAAAGTTTAACTTAGAAATTGTCCAATCTGAATAATCAGAGTGATAAGTGTAATGATAGACTACACCTACAGCTGACTGCACCGACTTTCAGACCCGGTGCATCATGTAACAATCAAGTTTTTATTCAATCTTACGATTGCATTATAGACGGCAAAGACTTTTAATATGAGCAAGTGGGACAAAATCCATCAGCACATAAGATTCATGCATGTAGGAAATTTTAGTATTTCTTGTGTTACGTACCATAAATAAATGAGATAATGAAGTGTGCAACATTGAAATTGTCATATATATATATATATATATATATATATATATAGTAGGGTGTTTTTTATGGACGCCGTCTTTTTTTTTCTCAGCATGTGCAGAATGCTGAGGTTGCGTAGGCTTTGGTTCTTCCTTCGTCAAGGTTTGAAAGTACTCCACGAAATGCACAAATGGACTTCCAGGCTTTGGTTTGAAAGTCCTCCACGAACTGCACGAAATGGACTTCCAGGCTTTGGTTCTTCCTCGTCAACGTTTGAAAGTCCTCCACGAAATGGACTTCCAGCATGTGTTGATAAATTGAAGTTGCTCATGGGTTAGCTCGTGCAAAGTCGCTTTCGTCTATTCAACTTTCTTGGCTCGGTATAGGTACAAAAAATTGTTCAACCGATAATTGTCCAACAATTCAATGCACACACTCAAAAATAATGAACATAATATTTTCACAGAAAGAGAAAAGATCTTGCAAGAGGTGAATTCGAGAATCCTTTTCATTGATAGTTTCATGAATATTTATACAAGTAGGAATTCAAATCCTTTTAGGACTTGAATTTTCTTGTTGACAGCTAACTTTTCTCTCAAGTAATTTGTATTCTTTTTTGATTTGTAAGTCTGTTTTTGATTTGGGCTTTGCAGCCTTAGGGTGGGGCGACTAGACCCTTGATAACTAATGACCCAACCTTTTTGGACTTTTTGCTGACACATGGGCTCAAGCCGACGTGGGCCTGGTCCGTTTTCTATATCAGTTCAGCCCATTCGACCAAGTGTTAATTTTGTCCCTACATATTGCCTCCAATTCCCTTCAGTTATGGAATTTGTTATAATGGAGGGAATTCGTTTAGGTTCTATCATGATCTCTTTGTTTGCATCGAGGTTCGTCATTTAATGCTGGCTGCTAGTGATGGTGCAGATCATGTAAGTTTCTTTCTTAACGTTTCCTTTTTTGCATTTTGTGATCATACTTGTTATTTTTCAGCCACAAATCTCCTGCGACTGCCTGACTTGTTTTTCAGATTCATCCTCTTTGACTTTCTTGGTGTCGATTTGTTGTTTCAGGTTAGTTTCTGTTCGTTCGCTTTCGCCTCCTTTTTTCTTCTGAAAATGTCTTCTAGTGATAGCGACCGCACCTTTTCTGACAACCAAGAGGTTGGCATGTCTAGTTCATCTCACACTATTGCGGAGACTGCCTCTCCTGCTGGGGTGGTTGGAGATGTGGTCACATTTAACCAGGGAGTGGTCACCGGTCTAGTGACAAGGCTATTGACTGACTTTGATAGGGTCAGAAAAGAATGTAAAGTCCCTAGCGAGGTCACCATTGAGGGTTATCCTCTGGAATTCGATTATAGCATTGGGGAAGGTGATCGGCTTTGAATGTTACGCATTCTAACCTCTTAACTTATGTATTTTATTTTCTTAGTAATAGATTATTTTTGATTTTACTTCGTTTTAGTGTTTTATGTATTTTCAGGACCTTAATGATTATTTCAGTTAAAACTATGATTTTGGGCTTTTAAAGATGACATTCAAGAGGGTTAGATGAAGCCTACATCAAAGGGATCCATTGAAATATATATTTCAACTCAAATCAGCCCAAGAAAGAGGTCCAAGAGAATTACAGCTGCTTAAGAAGGTTTCGGGCCTGAAGCCCAAATCTGCGTTTAATACAGTCTTAATCTCGTTTAGGAAAACGGACCAGAAGTCTTATTTTCGAGCCTTAAATTGACTTAATTATTGCGAAAGGTTGAACGAAATTTGATTCTGCACACTTTTGTATTTCACGAAAATTCCGTAAATCGGACTTCTAGTAGGTCAAAAATTGGGCTGAAGTCAGCAGGAAAAACCCACCTGATTAGTGCTGCGGGAAACCCTAGTTTATTCCTAATTGGATTAGGACTTTGATGTATTCTCTTTGCTATTTAAAGTGACAAATTAGGGCTGTATTGAGGGGGCTTGGCAGCAGCTTTGAAGAGCTTTTGGAGTAGAGAATCATTGGAGAACAAGGCGTATCATGAGCGGCTAGTTCAGCCACCAGGGTTTTGATGGAACCCTAACTAAACATCACTGGTTTGATTGTTCTAATTATTGAAGATTTTTGTATTCATTCATAGATTGTGTAATTTAGAGGATTCTTATTATAGAATTGAGCAATAAAAGTCTTATAAATTCAGTTTCAATGATTTCTTATCTTGTCTTAGATATTTGATTGTTGTTATTGAACTCGTCCCTCTTATTTTCTGTGATCATGAGAGTGATTATTACACAATGGTTTTCACTGAATATATCATTAAAAACTTTGATGGATTATGCCTAGAGAAGATGAACCATATTGCACTTTAGATTAGAGTAGTTAAGCAGATGGCCCATGCCAATCGACGATAGTCCATGACTTAGCCTTAATCATATGTTATCTTTTTGACGGATGGAGGTGAGCTTGTAGCCACCGACACCATTTATGCATGATATGATGTCCCATAGTTAGTTCAATTGACCATTGATTGTGAAATTAGTGGTGAAATCAATTATCCTAGACTTATCTTATATTCTCTACACTCCTTAGTTTTTCTTACTTTTGTTCAATTGCCTCATTAGTTAATTTAGAATTAAAAATCAGAATTTATTTTTTTTAAATTTAATTAGAATTAATTCCTTATATCCAACTCAGTCAGACCACAGTCCCTGAGGTACGATACCCCTTTCGATAGCCCTATTCTGCAAGAAATTCGTTCTATTGCGAAGTGTGAAAATTTTTAATTGATATACTTTTTGAGTCACACTCACACACGAATCAGAAGGAGTTAAGGATGAAGAAGTCATTTTCTCAGTTTGTCATCTGAAAGCCTTCAGATTTCCCATTCATCCCTTTTTTAGTTTTGTTTTGCACAAACTGAAGCTTGCGCCGCTCTAGTTAGATCCTAATTTTTTCAGAATCATTTCTTGCATGCTCTCCTTGAATCGCCTCCATAAACTTTACCTGAACCTGAATGATTTTCTGTTCTATTACTCTCTTCATAGGGTCAGATCAGAAGATAATCGTTACTACCTGTTCCCTAGCAGTTAGGACAGGAGACTGTGTTATGGCCTTCCCACTTTTGACAAGTTGTGGAAAGAGAAACTAGTTCTTGTGAAGAGGCCCTGGGGTGTCAGAGAGGCCCAAAAATTCCCATTCCCAGTGCTTTCGGCCACGCTGTGATTCATCAGTTTTATTTTTCTAACAAGTTTTTAGGATTTCTTTTTCTTTTTGCTAAGGGTTTACACATTTTGTAATCTTGCTGTGTTCTTCTTTGTTATGCAGACGAACAGATTGTTTATCTGAAGGAAAATGTGTGAAACCTTCGCCCTTCAGTGAGTAAATATGTATCTCGTGGGCAAATTTGAGTTAACGCTATTGCTGCTCACATTGAGTCTTGCCGTCTGTATCCAGCCTCAGACACAGAAATGGACCTGTCGGAGCCCAAGGCTAGGAGAGGTTCTTTTGGTTATGCCAAGGCAAAATCCGCAGAGGGGCACAAAGGCAAAATGCTGTTCCTTCTTCTCCTCAGAAGAGGGTCTCTTCTGGTGCTGCTCCGGATCCCTAATGCCAGAAGCTGATGGTGAGTGCCATGAAGGGCTAGGGTTCTTTCACCCTGACCTTGCCTCGTGTTGTTAAGAACATGACGGATGAGCTGTTCGTTGGCTTTTCTGACCAGTGGATTCTAGAATTAAAAAAGTCTGATGGATCTTTTCTCATGGTGGGGGACTATGCTACCCTTGACCATGAAGTGATGGGGGCTCTTGCCCATGAGATCTAGCCTCCCAGGGACAAGTTTCACCAGCAAGGAGCCAACAGAGATGAGCTTCTTGCCAATGCACCTCTTCACGCTATGGAGATTTGTTCCACTCTATTCTTTCATTTGTTCATCTTTTCTGATATATTTGTTTTTAATTTGATCTATTTTATGTGGTATAGAGTGCATATATGACCCTTTCCCTCTATAAAGCTTTGGAAGTCGAACATCTGAACAGACGAAAGGCCGAAAGCCTTAAGGGGAAGGTGAAATCCCTGACCAAGTCCCTTGTTGAAAAGCAGAAACACTTGGTTATTTTGAACGGAGGGCGCTGGAAGTTGAGGAGAAGGTTGCTGGACTTGAGGCCATACTTCAAGTTTGTAGGACTGGAGGCCTTGAAATGCCTTATAGGTTTATTCAGATCCCAGCTTTGAAGCTTGTTGACGGCTTCCGCTATGACTTTAAGCAAGGTGAGAAACCTGAAGCTGACCGAGATTATGCTGGCTCGGATGAGTTTGATGCTGAACAGACCATTGACTCATTTAGTGAATACAACATTTCTTTTGCTAGTGAAGCTGAACGCCAGTTTACGAATTTTCTGAAGAGCTCAAGCTCCGCTCCTCGTTCCTGCTGTTATTTTTCAGCCACTTCGTCTGCCTCTCTGGCCACTACCTCAACTGCCCCCATCTTTGCCGATCAATATCCTGAGGAAGTGCTGCCTCCAGAAAAATAAGGCACTTTGATTGTGGATTCCTTCGATCAGGAATTTATAAAAGAAGATGGGGCGGCCTATCAAGGTTGACATCTTCAAATTTTTTTCTTTCTTTCTTCTAGTAATGTTCAGAGAGAGCCTTTTGTTTTAAGGGTGGATTTGTGCCCACTGTTTTGTAATGAATTTTTTTTTGAGTAATACAATCTTCTTTTTTCTTGCTGTCAATCTTTGAGATACGGGTTGGCTCCTCTGACAAATGCTGGTGTTGACAACTGCTTCAGCCAGATAGGCTTGATTTCTTCCATTGAACTAGGGAGATTTCTTGTGTGATTAGTCGTATAGACCTTAGCATTGATAAGCGATAGGTCATTTAAAACCTCAGCTGAATTTGGGCCAAGGGCCTTTTTCTATTTTAAGCGATCAGTCATTTAAAACCTTAGTTTTGATAAGTGATCGGTCGTTTAATACCTTAGCTTGATAATCGATTGGTCGTTTAAGACCTTAGCTTTAATAAGTGATTGGTCATTTAACACTTTAGATTGATAAGCGATCGGTCATTTAAGACCTTAGTTTGGTTAGCGATCAATCATTTGAGACCTTAGCTTTGATAAGCAATCGATCGTTTAAGACCTTAGTTTTGATAAACGATCAGTTGTTAAAGACCTTAACTTGATTTGGGCCAAGGGCCTCTTTTCATTAAGCGATTGGTCATTTAAGACCTTAGCTTTGATAAGCGATCAGTCATTTAAGACCTCAATTTGATAAGCGATCGGTCGTTTAAGACCTTAGCTTGATTTGGGCCGAAGACCTCTTTTTATTAAGCGATCGGTCATTTAAGACCTTAGCTTTAATAAACGATCGATCGTTTAAAATCACATCTTTGATAAGTGATCGGTCATTTAAGACCTCAGCTTTGATAAGAGATCGGTCGTTTAAGACCTTAGCTTGATTTGAAAAGTTGGTCATTGTCATTGGCACAAAAGCAGGCGTGGACATGTAACAACGCATCTTGGCTCTTTTGTGCCGTTCCATGGCCATGCCGTGCCCTTAAGGGCTTTGTTTCCTTTTTTGTACAGTAAAAACAATGACTTTTATCCGATGTGGGTTTCTGTCCGTACATATACTCATAATGAAATGACTCTTATTATATTTGAGGCCAGTTATCAGGAAGTTGAATCCATCTCAGGAAAGACAACGGGGCTGAATTGCCCATATTTAAATTCTAGACTTTCTTTATCTGATAAATTTTTCTTTATTCCTTGAAGAAACTTGGGAATCATAGTATGCAAAATATGTCATAGTGGCCTTAGAGGCTAAAATGCCCTTGAAATAAAGGCAAATAAAAAAGAGGGATAAACATTGTCGCTGTGTATTTCAAGCTTACACATCGACCATGCTTTGCCACGACTGTAGGACTTCTATTCTATACTTTATTTAGTATGAAGTATGGAGTCTTTTATTTGATGTGGAACCATGTCCTCTTTCCTTTTGATAGCGATGTACTTTTTTTTTTTGAAAAGATGCACTCTTTATTGATTCCTTCCGTATCTCTTTGAGAATCAGAGGATAGTTTCTCAAAAAGGAAAAACATAAATAAAATATGCTGAAATTTATACATAATACCTTTTTAAATGTGTTGCATTCTAGGGTTTGCGAATTGCTTTTGCATTGCTAACTCTACAAAGCCTGTATGTGCCCTTCCCGATCACCTCAGTGACTTCATACGGGCTTTCCCACTTTTCTGTGATTTTTTCAGCATTTGTTACTTTGTGTTGTCGGTGACTCTTCGTAGCACCCAGTCCCTAAGTCTAAACACTTGATGTTTTACCTTTTTGTCATAGCTATTCTTGACAGTCCTTTGGTAAGAAACGAGTCTTATTTTGGCTGCCTCCCTCTTCTCTTCTAGGAGGTTCAGGTTTCGTTCTAGCAACCGGTCATTCTGTCCCCTTTCCAGTACCTCCGTTCGGACGGTCGGAGTTGACAATTCGGTTAGTATTATTGCTTCAGATCGTATGCCAGGCAGAACGGACTCTCGCCAGTCGGATGCCTCGAAGTCGTTCGGTATGTCCAGAGGACTTTGGGTAGCTCGTTTAGCCACTTGCCCTTACGTTTCTCTAGTTTCTTTTAGATATATTCGAAGATGGTCTGATTAGTTATCTTTGCCTGACCGTTGCCCTTTGGATAGGATATGGTAGAGAACTTCCGGTTGATCCCATACTTTCTGAAGAACTTATCTAACGGTTGGTTATCGAAGTTTGTGGCATTATCCATGATAATGGATTCTGGTAGCCCAAACTGGCAGATGATATTGTTCCAGATGAAGTTCTTAACCTGAACATGGGTGACTGTTGCATACGCTTTCGTCTCAACCACTTTGTGAAGTAGTTGGTGGCTAGGAGTACGTATTCTTTACAGTTGGCAGCAGTTGGGAAAGGCCCTACTTGATTAGGGATGTCAATTTAACCCGCCTTATCGGGGCCCCGCCCCTTCTCGCTCCTAATGGGACGGGTTTGGGATCATACTAATCGGGTTAGGAGCGGGTTTGGGAAAAGAGTTTTAAACTCGCTAAGTCCCGAACTCGCCCCGATTAATGATAAATATATAAATAAATACTTTTATTAACAATGATTTTTATTTTTTTTCATTAGTTATGATAATTTTAAATTTTAACAACATTGTTTTTATTATCATTTGTAAGTATTTGTCTATACTTAATGTTTTTTTACAAAATTTATCGTAAATTCATTCAAGTTTGTATTATATTTCTTAAAAAATATATATATATATCGGGGCACCCCAAACCCACCCCGACTCCGATGCAGGGCGCCCCGAAGTAGGTTTGGAAATAATTTTTCATTCGTGGGACTAGTTTGGGAAAGGGGTGCCCTGTCCCGAACCTGCCCCGTTGACATCCCTATACTTGATCCATCCCCCATTTTGCGAGTGGCTAGGGGCTGGCAATAATCGTCAGGTCTTCCGAGGGTTGGTGTGGTATGCTGGCGTGCCGTTAGCACTTATCACACTTCTTAGCATATTATTTGGCTTCTCTTCCCATGTATGGCCAGAAATATTCCTGTGTAAGGACTTTATGGGCCAGTGAGCGTCCTCCTAAGTGATTCTCACATACCCCTTCATGGATTCTGGAGAGTATCTCCCTTGCTTCCACAAGGGCTACACATCTCAAGTACGGTCCTGAGAATGACCTTCTGTAGAGGTGTTCGCTGATCATGGAGTACCTGGCAGAATTCATTCTAACTCTCCGTGCCTCCTCTTTTGAGTCTAGTAACACCCTGTCTACGAGATAGGCTTTGATGGGATCCATCCAACTGGGTTGGTTATGTATGACTAACACCTCTTGTTGGGGATGTGTGCTGGGTTCTTACAAGGACTTGATCGGAGCTATTCTGATCAGATCTGGATAGGTCACCGAGGCTGAAAATGCAAACTTGTCGGCGTTCAAGTTTTGATCTCTTGAGATTTGGGAGATTCTGACTTGACCGAACCCCTTAAGCAGCTTTTTTACCAGATCTTTGTAGGCTTTCATCTGATCGTCTTTTGGCAGGTAGTCTCCACTGACCTGTTTCACAGTTAGCTTAGAATCACTTAAAACTTACAAGTTTTTTACCTGAAGTGTTTGTGCCAATCTTAGTCTTGCTAAGAGGGTTTCATACTCAGTTTCATTGTTTGATGCAGGGAATTCCAGGTGGATTGCCTGTTGCAGGGCTGTTCCATCTGGGATCTGGATTTTTACACCGACACCTGACCTTTTTTGTGTTGACGATCCGTCGACGAATAGTCTCCATTCAGGATGGGACTAAAGTTCTGTCTCATTGTCACTTTTAGGTTCATATTCTAGCAAGAAGTCTGCAACTGCCTGTCCCTTTATGGCGGTTCAAGGTTCGTAGGTTATTTCGTAGGCACCCAGCTTTATCGCCCATTTGGCTACTCTTCCTGACTGATTAGGATTATGAAGGATCACTTTGATCGGGAGTTTAGTTGGGACAACGATCGGGTGAGCCTGAAAGTAATGCGAAAGCTTCCTATTTGCCTGGACTAGGGTTAGTATAACCTTCTCCACCTTTGAGTACATTTTTCCTACCTCGGTTATGGTCTTGCTTAGTAGAACATAGGGTACTATTTTTGTCAATTTTTCTGATCAAGACAGCGCTGGTGGCCGTTCGAGATACCGCGAGATATAAGTATAGAGATTCTCCAGCTGAGAGCGTTGGTAGCTATATTAGATACTGTTTTAGCTTGCCAAGGCTTCACTCTGTTCAGCCCCCTCGAAGAAGGGTTTACATTTGTCTGATAGCCGAGAGATGAATCTGCTCAGAGTGATAATGCGTCCTGTCAGGATTTGAATGTCCCTGTGAGTCTTTGGTTCCTCATTTTGGAGAAGGGCCTTCACCTGAACTGGGCTTGCCTCTATCCCTATTAGGTTCACGATATGCCCAAGAAATTGTCCTAAGAAAACACCGAAGGTACATTTTGACGGGTTCAGTCTCATATTATGGCTTTTCAGAGTGTCAAATACTTCCTCTAGATGTTGCACATGGTCTTCCCTATTAGGTTTTTTCACCTCCATGTCATCTATATATGTCTCAACTGTTCGGCCCATCATATTTTTGAAGACTTTGTTGATCAGCTGTTGGTAAGTTGCTCTTGTATTCTTGAGTTCGAATGATATCACCTTGTAACAGTAAGTCCCCTTTTCGGTAATAAAGGAAGTTTTTTCTTGATCGGCTGGATTCATCGGGATCTAGTTGTATCTTGAGTACGCGTCAAGGAATGTCAGCTGTTCGTACCCAGTTGTGGCATCGACCATTTGATCGATTTTTGGCAAAGGGAAACTATCCTTTGAGCAGGCTTTATTTAGATTGGTAAAATTCATGTAGACCCTTTATTTTCCATTCTTTTTCTCTACCGCCACTAAATTTGAGAGCCAGTTTGGGAACCGAACTTCCTTAATAAACCCTGCTTGTAAGAGCCGATCTACTTCTGAAACAATAATTTGATTCTTTTATGGGGTGAACTGTCTCTGCTTTTGCTTGGTAGGTGGGAAGCTGGGATTGACGTTGAGTACATGACATGATACTGAAGAGTCTATGTCAGGCATACTTGTGTGGTCCCAAGTAAAAATGTTAACATTCATTCTTAGCAGCTGTATAAACTACGCTCTATCTGTTCGGTATAAAGAGGTCCCTAAGTTTGTGGGATCTTTGCTAGGAATGATCTTTACCTCCGTGAGTGGTTTCTCGGTTGGACTTTTCTTTTTTTGTTCTTGAGGAACACCTTTCGGTAGATAGTTCTGTAATTGTTATTTGGTCAGCTCTCCTTGCTCGGCTTTTCCCTTCAGTGTAAGAGCATAACACCTTTTGGCAGTAACCTGATCTCCTATGATGTCAACTTTGCCTTTCCCGTTTGGCGCGATACATCTTATAAGTTGGTGGAACGTTGAAGGGACTCCTTGCATCTTGTGTATCCAGCCTTTTTCCATTATCATGTTATAGGAAGAGCTAAAGTCGACAATGATGAAAGCCTCAGTTAGTGTTCTGGAGGCTGCAGTAACTGGGAGATACGCAACCTCTACTAAAGTCACTTGCTTATCGTCGAAGACTATGAATGGTTCGGCGCTAGGCCTGACGCGTTTGGTTCCAGACCCATCTGTTGGAAGGCGAACAAAGTTAGGATATTGGTGTTACTCCCTGCATCAACCAATACCCTTTTTACCTCGTAGTTGGAAACAATGAGGCTAATCACGAAAGGATCTTTGTGGGGCGTTTGGACCCTGCTTATGTCTTTGTTCATGAAGGTGATCGGTGTATTGGCTGAGCGATCATGTACTGAGCAAATTTCTCCAATTCTCTAAATCTTCTGGGCACTCTTGAGATTCGACCGTCTTTCAAACTCGCTTTCTTGGTCTGAGGTTGGTCGGTCATGAATAACATTGATAATCCGGACCGGAACGGTATTAAGCTGTTTGTTTTTCCTTTTGTTGGGGCTGATCAAAAGTTCTTACCTGTTATTCTTGAATGATGTACTCCGCCAAACCCCATTTTACGATCAGGGTTTCGACTTGCTGTCTTAGACTCCTACACTCATTAGTGGTATGGTCGAAGTCGTTATGGAGGGAACAATGTTTATTCTTGTCTCTCTGCTATAGCAGTTGCCTAATAGCCGGAGGGGGTGAAAAATTCCTTTGCCCTTATTTTCAGAGTAGAGTTTGGCTAGAGTTACTTTTAGAGGGGTGATCTTTTCCTCAATCTTCTATCTTTTTATAACCTCAGGAGCAGATGAGGAAGGCGTGCGAGGTGGCTTCGCCTTGGCCACTTGGCTTTTGGTTTACTATGCCATAGTGATCAAGGTCAATCACTGCGTTCTAGCTGTCTCATCCTCATCTATCCTCAGGTACTTTTGGGCTTGGAAGTTTAGTTCACCCATTTCTTTCAGGGCGTTCTTTACCAGGGATCGATAGAAACTTTCTTCTGGAGAAACTACTATCTTAAAGGTTTCCACTGTAGTAGTCTGATCGCATTGATCTATCATGGACATTTCCAACTTAAAATGGGTGAGGAAAGATTTTAACGTCTCCCCTTTGGCTTGTCTAATAGTGAACAGTAAGGAGATTGTCCTATTAGGTTCCTGGTTTTCCACATACTGGGCTACGAACAGATCGCACAATTTATCAAAGTTTGGTATTGAACGGGGTGGCTGCTGCTTAAACCAAAGCAGTGTTGACCCAGACAGACTGGACGAGAAGATCTTGCACATAAATGCATCATTTTCGATGTTCAGCGTCATCTTTTGTTGGTACTGGTATGCTCCACCGAGTCCGTTTCCTATCAAAGGTAGCGAACGTCGGTAGAGTAAACCTCCTTGGCCTTTTGGTTCTAACTATATTTTTAATAAAGGGGGATTCGGTCAATTGGGCAGTGGCAAGCGATCGATTGGCTGGATAGCGTGATCTGTCGCCTTTTAGCGCGTCAATCTTCTGTTGCATCTGCATTCTCCATTCTGGGATGGGCTACAGGGGATTGACTTGACCCTCACTGACGATTAGGGTAATCTTGTCTGCTACCGGATCAGTTGTAATGTGAGGGGATCAGTGAGCGATTGCTCGAGCCAGCCTCTTCGTTCCGTTGTTGCCCGGGGTTTGTTACGCCTTCAGTGCTTTCCATGTTGTCTTATAGATCTGCGACATGTTGACGTAGAGCGTCGTTCTGTTGGGTTAATTGCTGAACATTAAGGCGTGCTAGCGGATCCCGAGCCTCTGGCTGTATGGGTTGTATGTGTGGTGCCCTCCTTTGATTCCTGGGGGGTCGATCCAGCTCCGCCGTATCATAGGGATTTCTTCTCGTATCCACCATGGTTACCATCTTTTTTTATTTGGAAAAACGACTAAACACTTCCCACAGACGGCGCCAAAGTGTAGGTATAGAAAATTGTTTAACTGATAATTGCCAAATAACTCACCCAGAAATAATGAATAGAATGTTTTCAGAGAAAGAAAAAAGATCTTGCGAGAGGTGGATTCGAGGATCCCTTTCATTGATAGTTTCATGAATATTTATACAAGTAGGAATTCAAATCCTTTTAGGACTTGAATTTCCTTGTTGACAGGTAACTTTTCTCTTAAGAAATTTGGATTCCTTTTTAAGTTGTATGTCTGTTTTTGATTTGGGCTTTGCAGTCTTGGGATGGGGTGACTAGGCCCTTGATAACTAATGACCAAGCCTTTTTGGGCTTTCTGTTGACACATGGGCTCAAGCTGATGTGGGCCTGATCCATTTTTTGTATCAGTTTAGCCCATTGGACCGAGTGTTAATTTTGCCCCTACACTTGGCAATGCCTTTTCTGTTGATTGTTCCTTTGTGGGCTCTTGGTTATTTTTATATTTTTCTCCGATAAAAGAATATAGTAACATGCTCATTCTCGGGCTTTTGTTGGGAAATATAATTAAGAAATTTTTTAAAGTCATTTTCCCTTGTACATGGATATGTGTTCTATGCCAAGTAAAATCCATTAGATAGAAAAAAATTCTTTTAAATTGTTTAGCAATAGAAAAAAATACTATTTTGTGAGTGATTTCACTGTAAAAGTGCTTACTCAGTTTTTAAATATAAACTCAGTCTTCTAATATATTGATGTAGGATAGGATACTGACTTTTTCTAGGTGCAGTTCGACCAGATCTTTTCAACTCGAAAAGAATCTGTTCCGATAGAAAATGACCCAATAATCAAAGCTAGTGGTTCATGTTACTTTTTGGAAGAATTCCATGGCTTCAAAATCGTGTTTTTGAGTGAAATGAGAAAACTGTTGAATATTTCAAAATTTCTATAAGAGGTCTAAATGAATTTGGATTTTTTTTGAAATTTGGTAGTTATCTTTATGTTGCCCAAGATCGGGCCGTGTCATCTCATCGGAAAGCCGATTGGTGTCTAGTGAGGGTAGCAATCCCTCCCCCACGCAATGACACTCATGCGATTCGAACCAATGACCTTTGGCTCTGATAGCAATTGTTGCCTTAGATCGGGCTGTGTTATTTCATCTGAAAACCAATTGGTGTCCAATGAGGATAGGTCATGCCTTTTTTGACATTCAACATCTAAGGCTGATTCGTGCAAGGAATGTCATTGTTGTATTCCCCCAATGCTTAGTTTAATCATTAGAAACTTATTTATATTTTTTCATAACTTTTAGAGACAATGTCAAATTGGACTATTTTTAGATTTTCTTTACTAGTATAAATTCTCTTCCTCAAACTTTGTGAATTCAAAGTTGTCCTTATTAACTCCAATGTTTAAACTCAAGGGAATTTGGGTAATTTTGATGACAACAAACTATTATAATGTAAATATAATATTCTACTTGAGTGTGATTATCAATAAGTTTAATTAATTAATTCATAGACCAATCTTAAAGAATTGAAGATCAAGACTGAGGATAACATAGTCTTTGGTGAGCGTTAGATTAACTTGTAAAGTTTTTTTTTTTGAATTAATTTATTTGAAAGCTCAACTACGGACTTAGTGGACTCTATCGTCCTCAATTTATTTGAAATATATAATTTAAATATTCCTAGATCCCGTAGACTTAGGTTATGAATCGAATTGAATCATTTTATAAGACCTTAGTTGACTTTGGATTTATTTAAGCTCATTTCAAAATTAAAATAATTCATCTTTCATAATTGAGCAAAGAAAGTCAACTAAGTTTCCTAAGTTAGTCGACTAACTTGGCAAGACAGAGCTTAACATATTTTCCGTATAAAGTCAATCAACCAAGTTGAGGATTTAAGTCGACTAACTTATTAAGTATTCAAGCCCAAACCAACTTCTATGTGTGAGTTGTGCAGTGTGGAAACGGTTCAGTTAATTCAATGTGAGTTGCTAATCCTTAGACCTAGAGGGGATGAATAGATCTTCTTGCCTAATTTTGATGATTGATTAATTACCTACAATGATTAACAATAAATCATCTAAATCAATTACAAAATAAATAAAGCAAGTAAGAAAAGTTAAAGATGACACCAAAAATTTTACGTGAAAACCTTAGAAAGGAAAAAACCACGGGGGTGAGGCAGATGCTTCCAGAGAAACCAATCCATTATCTCGAAGCAAAGTACAACATACTCTATCCCAGACTCACATCCACTCCACTATGACAATAACTTGATGCAGAGCATATTAGACTTACTTTTGTGACTCTTCGTCCAATTGCTGTAAACTCCTAGCTAATGCCATAATCCTTTCAGAAAGGTAGCTGGAATTACACAAATACTCTACAAGTATTTTGTTCCTTTCGTAGCGATCATTTCTCCTCCACAAGTATTTTGATGGATCATCGATGCATTCTTTCAATGATGCATTGATGAAGAATACTATCAAATCTCTTAGTATTCAACTTCATGATTGATTACAAAAATACAAATGAAAGATTACAACTTGATCATACTCAGTTTTGACATCGAATATTACCAATTACAAATATATATGTCACAGTATGAAGTCAGTCGACTAAATTATCACTTCAGTTAACTGAAGTTGTCTAGTGTGCTCAGGGGCGGACCTATGTGGAGACCAAGGGGGGCCATTGTCCCCCTAATTTTTTTCAGATTTCTATTTTATAGGGTCATAAAATAGTTGAAATTAAAATTACTAAAAGATTTACTTACCAAAAACATATCCCCCCCTCCATGATTTTGAAAATTCCTATTTAATAGGGCTTGTATAAATAGTTGAAAAGATTTACTCATAAAAAACAAATACATTAGAAAGGAAACTCTCATAAAGCTAACAAATAATCTCAATTTGAAATATTTTAAGTTTCATTTTGGAAATCTAGATTTATATATATATATATATATATATATAATTATATATAATCCATATTTAATTTTCTTCTCCTTGTTTTACTATTTTTGAATTTTAGATTTTTTGGTCCACTTATATATATGTATTTTATGTATGCCAAAATAGATATAATTCTATATACATGGAATATTAAATATATTTTTGTTTATACATGATCTGATTTTAATTTTTTTTTCATATTTAAAAGATATAGAATACTTTTATATATAAAGAATAATAAATTATTATTTGATTATATATATATATTTTAAAAAATATGCACTGAGTTTGTCCTCCCCCCCCCCCCCCCCCCCCGCTCCCCCAATTATTAGGTTTTGGGTCCGCCCCTGAGTGTGCTTAAGCAATTAATGGATACATTCTTTCAGTCGATTATTTTATTCAAATAGTGATTCGTGTGTGAGTGTGACTCAAAAAGTATATCAATTAAAAATTTTCACACTTCGCAATAGAACGAATTCCTTGCAGAATAGGGCTATCGAAAGGGGTATCGTACCTCAGGGATTATGGTCTGATGAGTTGGAAAACAGAATTAATTCTAATTAAATTTATAAGAAAAAAATTCTGATTTTTAAACTAAATTAATTAAAAAGTAAAATAAAATAAATCAAAGTAAACAGATAGTGAAGATAATATGAGAGAAATCTAGGGTGTTTGACTTCACCACTAACTCCACAATCAATGATCAATTGAATCAACTATAGGGGAATTACATCATGCATAAGTGGTGTCGGTGGCTACAAGCTCACCTTCATCCGTCAAGAAGATAACATATGATTAAGGTTAAGCCATGAACTATCTTCGATTGGCATGGGCCATCTGCCTAACTACTCTAATCTAGGGTGCAGTATGGTTCATCTTCTCTAGGCATAATCCATCAAAGCTCTTAATAATATATTCAGTGATTACCATTGTGTAATAATCTCTCTCATGATCACAGAAAACAAGAGAGATTGAGTTCAATAACAACAACTAAATATCTAAGATAAGATAAGAAATCATTGAAACTGAATTTACAAGACTTTTATTACTCAAATCTATAATAAAAATCCTCTGAATTACACAATCTATGCATGTATATAAAGGTCCCCAATAATTAAAACAATCAAACCATTGGTGCTTTGTTAGGGCTACATCAAAACCCTAGTGGATGAACTAGCCGCTCATGGTAGAAGAAAAAGTTTCAACTGTTGAGGAAGAAGGCATCATCTTCATGAATTATGCGTATGACTTCGTTCTCCAATGGCTCTGCAAATATATTTCTGTTCTCTTCTCAGCCCTCTCAGACTCTCCAATCCCTCCTCAAACTCTCTTAAACTCAGCCTCTTATTCTTCACTTTCTTCCCCAAGAGAATACACCAAAGTCCTAATCCAATTAGGAATAAATTAGGGTTTCCCGCAGCACTAATCAGGTGGGTTTTTTTCTGCTGACTTCGGCCCAACTTTTGACCCACTAGAAGCCTGATTTACCAAATTTTTGTGAAATACAAAAGTGTGCAGAATCAAATTTCGTTCAACCCCACTTGAAAATAATGTCGATTTGAGGTTCAGAAATAAGACTTCTGGTCTGTTTTCCAAAACGGGATTAAGACTGTATTATGTGCAGATTTGGGCTTTAGGCCTGAAACCTTCTTAAGCAGTTGTAATTCTCTTGTACCTCTTTCTTGGACTGATTTGAGTTGAAATAAATGGTTGAATGATTCTCCTTGATGTAGGCTTCATCTAACCATCTTGGATGTCTTCTTTAAAAGTCCAAAAGTTTGGTTTTAACTGAAATAATCATTAAGGCCTTGAAAATACAGAAAACACTAAAATAAAGTAAAATCACAAAATAATCTATCACTAAGAGAATAAAATACATAAGTTAAGAGGCTAGAATGCATAACATTCAACGCCTATCAAATAGTTGACCAATTAGCAAAGTCAATCGACTAACTTACATGATTTCAAAATTTAACCATTATTTTAACTGTCCATTCATGCACAAATGACCATATTTCTTAGAGGGGCTAAGTACAACTACTATTTGAACTCATTATTGAAGACCATTCATTGCAATCTAACATTTTTACCTAGATTTGAGCTTTTCACTAGTTCATTCATTAAAAACTTTTGGATCTTGAGCTTGTATTTGCAAATGATTCTTAAAGAGAGTTATTTTTGTACCAAGATCTTTCTATCTCATTTATTGATATTGTAAAAGGGTTAGTGTAACCCTTGAAGAATAAGTGTTTGGTCAAAACTTTAACTTTGGCTATGCAAGCGTGCCAGAGTCAGTCTTGACACTCAAATTGAGAAAAAACCAAACTATCCTTGTAAATATGACATGATCAGTCACTAGGATCAAATCAATTTTAACAATAATCAGGTGATGTGAGAAGGCTAGGATCAGCCTTTTTCTTAGGTTCTTCAGTACCTCAATTAAGAGTATTTCAATGAGGTTAGCTTGGAAATAAAAGTAAAGAAAGTTGTAGAACATAAAGAATGCTCCACAATATTCAATCCTATTCAAACACTAATATTCACTCTATTTATCAAACAGTGAGTTTTGTACAAAGTACAAGAGTTTGATACTAGACTAAATGAAAATCTAGGAATGAAAGTGCAATATAATAAGGAAATTGCAAAGAATAGTAAGTACAATACGATAGGAATTGAAATATAAGTTGAAAGACTTGTGTTGATTTTGGGACCTCTGTTTCACTCCCTTTTCCAGGTATTTATAGGTGAGTCTCAGCAGTTATGGGAATTTATTGATTTTGAATTCAAAATTTTAACTATTCAAACAAATCTTCCTTTAGTTTTGGATTTTGTGCCATTTGTCATCATTTGATTGGCTAAATACGATCCCAAATTTGTATCTACGTACTGTTTTGTCTTCTTTCACATGCATTTTTAATTTCATCATGTGACTGAACCACATTAGTGACTAAATCACGTGACTGAGCTATCATGTAAACTGAACCGCATTAGTGACTGAACTGAATCACATAAGCGACTAAACCATATGAACCTCCAAGGCTACTCCATAAAATTAATTTATAGTGTAAACACTAAGTGACATGTATTTCAATTAGCAAAAGAGAGAGAAAGCTTGTGAAGCTTTGTAAAAGGTTTACTCTTCATCTGTGAAAGAAAGTCATAGTAGATTTGAGAATCCTTAAGAGGGCATCTTAAGGCATGGACACATGCAGAAGTACTGAACTACACTACATCTTCATGAACATTTATAGCTTTTGTTTTGTCAGTTGGTATTAGAGCCTTGATGCTATCCTAGTCTGATGGCAAATGATGGTAATGATATTAACCTATTTGACAACAATGATTGTGGAGTGCAGGCCCTTTGGGCATCTATACATGTTTGGAAACAACAGTTGGATCAAATTGAATGCATAATGTGGGATATTCAACAAGTAATTACTAGTATTAGGATTAGTGGCAACTAGGTCTGTGATCCAGTTCTAGAGGAGATAGTGGTATCAAAGATGATAATAATTTTGTATAAGTAACTAGTGATTCTCATGAGATTGATTGTGAGAAAAAATTCTGTTGCTTTAGCTCTTGTAGTTAAAGATAATGAAGTTAAGGATGTGATAACATTCATTCCTTTACACAACCTGGTAGCTAGATAATGAAAAGGGCTTCAACACGACAAGAGAAGATGATGGTGACAAAAAGGGAGCACAAATTAAAAAGATGGATTAGGAAAAGAATTACACGTCACACAAGCTCTAATAGTGAAATTAGCATGTGAAGAAAAATTGGGTATATTAAAAATTAGTTACGATGAAGCCAAGTTAAAAAAAAAATGAATCAAAAATATCAAAAAATAAGTATGAAGAAGGCTATCGGAAGAAGTTGAATGAAAGGGAAAATAAATAGCTGAATCTTTTTTAACAAGTTTATAAAGCATTAAGCTCAATTCGTCAATGTTATGAAATCTTATTGATACTCATATATGATGAGTCACTTTATCTGCAACCAAATTTGAGGACGAGTTTTTCACAGAAGTGAAGTAGACTGATGTAGGACAGGTTACCAATTCTTTTCGGGTGTAGTTTGATCAGATCTTTTCGACTCAAGAAGACCTATTCTCGATCGAAAAATGACCCAATAATCAAATCCACTAGCTTTTGTTGTTCTATGTTACTTGTCGGTCAAATTCCATTATTTAGGGCCACAAAATTGCATTTTTTAGTCCTAGAAGAATGTCAAATATTTTAGAATTTTTATTAGAGGTCTAAACGAATTTGGATTTTTATGAAATTTGGTAGTTATCTTAGATTAATCATAAGAAACTTATCTCTATTTTCTCATAATTTTTAGAAAGTGTCAAATTAGACTATTTTTAAGATTCTTCATTTTTTTATTAGTATAAATACATGTATTGCAAGAACAGATTGATTAACTCATTCCGTCCTTACAAATATTTTCAGAATTCTCTTGCTTAAACTTTGTGGATTCAAAGTTGCCCTCTTGTTTTTTCATGAACATCCATAGCTTCCATTTTGTCATATATTATACTAGATCAAAGGAAAAAATATAATGAGATTTAGATCTTATTTGATAAATTTAAAAATATAAGAACTAAATTTTAAGCACTGTAGTTTAAGTGCTAATTATATATTGAAAAATTATTTATACTTGTTAGAATTTTAGTTGTACAAAGTGATAAGTGAAGTGTCTCCTACTTATAATTTTATTTTATTTGAACTGATACTTATTGTTTTAGTAATGTTCAAATCTCGCTTTCAATTAAATTAGATAATCACTTAATTTTTTTATAATTTAATTTTGAACTGAAACATCACCTTAACTGTTACAAAGAATGCAGGGTTGGCCTTATGGGCTGAGTCAGCATATATATAACAATATTTTATAGTTGCAGTAGTTATTATTGATACGAGGTTTAAACTAATATTTCAGATGTAAACTGATGGTCACTAGCTACCTTCTGAAGGATTATCATCCACACAAGGTTAATAATTGAGTAAATTAATATAATTCCTACAATGGGTAATGTCTATGATCATATCTGTAGGTTAAGGCTTGACTAAATTGATACAATTCCTACTATGGGTAATTTCTATGATCATCTTTGTATTCAATCTATATAAAAATATTAAGCATTTCACAAGTACTTAAATAAAGAGAAATTATTAGTTGTAATGGTGATACACGTTACATGACTGGATATCACAATCTAATGAATGCAAGTAACGTGATAAAAAAAAAAAAAAAAATGACAAACCTTTGTCATTTTTTTGAGTTGTTATACCATGTTAGTCATGTGACTTGTATCACCTTGCAAGGTCTGTCATGTTTTTTTTTTCTATCTCGTGACTTGTATTCATTGAATTGTGATTCCATATCAATCATTTGGCGTGTGTATTAGCATTCCCAACTAATAATTTCTTCTCAACACGGTATGTGTATCTATCCTTAGTATGTAAGAGAATCAAGGCTGTACATGTGTAGTTGACTATAATACACACCACCAATATATAAACAAGTACTAGGCATTGTGTTTGTTGTAGGATTTCTGATAGACTAACAATAATAATTTTATTACTGTAATTAAAGAAGGACCGAATTATTATAGAATAAATGAGAAACATATAGAAGAGTTTCTTTTACTAATGAAAAATGCTAGGACAACGTGGGGAGGGGTTTTGATTAATTATCTTCTCCATTCAACTAGTTTTGGAATATTGAAACCCCACCAATCCTGTCATTATATATATATATATATATATATATATATAAGTTTGTATTATTTTTTGGAACTTATTTATTCATTTACAACATATGCAGAATGATATTGGTAATATATCATGGATCACGCTCATTTGTCCATATGATAAGTTGAAATGTTGCTCGAAGCTTCGAAAGAGCTCCCATTTTGTCACTAAAAACATTATTTTCAAACTCTTTTCAAAATAAAATCAATTTTCACATTTTTTCCCAGCACTTTTAAACTTAATTTTGATTTTGGAAAAATCATTTTCATGGTTTTTTTTTTGAATTTTTAAAGCTTTATCCAAAATTTAGAAATTTGACAATATTGCAGTTTAGCATAATGGTCATATTAGTGCATGATTTTAATAAACCATTAAGAACATGATTAAGACACATTCTTAAACATATTTAGGTACATTTAGATTCTGTTCACATTATTTAAGCATGGTCATTAGGTCCTAAGACATAGGCACCCTAGGTCGGTCACCTATCGAAATTTCGTCAATAACTTATCAATGACTTATCAATGCATTGTAATGCACATTTTTCAAAACTTTTGAAATTTCTTAAATTTTTCAAGATTCCAAAAATTTCTCAAATCGTTTTTACACTAAATTATTAACTCCAACATATTCAAAAACTTATTTTCAAAACAAAACTCTGTCAAAACGGAATACCCAATGTCAAAACATATCTATTTTTTAATTACGTTGAATTTAATTATTTCCTTATACATAGATCGACATCACATCATTAATCTTATTCGTCAAATCATACGAATGTCATCTCATAAAACCATCACATATAACTCATAATTACATACTGTAGCCAGATGATCTAGCACCAACTCGATTTTAGGTGGTAATTCCATCCCTTAGGCCCTATTTAAAAATATTAGGACACGACAATGATATATTATTTATATAATTCAAGCTCATAGTAAATACTTTGTGCTCAAATGTAGAGTTTGATATCAAGTGTAGTCCTTAATATTTATTAACAATATTACTACAAAATGATACAAGTAGAGTATTAATAATATTGATATAAAAAGAAGAGAGTTTTTTAAAAAATTAGAATAATTGATTAGGGAGGGAGTTAAAGAGTTTCAGAATAAATAGAATAATTATTTGTTCATATACTTTGATGGGGGAAGTCATTCTTATCTATGAGCTTGAATAGACAACATAGTTGTCTTCTCTACATATATTTTTTAAAAAATTGGGCTTATTTGGTTCACTTTCTTCGACCAGTTTTCTTTTTTTTAAGAACTGAAAATTAGAAAATTACACAATTAAAAATATATTTGGTTGACAGTTTTTGAAAATTATTTTTAAAAAAAATTAATTAAAAAAATGTTTTCAAATAATTAATTATCTTGTATAATTCTTCGAAATATAATTTTAAATGTTTTTAGAAGACTGATTCAAATATGCCATTTGTGTCTATTTGAAATAAACAACTTTTAGAAATGATATTAAAAATTTAAAAAAAAATCATTTTTTTTTCGGATGAAAAAGTCATTTCCATTTATAAGCTTCAACAAACACAGTTGTCTTTTCTACACAAGTACGTTCTTAATGCCAGCATGATTGGAAATAAATGAAAAAAAAAAAAGAAGGAAATAGAGGAATATGTTTATTTTTGTGTTTGGTATGGTTTTTTAATGGAAAGGAAATAAAATGAAAGGGTTTGAAGGGATAAATGAAAGATGAAGAATAACTTTTTTTTATTCTTTCAAAAATGGAAAGAAATGGAAGGAAAAGAAAGGAAATACTACCATCTTTTAATGAAACTTTGTTAATACCAACTTTATATTTATTTTGATAAAAAACTAAAATTTGTTTTTTTAAAATATAAAAAGGTATAATGGTAAAAAAATTAAATAGTTTCATTTTCTTTTTTTCTTCAAACATGTTAACTATCATTTCCTTTCTTTTTCTTTATTAATCAACCAAACACAATAAAATTTTAACAATATCATTTTCTTTTCTTTCCTTTCTCTTGTTACGAATGTTCTCTCTTTTTTTTTTTTTTTCCATGTACCAAACATAGCCTTAGGAAGTCTCTCTATTCTAAATTGGCAACTTTTAGTTATTATTAATTATATTAATGATATATAAAATTTAAAAAGTTCCATGTAAAAAATAAAAAAATCTATTTACATTTACATAAGAGTATAGATATAGATATTTATATATAATCTAGAATCAACACAGCTATATTTTTTTCTGCATAGGTCGCCTTTTAAGAAAGTAGGCTAGCCTTTTAAGAAAGTTAGCATGTCCATTTCAAAATGGACAGATTTTTAGTAATTAAAAATAATATTAATGATATAAACTTTCAATTCTTTTTTTAGATAGCTAGAGAAGCCACTTGTAATTATAAGCTTGAATAGACACTATTATGTCTTTTCCACAAAGGTACCCTTTTAAGAAAGTTTGTATCTATATAGTCGAACTAGTCAAAGTCACTTGTAATTACTATAAGCCTGAGCCGACACCATTATGTCTTTTCCTCAAAGTTACCTTTTTGAGAAAGTTTGTATCTAGTGGAAGTAGACATAGACAACCAAATCGTTTAGTTCTTATTATTGATATAAAAAATTCAAAACTTGTATATAAAAATTAAAAATTCTATGAACATTTTTACGGAGTGTATATATATACATATATATATATATATATGATTACTTGTTAGAAATTCTTGTATGTAAGAAATTCTTGTATATAGAGTAATGAATCTAATGATTTTTTTTCACCGATGAATAAATTTTTTATACACACTAAATATATTAACTCTTGAATATAATTTACCGGCCAACATATATATATATATGTATATATATTTTTTTTGATAAAAGATTAGAGTAGCTCAACTACCCAATCTACATTTATCAGGAGTTGAAAAACTACAGAAGATAATAAATAAATAAATAAAATGGATGGTATGGAATAGTGAGAAGACAAAACCCCAATTAATACAAAGCTGGCATGATAACTACTTTAAGAAGATCAAAAGGTAGCCTAGATACACATCTTGCTAATGTACATTAGTAGGAATATAACAGAAAATTTATTTATACATATATATATATATATATGTGTATATATATATATGTATGATCATTTTCATATGTATATAGGTCTTGCATACAAAGAAAAAAACACAACCGAAAGCACGATTTTTGTGCAGATGATCTAGAACTTATTCATGGCAACAAGTCGAGATGGACTGAGAAGGCTATATGAGGAGGCATGACCACCCTTAGCTTTAAAGCCACAACCCCGAGGGATGATCTGATCATCATCATCAGAGTGATCCATTTCCATTAAGACCTCATAGAAGAGGTCAACATTGCATGGAAGCTCAATAGGTCCTTCACTGTTGAATCCATATTCTAACTCAGCTTCTTCAAGTAGCATCTTGAAGAGTGGGTGGTTGGCATACTCAGTCTTGATCACAAACCTTTGCTTCTGGGGTCCAACATACACTGAGAAGCAACCTTCTGGAGCCACTCGCCGCCCTTTCTTTGAACGCCGCTGCTTTTCCTCCACCTTCACCTCCTCTGGCTCCGGTGCAGCCCTAATCATCTGAGGCCACGACTTGTTCATCATCAAAGCATGTGGAGTTTTCGATGAACTCTTGTTGCCAATGCCACCACCAGATGACCAGCATCGCTCCAACGTCCTTATGATCACCCCTTTCTTCCCTTTTCCCTTAATCAAATTCATTTAATTTCACTGAATTGTAACTAGGAACAAATAAATAGCTCACTAAATTGTACAAAAGGACCAGAAAGCCAAAAAAAAAGATGGATGCTGAGCTTAAAATACAGACACAACACCTACCTTAATTGGTAACAATTAATTAAAATGAACAAAGACTTAAAATGGAGATTAAATACTATGAAGGAATTGCGTTTTCTTTGTCACCCTCTATCATAAGCCAAATAGAACATGACTTTCACCATTGGCATCATTGTGTTGCTCATACCTAGCTTGGAATCAGTAGTACTAAAATCATGCAAATTAAACAAGATAAATAATCCCCGAAGAATTCTAAATATATATATATATATATATATATATAATTGAAGGCTTAGGAAGAAAATAAGGAAGGTTTCATGAGAAGTGTTTATGATGTGAAGAGCTTGATGATTGAGAACCAGAAGTAGTAGATGATAGGACAGGAGAGAACTTCACAGGCTAGGTAGGGTGTGCTTACAATTGAATATGAGTTTGTTGATGATGGATTAAGATAAGCACACATGGAAGTATATATAAAGGGCCGCTAGGGCGTATGATGATGTAGTTTCTATGAAATAAGCAGCCATCAGATGTAGAAATTACATTTTTTAAAATGTAGTTTTGTCATGGCATGAGTTGACAATAGGCGGCCATTTGCTTTCTGATATGTACAACTTGCCTTTTGGCTCTTTATTTTAATCAATAAACTACTTTTAATGGGTGCCTACATGTCAACTCTAAATTGGCCTCTTTTTCCTGATATGATTGTTTTTGATACCTAATGCTTACAATGACATGAAGAGTCAGGCCAGTTCCTGTGAATTGAGTGCCCATAAGCAATTAAGTGGACAAGCTTACAAACAAAATTTAGTGGGGGACATAGAAGAGAAATTTCATCCATTAGCAGAATTAAGATTTCTACTATCAATACCATAGACTATGTAAAGTTAAAGTTTTTTTTTTCAAAAAAAGAACAAAATTTTGATTTATATATATATATATATATATAGTGGGGGACATAGAAGAGAAATTTCCTCCATTAGCAGAATTAAGATTTCTATTATCAATACCATGGACTATGTAAAGATAAAGTTTTTTTTTCAAAAATTTGATTTATGCTATATATATATATATATACACACACACGGACAAGGATATTCTTTAGCCAAATCTTTCTTAGAAAATTCGCAGACTTCAATCTTGTGGTTTAGATTCAGCCATATAATTATCTTGTTAAATTCAAATTTAAAATTTTTATTACAACTTAATTGGTAAGTGCTAAAATTGAATAAGATTACGAGGTGACTGAATCTGAACAGTTAAAATTGAGGTCTGCGAAGATATTCTTCAGCCAAATCTTTCTCATAAACTTTGCAAAAACCTTAATTATACAATTCAGATTCAGCCACATCATCATCTTGTTCAATTTTAGCACTTACCAATTCAGTTATAATATATAGTGCTTGGGAATCAACAATTACACACACTTTCTAAAGTAGATTTATTTTTTATCATGGCAAGAAAAAAGTTATACACCTACTTTTTGTTTTTATTTTAGAAAGTTGAGATATTGTTAAGTTACTATCTTAAGTTTGGAGACACGAACGTTCAAGGGTGAAATAAGTGGATAAGAATAACCATAACCCTTTACAATTAACTATCCTATTACGATAGGGTAGCCGGAGAGGTCACATACTAAGACACTAATCAATGAGCTAGATACACAAACAATAGCACTCAACTGTACGTGCCTTTCTTTTTGACTGACACCATATCGGTGCCCTTTCGATTCGTGAATCGTGATGAATTTTCCTTTTTCTATTACATGGATTAATTGTTGCCTTGATCCACTTCACCAAAAATGTGACAAACAAATCACACATATATGGCATTGATTTTGCCCTTATTTAGATTTTCCATGGAGACCACTAAGAATATAAGCAGCACTACAATATGAATTTGCCACCTTAAACATCATGATGACCGTCTGTTTTCATATACGCACTTCTTTTCTGTAGGAATAGCAATTCTTCCACAAGTGGGTTTGGTAAATGGTAATTATTAGGTATTTAGGCATACATATCAACAGAGAAGTATTTGGATAATCTAGGTGTGTTGATTTGATTCCGTAAATCTGAAATTTCGATTTTGTGAATCAAATTAAATTTTTTGCTCAATAATTCAGTGATAGATTCTTAAATTAAAAATTCGTAGAGATCAGATCTGGTTATGAATTAGGTTTCAAAATCTAATTCTATTCCATCTGTGATTCCGACCACGGACAATAATTAATTTTTATTATCGAGAAAAATAATAACTATTCATTGATTGGGATCCTATATAAGGTTTGTTTGACATGCGTTTTGTTTTTGTTTTTCTGTTTTGTTTCAGCATTGTAAAAATAAAACATGTTTGGTACTATCCGTTGTGTTTGAATAGTGTCAAAACGTTTCAAAATCTTGGGCCGAAATTTAAAACACCATTTTGGTGTTTTTATTGTGTTTCAGTAATTGTACCAGGAAAAATAAAAAATAAAAAACAAAAAACACTTAGAGAGTGTTTGGATTGGTAAGACAAGAGATTCAGAGTCCAAAAAGAGCGTTTAAAGGAAGTTGGGGTACCAGCTTCCTGATTTATCTTCTGTTTCTCTTTTTTTTTTTGCATAAAAGCCAAAGCAAAAACTCTGTTAAACAGGACCTTAAAAGAGATTTTCCTGCCAAATGTGTTTTTGATTTTATTTAAAACACACTCGTAACAAAACACTTGTTCTATTTTAGACAGAAATAGAACAATAAAAAAAAAAACACATGCCAAACAGGCCCATAGCCGACGGAGTAAATATTTTCCTGTCCCAACCCCCGGCCATGACTAGGTCTCTTTCTCTCTGTCTCTCTCTCCGACAGCCCCATTATATATGACTGATTCAGTGCATGGACTTTAAACAAATACCAGCTAACAAACAAGCCACTAGTTGCAAGTTAATTAGATAAAATTCAACGCAGGTGACCTACTGATCAATGCAGTTTTGACATTAACTTTCCAATAGGCATCTTTTATTTTTCTTCCTTAAAAAATCTTTGATGTGAATATATGCTTAGGTTTTCAAGGTCAACTTCATATTGTGAGGTTTTTAGTTTAACACGTCGAGAGAACTTAAATTAATTCTCATTATTGAACTAATCGTTTTAGACATTTTCAACCAATTCAATACTGCAAATACATATATATATATATATATATATATATATATATATATATATATCCTTGATTAGTCTATTCCATTCCTCCCACCGATCTTTATCTCTTGAAAATTATAAATTTTGGAGGTGATATAACATTTTTTGAAGAGAATTAAATTAAAATAAATATTTGGAAGAACTAAAAAACATAGAAGTCCATCATGTACATATCGTATGCCCTACCTAAAAATCTTATTACACAAAACTAGTACTTTGTAAACATTAATTTGAGTTTTCGTATAACCATCTTTGCCACTCGAACAAGCATCTTTACATTTGTTAGTTCAAACTTTTACTATTACGTCAGTGATGACGCTTTAAAGTTGCACAAAAACTTTTACCATTACATCAGTGATGACGCTTTAAAATTAAACAAAATTAATACTTTGTAAACATTAATTACAGTTATTGCATGACCATCTTTTCCTCTTGAACCTTTTAATTATTATTGTAATCACTTTAATTCAATTAAAAGTGATTGAGACTTATATAGTCTAAATTCTAAAATTTCTTGTGAAAATTTTGAACTCCATTAGAGTAAATTTCAAATTTGATAAGACCCCACCTCAGCTACCAGATGCTTCCCTGCCAGATTAGTGTCGTTGGAGGTTTAACGGTCACTTTCATTTTGCCGTTTCATCGGGCCTTTAGAAATTATGCTGGAATGTTAGATTACACATGTTAGTTATTGTGTGACCATCTTTGCCACTCCAAAATGCATCTTTACACCTGTTAGCTCAAACTTTTACCATTACGTTATTGATGACGCTTATTGCACAAAATTAGTACTTTGTAAGCTTTAATTTGAGTTACTATGTGACCATCTTTGCCAATCGAACATGCATCTTTTACATTTGTTAGCTCAAACTTTTACCATTATATCAGTGATGACGCTTTAAAATTGAACAAAATTAGTATTTTGTAAACATTAATTAGAATTATTGCGTGACCATCTTTGCCACTTGAACCTTTTAATTATTATTGTAATCACTTTAATTCAATTAAAAGCGATTGGAACTTATATAGTCTAAATTCTAAAAGTTCTTGCGAAAATTTTGAACTCTATTAGTGAAAATTTCATGTTTGAACTACCATATGCTTTCCTGCCATATTAATGCCGCTGGAGGTTGTAACGGTTATTTTCATTTTCCCGTTTCATTGGGCCTTTTGAAATAATGTTGGAATATTAGATTACACATGTTAGTTATTGGGCTGGTTGGGCTGTCTAGCGCTTGCAAACATTGTTTGATTGGGGTATTTAAAATGGCCATTGTTCATATTTCTTGGAACTCTGTACGTATTTACACGTTTATACAATTAATTTGAAATTTTGAAATAATTTACAGAAATGATAATGGTATCTTGCATCTAATAACCAATAAAACACTTGTCAAGTTAGGAAGCATGGACACGGATACAACACGACACGGACACCGTGATATGAGAAAGGATAATGCTACTCAGGCAGAATTCATAGGCAGAAAGTTTTACATCCATTGGATATATGTGGTGAGTGTATGTGGTGGGGCCTACCACATGCATTCAATGAATTTAAAATTTTTTGTCTATGAATTCTGCCTGAATAGCATTACCCTATGAGAAATTCTAAAAAACAGAATACAAATACGGTGATGATACAATTATAAAATAATCAAATAATATATTAATATATATTTATTATTCAATAAAAAAAAGATTACATTACATAAGTACTTCGATTCATGATCAAACAATTAAGAACCAAACAAATTTATAACCAAAAATAGACAAATAGATTAAAATATATTATAGAACTAGACTTATTTAGTCATCTACATATATTTAACTCAGATTGTTAATCATAAATCAGTCCTATATAAATTTCTTTAAAAAAACTTGAATATAGATTACTGTTACGAGGTTTCCGATACGTGTCCGAGGAGTGTTCAAGGAGTGTCCGAAAAGTGTTCAAAAAAGAAAAATGTTAGGACACTTTTACGAAGTGTCTGACACATTCGGTGAAGTGTATGTGCTTCCTAGTTGTAAAGTAAACGTGATACACATGCACTCATGCCATTTTTAGTATGCTTAAATACAACTTAGAATGCAAATTCAATTAAACTAATTCAAACCGACACTAAATAAGATTAAAAATTTTAAAATCTGGCCTTAGAGTTCTAAATATCTGGTCAGTGAGATGGAGAGGCACATTTAGATACAACCCTAAAATCACATTGGAGAGGCACATTTAGACACGTGACCCTAAAATCACATTGGAGACGCACATATAAAAGCACCTCATGGTCTTCCTAATGTAACTTATAAATACAATCTCAAGATGTTGTCGGGCAGGTTTTTATCTATGTCACGTGGGAAGGAAGATGATTATTAAGGTCCTGTTTGACGGAGTTTTCTGATTCTAAAATTCTTTTTATTTGAAAGGCATTTGAAGAATTTCTTCAATAGAAGGAATTTTTAAAAAAAAGTTATTTGGTGGATGAATTTTTTGAAATTCCTTCCACAATTAACACAATTTTAACTTACAAAATTATCCTTAATAATTACTCTCAATATGTAAGTTTCACGAATAAAAGGAGGCAAAATTGTCTATAAAATTTGTTACTTAAAAGAATTCTGGCTTTCTTTTGAAAGCAAGTTTTTCCGACTTCCTTTGAACGAACTTTTTAGGACTTCGACTTTCCATTTTCCTTATTTCACTAAATACTAATATTTTTTGAAAATGACTTCTTAAACTTGAAAGCCCGTTTCAATCTTCTAGAAGCCCCAAACGGGCACTAAGTCTAGTTGTCCAAATAATAATATCAAAGAATAAGCTGGGAAGATAAGGTGAAAAATGTATCCTCAAGAAACATAGAGAAGAAAACCTAATAATAAAAAAACCTAATAAATAGCTATAAATCAAAAAATAGATAGTCATAAAATTAGTAAACAAATAATATACTTAAAAATGGAAAAACAATGGCCATGGTGGTGGTCTAGCTTCTAAAACCATTTAAATTCCAAGGATAGAACAACAAATTTTTTTATGTAAATTAAACTTGAAAGACAACTTGTTAATCTTTTTTGGGACAATGCATTAATTGCATGTCCCTTAAAAAGTTTTTATACAAAAAAATGGATAACTAATTAATATGAGATGGAGGAGGTAATAGGAGATTATTAGGTAGTTCCGGGTTAATAGCAAAGCAATGTGTCCCTTTTTATTCTAACACTGGTCGTGGTGACATATTAATATTAGCTCGGGACAAGTAAGCCCCGAACTACCTAATAATTTATGGAGTAATAGAATTGTAAATAAAATTTTATTGTTTAACATAAGCAACATGACGTTGTGGCAATGAACTATTTTTCATGTAAGGTCAATCTAATGATAGAATGGTTCTATCAAAAAATAAGGATCTGTGGGGATATTTTTAAATATTTAACTAGAAGTTAGCAGACTTTAATAGATTTAATAGAAAATAGTTAGCGAAGAATAATTTACATACATTTATGCATGTGAGAGATTAACCAAAATGGCAATATTTCAATATTTCCTCAATAAATAAGGTTGCAATAAATGCTACATTTGCCCCCTCAACGCCTGAATTTTGTACAATTCGAAGATTAGCACAATTAAGGAGCTCCAAAGATTCGAAATCTCCTCCAAAGATGAAATTTCATTGTCACTTATTATTTCAAGTCATAAACAATATTCGTTTATGGATTTGATCTCAAATTGAGTCCCGATCAATTCGATGATTAGCACAATTAAGGAGATCCAAAGATTCCAAATCTCCTCCAAAGATGAAATATCATCGTCACTTATTATATAAAGTCATAAACAATATTCGAGTCCCGATTAAGGCTATACACTCAATTTTAATCCCGGTCAAAATTAGAAAACCCTAATCACCTGTTGAACTCAATCCAAGGGTTCAACACATATTTTTACATCACATCATTAAATTGTAGCATTTGATTTTGAATGAGCCCACCAATTAACCCATTTTTAGTTAATTTCTCAAATTAAGATTTTGGGCCCATACTAATTCCCGAATCTTACTCTGAGCATCATTGTATGTTGGAAAATTTAGTGTTAGATTATCATTCTTCAAATTCATTGAAGTTTTTAGTAATTTATTTTGAAATCACGAATGAGTATATTGTTTGATGATAATAGAACGATAATTTGTGATATTTGAAGACCAATGAAGTCTCCACATAACCTACATTAGGATGATAGTAAAGTTTGTGTTTTAATACCGAATTCCTTCATTATTTTGTGTTTGGATTTGTTTTGAAAATGTTTGAAATAAATTTGAAAAAGTTTAAAGTGTTTTTGAATTGGTTTACAAAATATGTTTGTGAGCACCAATATTTAGTTTTATGAGGTATAAAACTTAGCAAGATTACAAATGAACTGAGTTGTTCATGAACTAATCATGATTGACTTGTTAAAAATTTGGATCGAATTCAATTTTTGAACTAGTTAATAAATGAACCGATTTTGAACTTTGTTAGATTTGGTTCATGTAGGCTTGTGAACACTAAACTCGTTAGGTTTGTATGTGTTTATGGACATAGGCTCATGAACACGTTTATGAACAATTGTATGCATGAATATGAATTTATGAACATAGGCTTGTGTAGACTTGTTTAAGTTAATAAACGAAACAAAGCAATATTAAAAACAATTTATAGTTTTAGGTTGACATATGTAGGTGGTCATATATTTCAGTCAACATGGTAACACCACATCATCAACAGTGGCCTACTTAGCTTGGTCAAATGGTTAACGGGCAAGTCACATGACAATGCCATATCATCAACAAATGACCCACTTAGCTTGGTCAAACAGTCAACAGAAAAGTTACGTGACACATACCACTTCATTAAACTGAAGACTTGAAGAGCTGAGTTGGAAGTAGGACTCAGGAATAACTGGGATTCGACGAGGTACTTGGTTTGGTGGTTGAATTCTAGGGTCCATCGAGTCAATATTCAGCCTGGCTTGTAGAGAGAAAAATACCATTCATTCTCATTTTAATTAACGTTGCTTTATAATTATTTGAGAAATCTATCTCTTTTAATTATTGTGTTAATAAAATGCTAAGAAAAAGGATGTCCAATTAGGGAAGGATCCCAAGAGAAGAACAAGAGAAAGCTCTCATGCTTTCTCACACCCATCTCATATGGAAGCCTTTTACACACTTTGAGCCCTCTGTACTCTTAAGCCCACAGTTTCTTCATACTCTCATTGGGAGGAGAAACCAACTAGATTGGGAGCTCTCATGCTCTCTCACTCATACTTTCTAAATC
The DNA here is from genome assembly GCA_026545225.1 of Cornus controversa. NCBI lineage: Eukaryota > Viridiplantae > Streptophyta > Magnoliopsida > Cornales > Cornaceae > Cornus > Cornus controversa. The sequence goes on along the minus strand of CM048846.1, from coordinate 81,284,866 downwards.
TTCACCAAGGGAGTCAATGTGGTACTTTGCCTACTGTTATCTTCTTCTTATTTCTCTCTCAAGTATGGTTGGACTTCTACCTCTCTCAGTCTATCACGAATCTCTATCATGTTGCGAGTGATACCTCATTTATATTTTATATTGTGTTATTCCAAGAACTTGTGAGTTGCGCGGTGTGGAAGCGGGTGCAGAAGTTATATTTAAAACCTAGAGGGGGCAGATCGGGAAAAAATCACAAGTGAGGTTTTGTAGCTCCAGAGAAACAAATCCACTATCATCAAAGTAAAGTATAATAGACTCTGTCCCAGACTCACACCCACTCCACTCTGACAAGAACTTGATGAGGAACACCTCAGACTTACTATTGTGACTATCTCGTCCAATTACTGCAGATTCTCGGCTAACATCAATATCTTTGTAGAAGGGTAACTGAAAGAACACGAACACTTAGCAAGTATTCTATCCGCTTCATAGCACGATCTTCTTCTTCTTCCTCACCAACGAACAGTTGCAGAAGAAACCAATCCAGTAATTTGATCAAGAAGAAATCTCTGAAGCATTCTTTGAACAGTTGATCAAGAAAGAGAGACACCCTAAATCACTCAGTGAATATATGTGTGCTTTCAAAAATATAAACAAAGAATTGAGGAAAAAATTCCTTGCTAGAAAAATATCTCAATACTTTCTCTCTCTAAAATATGATTTATTGTCTGTTGAAATCATAATGAGAGAGAAACCATATGAGATTTTTATAGAGATTAAAAACTCTAATTTTTCTTGAAAAATAAGTTAAAAGTCAAAAGAAAACAAGTCCCAAAGTTTAAGGAAATTTTAGAGTCAAATTCGGGTCAAAATAGGACACCAAAAGACAATAATCGTAGAATAGAAGCCTTGGACGGGTCCAACTCCTGTAGCAATCTAAAATGAGATGCTGAGACCTTTTTGACCAGTCCATCTTAAACCCTGGACCGGTCCAACCTTGAATATGTCCATATTTTGCTTAAAAATTCCTCTATTCAAGGTCAGAACCTTCCAGTTTAAAAAATATGTGTTCTCACCACTTTACCTGGACTACGTGACTGACGAGTGTAGAATATTGGATGTTTGTCGTTGCTTTTCTACACTTCATACAAAAATAAAACCTGCAAAAATTCTACTAAAAATTGTATAGTAATAAGCAGGGTTGAACCACTCTCAAGTGAGATTTCGAATGAGCTCAAATTCACACACTAATTTATGGAATGAAAATTATTTTTTTTTAAAAACATTTTTTATTTTGGAATTATAATGAATAAATAAAACTATAATAATAAAATAAATCTCAAGGGAAGGGAATCCACCACCACGAATCCACATAAATAAATTTTCTAATATTCTTATTTAGTTTTTCCTCCAATAATCAATACACTTCACCAATTCAATTAGAACTTGAAAATTTGAAGGAAAATATGGAATAAAAAAGAATGACTTGATTATATATGAGAAAGACATTTCTTTACTTAATCTGATGCACATTGGCTAGCTAGGTAAACAGTGGTAGACATTCTTCGAATTACTATTATTTGGCAAATACGAAGAATCCTCCCTCTAATTTAAGAAAATAAAAATTCAGAATAGAAGAGTAGAAGAATGCTCTTAGAAGAAAAAATTAGACAAGAAAATAAAATAACTTACTTATATTTCATCATAATGGCTTCATCACTCCTTTGAGAATTGTGTTTATAAGAAAAATAAAATGAATACAAAAAAAATATTTACAACTACACTTTATTTTTTTCTACAATTTCTAACTCCCTTCATCATCCCCTAAGACCCCCTATTTATAGAGTTAAAGGGGAATGGTTTAGGTGGGAAAAATTTTAAATACAAAATTCATAAACAAAAATTCAAAATATAAAATTCAAAATAAAAAATTTTGAATTTAAATATCTAATATTTGATCTCCATATCTTTAATTTGAACTCTGGACTGTAGACGTGGCCGTGCAGAAAAGTATTTTGCAAAGTTTTGAACTTGAGACCTCTTGTGAAGTAGATTGCACAGAATACCATCTCTCCTACAATTATTCTGATGTTTATTTTAGGCTATATATATCATTTTTAGGCATTTTCTGCTGTTTTTCTTCTTATTTGGAAATCAACTCCTATAAAACACAAAATGCAAAGATAAGAATATTTAAATAAAGTAAAAGAGTAATTAAAGACTTATTTTGAGATATAAAATAACATATTTTGTGCACTTATCAAATTACCCCCAAACAACATTTTGCTAGTCCTCTAGCAAATATAAGCAAAAGATATTAGAGCACAAAACTGTTATTTTTATTTAACTCCTAACTAAAGATGTGCCACTTTCGCAGGCTGTTTCGATTGCATTTACTATATGCAATAAGGCCTTAAACTCCTAAGTTACCCCTAGTGGACGAGCTATAGCATCATGAGGATTTCAATGATGATGCCCACAAACATAAAAAAATAATAATTAACACTCAAAGATTTTTTTTTCTATTAATGTGTATAAATCAAGAATAACTCAATAATTCCACTTTAGTGCGTAATAAAAATTAAAAGAAAAGATTAAACACTATGCAAAGGTTAAAAAATTTCATTACTATTCTTGACTCAGAGTGTGTGTGTGAATAACCACCAATAATATAATTATCGATTTTAAAGCAACTGCATTTCAGATTTACTTAGAAAATTAGCTTTGATTTCAAATCTCACTTATGATATTTCACTCAAAATTGAATACTAAGAGATTGGCTAATTTTACACTCAAGTATATGTGAGTAAAATAATATAGAACAAATGCAAATTATCTCACATATTTTTCAATGAAGAACAAATTTTTCAAGAAAATGGATATGGTCTCATGAAAGGAATATCAAATATTAAGAATTTATACCACACAACAATATAACTTAGTCATATCCATATCGAAACTATACTATCCTTAAGATCAAAAAGGACTTTTATTAGGATATAACTTTAGGTAAAAGGAAGATAAAAAAGTGATAGTGATAATGATAATGGTAAGGTATATTCGAGAATATTTGGGAAGAACTAACTCACTTAGAGCATATTATTTTTAACTTTTTCTTCTAAAATTTTGTCAATTGAAGTGCTGTCTATTTCACTTCTTTTTATATACACTTCTCAAAATATCTTCAACAATTATACTCCCTCTTTTTTTCTTTTTCTTCTTTTTTTCTTTCACCCGCTTGTACATTGATCACATCCATTCTCGGAAAACCTAAAAATGGTTATAAAAGAAAGGCTAGACCAAAAAGCTTCACTGATTATCACATCCATTCTCGAAAAATCGTATAAAAATATGGTTATAAAAGAAAGAATGGGCAAAAAGTTCAACTGCTTAACAAGTGGTAATTCATAACTAAGAAAAAAAAAATTGAAAGGCTCAAATAATGAAAGATGGCCAAAAATCATTTCTGAAGGATAGGTATAGTTCTTCAACATACATGAGCTCAAAAAAACAAATTATGTGACATAATATGGTGAATTCTTAATATTTGACCAAAAGAATGAAATAATGAGACTAATCAACAAAATTATGCGGATTTAAAAAAAAAATAGAGTAACTAGCATATAACCCTCAAAATAAAAAGAATGGTACAATACCTCACTGGGTTAAACCTCCACTTTTATTCGTCAAATCTTTAACATGCAATCACTTATAATTTCAAATCGTATTACGGGGCTTTAGTGAATTTTTTTTCTTCTGAGTTTTAGAAATTCATGAAATTGTTCTAACTGAAAGATAGGATAAAATCTTAACTTTTATGAACTTATTAATGCACTAAAGCTTAAAGATTTTATTTTAAAAATTTATACACATTTAATACTAAAAAAAAAAATCAAATCATAGTGTGAAAATTACCATTATAACAAAGCATTTTTTAAAAAAGTGCAAATTCAACGCTTTTTCTGAAAATTTAAAAATTTAATGTCCTACCCCCAAACCTAAATTCAACATTGTCCTCGATGTTGGACAAAATAATGATTAAGCACAAATATAAGGTTGAAGGAATATTACCTTAATCAGAATGAATTGATTTGCTTTAACTTTCCATTAAACAAAAATGAAGCATTGGTAATTACATGAGAAGTTCAATATTATGCATGGAAAAAATGCAATTTCTTTTTATTTTTATTTTTTTTTTGTTTTTCAACAAATAAAACAACTCCTACTATAAGGTTTTTTGTTAGAGTAAATCGAGGATTACCAATTAAGGTCTGCCAACAACACAACCAGGAAAGTTTCTGGGAAAGTGTGGAGAGACACTTGACCTGTTTAATGACGGTACGTCCACACTCCTTAGACAGAATTTTCCTAGACATTGTGAAGTTGGAAGGTGCTCACTAGGTTACCAAGAGTTAGCTCTACTTTTATAAATATTTTTAAACAACAAAAAGAACATCACTACAAAAATGCTAAATTAAAATTTACAAAAAAATGTTAATTTAAAGATGTAAAAACAAAATAAGTAATAAAAATAAAATAAAAAAATGAGTGAGTGTGTGGTCTTTCTTCTTCTTTTTTTTTTAACAAAAAGAACAAAAAATAAAAGAAAAAAAATGAAGAAAGTGTGGCCTTAGGGATATTTCTAAGTTATTCTATTCTAGAGTTTGCATGTGAAAGTTATCAACCTAAAAAAACTATGTTTTCCTAATCTAAAAAGGAAAAAAAAAATGATATAAAAGAATTAGGTACTTACCTGGATGACAAAGTTATTATTTCCCTTGTAAGAGCAACTGATGGTGGCATCTATAGAAGAAGTGCATTATAATAACCTGTCAAGGAAAAAAATATATATAAAAATATTATATTTTTTTTAAAGAAAAAAAATAATAATAATAATAAAAGAAATAAAAAACTATAATAAATAAAAATAGAAGGGAGGGAAAGAAAGTTAGGGGGGCTCCCAAAAAAATTGTAGTGTTGAATATTTGTCCTCTGAATTCTCAAACTTGATTCGGCAACAGCGCCATTTGATGAGTTTAGAATATTGGATGTTTGTCGTTACTTCCTTACACTTCATACAAAAATAAAACCTGCAAAAACTCTACTAAAAATTGTATAATAATAAGAAGGGTCGAACCACTCTCAAGTGAGATTTCGAATGAGCTCAAATTCACACACTAATTTATGGAATGAAAATTATTTTTTTAAAAAAATATTTTTTATTTTGGAATTATAATGAATAAATAAAACTATAATAATAAAATAAATCTTAAGGGAAGGGAATCCACCACCACGAATCCACATAAATAAATTTTCTAATATTCTTATTTAGTTTTTCCTCCAATAATCAATACACTTCACCAATTCAATTAGAACTTGAAAAGATGAAGAAAAATATGGAATAAAAAAGAATGACTTGATTATATATGAGAAAGACATTTCTTTACTTAATCTGATGCACATTGGCTAGCTAGGTAAACAGTGGTAGACATTCTTCGAATTACCATTATTTGGCAAATACGAAGAATCCTCCCTCTAATTTAAGAAAATAAAAATTCAGAATAGAAGAGTAGAAGAATGCTCTTAGAAGAAAAAATTAGACAAGAAAATAAAATAACTTACTTATATTTCATCATAATGGCTTCATCACTCCCTTGAGAATTGTGTTTATAAGAAAAATAAAATGAATACAAAAAAAATATTTACAACTACACTTTATTTTTTTCTACAATTTCTAACTCCCTTCATCATCCCCTAAGACCCCCTATTTATAGAGTTAAAGGGGAATGACTTAAGTGAAAAAATTTTAAAATACAAAATTCAAAAACAAAAATTCAAAATACAAAATTCAAAAACAAAAATTCAAAATAAAAAATTTTGAGTTTAAATATCTAATATTTGATCTCCATATCTTTAATTTGAACTCTGGACTGCAGACGTGGCCGTGCAAAAAAGTATTTTGCAAAGTTTTGAACTTGAGACCTTGTGAAGTAGATTGCACAGAATACCATCTCTCCTACAATTCTTCTAATATTTATCATTGGCTATATATATCCTTTTTAGGCCTTTTCTGCTGCTTTTCTTCTTATTTGGAAATCAACCCCTATAAAACACAAAATGCAAAGATAAGAATATTTAAATAAGGTAAAAGAGTAATTAAAGACTTATTTTGAGATATAAAATAACATGTTTTATACACTTATCAGTGACTCTTATACGTGATCAACGATGTCCTCATACAATTGGAACTATCCGAAAACTTTAATCGATCGAATCCTTATTCAGACCATTGATGGCTTCTTCTGAAGATTCAAGCTTCATCCTTTGAAGAATACTTGCATGGTTAGTGTATAACTTCATGCTCATTCTGAGATTTCAATTACATGATCAATGATTAGAATATAAATCAAAGATTACAACTTAATCATGTTTAGTTTTGACTCCAAAGATTTTCCATTACAAAAATATACCTCATAATCTCCCCCTTTGACAATTTCGTGACAAAACCAACCTAGACAATTATAACCTAACCACTGAAAAAATCAGGTTACAATATGTACCAAATATAAAGAAATATAACTTGAAGATCTCAGAGCATCATGAGCAAGCTTTCAAACTTCATACGTAGTGTTTGCTAAAAATCTGTAAAAATTACACATCATGCAAATAATACTACTTGTGAAAGCTTAATAAAGAAAAAATAATGATATAAAAATCAATTCCAAACTCTCCCTTAATCATATAACCAATGAAGTATACTGTCTCCCCATATATTTCTCATGTCTCTTATTTTATCATATACATAATTGATCTCCTCATTTTTGGAACAAATTAACAAAATAAGACAACTGAGAACTAGAGAGAAGTAATCAACACATGATTAAGTGAGATAAAAACATAACCTCCCTTCAAAGATATCACACATGTCTCAAACTGATGGAGTGTTACATAAAAGCATAGCATAAAAAAAATATAGAAATCATATATCATAACATGTCTAAGCAAATAAAAATATAGAACATACAACCACCAAAGACTAGACATAACATGTTTGAGTAATAAACATAACCAACTATTCAATGTCTAGTAAAACACAAATTAGGTCTAAACCATGAAGACTTAATCATCATCCTCCTCATCATTATCATGAGCTTCAGAGCTTCCAGGTATGGCTATCCTAATCAATGCTTCAAGTTTGAAAACTTCCTCTTTAAGTACTTCTCCAACACCTTCATAGATTGATTGTACTGTCTAGCAATCAAAGTACGATTAGAATTCGAAACATAAAGTCCAGCAAAAAGAGCATTGTCATCACTCTCATCCACAACCTCTTCCATAACTTGTTGCCTTGCAACCTCCTTTTTGGCTCTTTCCTTTATCTTGTTAGTAATTGAAGACTTAACATTTGAAGCCGTGAACTTTCCTTTGGGCTTCATAACTAGAGCATTTGAAGGAATATACATATTTTTTGCCTTAAGAATTTTCATCATAATCAAGGAAAAAGACAAAGCATTGGTAGGCCTAAAATCATTCGTCTCTTGAATTATAGTCCTCAAAATGGTAGCCGACACATTAATTCTATCACCATTCACAATGTGATATAAGATCTCACCTCGATGCCATGACAAATCACCCTTATGATCATGAGAATCAAGAGTATATGACACAATCAAACACAATCAAGTTCAATGGAAAGACATTGTCAGTGATGTAGGCACATGGAATTTTATTTTCAAGCAATGAAACATTTGGTTCACACAACATCCTAATGATTTCTTCCATGCTTGGAATGTTCTTTTCAGTACCTACATAAGGAAAAATTATACCATCATCTGCCTTTGGAACTCCAATAATCTCAAAAATTAATTGGGTAGTCACCTTGATCTCTGTCCCAAACATTTCACCGTCATCCATAGCGCTCTCCCACTATAAGTAAACACATTACTATAGAACTAACGAACCATGTCGGGAACACAATCATTGCCTAGGTTAGCTAGTGAACCCCAACCATTATTTCTAAAGTAGTGCACAAACTCCAAATGATAGCCTTGCCATATGCTCTCCAAATCAAAGTTTCATTCGCACCTCATTGGCCTACAACCAATCACTGGCTTATAGTTATCAAAGATTCATTCCTCATCAAAATGATCTTTTATCAAAATTATATTTGTCTTCTAGTTTGAAAAACACAAGCTTCAAACAAACTTTATTAGTTCAATCTCCCAAAAACAACCCAAATGCTTCAAAGTTCAATCCCTTCCACCAATTTAACTCAAAATCAACCACAAATATCAATCAATTTGATGAAAACCAAGTAACACAAGGTATGAAAGAGTTTAGGCAAAGTGAAAAAAAAATGGAGAAAAATGCACACAAGGAGAATGTTAGCACATAATGAACACAATGCACACATGCACTCTGGCCAAGCCTAGCTGGACCGGTCCAGATAGTTCCTTGGACCGGTTCAGCTAGGGAACTTGGTCTGTTAACCAACTTTGACTAGTTTTATAATTTTTCAAAAAAAAAAATGCCTAAATATTCCTGAAAAATTCCTAAAAATTTGAAAAAATAGGAGAATCTTTTTGTGTTTTTATTTATGTGAAAATAAAAAAAAAATTATCTAATCTAGTACATGTGGAGGATCCGGTTCATACTTCCTTAACATGGAAACATGAAATACGTTGTGCACACTTGAGGATGCAACTTCACCAACACCCTCTAAGATTTCAAATGGACCTATGAACCGTGGCAATAACTTGCCACTACGTCCAAACCGCATCAATCCCTTATGTAGAGTAACCTTTAGGAACACATCGTCTCTAATCTCAAATACAAAAGGATGCCACCTTCTATCGGCATAACTCTTTTGATGACTTTGAGCTATAATCAACCGTTGTTGTATCAGTTTGATCTTTTTTGTGGTCTCTCGGACTATGTCGGGTCCTAAAGTCACAGTCTCACCCACTTCGGTCTAACAAACGGGTGACCTACAAGGCCTATTATACAAAGCCTCAAATTATGTCATTTCAATACTAGCTTGATAGTTATTATTATAAGCAAATTCTACTAGTGGAAGGTGGTCATCCTAACTACCATAAAATTATAAGGCACAAACTCGAAACATGTCCTCCAAAATTTGAATAGTCCTCTCAAACTGACCATATGTCTGAGGATGAAAAGTTGTACTAAAATAGAGATCGGTGTTAAGAGCTGCCTGAAAATTTTGCCAAAACCATAATGTAAATTACAAATCTCTATCCGACATAATAGAACCAGTATGCCATAAAGTTTTAGTATTTTCTCGATGTAAAACTGACTTAGAGTATCCACATTATCGGTCACCCAAACAGGGAAAAAATGAGCCACCTTAGTCAATCTATCCACAATGACCCATACAGTGTTGTGGCTCTTCCTCGACCTTGGAAGTCTCGCCATGAAGTATATGGTGACATGCTCCCACTTCCACATTGTTACCGGTAACGGTTGTAACAAACCTGTTGGTATTTGATGCTCAGCCTTTACTTGTTGACAAGTAAGGCACTTTGCCACAAACTGAGCAATATCATTCTTCATTCTTTCCATTAATATTGTCAACGCAAATTATGGTACATTTTGATACCACCGGGGTGTATCGTAAGTCTAGAGTGATAAAACTTTCTAAGTAATTCATCCCAACAAGCCAATGGTATAACCATTTTTCCTTTGAATCTCAAACCTCCATCGGAATAAACTGTCTAACCTTCTACCACTTCGTCGCTTGAAATTCGAGTGCGAATGGTTTCCATTTCACTATCCCGTTGTTGTTCCTCAATCACCCTATTCACTAGAGTTGGTGGAGCAATAACTGTGAACAAAGTTGCCACTTCTCCATCACCATTGAAATACAATCCCATTTATGAGATATCTTCTATTATTTTCCATTCACGGATGACAATGCTCGCCAAGATATCATGTGACTTTCTACTCAAGGCATCAATTACAACATTAGCTTTTCTCGAATGATATTGTAGATCAAAGTGATAATCCTCCATATATTCCACCCATCTCTGTTGCCTCATATTCAAGTCCTTTTAGGAGAAAATGTACTTTAAACTCTTGTGATCGGAGAACACTTCGAACTTTTCTCCATATAAATAATGTTTCACACTTTTAGTGCAAAAATCACCACCACCAACTCTAAATCATGAGTTGGGTAATTTTGCTCATGTGTTTTCAACTGTCGGGAGCCATATGCTACCACTCTCTCGATTTGCACCCAAACATAACCCAAACTGTCCCGTGAAACATCACAATAGATCACATACTCTAAACTAAGTTAAAAAATAATCAAGGTTGGAGCAGAAGTCAATCGACCCTTCAACTCCATGAATGCATGCTCACAAGCTTCATTCCAAACAAACTTATCTCCTTTACAAGTAATTCGCGTCATAAGTGCCGCCAACTGTGAGAAATCTCTCACAAAGCATCGGTAGTAACAGGCTAAGTCCAAGAAACTACGGATCTCAAACACGCTTATTGACCTTTCCTAACTCATTACAACTTCAAATTTTGAAGGATCTATGGATACTTCTCCTCCCGACACCACATGTCTAAGGAACTTTACATCGTTAGCTAAAATTCATTTTTCTCATACTTGGCATGTAATCGATGTTCCCTCAAAAGTTGCAACACCATCCTCAAGTAATTCTCATGTTCCTCTTCCGATGATGAGTACAATAGGATGTCATACACAAACACCACAACAAATTTGTTAAAGCAAACATTAAAGACACGATTCGTTAAGTTCATGAAAGCAACCAGTGCATTCGTCAACCTAAATGGCATCACTAGGAACTCACAGTGCCTATATCGAGTACGAAAAATGGTATTCGATATGCCATCATGCTTTACCCTCAACTGGTAATACCCCGACCTCAAATCAATTTTTGAAAAATGTTTTGAGCCATTTAATTAATCAAACAAGTCATTTATCCTTGACAAGGGATACTTGTTCTTGATCACTGCTCGATTTAACTTCGAATAATCAATACACAATCATAAAGATCCATCATTCTTCTTAGCAAAGAGTATCGGAGCTCCCTAAGGTGATGTACTAGGATGTACAAATCCCTTGTCCAACAAATCTCGTAATTGATCTTTCAATTCCTTCAACTTTGCCAGTACTATACGGTATGGTGCCATAGAGATAGGCGTGGTACCGAGAGTAAGATCAATAGTGAACACCACTTCTCATTGTGGAGGTAACACTGTCAAGTCCTCCAGAAATACATCCACGTAGTCACAAACCACAAGTGAAAATTCTCTACGCGTTACATCCCTTTCGTTGACTAGCAAATTAACCAAGAAGTAACCCACTCCGTTCTGGCTACCGAATCTATATAGTAAAAATGTATGAAAATAATCTCGTTCTCCCATAAAACAAAAACAATCATCTTCCTGCGTGCACACTATCACTCACCTACGATGATAATCAATAGTGGACCTCACCTTCCGGCGTGCACACTATCATCCACCTAGAATGACATCAAAACTGGCCATGTATAAGAATAAAGTCGAACATCAATTGACGTCCCAAAATCTCGATCTCACAAGACCAACAAACTCTACCCAGAGTGACTCTGCCCCTAACCGGTGTATCAACAGACAAAATTGAATCTAGTGAGGATTCCTCTAAACCTAAAGCAAATGCGAATGTAGCATATATAAATAAATGAGATGCACTCGAATTAACCAATACCCTAGCCCATGAGCTAAAAACTAAGAAGATACCTCAGATAACTGACAGTCCTGTTGGGGTATCTATTTGAGTGAATGTGAATGCATGACCCAATGTCCACTAACCCTGCTGGATTGTACCTTGATACCTAGACTGCTGACTAGATGCACTAGTAGTAGCACCCCTCACCACTTGTGAACCATGAGCAGACTAAGCTGGCTGAGGTAATGATAATACTTTAGGACCAGATTGACTCGCAGAAGACTGGGCATGGCGCTGCTATGATTTTGTACTACCCTGTGAACCTTGTATTTGGGGACAATCCTACCTGAGATGACCAGGATGATGACAATAGAAACAATCCTACTCTCTTCCTGAAACTACTAGCTGTCTCTAGGGACACTCAGTCCTATAGTGACATGGCTGATGACACTGGTGACATACAATTGCAGGTCGTGAGGATCTAGTGGGTAAGGACACCAATGGTGTTGAGCGAATCTGTTTTCCCTGAGAGAATGAAGTGTTATCCCTGTGCCTCTTCCTTGCCTGACTATCAGAATAAGGCCCGACATTCCAAGTCTGTCCCTTAGAATCCCAAATTCTTTGGACTTCCCTATCATCCTCCTTAGTTATCAAGGCCCTCTCCACAACCGTAATATAGATCTTCAAGTATAAGATCAACACTCGCCTCCTTATAGAGTTCTTAAGCATTCTCATAAATCGCTTTGCCTTTGTAAGAACCGTGACTATTTTTGGTTGGTTTTCTTTTTATTTCATTTAAATGAAAATAAATATTTTAAATAATTATAAATGTATTTTAAATGTAAAATACATGTTAAAATACCTTTATAAGTATTCAGAAAAGTTTTGGGAGCTTTTGACAAAAGTTAACTTTTTCGGGTCAAGTGGGTCTGGGACACGGGTCCTAAGGGGCTCAGAAATATGAAAGTGTCAAAATGACACCAAATTTGGTGAGAAGCTTAAATAAAATATTTGATATGCTATTGAGTTGATTTCGTGTCCATTAGAGTTACGAAAATTAAAAACAGAGTCTAGGAAGGTTTAGTAAAAGACTAGTGACATTTTTGTAAATATGACAACTAAGTCTATAAATAGCAAAGTAGAGAATTTTGGATTCATTTCTCATTCTTGAGCAGCCGCATAGTGAGAGCAGTATATATCTATATATGAGAATATCATCTTTTTCCATTCTCCATTGATTTTAAGAGACTTGGATTGATAATTGGAAGGTGCCGAAGAAGAAGACGAAGTTGGTCTACGCATCGAGGGATCGAGTTAAATCCATCCGGAATAAAATTCGAGGAAAATTTATTTTTTGTAAGAAATTGGGGAAATCATTTGGAATCTCTTCCAAATTTAGGTAGTGATGTCTAACCCATGAAATCCAGGATTTTTGTGAGTATATTGGTTGTTAGTAGCAATCAATTGGTTATGGGGATATAATTAGATTCCTTTCAAGGTTTAAGCGTGCTAGATTATACTACTTAGTAATTTATAAATGTTTAATGATATAAATACATGCTTATGATTTCCTTAGATGATTATATATGTATGTTGAGTTAGTTACTACTTAGTGATTTATAAATGTTTAGTGAGTTAAAGGCCATCCACTCACAGGTTGTTAGTGGTACGACAGTGGAGGATTGGACCTTGCATTCCGATAGGGTCTACGATTCAAAGGATTGATGGTAGTTCCTTTTGATTGTCGTGATGATGTAGAACAAAAATTTCATCATTTTCGTTTTGCAATTCATCCTGATGGCACCAAAATGTACCACAATTTGAGGAGCCAATATTGGTGGTGAGGTATGAAGAAGGATGTAGCACAGTTTGTGGTAAGATGCTTTATTTTTTAGTAAGTAAATTCAAACACAAAAAGTCAGCTGGGTTGTTGCAACCATTACAAGTGGTGGGAACATATTACTATGAATTTTGTGACGAGTCTTCCGAGATCAAACAAAGGCAATGATATAGTTTGGGTCGTTGTGGATCGATTGGCCAAAACAGCACACTTCTTGCCTATGAGGCTAATAAATGTGTGACGAGGCTGAGTAACCAATATGTGGAGCAGATCATGAGATTAAATGGAGTTCCAGTATCCATTGTATGAGATAGAGATCCACGGTTTACTTCGAGATTCTGACAGGGATTCCAGACAGTGTTGGACACTGAGTTGCGTTTCAGCACAACATTTCATCCTCAGACTAATGGACAGTAAGAGCGTACTATAGAGATATTGGAGGACATATTTTGTGTTTATATTTTAGACTTTGGCGGTGGTTGGGAGGACCAATTGCCACTTGTAGAGTATGCGTACAATAACAGTTATTAGGCCAGTATTGAGATGGTATCATTTGAGGCGTTGTATTGTAGACCTTACAAATCTCCAGTTTGTTGGACTAAGGTTGGCGAGATAGTAGCCTTAGGACCAAAGATTGTACATGAGACTATAGAAAAGATCAAGTTGATTAAACAACGATTGTTGACCACTCAGAATTGACAAAAGAGTTATACTGATAGGAGACGACAATCGTTATCATTTGAGGTGGGAGACCATGTGTTTTTTAATGTTTTGTCACAGAAAGGATTGATATGATTTGGGAAGAGTGACAAGTTATCGCTTACATACATTGGACTATTTGAGATATTTGAGTGTTTTGGTGAGGTGACTTACATGTTGAGGAAATACAAACCTGATTTATCTCATGTTCTGAGTTGGGTAGACGTTGAGGTCGATGAGGATGTCATATATGAGGAGAGACCAGTTCAGATTCTTGATGCTAGAGAGCAAGTTCTGAGGGGTAAGACCATTCTTTTGGTTAAGGTTTTGTGGCATCACCATAATGTTGAGGTGGCTACCTGGGAGCGAGAGCAGCAAGTTCGTTCTAAGTATCCAGACTTGTTTTCTTTAAGTATGCCCTGATTTCAGGGATGAAATCCTTTTAAGTTAGGTAGGTTGTAAAAACCGTGACAATTTTTGACCAAGTTTCTTTTTATTTATTTAAATGCAAATAAATTATTTAAATGATTATAAATATGTTTAAAATATAAAATAAATGTTAAAAAACCTTTATAAGTATTCAGGAAAGTTTTGGGAGTGACTTTTTCAAGTCTAGTGGGCCTCGGGACGTAAGTCCCGTGGGGTCCAAAAATTCGAAAGTGTCGAAATGAAAAACAGAGTCCTAGAAGGTTTAGTGATAGATTAGTGATATTTTTGTAAATATGACAACTAGGTCTATAAATAGTAAAGTAGAGAATTCTGAATTCATTTCTCATTCTCTAACAGGAGAAATTATTATATACCACGGGGATTCCGTGTATTGAAAAATCTCACCACTAATAACACTCTATGTTTTATGATTTCCTATAATAATGAAAAATGGTGTTTTATCACTGGTGGGATTCATACATTTAAGGAATCCCTTAGGTATTGTAGAATTACTCCTCTAGCAGCCCTATAGTAAGAGCAATATATATATATATATATATATATATATATATATGGCAATATCATCTTCTTTCCTTCTTCATTGATTTTGAAGGACTTGGGTTGATAATTGGAAGGTGCCGAAGAAGAAGTTGCCCTATACATTTAGAGCTCGAGTTTGATCCATCCGGAATCGAATTCAGAGAATGTTGATTTTTTGTAAGAAATTGAGGAAATTATTTGGAAACTCTTTCAAACCAAGGTAGGAATGTCTAACTCATGAAATTAGGAGTTTTTGTGAGTATATTGGTTGTTAGTAACAACCAATTGGTTATGTAGTTATAATTAGATGCCTTTCAAGGTTAAAACATGCTAGATTGTAATACTTAGTGATTTATAAATGTTTAATGATGTAATTACATGCTTATGATTGCCTTGGATGATTATATATGCATGTTGAGGTTGAATTGTGAGTGATTATGTGTATTCATGTACAATTATGAAGGTGACACTTATGTGCTTGATAAAATGTCTTGGAAGTATGTTTAAATGTGAAACATGTTTAATTATCTATCTAAGTGATGTGAGATGTGCAATATATGAAACATGTCAATGTCAGAGTATGTGATATGTATTTGAAAATTGTGCAATTATGACAATCAATTGCTACATTAATCGAATTGCATGTGCACGTTTAATGTGAGCATGTTGAATCCATCTTCATTCATTGGGAAGCACATATTGAGGGTGGTGAGATCATTTGGCGGGGTAAAGTCCACTTGATGAATGACGAGATATTCTGATAAAAGTAACCCTCGTGAGATATTTTGGTAAAGGTAATACTCGTGGAGTGATCCGTAACGAGGTATTCTGATAAAGGTAACCCTCGTGAGGTAATCTAGTAAAGGAGCCCCAGTTAGGTGGGATTTGGCGGCCCGTAAAACCAGAACCCAATAAATGTGTGAAAAGTATGAGGGAGTTATGCATATCATGTTGCATTGTAAATTGCTTATGATATGGTTGTGATGTACGGATATTTGCTTAATATGATTAAATATAAATGTATGATTATTTGGTATTCATGGAATTTGTGAAATTGCGTTTTAGACATTCCTACTGAGCGTGTTGTGGTTCATCCCATGAGTATTAACTCTTTTCAGAAAATGAAAAGAAGGTGATGGAGTCTCCCTAATGGTAGAGTTGGCGTAGAGCGGTTTTGATTTCATTTAAAGACCTTATTATTTCTTTATTTGAATGAATGTTCAGATTGTGGACTATATGCATATGACAAATATGTAAAGACCATTTATGTTTCGAGAACATGTAATATTTATGACTTATGATTTTCATACATTATAAGTATGATTTTGAGCATGATAGTGCTAGACTATTTATATGATGATTCTTCATTCATGTTCATTTTTATATGTATAAATTTGTAAGAATGGTTGAGTTGATATATTGGTAACATGAGGAGCATGTATGATGAAAATGAGTATCAAAGTGTGTAGATTGAAAATTAGAAAATTCTACAAAGTATCAGTACAAGGACATTTCGATTGTGCGAAATACCTATAATATTTTTGGAGAGACTGGAATCTCCTATCTCTTACTTTGAAATAAGAGAAAATACTACTAGCCCAGAAGTCTTATAAAATTTAAGGAGTTAGATTAAGTGGAAAAATATATTTTGAAAGTGTCTCTTTTCACTTATCAAATTGTCTTTTTACAACAGGAGTCCAGTTGGGCTTTTATGGGGCTTGGACTGCTTTCGCACTAACTCACCGTTTGGAGATTCGGTTTGTTGCGGCTCAAGTAGTGTTTCCGTACACTCTCTATTTAATTGTTTATAATTGAGAAACTGAATACTGAACACATAATCTAGTGCAAATATCCATATTTTTAAAGTACCAAAATGTGCAAATTCAAATCCAAAAGTCACCGCGTGTGACTGTTAATATACAACTACCATCTGAATAGTTATAACTATTAAATTTAGCAGTTACATTTCGAAAGTTTGGCAGTTGTTACAATTATTTCTGTTACAAATTCTGATTCTATGCAACTCACATATATTGTGTATGATATACCACAATGGACTATAATTAATGATCATGATGGTTCATATTCACTTGTTATATTTACTTCGGATGTATTGTAAACGTACTCTACAATTATGCATTCATAACACCACAGTCTATGCGCGTGGGAGTTTTGAACTACTAGCTAGAACATTTGTCAAAATTTTATTTTTCCTTCTATTTTAATTTTCAAATGTACATAAAAGAAAAAAAAAATGTAATTTTTTATAAATGGAGGATTTATTTTCCCAAGACAACTTATTTATTATTATATTACAAAGAGGACATAGACACAAAAGCTTTAGACAATTTGATGGAATACTGCAACAATTCATTACATAATTAAACATATTCTAATATGCTACAACTTCATCCAATATCTTTCTTATGTTATGCTACAAGTTCATCCAATATTTTTCTTATGTAAACATGAATAAAATATTATACATAATTATTTTGAAATAAATGAAGAAAATAAGTAGTGGAAGCCAGTATCATGGTTGCTGGTTTTGAGGGCTATTTGGAGGGGATGGAGGAAAATATGGTATCCATGTTCTTGGGTCTCTTAAATTAAATGCTGGTGGTGGAGGAGGAGAGAAAAAAGGAATATTGGGTATCCAAGTTCTTGGGTCACGGGGGTTGAATGCAGGTGGAGGGGGTGGAAAGGGCAGTGATGGGTTTGGATTAAAAGGAGGGAAGGGTGGAAATGGAAAGGGCAAAGATGGTGGTTGTGGAATTGGTGATGGAGGAAAAGGAAATGAAGGGAAGGGTGGAAGTTGAGGTAAAGGTGGAAGTTGAGGTAAAGGTGGTAGTGGAGGGAAAGGAAAAGGGAATGAAGGGAATGGTGGAAGTTGAGGTAAAGGTGGTAGTGGAGGGAAGGGAAATGAAGGGAAAGGTGGGAAGGGTGGAAGTTGAGGTAAAGGTGGTAGTTGAGGTAAAGGAGGCCAGGGGAAACAATATGGAGGGAAATAAGGGAGAAAGAACTTTGAGGAATCCAATGGATTTGGGATTTCCTCTTTTTGTTTTCCACACAATGTAAAATTCCTCTTAGATGGTCTATAACTCAAGGCACTTAAGCTGTAAATACACATATTAGCTTGTTTTGATTTGACTGTTATCTCCTTAGATGTAGCCTTTAAACCTGGAGAATTGCAGCCTGAAAATGAGCTCCCAATCAAGCTTGCTTGGCAAAATGATTGAATTTCTGGGCCTTCCACACAGTCAACCCCTTCCACAGATGGTATTTCTAACTTGTACACTCCATGTCTATCTGTAGTTCTGTTGACTGAAAAGGAGATCTGTTCTGTGGTTCTTGCTGTGTTTGGTTGGAATTTGCATTGTATATGAACATCCACACCTAATCAGTAAACCAAAAACAATCAGAACACTAAAATCATAATTTTTTTTTTTTTTTTTCAAATGTTCGAGGAAATGTATACACACCCACATATTGCGCCTAAGAGGGCTCGAATACTTAACCTTTCCTTTGGGGTTAGAATACCAAAATCAAATTATTATTTTTCAAAAATTTGAGCAAACGCATACACATCCATAATATTGCTTTTGGCAGGACTCGAACACTTAACCTTCCTTTTTGGATACCAAAAACAATTGAAACATCAAAATTTTATTTTTTTTTCTTCCGAAGTTCGAGCAACCACATACACACCCACAATATTATCCATAGCAGGGTTGGAACACTCAACCTCTCCTTTGGAGAAGAGATCGAGATCATACCGTCTGGACTAATGCCGATTGATACCAAAATCAGAAGTTGCTTGAGCAAATACATACACACCCACAATATTATCCGTAGCAAGACTCGAATACTAAATCTCTCCAGAGAAGAGATCGAGATCATACCGTCTGAACTAATGACCATTGATACCAAAATCAGAAGTTGCTCAAAGAATAATTTTGGGTTTTTTTAGTTTGTTACCTGGCAAGAAGTAGCTGTGTCTTGTGAAAGTGTGGTTGTGGCATATATCACAAAATACAGCACCAACTACAGAGATATGAGATGTGGGTTTGGCTTGTTGAGCTACCAAAATAAGTGGGTGTGCAAACAAAGATGCAAGAAGCAGAAAGAGAGACATTGGCTCCATAGAAGCAAACATTGGAGAAGAGATAAAGAGAAGCTTCTACATTGAGCATCTATGTAGACTATAGTTATAGTTGGTTCTCTTTGAATGACATCTAAAGCATTATTATATAGCTTGACAGTTGGTCTGTGTGCATATAATGAGCCCGTGAACAAGTTGGTGTTAGAACCAACTGTTATCAGAATTTAGAATACTTTGTATTCACTACAAACAAAGACATGTGAAGAGCCCTATTGGCAGTTTATGAGGTGAGTCCCAGAGAGAGAGGTGTAGAACCCTTTTTATGTATTGATTGTGGGCTTGTCATGCTTTCAGACTCTGTTCATGTACTTTTCTCTTTGTGGCTACATATCCCATGAATGTCATGAATGGGATTGTTGTCCCATTGGCATTGTTCTGCAATAATTGCGATCCTATGATGACCACATGATCTTTAGTTTGAATGTGCAACTTGTCCCTGTGAAGAGTGGTAGTAACATTATCTACATTGTTTGATCTTTAGGTCATTGATAAAGATCTGGAGGCACTGGACTTCTATTAATTCTCAAATATTATAGGTAAATAAAAAATAAAAAAAAGACTAATCCAGTGCACGAGTCTCTCGCTATTGTGGGATCTGGGGACGGTTAGATATACATAGCTTTATCTTCACATGAAGAGACAATTTTCGATTTTGAATCCGCAACCTCCAAATCACAATAGAACAATCTTACCATTGCGCCAAGACTCACCACCTATCCTCATCTATTGTTATCTGCCAATATTATCATTGAGGCCTAGCAGAGTAGTTACCAAATTAATGTCTGTATAATCATGTTCGTCCTTGTTGTAGGAGAAATCTCTAAAAACTGAAATTTATGGAGAGGGAATATGTTATTGTTGAGTAAACCCAATTGATTCTAGTCTAAGTCATTAATCTTTTCTTTTACTATATATGAACTCTTTCAACATGTTTTATTGACTTAAAATTGAAGCCAATGATATCATTTTATTTAATTTTCAAAGTGATCAAAAATAAAATGATTACTATGAAAAATTAACTTGAGAAAGAAAAAAAAAACCACAAGAAAGAAACCATAAGCATTATGTCAATTTCAAATTTATCTCATTTATTGATTTGGGCTTCAGGCCTTGTTTTTGGTAGTTGGTATCCCTGAGCTTTTTGTCCTTTGGGCCTTTCTTTTTGTTGGCCCATGGGTGGTGCTATAGCAGTGTACATCCCTGCCCTTCGTACGTTGCCTTTCATCTATATATAGCACACTTAATTGCCAAGAAAAAACAAGAGAGAGAAGAAACTAATTGGACTTCACCTTAACAATTTTATTTGAATTTGAAAAATCTTCAATAATAGTGAATTGATATTTCATATAATTAAGTAAAATGGGGAGTTTTCTTTCATTCGATATGTAAGGGATATCATACTCCCTGATTATTTAATAATTTCTCGAAACGAAGATAAGTTTAAGTTAACTTCGAACATGCTCTTCTTAATCCAAACTATCATTGTAATGAAGTAAGCTTCAAGGTCTTCAAAATTTCTCATGAGCATTGCAACTCAATCCTTTTAATTCTCTAACAACATTTTTTTCTTTCACTTGTGAGTAGCACGGTGTAAAAGTGGTTGTGAAAGCTTGATTAAACTTAAAAGGGTGATTAGGTTTACTCGTTTGTTATTAATTCAATTTCAAATCCAATTAAAAATTAACCAAACACACAAAACAAGTAAATAAAGTAAAGTGTAGAAATAATACTCAATATATATGAAAAATTCAGAAAGAAAAAAAATCACGAGTGAGACTATTGCCTCAAAGAATTAAATCCACTGTTGTTGAAATAAAGTGCAATAGACTCACACCCACTCCACTCTACATCAAGAATTTGATGTTGAACGTCTCAGGCTTAATCTTGCGATTCCACGTCCAATTGCTATAAGCTTCAAGCTAGTGTCACCATCCTTGCAAAAGTATAACTGGAAGAACATGAATACTCTGCAAGTATTTTGTCCCATTCGTAGTGCGATCTTATTTTTCTTTCTTACCAACGAATAGTTGAGTATAAATCAAACTGTGACTTGATTAATAAGCAATCTTTGAAGTATTCTTCGAATAATTGATCAAGCGAAGAGAGAGACACAATCCTAATCACTTAATGTGTATATATGTATGTGCTTTCAAAATATAAATTAGAAAATAGTTTTCTGACCTAATAATAACTCAACTATTTCTCTTCCTAAAAATATTGTTTTTCTTAAAGTATAATAAAGGCGTACATAGAGAGAAAACATATAAGAGTTAATATAGATGATGAAATCTTATATTTACTTGAAAAACAAGTTGGAAACACTTTACAAACATTTTTCAAAGTTTCAAGGATTTTTAAAAGCCAAATTTGAGTCAAAACAGAAGTTTCTAAAACAATTCAAGCCCATCAGCAAAGTAAAACCAATCCAATGATCATCCAGACTGGTTCAACTTGCACCAACTTAGTTGGACCGGTTTGGAGAACTTGTGGACCGTTCCACTATGTCCATATCACAAAAATTGAGATCCTGAAAGTACTTGGACCAGTCCAGGGAATGTTTGGACCGGTCCAACTTTGAAAATTATGAAAAATTACATTCAAAAATCTAAATTTTCAAAGTGGGGCTTCAACCTTTCAAAACCTGTGTTCTCACCAACTTGTCTGGACTACGTGACTCTCGTACTTGATCAACGATGTCCATGGGCATTTGCAACCTCTTCAATACTTTAGATGATTAAGTTCCTTATCTAAATCATTGATGATCTGATCGTATGGTTGTATTGATGAAAATAATATATGTACCCTTGGCCTTTAAGTTCATGATCGATTATAAAGAATTGAAACAAAAAATATAACTCGATCAACTTAGTTTTGGCACGTTGTCAATTTCAAATATGTACGTCACATCACTCTCATTAACGGAGGGAAATTTTGGCTTTATTACCGATTGTTGCCTTAGTCCGGCATTACGTGTTATGGTTGTTCTTTTGATATGTCAAGCTTGTCTTTCAGTTGGCGAGAGGACTCTTAGTACCTGCTTTGATAGATTTCTCCCAACACGATTCACAAAAAAATCATGAATCCCTCGGTGGATACATAACAAAAGGCTTAAAGAAGAAATGTGCATAAAAGTATGGGAAATGCTAAACGTCATAAAATTTTATCATGAATTGCCTTCATGAATGATGTGGCAAGTGATAATACCATTGACATTCCGTGTATGGGGGGAATCCCACCAATACTAACTCACCATTTAATTGCCACATCATTCAAGATAAAAATTCATGAAATATTTTCATGACGTGTAGCATTGCTCTAAAAGTATATAACAAACGACCCTTCCATATTGGACATATCAATAGATCAAAATTTGATCCGAATAACATGGATATGGATTAAATATTTAACTCAATAATCCGTTAAATATTCGAATTCAATAATCGGTTTAATTAATAAATCGGATATGAATTTTGATAATAATATGACCAAACAAATATAATATGTATAATATGTTATACATGTATTATTAATCATTCAATTGGTGTACCTCAGTCTCTTATTAGTTGTCCATATTTTCTTTTTTAACTGTCCTAAAATAGTTGTCTCAATTTAAAATAAAATGTACTATATTTTACAGCATTCCTAAGCATGAAGTTATAAAAACAATTAAAGTATAAAGCATGACCCGAACGTGAACAGAGTATGAGTATATTTGATAATTCATTCATT
This sequence comes from Cornus controversa, assembly GCA_026545225.1. NCBI lineage: Eukaryota > Viridiplantae > Streptophyta > Magnoliopsida > Cornales > Cornaceae > Cornus > Cornus controversa. The sequence goes on along the minus strand of CM048846.1, from coordinate 81,261,787 downwards.
ACTAATATAATAAAAAATAACAATTTAAAAGTCATTCTCTTAATAAGTTGGGCTCTCAAAAATAGACAAATAAAAGGAGAGGGAGGGAGTAAAAGATATTATTTACATATTAGTTTATCATGTATAGAATTAAAAAAATTAGTTATTTTAGTTTTTTTTTTTTGCTTTTTTTATTTTCTTCTCTCTTTATTGGATGGTGGTTGCTCTAGTTGCAGGTTTTGGTGGTGGTGGTGGTGGTGTCTTCGGTGGTTGTGGTGCTAGGAAAATGACACAAAATGCATTTTCGGAGCAAAAGAGTAGATTTACTGTATTTTGTAATTAACTTTGTTAAGGGATTTTTTTTTTTTTCAATACTTAATTTTCAATATTTATTGTATTTTGAATTATACAAAGTTAACTTGTAAAAGATTGAATTGTCCCAAATAAAAACTATCTATCAAAAATTGCTGTAACATTACATCAAACAAATTCAAAGACTTACATCAGAATATTGCATTTATGCAGAAAAGAGAGAGGAGAGTTAGAAAATACAAAGAAACCTCAACATAACCACCACCTTTTCTTCTTCACAAGCTACACTCTCCTCCTGCCCATCGACATAGTATTCCCATCAAATAGTTCCTCAATCAACCCTTCAATATCTTCGGGTTGATACTTTATATACTTCCTCTGTGCACCCGAATCCAAGTGCTGCCGGAACCTCCCTACGAACGACCGGTACGCCGGTATCACCACCGCCGATATGGAAACCCGAAGCTCCGACTGAAGCTGCTCATCAGTCATCACCCACCCACCCTGTGTCTTGTGTATCTCATCAAACATTATGCCAAAGTTCTTGAACCTCTCTTTCAACACAGGCTTTATCACCTTCCCATTCACTTGCAAACCCTCATGGTTAAGACATTGCAGGACTTTCCCCCATGTTTCTCTCGTGTAATTCTTGTGATACTGTCTCAGCTCCGTCGACCGTCTCCGGCACCACTGGTCACCCATCAGTTCGTGGATCTCACTCGACCCTTTGATCTTCTGTAATATGTATCTACCGTTGTTCATCAAGAATATGTTACGTAATGAAAGGTCCCTGTAAAGCTTTGACTTTGTCTCCAGATTTGCATCCAACAAGTCCATGATTTTCAGTAGCTGATCTGGGTATGTTGCACATTTTTGCACTGTCTCATCATCCTTGTTGTCATTCTGTGTGTTGTTGTTGCTCTGTTTGAAGATGTGCTCGAGGGTGTCCTTGTACTCACACGCGTATTTTAGATAATTCATCACGTACCGGGTCAGCGGGTGAACTGCGCCTCCGGGAACAGGAGTTTTCGCCGCGTCGCTTCTGATTGAGAACTCCAGATCCGAGAAAATGTTCACGGCGGCGTCGCCGATCAAGTCGCAGGCGGTGGAGATGTCGGACGTCAGTTCGTCGCGGCGGTTGTCCTCGGTGCAAGTCTCGCCGATCGCTGGAATCAGATTGCGGAGGGTCTCGTGGATGTCGAGCAATTTGAAGAGCTTCTCCGCCGATCGCTTCGTCAGCGCCACCGCCTCGGCGAAATCGAGGAACTGAATCACGACAGCGCGTGCGAGGTTGCTGAATTGGTTTTTGGAGATCGACGGATTGTCGTAGAAGACAGCGTCCGAGAGTTTGCGTTCGCTTGGGAGGAGCACGGCGGAGCAGTGCTTCACCACGTCGATCCACTTCGTGATCTGACCTTCGAGAGTTTCCCATTGCGTTCTCTGTACCTCATCGATGCTTATCTTTTCGAATTCTATGTCTCGCAATGCTTTGTTAAATGCATTTCGTCTCACAATGCCATACACCTGACAACACTCCGTTCCGTACCCCGCCGAGATCATCGCAGTCGCGACCGCGTTCAACTTCTTCACGATGTCCGGCGAGTACGCCGGAAAACCATATTCTCCGGTCGATTCACCCTCGGCCAAAATGCAACGATCTGACTCTCCTTCGGATCTCGAATTGAAGCTTCTAGAATTTTCTAGAAGAGCGCGAAACACTTGTTCGAAGACGGACATGGCTCGTTGCAGGACCGTGCTGGTTCGATTCAATATCCATGCAGTGGTGTCAAAACTAGAAGACAATTCACTCAACGCCTTTGTCAGTTTCGATATTCGATTCACAGCTGTGATGAACAACGTGTCATCCTGGCTCATCAGGCTGAGCTTCATTTGAGTTTTGCCAGAATAGTACTTGGAAATTATGGACTCGACGATTTTCGAGAAAGTCTCGACGGCTTCCGGAGCTTCCGGTGGGGTCGATGTATCGTCGACGGCAGAGAGAGCATCGATGAATCGGTCAATGTCGTCGGAGAGTTGATCGAGGTTGTGATCCTGATCGGAAAACGACTCGTCAACCACAACATTGTCTCTGAATTCCACACTGTCCCATTTACGATGACCACTGTGTGATTTTTCATTGATGGTGGTTACATTCGGTGATCTTGGACTGGCAGTGTTAATGTTCTTTCTCCAACCTGTGAAACTACCGAATTTCTCAGGAGGATTATTCTCCATGAATTCGGGTAATTTTCAATTCAGAGCCTCTTTTGCTTTTGATTAATTTGTATTGTTTGGAGGATCGAAAAGGGCATGAAATTCAAAGCGGAAAAGAAGGAGATTGATACGTATATAGGTATGTATATGTTTGTTTTGAAATGGTTATTTGTGATGTGACGAGGGAAGTGAGTGGGGAGTGTACGGATGTGTTTTTTTGGGTTTTGTGGCCGTTTATTTTGGTCGGTGGTGGTTGATTGTTGACCCGCTTGAGAAGGCACTTCTAGTTTGTGCTCACCACCACTTCTAAGCTTTGCTTTTGCCTCACACAGACAACCCTCCGCGTTTGCGTAGTGGGGCACCATTTTCAGGTCCCCAGCTTGCCCTCACACCAACCTAAAGGTTAAAATGATTGAGACACGCAATCCATGATAGTTTTTTTTAATTACTAATCGTACTTTTTTTTTCTTACTCCAATAAAGTTTCCGTCATAATATTTAGTGCTACTTTTTGATAGTCTTTCTGCATTACTTGTGGGGAATGTAATATATGGAAGACTAAGAAAATGATGTACGTGTCCAAAATTTAATTTGAATTTATGCATTTAATTTGAATTTATGGAAGACTAAGGCAATTAATGGAAGAGTGTAAAAGTAAACAAAAATTTACGCATAGTTTTTATAGACTTTGGAGAAAGCATTAAGAGATATGATTTGATGGATTTACGAAAAAAAAACATATTCTTGCAAAAATTTGAGAGACTATTGATTTTCTATAAGAGTAGGATTACACCAAGATTCGGTTCTAAGTTCATTTTTATTCACGATAATCATGGATGTAACGAAAGTTTTTCAAAAAGGTTTTTCTCGGTGTATGTTATTTGCAGATGACATAGTGTTATTGGATAACTTTAAAGTAGCCTTAGCAATAAAATTAGAAGCTTGGAGATGATTGTAGAATCAAAAAGTTTAAAAATTAGTAGAACTAAAACATAATACATGGAGTGTAAATTTATTAGTGATATAGAGAATGATAATATAGTTATAAAAATTAAGAACGAAGCATTCTTCAAGTAATCATTTTTGATACTTTGGACCATTTGTATAAAAAGATGGATAGATTGATGATGATGTAAGTGGTAGAATCGGAATGGTTGGACAAAGTGGAGGAACGCTAGTGGGGTTTTATCTGATAAACGAATGTCAAATAAACTAAAAGGAAAAGTATATAGGACAATGATTAGATCGACTATGTTATATGGGGCAAAATGTTGGGTTCTAAGAAAAAAACATGAACAACGCATGCATGTGGCAAAAATGCGGACGTTAAGATAGATGTTAGAAGTAATTAGGAAATATAAGATTACTAATCAAAGAATGAGAGAGAGACTAGGCGTGACGCCTATAAGCGAGAAAATAAGAGAGAGTAGACTTAGGTAGTATGGGTATATTCAACACCGACCTATAGATATCTCGTGAGAAAAGAAAGATTAATTTGCATAGAAGATAAGAGACAAAAAGGTCGCCCAAAACTAACATGGAATGAAGTGATAAGAAATGATTGCAAAAAATTAAATCTAGTAAAAGATATGACCTATGATAAAAAAAAATTAAAAAAAAAGTAGAGAAAGAATTCATGTGGCCAACCCCGTTTGTACAGGTTTAAAGTAAGGATGATGATGATGGTGATCTCAAACTTTCACTACTTATTATTAAAAAAATATTTATTGTTAACACAAGATTTATAACCTAATGGTTTCTCCTATATTTTTTAAGGTGGGATCTCATAATTCAAGTCTTCATAGAGACAAATGGGTTTGTGAGTTTCTTGTCAAGAAACACTTGCATTGTTCAGTTATGGCCCAAATTCTTTTCCAACTTGGATTGCGTTGTAACTCAGTTATGACTTCAAACATGGGCCTTATATGAGTTTTTTAATCTTTTTTTGTCTTGCAAATTTTGACCCAGTTCCTAATCTCTATTGTAACCCGGTATATATAATGGTGCTAGAGTTTGTATTGTTTATGCAACATAGATAATTCTAAATTAGAGATTGAAGAAAAAAATGAGGTATTTGGGGTTAGAGTTTGAGAGACTTACACATCTCATTTCCTTTTTCACAGAATGAAATCTTTCATCATTTATGACATAAGCTATATGTCGAACTACGTTAAATCTCTATGTTCAGTGTGGTGTGATTTTCATTTATGTTATTTCTTGATTGTTTTAATGTTTTTCATAATTTTTTGTAACAAATTGGTATCAATACAATTGGTTGTAGCTATTTAGGATGGAGGTTGTTGCAAAAATTAACAGAAAAGAAGATCAAACACCTAAGTAAAGACACATACATTTACATGGTTCACCCAAAATCTAGGGTTACGTCCTTGGTGTTACAGGGTTTTTACTATAATAAAAAAATGGCATACAATTATAGAGAGTTCACACTGTATATATAAGCACCTCCTAGGGCTACATAATAGGTTTTGGGAAGAGTTGGGCCAATGTATACAAAATAATCAGGATCTCCACTTCCTATCAATCTCCCACTTGGAGATTGATAATATCAATCTACAAATTCCCTCATGCCCCCAAACCATAACAAACCATTATAGCAAATATCTTCTCTATCCTCAAGCTCAAACACCAACTGAAGCTAAGCACAACTTCAGTTTCTCAATAGTCACTACCTTGGTTTACATATTTGGTGGATTCTGACTTCTATGAATCTTCTCAAGTGATAACACCTTGTCATCCAAAAATGAACGAATGTAGTGTTACCTCAACTGTATATGTTTCGTTCTGGAATGAAACGCCATATTTTTAACAAGATGAATAGAACTCTGAATGTAATTGTACAAAAAACTATTCTCTCGCTCCTTACCCAGCTATTTGAAGAACCTCTATATCCAAACTATCTCCTTGCTCACTTCTATAACTGCAAAATATTCAGCTTTTGTGGTCGAGAGAGCCATAATCTTCTACAATTGAGAGACCCAACTCATTGTCATACTACCAAAAGTATACATTTACCCAGTAGTACTCTTTCTATTATCCACATCGCCAGTCAAGTTTGAATAAACATAACCCTGCCACACAATATCTACTCTAGTGAAACATAATAATGTATCTGTGGTACCCTTCAAGCATCTAAGGCTCCATTTTGCTGTCTCCCAATGTTGTTTGCCTGGATTACTAATGTACCTGCTCATAACTTCCATTGCATGTGCTATGTCTAGTCTGGTACAAACTATGGCATACATCAAGCTACCAGCATATGTAACATTTTTCATGCGTGCTCGCTCCTCTTCTGTCTTGGGTGACTGCTCCTTAGTTAGTCTAAAATGACTAGTTAATGAGGTGCTCATTGATTTTGTATCTTGCATGCTGAACGGTTAAAAATCTTTTTAACGTACTCTACTTGTGACAACTTTATAGTACCACCCACTATGTCCCTGTAAATTCTCATACCAAAAATTTGCTTTACATCACCCAGATTTTTAATTTCAAAGTGCCCAGACAACTATTTCTTCGAATTATTAATCTTATTAAGGCTTGAACCTGCAATCAACATATCATCTACATTTGAAAGTGAAATAATATAACTGTTGTCAAACCTTTTCACAAAAAAACAGTGATCTGCTTGGTATCTCTTGTAGCTAATACTACACATGAATCCATCGAACTTCTTGTACCACTATCTCAGGGCCTGTTTCAAATTATACAAGCTCTTTTTCAATTTGCATACCAAACCCTCTATTCCAGTCACTGTAAATCCCTGTGACCACCTCATGTAGTGTCCTCTTCCAAATCACTATGAAGGAAAGTAATATTCACATTTAACTGCTCAAGATGCAAGTCTTCTGTAGCCACGATTCCTAATACCAATCTAATTGTAGTCAGCTTCACAACTAGAGAGAAAATCTCAGCGTAGTCAACACATTCCTTCTGTTGAAATCCTTTTACAACCAATTTGTCTTTGTAGTACTTGCTGCCATCTTATTCTTCCTTAATCCGATAAACTCACTTGTTATGTAAGGCCTTTTTTTCCTTTTGGTAGCTCTGTTAGCTCCTATGTCTGTTTTGACATGAGTGAGTCCATCTCATCCTACATAGCTGACTCCCACTTGATTGAATCATCAAGCTACACTATTTAATCATAACACTGTGGTTCACTACCATCAGACAATAACAAATAGTGTAAAGAGTGTCAATACCGTTGTTATAACATCAAACTAGTGACATTGTTATCAGGTGACGATGGGCTGGTGTGTCTTTTCCTAGTAAAACATCCAAAATGCCACCTTAACAAGCACCCTACGACTTCCTCATCATTGAAATTGATTACCGAACAGAGATTAGCCATGGGTCTTTTCAGGTGATAAAGAGTTTTATAGCTTTTATAGACACGTTTGAAACGAAAAATAGAGCTTTAAAGTAAATTATTGAAAGACAAAGATAACAATAAATAAAAGACTGCAAATGCGAGGAAAGTAAATGAAAACCTGTAAATGTAGGAAAAGTAAAAGAAATATTGTAAATGCAAGGAAAGTAAATAAAAGACTAGAAGTGTAGAAAAAGTTAATGAATTGTAATTCAACTGGAAAATAAGAGCAATGAATACATTAAATTAGTCTTAAAAGTAAACCTAAGTTTAACGGTAATTAGATGTCTTCTACATGACATAAAACATTAACCAAGTTCAATACCGTGGCTACACTACGGTGGAGCAAGCCTCCATAATTAACATAAAGGAAAGTATTCATTAGGGATGACTGAACACGCGTGGATGTGTGTTTTGATTCTTGGACCTTGAACTTAGACATAGAATGACTCTATTTATAAAGAGACTTAAGCTATATATGTGGTCGGATTTGGACCGTTTTGGTTTGGATGATTCATATGAACCTTTCTGAACATTTTGGGAGTATATCTCACGTGATTGGTGATTGATCAATGAAGTTGAAATATTTGATCGATATTGCTTCAGAGGAAGGTAAATAATGAATCATTGTATTTTAAGATGTTTTTAAAGCTAGATTGGGGGCGGTGATAGCCTTTTTAGAAATAATAGTCTTTGTTTATTTCTTAACTGTTAGAGTATTAAATGCTTTTGTCTTAACCACTAGATATCATGGCTTTGACCGAATAAGTCTTCTTGCTCGTTTGGTAAGTTTGTAACTACATCTGACCTTGTCTTTATCTTTTCTTTGGGGAGTGGATCGGGTTTTACTGGATCTTGCCTTGATGATGTGGCACTTGTTACCCTCATTTGTGACTCGGGTTAGTCAAACATGAATGGTCTTTCTTACAATAGGACCCACTTCAGGAGACTTTTTCCTTTGATATGCTTGACTGACCAAAATCTTATTTTTGGTGCAAATAGTTACGTATTGAATTTGAGGCAACTTTGAAGACAAAGACTAGTACACATTGTCTCTCTTTGGACATGTCCAAAGAAGACCACTAGTGGATATAAGTTATATCTTAGAGCCTTATTGGACTGTTACCGCTTACACGTTGGGAGACCATGTATATGACTTTAGGACAATGCCTAGAATACATCTCATTATCCAAACCATTTCTTTCTAACTTATTTTAGTATTGTTGTTTTCTTTGTATTATTGTATTGCTTGAAGTACTATTATATCATTTGTAATTATATGTTACTTTCTTCTATATTGCTCATGTTTTAGTCTCAATTTAATTGTAATATTGTTCAATGTTCATTTCAATTGTTGTAATATTCATTTTATTATTGAAGTTATAGAATTATTTATTAATGTTATCTTTTAATTCATGTTAATTTGTATTTTGAACATGTATATGTATTCCGTTGTGTATAAATAAAATATGTAATTTTTTTTCCAACTATTACTTTTTTTTTCATTTAGAATAACTATAAATTCCATGTGGAAGATCTATATGTACCTTATATAATAATCATGTAACCTAATCATTGTTAAGATTAGAACTTAGTGTTAGAAAACTTCGTAACAAAAGTCAGAGTCTGTACTCCTGTATTTTTATTTTAAGCTTTTGATTAGGGTATCAAAAGTTAGTTTGTGGTGTCTTAGGTCCAAGAGCAGAATTAGAACTTGAAGCTACATCGAAGGAAAAAAGTTAAAATCACCTCTTGAATAACTAACTCACCAATTAAGAACTCATAATCATGCATTTTTATCATCATCCATCTTAGAACACAATGCATACGTGTTCTGATTCATGAAAAAAAATGTTTTCAATGCATAAAATTATTTTTGATGATGATTTTATGTTTTGAAAACTGACATCTGTGACTTAACAAATTTACCATAAACTAAAAACTTTGAATTTCATTATGGGCTTTATATATTTAAAAACTATACTTGATAAGATTTCTAATGATATATTATATGCCGAATTTCGAGTTCGTTTATCCACTCAACAAAGTGGAAGTCAGGATATGTGTAGTAATAAAAGCTATCGATCGATGGGTCGGTTAATTGATGGGTCTCCAATAGGCTTCAATCGAAAGATTGATCGATCGAGCTGTGCAATGCCTATACTTGTTCAAAAACACTTTTCTAAGTCAGGAAAAGATTCAAAACATTCCAGAACATGTCCAAACCATTCCTAATCAATTTCTAGTTGTTTCTTTAAACTCTAAACATTATAGAAACACCTATAGGCTCTCATTAACATGCACACATACAAGAAATCTCTACACACATTATTGAGAGATTATTAAAGAGATCATGTATTTAGAGAGCATATTTTTGTTTTCATCATCTATATTTTGCATTAGATGGTAGGTTATTATTCTGAGCGTTGATTATTATTTTTTGGAGCTTAAACATCATCAACATCAAAATATTTCTACAAAAACACACAATCCAAATGACTAGTGGCTAAGACTAATCAATAAAGAAACAAATTTGTGGAATGAATGTTGTAGACAAATCAAAAGATGACCTTGAGATCTTCGATTGTACTAAAGGTTTGGTGTCTTATTGTGTCAAGAAATAAATTAGGAGTTTGACTGTACTGAACTATGACTTAGGTTATCCATAATTTCCTTGATAGTGGATTGGTTTGCCGAATTAGATCACATGATTTTTAAATCTTGATTGAGCGTTTCTTAATGTAAAATATTATGTTCTTATGTGATTACCTGATTTATTTATTTGTTCTCACTATATTTAACTAATTGATGTTGTAGCTTCAAACTCTAATTAACACAATTTAAAAATCAATTATTATTAGTTAAAATTTGACAATATTTATTCATCCCATTCAGATCTATTTGAGCCTAATAAGTGGTATCAGATCATATTATTTGTACTAACTAGATCTATTTGGGCCTAGCAATCATGTCCATTTATGGCTCCCAATTTATAAGCATCATCGGTTGGCAATGTCATAATTAAACATAACATCATAAAAGCCATATAATCTTCTCAGGTCTGAGGACTAATTTATGAGTTTCTCTTTAGTTTTCTTGACAGTAATCGTAATAGAGAACTTGTACTAGATCTAATTTGATAAATATACCTCCTTATATATGATATATCTGCTTAGGAATCTATTATTCCATTGGTAAAAAATACTCACATAAATCTATTTATGTGATATATGTTATGTTTGTAAGAATGGAGAAAATTGGTTGGAAAGGAGAAAAGAATGGATGAATGAGACATCTCTAAGGAATAGATAATATCTTTCCCTCTTTTTATTTGGTTGGATGTGAGAGAAGTGAATGAAGTTGATAGGAAGTGTGAAGCCTGATTATACTATACATCTTGGTAGGGAGACATCGCTCCCTTACCCAAAGGTGGGGGCAAGCCCCTGACTCGAATTTTTTGGAAGGTTATTTTGGTATTTTCATACTTGTTATGTAGTCCTAGGAGGTGCCTATATATACAATCTGAACTTTTTATAATTGTATGTTATTTTTCTTATCATAGTGAAAATTCTGCAACACCAAGGATGTAGCCCTAGATTTTGGGTGAACTTTGTAAATTTGTGTATATTTACTTGCATGTTTGATCTTTTTTTCTGTTAATTTTCACAACAGAAGTAACACCTTAATTTATTTGTTAGGAGAGAAGGTAATAGAGAGATTGCCAATATTAGGTTTATTTAATAATTATAAAGGGTAGTGTTGTAATTTAAAATTTCTATAACAGTCTTGTTTTTCTTACCTCATTTCTTCCTTACATATTTGGAGGGATAAGAATTTGTAAAGCATGAAAGATGGTTTATCCATCATCTTTTCACTAAACAAAAAAAGTTTGTTCCTTCATTTTTATCTTCCATCCACCCCTGTTCCTTCCTTCTTATCAAACGGACCATTAGTCTCCAAGCAAAAATAATAAGGTTAGAGAGGAACCCCAAAAAAATTATCTTATCTTTATGGGTTTTCAATCATAAGTAAGTTTTTCTTACAATAGAGAGTAACACCTTAAGTTTTTCTGTTAATTTTCACAACAGAAGTAACACCTTAATTTATTTGTTAGGAGAGAAGGTAATAGAGAGATTGCCAATATTAGGTTTATTTAATAATTATAAAGGGTAGTGTTGTAATTTAAAATTTCTATAACAGTCTTGTTTTTCTTACCTCATTTCTTCCTTACATATTTGGAGGGATAAGAATTTGTAAAGCATGAAAGATGGTTTATCCATCATCTTTTCACTAAACAAAAAAAGTTTGTTCCTTCATTTTTATCTTCCATCCACCCCTGTTCCTTCCTTCTTATCAAACGGACCATTAGTCTCCAAGCAAAAATAATAAGGTTAGAGAGGAACCCCAAAAAAATTATCTTATCTTTATGGGTTTTCAATCATAAGTAAGTTTTTCTTACAACTTAAACTTAAGGCATAATTAATATATTATCCATATAATTTACATATGTACGTAGACAATGCAATAATAAAATTCATAATTTATTGATCAATGGAACACATAAATATTGATTTTTCAAGACATATATGTCTAATAGAAACAACATTGTTATGGTCCATTTGGTAGAAAGGAAGGAAGGAAGTGGGGTGGATGGACGATAAGAAGGAAGGAATAAATTTTCTTTGTTTGGTAGAGAGAAGATAATGAGAAAAGAGTAAAAAGGATGGATGAATCATTCTTCATACTTTACAAATTTTCATCCCTCTAAATATGAATGGAAGATAGAAAGGAAGAAAAGTAAGATTCTTATAAAAAAATTTAAATTACAATAATACCCTTCATAATTATTAAATAAACTAATATTAGTAGTTTCTCTCTTCTTTTCTTTTCTCTTCTCTCCTAATAAACAAAATAAGTTATTAACTCCTTCCCTTCTCTTTCATCCAATCAAATAAAAAAAAAGTGACACTATTTCTTCTCTAGTGATGTTTCATTCATCTCTTGTAATATATATTTTTTCATTACTATCAAACGGAGCATTAATATAATTTCAAACTTAGATAAAAATATTTATTTAAAACAAGAATTTACGGTCATTATCAAGTTTGTTAGAACTCATTACTCATTAAATGGAAAAAGTGGTAATAAACTAGTAATTTTTCCTAAATAAAAAAAGAAGATATTTTAACCAAGGCCAACTTTTCAAATGGACTCAATCACAGTTATTGAATTGCATTTCTTTCGAAACTCTAATAAATGTGATTGGCTCAATTTAGGAAATGACAGATTTATATAATATTAAAATAAAATATATTAGAGACAAAACAAATATTTTACATCACACTTCCATTTCATTTGATTGAGAAATTAAGACGTGAGGTGTTAGTCTATTTTCTATCAAACTAAACATGCACATCAATTTAATTTTTTTTCCATCTTTTAATTAATGCACTATATTTTGCGTGTCCAAAAAAACGTAATATTTTTAATGTAAAATGACATTATTGTAATTAAGGAAATAAGAGATATTTATTTATGTTATTTAATTTAAGAAAAAGAAAAAGGAGTGTTTTTGTATAAAATGAAAGTGCCACGTCATTTCCTTAACTACATATTTATATCTATCTATATTAAATTATTACACTTAAATTTGATTTAAAATAATTTTATCTAATTACTGTCTAAAATTATTTTATCTAACTATTTAACTGTCACACTCCGGAGCGCTAGTATTTATATATATAATACATAGACATATATAAGAGACAGACATGTGATGTAATGAAGAGCTGAAGACAAAGCCGGCTAAAGCTTTGTCACAATAACAACGCAAATTATCCATTTCTCAGCGCAAGCAATACCCATAACCCTTTCCTAATCTAAGTTGTTGATGCTCTTCCAAGTTCCAACTTGTATTGATTTGCTTTGATTTTTTCTCTCACTTCCAATCTCGTCGGCCTCTTCAAGCTCATCGGATATATATATACCCGTTGAATTTCGATTCATCTTTGATACGATTAGTGCAATAGCATGAAATTGATCCATTTTGGGTTCATCGGATATCTCTAAGGAAAGGATTTGAAGCTTTGGTTTGGGAAGATTAATGGGTTGCTTTCCGTGTTTTGATTCGAAGGATGCGGAAAAGCTTAATCCTCAGAAACAGTATGATGATCGAAAGGTTGGCCACCCAACAATCTCTTCCAATATATCTAGATTATCTTCTGGTTAGTCTCTCTCTCTCTCTCTATATATATATATATATATTACATGCTAACATATTGTTCTTTGATCTGATTTGTATATGATTTTTTTTTATGATATATATCAGATTCATCATGAATCGTTGTTTTTCAATTTGGTGCAGATGGGTAAAATTTGATACTGTTTATAAGATAAATTTTCCATAGTCCTGAAATGAGATCTTCAAAAAAATTGATTGCTCTAGTATGATATGTTAAATTAGATGTGGAGTAAGAGTTTAACATGTTCAAATGATTGAAACTATAATCAGATGTTCATGGGTTGTTTCACTTAGTGACACTATGAGATTAATTTGGTGATTTAGTTTCCAAATGGTACTGCACTCCAAGTGGATCTTATCAAGTGATAGTTTGGGTTTTGAACTGATTTGGATTATAAATTTATAGCTTAATGGGGTCCCCCCTTCTTCTTTTTTATTTTTATTTTGTTTATTTTTCTGTTCACCAAAGCCACTGAACCTGCAAAATCTAGGAGTTGTACTATACTGCGGATTCTGAAGCCTTGTGTTCTTGATATTGGTGTTGTTGATCGGGGATGGCATGATTGAACAGTTTACTGGTGCTTGATTTTCATTTCTTTGTTTTGATCGGATTTGCAGGAGGGGATAGACTCAAATCAAGAAGCAACGTGGTGTCAAGGATGGAGTCATCGGGTCAAAAGGATGGGCCTGATGTTCCTATTGCTGCACACATATTCACTTTTCGTGAGCTTGCAGCTGCAACAAAGAATTTCAGGCCAGAGTCTTTCTTAGGGGAAGGAGGATTTGGGCGTGTGTACAAAGGGCGTCTTGAGAGCACGGGTCAGGTAATTCTTTTGCTTTTACGTAACTTAAGAATGGTAGTTCCATATTGATTTGCAATATTGGGGAGGTAATTTGATTCAAATGACATCATAGAAATTAACTATTTCATATGCTTCCAATTTTTTGTAGAAGGTGGCAACTAATGTAGCATAGTCAATTGGGACAATCTAGAAGATTCTATACATATGAAATGTGGAAATAATTTTCAATCCGTAATAACTTCAAATTGAACTCTTTCTTAAATTAAAAACAAAATTCATTCAATAATTGGACAAAGAAAGCACAAAACAGAGATCTGATCGTGACATCTAAATCTAAGGCATAAAGAACCAATATAGTGGGAGATAGAAAGAACTAAAAGGAGAATTCAAGAGAACATCTGACAGGGTAGAAAACTCCAATGTTGTATTCTTTGAATTACATTGCCAGTTGAATTTCTCTTTCTTGTCTTCCCTCAATATGGTGTATTAAACTTTCCTTTCAGCAGTCTTCTTTTATCAGTAAACCTTATGTTTGTATTGAAATCTACATCATCTTATAAACCCCCTTCCTGTTGAGTTATTTACTTTTTCTTTTTTAAAAGAAATTTGTATATGTTTTACCTTGGTTAGTTAAGGAGTTCCTGATCTTCTATTTTGATCATTTCAGTTTCAATTTAATCATCGAACAGAACAATAGAAAAAGTTTTTATTTATTCAAAGTTTCAAATATACAATTCAAGTCAATAGTTCGTGACTGAGTTAAATTCTTTATTTTAAACTGGTTGTGCCTTCTTACTAATCAAAATTGTGCATTTTGAACTTATAAAAAAACATTTATTCTAATAACTATATATTAAGAACTCAAGCTCCAAAATATTTATTGATAATTCCTTTACTCAAGTTGAGCTCTAGTTTCTGGCGACAATTGTATGTGGCATGCTTTTTGTTGAGGTATTTACTGTTTCGTCCATAACTGTTTTTCCCCTACCATCATAAATAGAGTTGCAGCCCATTATCCAATTGTTATCTATATGTATAATTTTACTTTGTTAATTGAGATCTGTCCCTAAAATTCTGAGGCACATATTTGATATTTGGATAAAAGGTAGATCAGATTCTTCTATAAAGAGATTTCTAGCTGCGAACTTCATGAAATAATTTTCAATTACAGTAGATCAACTTAGATTTGAAAATTGTACTGGTGTGTACTTCATTTTCTTCTCATTATTTTAATTCTTTAATTATTCAAAGAAAGTAGGAAGGTGGTATCACTAAACTTGGTTTATTTGAACTGTCAAATGGCTCGAACTGAAATAGTGTATGATATGATGAATACTGATTATTATATATATATATCTTTTTTCCTGGTCGGTAACTCACTCACACACAGACACCCATTTGTCCTACTGGGGACTCGCACCCTCAACCTTCCATTTGGAAGGAGGAGGAGATTCCACTTGGGCTAAGCCCTTGGTATAATTTATACAATTATACCATATATAATAAGTTGCAGAACTGAAAAAGAAGATCTTGCGTTCTTTTATTATAGAATTCAAACAGCAAGTCATATCATTTGGTTGAATATTCAATGTAAAGGAAAATTTAAGGTATGATGGGATACATGTAGAATATTGTGTGTTCAACAATACCTCTAAAAATAAATATAAGTTGTATGAAACAGTTTCTAGACCAATTATATTTTATGGTATATGAATTTTGGGTGGTTTGGAAACAACATGTTCAAGTTGGGTGTCGTCTTAATTTGGACCTTGTGATGGATTTGTGAGAAGACAAGAAAGGATAAACTTAGGATTAAGTTCGTAAAACGGTTGAAGTAGAACCTATTGGATATAAAATGAAATAAAATTGATTATAATTGTTTGACCATGTGTAGGGAAGACCAATAACTGTACTAATGATGAAGAGTGACCTGATCCACATTGACGTTTATAGAGTGACCTGATCCACATTGACGTTTATGCTAGGATAGTATAAAAAAGGAATCTGACAGAAAGTACAGAATGACGAAACAAGATTCATGTAACCAATGTGAAATAGTTGAATAAGGCGTTATTGAGTTGATCTAAGTTCTAATCACTAAATTTTTTTGCTCTCTTATTGAATTGTTCATTCAATGAGCATTCTCAATATTATTCCTTGAAGTGGACTTGAACCTTCATGCTCTTTAGCATGAGATTTTGAGAAAGCTATATGTTACTTGTAAATTGTGGGACCCCCCACACACCCACACCCACCCCAAAAGAACATGATTTAGTTGTTTTTGGTTTCTCTTGAGTTTACATATGTGCTGATAAAGATGTGCTTTACACAGGTTGTTGCTGTTAAACAGTTGGACAGAAATGGGCTTCAGGGTAACAGGGAATTTCTTGTGGAGGTTCTTATGCTCAGCCTTTTACATCATCCTAACCTAGTGAATTTGATTGGGTACTGTGCTGATGGGGACCAACGGCTTCTTGTCTATGAATTCATGCCCTTGGGATCGTTGGAAGATCATCTCCATGGTAACCTTTCATTATTTATTATTCTCTTTATCTGATCAAATTTTCTTTCTTGTTTTCATTTTTTCTTTCTTCTTGTTGTATGAAGTGCAATTTGTCATTATGTTTAAAACTTCCTTTTTGGAAGTGAAAATATGCCTAGAATTGTTGTAGCATGGTCGTAAAAGTACTGGTAATGGGAGAGTTTAAAGATACAATTCTTATTGGCTGTCAATCCCATAAGGGTCAATACTTGATATTGATAAATTAAGACTACATTTAATTTTTATAGCAATAAAAGTCAAAACTGGAACCAGCTATGAACAGCAAAGCATGTGATTGGCGACAGGAATTGTCAAAATTTACTTAAATGGGATTACAAGGAAGATTAGCAAGTATAAAATCACTAGAAAAAAGTTCTTGGATCCAGTGACCCTTAAAGTAGTATCCTGTATTGGTGGGATTCAGGTAGATTGAGGTTTCCCCCTTAAGAATAGTGCTCTTCAGCATTTTATCAGTGCTTCCAAATATAAGTAGCTGCAATGAGCTGGTTTAGGCGAGAGAAATTCAGTGAGAAGAGGTGACTTTTATATGAGATGAAGGTGATAAAATAATTGTTTGGGTGGGAAAAAAAATAGTAGGCTGGGGTGATGAGAATAGATTACAATCTTACGCTACAACTGCAGCATCACTTTTGACAAGGTCAAACTACCGAGTGAGGTTTTTGTTACTAAACCCAAATAGTTGGGATAATACATTGTTTATAAAAGAAAAGGGTGCTTTCAGACAGAAAAATCATGTGCATGTTACATGACCCAAATAGCTGGAAAAAATAAATAGAGCTAGCCCAGTGCATGAGGCTCCCGCCATTGCGGGGTCTGGATAGGGTGAGATGTACACAGCCTTACCTCTGCATGCAGAGAGGCTGTTTTCTCGACTCGAACCTGTGACCTGGAGGTCACAATTGAGAAACCTTACCATTGTGCCGTGGCCCATCATAAATAGCTGAAATAAGACACTGTTAATTATGGGCAGCAAAATTTTCAATCTCTCTCTATCTTTTTTATTTTGGGTTAAAAAAGGGGCTCAAACCCAAAACAGAAACTAACAGAGAGAAGAACCATCTCTGGCCTCGCAACACTGCGCAAGTCAGGTTTCTGAAACTCATCCAGGCCTATAGGACTTTTATGAAGAATGATTTCAAAAGAATAATATAGGCTGTGATAGCTATCTGATATGCAGAAAAGTTCCATGCTAATAATAAGTATGGCAGATTTCACATTCCCAAATTTCAAAAAAAATATATTCCCTACATTCTGAAATCATTTTCAATTTGGGGTGTACTTCAGCAATTCAATTTTTTATAATAGAGATCTTCCAGTATTATTCTACAATAACTTTCCTGTAGCCTCTCTCAACAAAGGCAGAGGCCTTGAACTGAACACGGTCCACAATTCTTCCAAATCATTATGGAAGGTTCCAATGTTATGAAAGAACCCACTAGTTAACTGCCATCGTCTCCTCTAATGATACCTCCTTCCCCTGCAATCCAAGGATTTCCCTTTTCTTGCAGCCATCAGCATTAACCTTGATCCATTCCTGATTGGAAAAGTTCCAAGCGATAAACTCCCCACCACTTGGTGCTGGCTTTTCTATTGTGAGCATTCGCTGTAATTCCAACTCCTGTACCAGCAGCTTGATACTTGTGTTCTATGTTTCATGGACTCCTCTAAATGCATGAAGTATCTATGCCAAACAAATGACAACTTAGTTATGGTTATGAAAGCTGTGTTGGTTAGACACTTAGACATGTACCTAGTGGGCATATATTATATAATATGATTTTGAAATGTGTGTTGGTTAGATGTGTACCTAATAGGCATATATTATAATTCAGGTTTAATATATGATTGTATATATAGTTATGTTTCTTTTGTTACATTATTTCTTAAAAATATGTTTACTGCCTAAGTCACATGATTCGCGAGATTGGGATGCCGACTTGTGCTCCGCACGTGTTTTGGCGAATTGGGCGTGGATGCGGCCCAAATTTGCGGATTCCATTTTTAGAATCCGCAAATTTGAACGCATTCCCTTAATTGATCTTCACTCTCCCATGCCATGTGTACTTTTGAACGAATTCCCTTAAATGGTCTTCAGTCTCCCAGTCTCCCACATAAGATGGATTCCTTGTGCCTTGATTCACAAATCATTAATATGTTAAAAAATAATTGAAACTTAGACCTTTAACAAGTAAAGAATTTAAACTACCGCTTGGCAACACTTTCTTTTTTGTATTAACTGTATTATTTCATCTACTTAAACATAATTTTAACTACATTATATATTTTTACGTACACAATATCAAAGGCATTTTTTATTAATTATAAATAATATGACAAAAATAATATTTAATAAATTGATATAATCGTACACAGACATATAATATATAATATACAGACGCTCTGGAGACACTCCCACTCTCAAATAATTTTGGACATTGACACTCTCACTCTCGCTTTGTGTGACCTAGGTTGCACATCTTTATGCTTCATAAAATACAATTTTACCATATAAAATAAAGTAAAAGTATTGAAAAAAAATACAAGTATTTAGCTGTCTAGAGGTCACTGCGTTGTGTCATAGTATGAATTTGGATTAACAAGCATGAGGATGAGAACTTTGAAATACAATTTTACCATATAAAATAAAGTAAAAATATTGAAAAAAAATACCAGTATTTAGCTGTTTAGAGGTCACTGCGTTGTGTAATAGTATGAGTTTGGATTAACAAGCATGAGTTATTTTTATGCAAAATTACGTCAAAGTTTAGGTATGTCTCCAGTCTTGCCTTCCCAGCACCTTAAATATGCGGGACACATATACTGGGAAATGTCTGATGAATATTTAGTTGTCTCCTCATCCTTGGTTTTGAGGATTTGATATATCTGATACTTAGACACAACATAGCTTGGTTTGGTTGCACGTTGAAGGCTGGTTGAAAGTTTTTTCATTTCTCCTCTTCCATATGTAATGACAGTTCACTGCAAAGACCATATCCCAAAAAGCATCTTTGATGTGTACATTAGAAGGATTGTAATATCCATATCAAGCAAAGCCGTAACCTCTCCGTAAAATTTGTCCACCATCTCTCTGATGTACAATGGTTAACAAAAATTTTTAGTCTCCGGGCAATATTTTCAAGGGTTGCTCCAGAAACCTTGCAGTACACACCATCATTAAGAGTTCTCACTTCTCACAGCCCTATACTATTTTGTAAGAATTTTCTCCCAGCAGGCAAGCGTAATATAAGTCTTACCTTTATGTATAATTATCTTTTACATTCTTTTATAGTTTTCATACTGATGTGCCTGTATAATATTTATTGTTCGATTGAGGTAGGACTATCGGAGATTAATAGCAAGATTTGTTTTCTCTGGGATTATACGAATAAGAGTAATTTTTTTCTCTTGCTTCATAAATCTACAAGATTTGTTTTATCATTGCTGTATTGCCGTATAGGAATGGACTATACTCTCTCTAATATTTAAAATGATCTTTCGCAGATCTTCCACCTGATAAAGAACCATTAGATTGGAACACAAGAATGAAGATGGCGGCTGGTGCAGCCAAAGGTTTGGAATACCTCCATGACAAAGCAAACCCTCCAGTTATTTATAGGGACTTCAAGTCATCGAACATATTATTAGATGAAGAATATCACCCAAAGCTTTCCGACTTTGGGCTTGCAAAGCTTGGTCCTACAGGAGACAAGTCACATGTTTCCACAAGGGTCATGGGCACTTACGGGTATTGTGCTCCTGAATATGCCATGACCGGGCAGTTGACAGTGAAGTCTGATGTCTACAGTTTTGGGGTAGTCTTCCTAGAGCTTATTACCGGACGTAAAGCCATTGACAGCACCAGACACCAAGGAGAACATAATCTTGTCGCATGGGTAATCCACCTAATCATTTTGTAGTATAATTACCTATACTTGTATGGTAGGCTGTTTCTCCTGCAACTGTAGACACTGTTAGTACTTGTGTAACAATTAAGTAGTGGTAATGTTCTATGTATTTGCAGGCACGTCCCTTGCTCAATGACCGACGAAAATTTGCAAAGTTGGCAGACCCACGACTGCAGGGTCAGTATCCGATGCGGGGACTCTACCAGGCTCTAGCTGTGGCATCCATGTGTATTCAAGAACAGGCTGCTGCCCGTCCTCTCATTGGGGATGTAGTCACTGCCCTCTCTTATCTGGCAAACCAGGCATACGACCCTAATACAGCTTCTGGGCATGGCTACAGATCTTCCGGGGATAAGGATGATAAAAGAAGAAAAGATGAGAGAGGTGGAAGAATATCAAAGAACGAACATGGGGGAGGCTCTGGACGTAAGTGGGACCTGGAAGGATCTGAGAGGGATGATTCTCCAAAAGAAACTGCAAGGATTTTAAAAAGAGATTTGGATAGAGAAAGAGCTGTTGCAGAGGCGAAAATGTGGGGAGAGAATTGGCGAGAAAAAAAACGACAAAGTGCCCAAGGCAGTTTCGATGGCACCAACGGGTAAATAACCAAATGTACAATACCAGGCTCCATTTCCACCTGGGCTGCTTTTCTGGTTGCATCTGGAGGGAGTGAAGAAACATTAAAAGCCGTCTTCCATGAGCAAGTCTGTTTTGAACAGCTCGATCATGCATAGAAGTTTTTACTTCCAGTAGTGAGAATGAGAATTGGGGCTCAAGAAACTTGTGGAACATATACTTTTCCTTTTCACTTTTGTTTCCCTTTTAATATTGGTGTATAGAAGAAGAAGAAGAAGAAGAAGAAGAAGAAGAAAGCGAGGAAGAAGAGTGTAAATTAACGGGTAGAACTGTAGAAGAACAAGAGTGGAAGGTTAGGTCGTATTAGAAAATTTTTGAGTGATAACGTTCATATTTTACTTATGTTGCTCTTCCAAGCTGCTTCTATATAAAACAATCTGTTGTGCATAATATTATTCAGCAACATGTTTGTAACTAATTGAGGTGCTACATTAGAATTGCACATTCATTTATGCTTCATCATCTTCTGTGTTAGGCAGTACCAATTTGCCGATACCCAAAGCCGAATGTAAAAAGGAGGTGGGCTAGTGTTAGGTAGATAACATATTATAAAACTTATGTAAAATTTACTTATGTAAAATTTTCATGGTGAATTGTCTTTCAACTGGTGATAATTCCTGTGGCCAATTTGAACTCTCAACTTTACAAATATTTTATTTTCAAATTAACTTTGATTTTCTCATAATAGTTGGCTCAAATTTGCTTGCAACCTGCCTATTCGAATTAGGATCCTCTATGCGCATTTGGGTCCGGTGTGGTACAGTGCATTTAAATCAACAAATGCAATTCTCATGCAACAATATTTAATTGATAATGCAACATATTAAATTGAACACAACAACGACATAAAGGTATATAAATGTGTTACATGACAGTTCCATCATTATTTTTTAGGTTATTTACAAATGTCAATAATTGATGGTTACACAATTCAAACATCGCCTCCAATAAAAAAGGCTTAACACTTGATCAAGATCAATTCCCAATTACTAAGGTTAAGTTTTGATCTAAAAGAACATGTTTTTTGTTTAGTCAATAACTACAAATCTGAACTATTGATTGGTTGGTGAGAACCACGGTTAAATTTGGATGGATGGAAAATATATTTCGTAATGTTTTTGTGTTGCAATGTTGATTCAAAATATAAAGAATAGTATTAGTGGCAAAAGTGTACATGAGAGAATCCAAATTCATATGTTTTCATTAATGTAATCATAACTGTTAGGGTTGCAAATAAACTGAATTGTTCATGAATAGCTTGAGTTCGACTCGTTTAAGGTTCTGCTCGGGCTCGTTCGTTAAGCAAACGAGCTGAGCTCAATTTCTAAGTTTGTTTAGTAAACAAGTTGATCTGAACAGTATTGGACTTAACTCGTGTAAGCTCATGAATATAAGTTCGTATATATTCGTGAACATATGCTCCTTTAGCACTCGTGAACACGTTCATAAATATAAGCTCGTATAAGTTCTTGAACATAAGCTTACGAACATGTTCATGAATGTAAATTTGTATAAGTTCATGAACAAATCAAAATGATCTTGAATACGAGTTCAAATTGAGCTCAAATATTTTTTATTATTAAACGAGTCAAGTCCGAGCTCATCACGATCTCGAGCTGAACTCGAATTGTCTCAAACTTGATTCATTTGCAGCTCTAATTGTTATTTTAGTCTTCATCTCAATTATTGAAATACGTACTTTCTTAGCTACAAATTAAAAGAAAAAAAAGTATATTGATTGACACTATTAAAGTTTGTCTTTATTACACCGAGATACAACTTCATGAATTTTTTTCACAAATACTCCTTGTAAGCTTTTTCATTTAAAAAATGTGTAAAATATCTAGATTCTTATTATTTAATTAAGTTTTGATATAAAAAATTCAATGATGCTAAATTACCTAAAAGCCCATCATTCTCTCTCTCTCTCTCTCCCTCTACCCTCTCATCTCCTGCATTGCGTATGTTCGAATGCCAATTGGATACGCCACCATTATAAAATCCAAGAAAAAAATCGAAGCCCATAGCCCCTTTAGTTTCACCGCCGTTCGCCAATTCTGGCATATATCATGGCCACTGTCTCTGTCGTCAATGGCAACATCTCAATCATTACTGCCGCCGATGGCCTCTCTCGCCGTCACTTTCGCCATCACCATTGTTATTGCTCTCGTCGTTGTCTTCAGCCGTCTTCGGAGCCGAAGCTCATCGGTCTGGTTGTTGCCACTGTAAAACTTTAGGGTCGTTCTTTGGTAAAGGCAAACAAATGAGTTTGCTTAATAACCCTAATTTGGGGCTTTGATTTCATATATCTATATAGGGTAAAGTGCAAAAAATACCCCCACTATATATAGAATGTGCAAGAAACACCCCTACTATTTGATATGTGCATATAAATCCCTATAATTTTAAAATTTGGAGCAAATTACCCCTTATTACATAAATTTATTGTAAATTAGCAATTGACATTTTGAAAAACTCCAAATTACCCTTGTTGACTTTTTGACGCCTGAACACACCAACCCATCGTCATACCTTCTCTCTCTCTTCTCTGTCTTCTTTCCTTCTTTTTCCTTTTTCCCATCTCTAATCTCTCACCCTGCTCTCTCTTCTCTGTCTTCTTTCCTTCTTTTTCCTTTTTCCCATCTCTAATCTCTCACCCTGCTCTCTCTCTCTTATTTATTTCTCTATCTCTAATTTTTATATACTTATCCATTTTAGAGAAATTTCTAAACCAATACTTCTAGATCCCCAAACATTATCTACAGAGGGGAGAGAGAGAATAGAAATGGAAATTGCTCTGAACATACATTTCTAAGCCAAACCAACTTTAAAATCTAACCAATGAATCTGTTTACCCTCTTTGCTAGCATGTAATCGCGCACAACCTTTAATCACACAAGGTAAGGTGAAATTGTCCAGCACATTAACAAACCCAGAAAGCAATTCATGTAATAGAACAAAGGGTGTCATGCGAACGGTGGATTTCAACGTAGCATTTGATGATCGTGTTCCAAGAAAACAAAGAAGGTTCTTGAATTTGAGCATGCCTTAGCATTGGAGATTGATTCAAATGGAGAGAGAATTAAATTGGGTTCTGAATGAAATGAAGAGAGAGAATATGTGGATTTTATGGATCATGAACAAAGGAAATGAGTGTGGGACGAAGAACTAGGGAAGGTGAGGAAGTTTATGCTGTGATTCATTTACATCCAGGTCAATTGACAATGGAGAGCGAGAAACAGAAGAGAGAGAAATCGAAGGGGGAGACAACTAGTTTTTCCCAGCACATTTTTTCTCTTTCTAACACCATCATCCCCGGTCATCTTCTCCGGCCAAGGAAGACCCACCAGTACCACTGGAATTCATGGGCATTCCAAATAATGCCCAAGCCATGCACAGCCAACAACCACCACCGTTGAAGCCGCCGACGAGCTCCATTGTACCTGAGAAGCGACCATTTCCTATGCACATTGTATGTTTCTCTCTCTAACTCCATTATCTCCGGTCATCTTCTCCGACCAAGGAAGACCCACCACCACTGGAATTCATGGCCATTCCAAACACTGCCTCCATGTTCGCGGCAAAGAGCTTCCATTTTATCCTTTTTTTTTTACTTTCTTTTTTATAAATAAAATAAGGATACTCTGGTCACTTCAGCGTCAAAATTCTCTCAATTTTGAGATTTGTCCTCAATTGCACCAAATTGAAAAATGTAAGGGGTTTATCGCCCCATGAGGGGTTATTTGCACGTTTGGCATATAATAGGGGTGTTTTATGCACTTTACCCATCTATATATATATAATATGTGTGTGTGTATATGTATATGTGTATATTTGTATATAGGTATATCTGTATATATATGTATGTATATGTGTATATTTGTATATAGGTATATCTGTATATATATGTATAACCTTAGAGTTGATCTCTGTAGTGATCGGTTTCTGGTAAAGGCAAACAAATGGGTTCGTTTAAGCCACTTGAATCTTCAAATTCCACGTGTCAAATTCACTTGAGGTAAGATGTGGCAAATTGCGATTAAAAAATTTGAAATATATGTATATAAAGAACTCTACGTGATGTGTCAAAACTTATTAATTTACCGGATGTGTCAAAACTTATTAATTTATTAATATTGTCTTTTAATTAAACAACAAATAAAAATAAAAACTATTATTCTCATGCAAGTTTTAGTGATACGTGCGACTCATATATTAAAATAATAGGAGCAATTCATTTGACATATATAATTCTATGTCAAATTAAAGACAATTAGATATTTGACTATTCAGTTGGAAAAAACTTATATATCTAAACTATCTATTCAATGAGTTGGATGCACTAGTTCGAAATTGTCGATTTGAGTAGAGATGCTCTAATAACCCAAATTTGAGGCTTTAATTTCATTTATATAAAGGAGATACATCGTGCCAAGATGAGTCTATTTGATAGGAATTTCATAGAGTGATTCCAATTAGATAATGCCCAATTGAGCAGGTCTAGCCAAGAATTAAATTGAAAAGTTAATTGCGGAGATTTTGGAAGTGATTCCATATCTTAGAGGTGAATCCACGTTGGAAGAACAAGTGGTTGTGGGATTCTACAATTGCAAGACAAAGGTTGTAAGGTTGCGTTTGGTGTTGTTTTCTTGAACATGCAAAGACTATCAAGCTATATTATGAAATTGTATTTTGTATTTGAGGGTTGGACCATATCAAGTGAGTCCAATTCAAGGTATGTGGAGGGGCATACATACCCTCTGTGGTAAAGTGGAGTGAGAATGATGGCATGTTGTTCCAAAGGAAGGGGTCAGATTGAGTGATATTAATTGGTAGTCTTTGGAGACTTGATGGTATAGATCATTCATCTTCATTTATTAGTGATTTTTTTTTTTTTTTTCTTTGTTAACCTTGCAATGGAAAGAAAAAAATGAGAAGTCAAACACGGACTCTCACAGATTGAGAGGAGCTCTACTACCGGCCTCACTACAGTGTATCTACCAATAGATTGGTACTCATGGTAATTGAGTGAGCAACTTTCTTAATCAAAGGGCCACAATCAAGTCAAGAATCAAATTGAAGAGAAGTAAAAGTTTCATTTCAAATTTTGAGACTGATGCATGTCTATGAACAGTTGGATGGAAGGTTTATCTTCCAAAAATTTGTGTCCTTGGATAGACCAAGGCAACCACATGATTTGGGAGTGACACTTTTGACCATGCAAACTTATATATATATATATGGTTTTTTTGAACTTAGAGTAATTGTGTAGAGATATACTGACACAGGTGGAGTGATATCACTGGATTTTATAAAATTACAAATTTTATTAGAGATTGTCTTTTATCACCAAATATTAAGACTTGTTTGCTTAAATTTGTACCATTTTAGAAATATTAACTTTGTGGTGGTCATGCTATAATATGCTCTTCTCCTCAAATGAAAGGTTAAGTGTTCGAGCCTTCGATGTATAGGGACAGAATATAGGGGTGTGTGATTCTCTTCCGGACAACACGTGTTCACAACATCAGTTACAAACATGAAAATGAAGTTTAGGTGGATTAAGAACCACGTTAATAAGTATTAAAAGCATTGATTTTGGGTTCAAATTTATTACATTGGATTACAAATGTAGATAGACAGAGATATATATATAGATATATCTAGAGAGAGAGAGAGAGAGAGAGGGTGGACACAATGACAAGTGTGACCCAAGCTGTTCACATGACCAAATATTGGTGAATCAAACTGTACATTCATTAGAATTGAGTTCATTATCTGGGGCTGAAACCACACTTTTCTCATAGTTATTTTCTGTTGGTTCATTCTTCTTCTTTTCATCTTCAGTGGCATTGTCTCTAGCTTGAGCATCCACTGGATGTATCATGACAATGTTAATTATGTGTTCCGGCAACTTTTTCTCTATCACCACCACTTCCTTCCCATTTCTATATATTCCATACAACAACATCTGAAGCAGTCCCAGAAAGAAACCGAATACGTTTGGAAGCTGCACAATTCAAAAATCAAAAGTCAAAAATAAAACAAAATAGTCAATTACGAACTTTAATTTGGAGATGTATGTGCTAAGGACAGTCGTGATTGTGCAAGCTCAGTCTTTAGATCTTGTGGGTCGCACAGATTCAACGGCTGAGGTTTTGCAGTCGCGATTGCACTTAACATTCTCCTAAAATCAAATATATATATATATATATATATATATATATATATATATAAATAGTGAAAAGAAGAGAGAGAGGATTACTCACAGCAACACATAAATCCTTCTGCAGAAGTCCGTATGCGAACCACATAACTGCACTCAATGTGAGGAAGAATGATAAGGTAAATGGCATGAACTCGACACTCCTTGTTCGAATGACCTGAAACTGTGAAACAGAAAAAAAGCACAAATATTTAAGAAGTTGAAAGAATATAGAAATTTATAAGGTCTTCATGTAAAACTATATATATATATATGTCCTCACCATAATGCTTAGAGGTGCTGCAAAAACACTAACAGAGACAGCAACACAAGCCCAACCCACAACTTCCATACGATTCGATCCTTTAACTAAAAAGAAGGTGACCAAAAGGATCAAAGAGAACAACCCCACATTCAAAGTAGCAAGAAGCTTGAGAGTGTGATTCTGCAGTACCAAATTCATAATTAAAACACAGAAGGTTACATAATATATATATACATAAATATATATATATATATAGTTTGAGTACCCTAGCCTCCTTGGATCCGTAGACAAGGTAAATGGTGATGTATATTGTCTCTATGATGCATCCAATCAAGTTGATGGAGATGAGGAGGATGGCATTTGATTTAAGGAGTGCATAGTACATCCACAGTGTGGCACTGAATAGCGCGACCACGTAAGGTAGGGATTGAAATCCTAAGGTGGATTTTTTCCTGTAAATCTGAATAAATGTTGGCCTGCAATTAAAATAAAAGTCACTTCCATATATATATATATTGCCACTAATTATAAAAATGAAGCATAGTGCTGTTTAGGAAGAAAAATAATTAAATGGTTAGATATGTACTTACAATGGAGCAAAGTATACAAAGATGGAGACAATGTTACCTACAAAATCAAGTGCAAAATAAAATCACTAGCTAGATTTTCTAAATCCGAAACTTCAGAATATATATATATATATATATATATATATATATATATATATATATATATATATATATTCTTCTTAAAAGAAAAAAATTGGAAAAAGCACACCTAAAGACATCAATGTCTTAATAGCAATAATATATATAATTGAACAAGTTATAACAGGTTGTCCTTAATTAGAATTTCATAGTAAAAATTTTGTTCATTCTAGTCCAAAAATATTGGGGAAGGTTGATCATTCCAAACGTCTCTGCATATGTTATACATATATGTATATAATACATGAAATATAGTTTAAATTAAAAGGATTGACAGAAGAATGTTATAACTTTATTTAAACTCAATATTTAACTATAAATTAACAATAAATACAACACACATAGGACATGTAATCTACTAAGTATTAAACTAGTAACTGATGAATATTACCAAAAAGAACTCTTATTGTACTAGCAAGAATGCAATGAGACTATTCACACTATGAAGAAGAAGAACATAATTAATATTGAAGACCATAATTAAACACCTTTTTTTTAAGTTGTTGTAAATTAGCATTTTTATTAGAGAAACCAGTACAAACAAAAAAAAGGTCTAAAGACAGGAACAAACAACTAAAAACAAAACAAGAAACTTGGGAAAACAACACTAAAATAAATCTAAACAAATTGAAAAAAAAAAAAAAAAAAAAAAAAAACTACCAGATCAGAGTCATGAATTTTAATTTTCGACTTTCCCAAAAAAAGAAAAAAAGTTTCAAATTCATGACTAGTTATAGAAGATGATATGAAGTGGGTGGATGAGAATTCTCAATAATACATACCTAGGACTCCAAATGTGAATACTAGTGGATGGTGGACATCAAATATAGCCATCTGTTCAATGATCAACTCTGAACTCTCTCTCTCTCTCTCTCTCTCTAGATTAGAAAAGCAGGGTCTCTAATGAAACCTTAGCTCTCTACCTTCAAACCAGTCCCACAATCTCATGCAGATGGTGAAGGTATACAAATGGGGTTCAATGTGATGAACATTTATATAGGAGGTGAAGGAGATAGTATGCTTATTGGACTCATCCTTGTTGCATGACAAGTGGGCGCTTAGTAGGTGGCGTACGATAAAATCATTTACCAAACAAGCTAGGAATTGCTGGCCTCACGTGCTCTTCTAGTCGCGTGCATGAATTATACA
Organism: Cornus controversa; assembly: GCA_026545225.1. Taxonomy (NCBI): domain Eukaryota; kingdom Viridiplantae; phylum Streptophyta; class Magnoliopsida; order Cornales; family Cornaceae; genus Cornus; species Cornus controversa. The sequence continues at coordinate 81,232,425 of CM048846.1, read as the reverse complement.
TTACCAAATGCCAAAAAATCATAATGTGCAACCAAATTTAAATCAATTTTGAAGTAGATTCATGTGAAAATGGAATTTTTTAACATAATCTATATATAACTAATGAATAATTCCAAAAAAAATTAACCCGATTACTGTAATCCAATGATATTTCACTAATTTCTCAAAACAAAAAATTTGGCTTTGAGCCCAAATGAGCGTGTGAGTTTCTTACTAAAATCAAAAGGATAAATTCGAGAATTCTGTAGATGCACGTTCTGAGAAGGGTCAAATATAACATTTTAGGGCTTGTTTGGGTTGATAGAATTAGATGGAATAGAAAATAAAAGAAAGAAAATGATAGTGTTTTTTGCGTTTGGATTGTCATTAGTAATTAAGAGAAAAGATAGGATAATGAGTGATTTGGAGGATACTTTATCAATCTAAATTTCTCATATGTTATCCTTTCAAATGTGAAAATATTTGGAGAGAAATGATAAGAATACGTGAATGTTTCGTAATACCAAAAATAACCCTAACATTTTAAAAAATAAAATTTAGAAGATATTTGAGTCTATCTTGTAATATAAACACAAAAGGGCATTATAGTAAATTGATTAAAATTGTTTATTTTCTTTTCTCTCATTTACCTTTTTCAAACAATAATTTTGTCATTTCTTTACTTTTCTTTCAAAATTTATCCAACTATGAATACATGTTATCCGTTATTTTCTTTTCTGTCATAACTAATGTTATCTTTTGTTTTCTTTTCTCTCATGTTTATTCAAACGAAACCTTAGTCTTATCTCCCCATACAAGAGACTTTCAAACCCGTAACAAATATATATCAACTAATTTTAAATTGAGTAAATTACTTTCATCTCTCTTGAGATTTGACTTAATTACCCTCAAATTAAAGTTTTTATAAAATTACTCTGATGTACAATTACAAAAGTACTCTCAATTTATAATATCTTTGTGCCAAAATAACCTCAATTTCTAGTCATTTGACTGAAATTAACATGTTTTATATATGTATTTTCTCCATTAATGCCACACTAGCACTATTGCCACTGAGGGTAGTTTTGACATTTTTTTTATGTTAATTGATTAACGGAGTTCATTGTTAATTAAAGATAGAAGTTTTCGGAGTAAAGTTAACTAAATTTCAGGAAGGTTGACCATCATATTTTAAAATTTTTAATTTGAGAGTAATTGGATAAAATCTCAGAAGAGATGAGACTAATTTACCCTTTTAAATTTTAGTTTAAAATGAATGCGGATTGGATCTTGAGTGAAATTTGAGGAATGTCTCTCCCGTATAATATAGAAATGTTTATGTTTGTGACTCGCTCACGCGCCTTTAGTAAAGCGTGTGAAACGTAGTACTTCTCGAGAATTTTACGTTAGTCTAACATAGCACAGCTTTTCGGCTCAAAGCCTGGTTCACGTGACCTTCCCCATAAACCCTTTTAGCCGTTTCTCTCCTTCAGAAGCAAAACACCACCCTTCGCCTCGTCACCCTAAATTTGACAATTATGACCCCCTCTCTCTCTCTCTCTTCTTTCTCTCTCTAGATTTGTTTGATAGTGGTGGACCGGTGGTGCATGGTTTCTCGAATTGGGTAAGGGTTAAAAAGGCTTGCTGGTTTGGATGGGTCTCAGTTTCTTTTTCATGAAGCTTAGTTTGAGCAGTTATGTATGAAAATAGGACAAATTGAATGACCTCTTTATAATAATGATGTTGTTATTCTTTGTTGTTGTTGTTGTTATCATCATAACGTACTGTGTGCGAATGCTAGGTGTATCTCACAGCGCTTGACAGATGAATCGTGTATATATATCCCACGAGTTCATGTGTTACATCAATTTCCATACTCATAAATGTGTGTTCATTAAGTAGTCACAAAATTCGAGTGGCCTTTGCTTTATGTGTTGGGGTGACTACTCGAGATTGAAGAAGCTAGCGAAATAATTTGTGACTTTGAGTCGTGTATGATCACTTTTCTTATATATATCTATATATATATATATATATATATATATATATATATATAATGTGGTTAATCCCATTTTTCAAAATTTGTTTCCATTTTTCACTTGATTTATAGATGACCATGGCATGAACTATTGAGAATGGGTACGTAGAGTGAAGGTGGCAATCCATTGTCATTGTCAGTGCAAATTATTGTGTTCGTGATAAGCTTACATGCATGCATATAATTGATTTGAGCACGTCAATCCAATGATTGATTGTATGATAAATGCAAGACTGAAACAATACAACCAGTGGCTGATATATATATTGTAAGTAGTGATTATGGACAGGCCAGTGGACCCCAAGTTTTTTCAAAACCTAACATGTGGCTTCATTGGTGGCTGATCTGATCTGGAATATATATGTACAATCATTTTGACAAATGAAAGATAGTGTAATTGATGAGAAAGGATTAGATTGTCCAGCACTCTAGCTCACTTGATAGTCCAGTTCAATTAAAATTAAATTTAATTTTTTTTGTGATATTTTACTAAACTCTTATGAGTCGGTTTTGTGTTATTTTTTTAGTTGGAAAGTTTTGATTGAACTAAAGATTTCTGGTAGTGCAATTGAGGAACCCTCTTGCATTACCATGATGGGACGGAAAGAAGATGAGGAATTTGGTGACTTTATGCAGTTATGCTCGATATGGTGTTGAATTATATACATATACGAGTGTATATATATAAAATGTTTCACAATTAAGGGAAACAAATAATAACCTTCTTGGAATATGAATTCCTTAAGTATGTCAATATGGGTGGCAGCTAAACATCGCAAGATGTGGAAATTCGTTTGATTTCGTGCGGTCTGGACACCTTTTATCTGCCTAAATCTAAGTAAATTACAAATAGCTTCCGTGCATGGCACCCCATACTTAATTCTTTTGGTTGGAATATATATATATATATATATATATATATATATATATATATGTGGAAGACTGAAATTAAGGTGAGACAAAGTATATGAACATTTGATTAGGATGGAAGATATTTGAATAAATCTAGAAACATTATAATACAAGTTAGTAGCTGGCTTTAAATATGATACAATCATTAACTCTATAATTAGGGGGTGTTTTGGTAAGACAAGTAACGCATTAAGTGCAATTATAAGGAAATGAAATGCTGATAAGGAATAACCTTGTACGAAGCGTTCACTCCAAAAATTGGAAAGTCGCAACGTGCGCATTTGCGAGTCACTGTCCATGTTTAATGTAAAAGATGTGATAACCAAATAGGTATATATTTTTATAATTCACACTTTTAACAAGAAGCGGTTCTATGGTGTAGTGGTTAGCACTCTGGACTTTGAATCCAGCGACCTGGGTTCGACTCCCGGTAGGACCTTTTTAATTTTTCTGTTATTGGCATCTTTTTGGTAACAGAAGTATGCACCGATTATAAGAACACCATGGATGAAGTTGTAAGAACAATTTTCTGAAGATAAACTGTTTTTTTCGTTTTTTTTTTGGGGTATTCTAATTAAGGTTACCAAAATACTAAAAAGATGATAACAATATTCCCTAGGAATTGTTTGATAAAATGTAAAATAAATTATGAAAATTTCTAAGAATATAATTTTAAGTGCTGAAATAAGTATTGAAGCATCTCTCGTCCTCGAGACGTGAATCAGGATAATAGGATAATAGAGTGTTCCTTGTTTTTTTTGAATTGTGTGATCTTGTACATCAAATCATTACATTAAAAATTGACAAAAAATGAAAAATCACACACCATTGAAACGCAAAGATTTAACGTGGTTTAGCTTATAGCATACGTTCACTGCTTTCTCTACTAAACAATACAAACTTTAGTATTCTTATAAATTGAGTTACAATAGAGACTATATTTTGGACCTAAGACTTGCAAAAACTAAGTAAATGAGTCAAAACTCACACAAATCAACTCAAGTTGAAACAAAATTTGGACAACAATTAAACACAATTGAACAAAAAAATCAATTGAAGAGATAAAATCTCCTTGTGAATATTCATTTCCTGAAAATCACATAGCAAAGATCCTAGAAATTTTACAAAATAGCTTTTGTTTTCCTCCAGGACCCACCGAAAAAAGAGAAAACAAAAAAAAAAAAATACTTGAGAACAGTAATAATGAATGGCAGAAAATATTTATATCAAGGTAGTAGTTATGAATAGTTATCTGACTCCCGTAGAAGAATGGGACCTACTATGGCAAATACAATGCATTACATGATCATTACGCTTCAACCAAGTTATTCTATTCCGCCTCTTAGAAAGAAAATACAAATATATTGAAGTCATGTGACATTTTAAGTCTAGACAAGGATTTTCGGTAAGAACCTAATGAACTTAAAAATGACATCCATATTCGCTTCGATCTAATGCTTTGAACTTTTTGTTGCTATATTCAAATGTTTAAAATTACAGTAAAACAAATTCAATTTTGTGTCTCTCAAAGTTTGTAAGGGCGTATGTACATGTGCTAGTACCAATATCAGTGCAACAATACTTAGACACTCACTAGTGAGTATGTGGTACCTCCTGACCACTTATGTAGCCCAATAAAAAGTAAACACAAACTCTATACTTACGAATTAAAAAAAATTTAAAAAAAAGATTTAAAAAGAGTAAATCTAACCAGATCGACTTAATTCCAATTCGATAAAAAGCTTCTTTTCTTTTCTTTCTTTACGCTTACAGGAGATATTACTGTTTGTGATATCACTGATGGTGTCTTCTTGATTCAACACCAAAAGATGAAACATTCCATTTGTTGAAATATATTAGTATATTTTATATTTAACCTTTTCCATATCAAACTAAGATACCTATGATTGGGGACTTACTATGTATAGGATAACTTGTTTTCTACTCACCTACCTCTTTTCCTTCTCCTATATATATGCTTTCACTTATATTATTTTACGTACCATTCATTAATTTAATTCAGAGATATTTCAGTCTCTTTTCCTCTTATTTTAACATAGTATCAGAGCTAGTGTTTTAAAACCCTCATTTTCTTCTTCCGTTTAATTGTTCTCATCACCCAACGAAAACTCTTTTCTATTTGGTGTCAAAAATTCATCTTCTGAAACTCTTTTTACTCTTTTGAATATATCAGAACGAAGCCTTCGACCAGACGATCAAGAGTCCTTTGTTCTTTATCCCGGCGTCATCACGCACCTCCAACAGCCGCCACGCGACACCATGAACCTCCACGCGCCTGTACGCTTCTTCACGCGCTGTCATGCGTGCTAAGTCATCGATGACTCAACATCCAGTGACACGTCATCTGCCATATCAGCATCAAATGTACATAATACTTGCCACGTCTTTAGCCATGCCAGGGACACATCATCCTTTTCTATCACGTCATCAACTACGTTAGTGACACATCATCTTCCATGTCATCTTATTTTGGCGCGTCGACTGCCATGCTAGCCCTTTCCCTTGCACATCATCTGTACTGCCACATCAGCAACAACACTTGAAAAAAAATTTCTGGGCCTACCTTACTTAAAATTTCACGCTGATTTCAATTTTTCAGTCTGTTTTGTCATTTGGAATTTCTAAATAGCTCAAAATGAGATTTTTCACCCAATTTCTGTTACATTTGATGGGGAAAACTATATTTTTTTGAGTCAATTTATGCGCAGTTTTCTTAAAGGACGCAAACTATGGTCTTACATTACAGGAGATAAAAAATTACTAGTTAAGGATACCGATGAGAAAGATGAAGCCTTTGCTACTTGTGTTGAGAACTGGATAGCAATAATCACAAGATTATCACATGGCTCCGCAACATATCCAGTTCTTCCATTAGTATGGAATTTAGGAGTTATGAAACTGCCAAAGAGGTTTGGGACATGTTTATTTTTTGATATTCTGGGTCTAATGGTACTTGTTAATATCAGTTAATGGTCCAGCTTTGTCAACTTAAACAAAAGTTCGGTCAAAGAATTAATGAATTTTTTGCTCGCATAAAGTGTCTTTGGGATCAACAAACTTTGTTAGAGTCATTATGGGCAGTTACCTCAAAGGGTAAAATTTTTTATGTGTATTGTGATCATATACGCCTTTATTAATTTCTGATGAATCTTCATGATGATTATGAGCATTTTCGTGGTCAGCTTCTTCATCGCTCACCTCTCCCATCATTGGATAAAGATCTTAATGAGCTTGTTCGAGAAGAGACACGTCTGCAGACTCTTCATTCTATAATTCAGACTTATCTCCCTATATTGGTTACACCATATGCTCCTTCTCAGTTTGGGCCTTCACTCAACATATATTTTTCTTTTTGTCGCAATGGTAGTAACAAACAGTGAGCACAGTCATTTCAACGCAGACCTAATGAATGTTCTTACAGATACTGTCGCAAATCAGGACATACAATTGAGGAGTACTTCAAACTTACTAGACCTCGTAATGCTGCAGCTGTAGCTACCACGGAGATATCTCATCCTTCACCTTTTGCACCAGTTACTACTCTTTCTGAAGAGTCCCCATCTACATTTTTTGCTACTGATCTTGAGGTAATTTTTAACCAGTTTCTATCTAAGTAATCAGGTTCAAGTTCATCTAACTCTGCTTTCTCAACCACACCAAGCACAGTTAATTCATAATTTTTCGACTCTACTTGCTGCAATCATATGACATTTGACCATACTTTGCTCACTACTCAGACTCCTAGATCTCATACACATGTTATTCACACAACTAATGGCTCCACTATGGCTATTAGTCACATAGGCACTGTATCTCAATCAAATTTGTTTATTTCCAATGTTTATTTTGTTCTCAATCTTTCTCTTAATCTTTTGTCTATTAGTCAATTGACTGAGCTAGGTTTGAATATAACATTTTTTTTAATGACTGTGTTGTACAGGATCCTCAGACAGGTTAGATCATTGGGACAAGCCGTAAGACAGGGAAACTATTTGAGCTTTCTTCTTTACATCTACCTACTTCAGCTATCACAATTGCATCTACACGAAATATTATATCTACTCTTGAGTTGTGACATTCTCATTTGGGGTTATGTATCGGTATCTTGATTCAAAAGTCTAGTATCTAAAGATTTGTTAGGATCAACTAAAACTGAGTCTTTTGATTGTATCTCTTGTCAATTAGGCAAACAACCTATTTTACCATTTAATAAAAGTGAGTCATTTGCTTCTTCTCTTTTTAATCTTGTTCATTCTGATGTTTAGAGACATTCTCCTATAGCCACTATGGGTGGGACATAATATTTTGTTATATTTCTGGATGATGTTTCACGTTTCACTTGAATATTTTTAATGAAAAATAGTTATGAATTACTCAACATCTTTCGTGATTTTACCAAAATGATTTCAACTCAATTTTTCACAAATATCAAAACTTTTCGTTCTGATAATGTTACGGAATACAGACAAAATGATTTTTAAAATTTTCTCAAAAAATATGGCACTATTTTTCACTCTTCTTGTCCTAGTGCATCACAACAAAATGGTTGAACTGAACGAAAACTTCGACATAACGAAAACTTTGACATATTTTAGATTTGGCTTGATCACTTATCATTTATTCTTCTATGCCATTATCTTTTTGGGGTGAAACATCTCTCACTACTGTTTATACCATAAATCTACTCACATCACTTTTACAAAATCAAATACCCAATGAATGTCTCTTCGGACAAGTTCCTAATTGTAGTAATCTTAGAGTTTTTTAGTATGCTTGTTTTGTTCTTCTTCATCCTCATGAGCGAACAAAATTATAACCTCGTGCTCAGCTCTGTTGTTTTCTTGGGTATGGACTTAAATAAAAGAGATATAAGTGTTATGATCCAGTTACGAGACGCTTTAGAATCTTTTGTCATGTTATTTTTTGGAAACATAAAATGTTTCATACCTTATCCAAATTCATTGGTATTTCTAATCACCAATTTTCTATTCCTCCTTTAGATATATCTGCAAATCTTTTTCTAGATTCTCTTCCTGGTAGCTCATCAGATATAGTTGACCATTCTGACTCGTCACATATGGTTGACCCTCCTATCATTGAGTTCTAATCATGTGTTCCACCCGAGGTTCCTGATGTTGCCACTATTTTGGATCCTCATCAATCCACTCGGGTAAGAACCTCCCATGCTTATCTTTATGACTATCGTTGTTATTATGCTTTTGCAACCCTTTATGAACCTCACACTTTTTGCGAGACCTTCTCTAACCCTTTATGGCAGCAAGCAATGAAAGAATAATTAGATGCACTTGTCTAAACTCATACATGGAATTTAGTTGAATTGCCTCCAGGGAAGTCTGCCATTGTATGTGAATGGGTCAACAAAATCAAAACTTATTTAGATATGTCTGTTGAGCGCTATAAAGCCTGACTTGTGGCAAGGGGTTTCACACAGGAGCATCAATTATGAGGAGACTTTTGCTCCTGTTGCTCGTCTTCTTTCTGTTTGTACTCTTATTGTTGTGGCTGCTTCCCGTCATTGGAAACTTTTTCAGATGGATGTCAAAAATGCCTTCCTCAATGGTGATTTGCTTGAGGAAGTTTATATAAAGCCTCCTCTAGGTTTTGATCATCCACTTCATCAGGTTTGTTGACTTAGGAGTGCTTTATATGGTCTTAAATAGACACCTCGAGCTTGGTTTGCCAAGTTCAGTTCTACTATTTCTCGCCTTGACTATTCTTCTAGTACATATGATTCAGCTTTATTTATCCGGCATACTACAAATAGTATTATTTTTCTCTTACTTTATGTTAATGATATGATCATCACCGGGGATGATACGCAGGGTATTCAAGAACTTAAGCAGTTTCTCAATCATCAGTTTGAAATGAAAGATCTTGGACCTCTCAGTTATTTTCTTGGCCTGTAAATTATTAGAGCTACTAATGGCTACCACCTTACTCAAGTAAAGTACTATTCCGATCTTCTTTCTAAAGCTGACATCACAGACAACAAGATTGTTAATACTCCACTTGAGCCCAATGTGAGACTTACTCCACATGATAGTGAACTTCTTCGCGATAGTTCTCTGTATCGTCAGTTGGTTGGTAGTCTGGTATATCTTATTGCCACTCATCCAGATATTTCTCATACTGTTCATATCGTTAATCAGTTCATGGCTTCGCCGAGATCAATTCACTTTGTTACTGTTCTTCATATTCTTCGCTAGGTCAGGGGTACTGTATTTTATAGGCTCTTTTCTCTCATCAGTCTTCCCTGGTGCTTCGTGCTTATTCTAATACAGATTGGGCTGGCGACCCAATAGATCGCCATTCTAATATAAGATATTGTTTCTTTCTTGGTAGCTCACTGATCTCTTGGCGTAGTAAGAAATAGTCTGTTATTGCTCGATCTAGCACTAAGGCCGAGTATAGAACACTCGTCGAAGCTACTTCTGAGCTTTTATAGTTACGATGACTTCTTCAGGATATGAGTGTTTCTTCGTGCATCTATTGTACTGCTACTCACATCTATTGATATAACGAAAGTGCTATTCAAATTGCACACAATGATATTTTTCATGAGCGAACCAAACACATTGAGATAGATTATCATTTTGTTCGTCATCATTTACTTCAAATTATTTTGCAGTTACGGTCAGTCACTTCACATAATCAGATAGCAGATATCTTCACCAAATCTCTTCCACCAGGGTGCTTTCGAGAGCTTATTTCCAAACTCCATATGACGTCGTATAACTTACCTTGAGTTTGAAGGGTGGTGTTGAAATATATTAGTATATTTTATATTTAACCTTAATTTTTCATATCAAACTAGGATTCCTATGATTGGGAACTTATTATGTATAGGATAACTTGCTCCCCACTCTCCTACCTTTTTTCCTTCTCCTATATATATATGCTCTCACTATATATTATTTTACATACCATTCATTAATATAATTCAAAGATATTTCAATATCTTTTTCTCTTATTTTAACACCATTCATTAATATAATTCAGAGATATTTCATTCTCTTTTTCTCTTATTTTAACACCATTGATTACTAATCTCTGAAACTCATAGCTATATATTTATATGTATGTGTGTGTTTCAGTGGTTATCACAATCCGATTTCAAAGATATGAAAACTTATTCGGGTGGAAGAAATTCTCAAACCTAAATTGGGTGAGAAGTTTTAGCCTATAGTTATCTTTTTCTTCATGCTTATGTCAAGATAGATTTGCGAGAGAAGTTTTAGGGTGTCATTAGTAAAATTTACAATATATATTCTCTATTTTAAGGAAAAAATCTCTATTTCTTCCATTTGTTGCTTGGTTTTCATTTGAAAAGGAAACCAAATAGTGTGTTAATATAGATGTTAGGTCCATTTGGTTCTATGGTGTAGTGGTTAGCACTCTGGACTTTGAATCCAACGACCTGGGTTCGACTCGTGGTAGGACCTTTTTCTTCATCTGATTCTAAGGACACCATGGCTGAAGTTATAAGAACAATTTTATGAAGATAAACTGTTCTTTTTTTGTCTATTATGTTCACGATGAAGATCAGTTAAGAATTTTCATTATGTGAAGAAGAAACAAAAATTACAAGTTTTTCAAACCCCGCAACCCTTTGTCCCTCCCTCACTCTCTATCTCGATTATTAGTGTTTTTTCAATTGAACAATACAAACTCCGTACTCTTATAAATTGGATTACAATAGAGACTATATTCTGAGCCTAAGACTCGTAAAACAAAGGAAATAGGTTAAAGCTCACACAAATCCAATAATCGGGTCAAACCCAACTCTCTTTGTTACTCGGGTTGAAACAAAATTTGAATCACAATTATTTAAAACACAAATGAGAAAATTGATTGAAGATATGAAAAGAAGAGGAGATACCATTGTCCACAAGCCATGATGGAAAAAGATACTTGAATAGTAATAATGAGTGGCTAAAAATATTTATATCAAGGTAATAGTTATGAATAGTATATGACTTCTAGAAAAGGATAGAATCATACCTATTATGGAAATACAATATCATTACGCTTCAACTGGATTATTCTATTCTACCTCTTAGAAAGAATATATATATATATATATATTGAAGTCATACAACATTTTAAGTCTAGACAATGGATTTTCTGTAAGGAATTAATGAACTTCAAAAAGACATATCCATACTGGCTTCTAATGCTTTGAACTTTCTGTTGCTAAGTTGAGCTCTTGAATCTAATGAATTATTTTTTCAAAAATAATAAATCCTATGCTTTGTTTATTTTTCTAAAATAATCTAACTTTTCTCAAGTTGTCTTGTCTATTGGGCATGTGGATTGAGTTACTTTCGACAATGAAATATGATATATTATTTTTGAATTTTGAACTGGGTTTGTGTTTTGCTTGAATTTGATATATTATTTTTGTTTGATTTTGAGGACAAAAGAAATAATTCATTTTTTATTATTATTTGAGATTCTAGTTTGTTATTCTCAGTTGTAGAGGGCCTCTTAAAATAATTACTCAACTAAGTCAAAATAGTTGCAAAGAGATAGTTGAATAATTAACTGAAAATCTATTGCAAGGATTGCTTGGACTAGCTTGGAGGGATAAAATTTGATTTATTCCACAAATTAGGCAACAGCTTGTAAGATTCTTCTGTGCATTAATAAAAGGACTTCTTTGTAGTAACAACCGCACAAAATGAAAAGGAATGGAATAGTTTTTAAATAGATAATGGATGAAATTCAAACTTCTTCCAAGCAAATTATAAACCAACTAATTGTTTTCTAACAAAGATTTAGGGTAAAGTGCAAGAAAACCTCTAAATTATGTCCAAATTTGCAAATAACCCTCCTAAATTATATTTTGTAAAACCTCTTGAACTATCACATTTTGTTGTAAAATACTCCTCATGCCTGGTTATTTTTCATTAAATGATCAGAATGCCCTTTCTTATTGAATTACACTTCACCCATATTTCTTATTAAAATAAATTATGAAAAAATTTCATAATATTTTGATGACTTTCTCCATCAAATTTGCATAAATTTACCTTTAATTCTTCAAAGTAAGTTTTTAATAAAAATGTTAAGTAATTTTTTTTTTTTAAAATGAAGTAATTTCTTAATTTTTCATGAATATATTGTATAAAAAAGGTATTTTTTTACCATAAAAAAGTTTAAATTGGGTATAATAAGTTTTATTATAAATATTAAAGTTTTAATAATAAGTTAATTATTTTAGAGAATGGCTAAATTTTGTGGTAATTACAACGTTGTGTATTTTTTTTCATTGTTATGATAAATTAATACCAATAATAAAATTAAGGTAAATGGTATAATTAATATTTTTATAAGAGAAAAGATAATGAAGATAATTTAATAGTAAAGAATAAATTTAATAAGAATGGGTAAAATTGTCTTTTGTGATGGGTATGTCCTTAATTGCAATAAATCAATAGTTCAGGCATGCAATTTGTAGTTCAAGGAGTTATTTGCAAAAGAGCAATAGTTCAAGAGGGCTTTTTGCACTTTAGCCAAAGATTTATGGCATTATTCTTATTTTTGAATTTCTTTTATTTTTTTTCTTGGTCCATTAGCTGGAGAATGCCAAATGGTACATAACTCGCAAAGTGATTATTTGACTAATCCTTGAGGGTACATATCTTTATGGTGTGTTAATTTGCATTGTGATATCCATATATTGAAAAAAGAAACAAAATTCGTTTCTCTCCATGGCTCCAAAACCCTACTACCCTTCTATCCACAATTCTCCCCGCTTTCATCCATGGGAGAGAGAAGGTAAAGTTCCCCTTCCCAACGGGCTCCATAAACTAGGCGTGCCTCAATAACTTCAACTCGTTAGTGATTTTCACACCATTTTTCTTTTCATTTGGCTAATCTACTTGTGTTTTGCTTGTTTCAAGCTGTCATGGATGCATCTAGCTTTATTTTTGTGTTTATGTTTGATATTGTCAAATCTGATCTTATTTTGTGTTTTGTTCCTATCTCGCTCAGATCTGGTCTCGGCTCGATTTGATTTTGTTTTGAGTTTTGTTGTCGATGGTTGTCTTATGGATGCGACTCTGGAGCTGCTGCTATTGATCTAACCTAGCCTTTGGGTCACTCCTACTGTTTCTTCTCTTCCTTGGTGGTTTCTGTCATGGAGCCTTTTCGACTCTCGTATCGGCAAATCTGGAGCTTGTTCTTCATCTTTTTTTTTTTTATTGCATCAAAATTTATAATAGCTTAATGCCTTTTTCTGCTTGGCTCTATGCCTTTGGTTTCTTATTACTATGTGCTTATATTATTTTTCTCTTTTATGTGCTTGTCTTTTTTATTCTTTTTTCTTTCATTACTTTCTGATCTTATGAACATGTTTTTGTCTAAGAATTTGTTTTCAGAGAGAGCTCCGATTATCCCCTAAAACTTTATTGTGAGTATGCTTTCTTATTTGATTCAACAATTAGTTATTGGTCTCCAAACAAAGATTATTACACTAACAAAAATTAATAGTATTGTAAATTTTTACATTCTATTTATCAGATATAAATGTAAATCGATTTAATGGACCCAATGCATTCTGTAGTTGATCCATAAATCACTTGTTGGAAAATGAATGAGAAATTGTAGTATTAATTAACGTTGTGATAACAAATATTCAGTTATCACCAAATAGTTAGATGAATTCAACATGCATGCATATGCATGTCTAATAGATGTGTACGTGAATAGATTTGACTTTTAAAGGGGTGTGATTCCCAAAGGATGTATCCCATGCCTTTTCGTGAAAGGTTGGATAGTTGCGATTTGGTTAATAACTTAAAACCAGATTGAAAACCTGAAGAGTTACAATGGTTTAGGCTGAACAATCGAACCCAGTACCTATTCAGTTTGTATTGAATAGGCACCAAGCGGTTTATAAATAGAACACAATCCTCATTTGTAGAATGAATCTCAAAGAATTCTATAACAACGACTTAAGTTGTAGTCTAGTGAGTCTAGTGGTATATATGGGTCTAATCCAACGGTTAAAGAGAGTCAAGTCCTAGAGAGTACAATACATTGGTGGTTCGGGTCAAAATTGGATCGCAACGCGACCTGAGCCGAGACAAAATTCGAGTCACAACATAATAGGGTTTATTGTAAAACACTACAAGTCGGGGGGGGGGGGGGGGGTTAATTGCAATTTGTCCCAATATCAAGGTAGTGGTTATGAATAGTCATCTAACTCCCAAAAGAGGGTAGAAGAATGGGACCTATTTCGGGAAATACAATGCATTACATATATATGATCATTATGCTTCAACCGAGTTATTTATTCCAACTCTTAGAACGAAAATACAAATATATTGAAGCCATATGACGTTTTAAGTCTAGTTAATGATTTTTGGTGGGAAACTAATGAACTTCAAAACGATATCCAAATTCGCTTCTAATGCTTTGAACTTTCTGTTGCTATATTCTAACATTTAAAATCCCAGTAAAACAAATTTAATTTTGTATAGCTCGGAGTTTCTAAGGGCGTATGTATACATTCTAGTACCAATATATGTGAGACAATACTTAGGGACTTAGCAGCGGTGAGAAGGTAACATCTCCTGAACACCTATGTGGTCTAATAAAAAGTCGACACATCTTCTATAATTACAAATTAAAAAAAAATGTAAAAAGAGTAAATTCAGCCGAATTGACCTAATTTCAATTCGATAAAAACCTCTTCTATCATTTCATTACGCTAGATATCATCGTTTGTGATATCACTAATGGTGTCTTCTTGATTCAACACCAGAAGATGAAACATTTCATCGGTTATTGATCTCTGAAACTCACAGCCACACATTTATATGTACTAGTAAAGAGCACATGTAATGCACGTGACTGAAAAATCTGTGTAAAAGTGTGAAAATTTTTCTTAGATTAGTTTGTGAGTTTGATATAGGAGTAGACTTTATCAATATCATATAATTAAATTAAATTTTTTTTTTAATTTGACTTATATAAGAAGTATGAAGATCGTTCACAGTTGGATATCAATGTTATTAGTAAGACTTCGAGTTTTGGAGATGTGAAATACTAATAGTTAGGTTTGGATAACATTCCAAAATATGTATCAAATATGATTAAAATAAAATAACTAAAATAATGAATCTTTTTTTCTTAGTATAATATGTACACATGTTATCATTTGATCATATTTACTATTTCATGGAATCTAAAAATATAGATATTAATGATACTAAAACGGTCAAGTTATTTTCATATGGTAAAAATATTGTGCTTAAATTTGAATGCATTTTACTTCAACTAATTTTGACATAGATGCTTTTACAAAATTCTGAAAGCAAAATAGGTTTGAATGGTGCTTTTATCTATGCGTTTGGTATGCATGAATGGAATGGAATGAAATGCCTATTATAACTATTTCTTCATTTAATATGAATTTTAATATGAGAATGGTTATTCCATTTGAATGAAAATTGATTTCTAAAAATCAAAATCCATTCTATATTTAAATCTATAAAATAGGCATTTCATTCCCAATAAGATTATAAAAATTCATATTACCAAAAAACACTTCAACTCCACCACTACCACCACCACTTCCACTACCACATCAGTTTTACCACCACTATTACCATCGGCTCTACCACCACCGCCTCCCCCGCTACCAGCCCCATCATGTCCACATTGCACCTTCATATTCCACCACCACCTCCATATAGCGATCTTTTTCCACCATCGTCGTCATCACCACCTCCACCACCACACTACCACCTCCACCACCACCCCCACCACACCACTAGCACCACCTCCACATTGTCACCCTAACCCCCACCACACCACTGCCACCTTCCTCCACCACCACCCCCAACACACCATTCCACCACCTTGACCTCCACATTGCCACTTTCCTCCACCACCACATCGTCACCACCACCTCCACCGTCACCCCCACCATTGCCACCACCTCCACATCGCCACATTCCTCCACTACCACACCACCACCTCCACATTCCTCCACTACCACGTACACCACCACCTCCACATCCCCACCTTCCTCCACTACCTCCACCTCAATCCCACCACTGCCACCACCTCCACATCGCCACCTTCCTCCACCACCTCTACCATCACACTGTTGCCACCACCTCCACTGCCACCGCCATGGCCACCCCACCACCACTTCTACCTCCACATTGCCACTTTCTTCCACCGTCATACATTTGTTGGTTTAATTTATTTGTTGCTAGGTGGAATATTTTGGAGAAATTAATTTAAAATTTATTTCATTCCTATCTCATTTCATATTTGCAACCAAATAATAAAATGAGAATGACCATTTCATTCCATTCTCAGTTGCATTACATTTCATTCCCGTGTACCAAACGCTGCATAAGTGAATATATATTATCATAAAATTTAATACTAATATTTATAAAGCAAAAAAACTGCTCTAACTTTCAAAAATTTAGATATCATCATAGATGGAGAATAATCTCCTCCAAAATATAATATAAAAAAAATGATAATCATAAAATAAAAAAGTTCAATGTGGAATATGTAGAACTTGATGGCTATATAAACTTATCTGAAAGACTTGAGTAAAATGAATCACATAAGCCATCAAAATACATATTTACTATGTATATATATATGTGTGTGCGCGATTGAATGCACACATGAAGAAAGGAATAACAGATTTTAGTTAATGTTTAAGAATCTTAGATGTGCAAGTGATTTATACTCAATATATAGTTGGACAAGTATCATATTCAGCTATATATATATATATATATATATATATATATATATATATATATATATATATATATCTAAAAGACGTGAGTAAGAATGCATTGCTAGTTGCATGGTTTAAAATTTTTTAATTGGTTTGTCTTTTTTCTTCTGACAAAGAAAAATAATACTCGCATAGAATATTTGAATCAAAAGGTGCAATCAGCCCTTTTACTTGTAAGAAATTATAACATTTAGGTCTCAAAGCAAACTGACTCAATAATTGAACAACCTGATTACCCACTCTAGAATAAATTGAACAACAGACACATTGATAAAAGCTCTAATAACTCGAATATCTTCAATTACTGGTCATAGGAAAGCAATTAAGCATAATCTAAGTAAGAAACAAAACTACATTGTGTATAACAATACTTTTTTCAATTCTACATTATATACATCATTTGAAAATTTTTACAAACTCATTACACAAACAAACCTTCACCAAATCTGATACAAAATCGTACATAATACTCAGAGCTCATGAATTGTTAAGAGTGGGTACGTAAATATCAACCAGTCATCTTCCAAGCTTGTTTCAGTTTCAAGCTCATTTGTCTTGGCTGGAGGTAGAGAGCTTGATCTCTACTTCTTTATATTACCCTCGTTGAGTATCCTTTACTGTTATATATCTTACAGTTCGTACTAATTAGTTTCTTTAAGCACATTAATAGCCAGAATATATATATATATATATATATATATATATATATATATATATGGGTGTAAAACTTTGTATATATAAGTTAAAGAAAAATGACATGTAATAGAGATTAGACCTGACTTTATAGACAGCTTTGAGATGTTCTTCCTCAACTTTCTTCTTTTGTCCCCACTAAGCCTCAATGACCAATTCTTCTGAAATTTCATTGAAATTTTAAACTTTTAATTATTAGGAAAATAAAATGTATGCATGATATATTATAGCATGACAATTGTATCACTATTCTTACAACAGACATGGTTATAAAAATTTGATGAAAGTTAAGAAAAAAGACGAAGGTAGTAAAAAAGAATACAAAATAGAAGTTCAAAATCAAACACCAAAAGCATATGCAAATGACACAATATATACCAAGAACATGCATTACCAAAGTGGAGATTCCGAATTCTCTATTCATTTCAAGGCTAATATGACTATCAACAAACAGAGAATTGTGTTCTGAAGTTGAGAGAGAGAGAGCATAGAATGCAAAAGAAGAAAGGTCGGTATAAATTCACCATTTAAAATAACAAAACTAACAAGTATATTTAACGACAACGTCTACAATACACTTGCAACAGGTGATCTCAATATGTACGATAAAACTCACTGCGTGTGAATAACACGTACGATCCAAATTCATCAAATGTCTTTACACGGGATCTTCTCGTATTTAACTTATTGTCTCTTCTCGTATTTAACCTATTGTCTCTTGTTATAATACAACTGTTATCCCTTTGTATGATTAAATATAATGACACATTTATATATATGCTAATAATAAAAAATTAAATTTATCATTATTGCTAATAATTAAACTATTGCACCTCTTAAAATTACTAACAGTTACAATGTCTCTCTCTCTCACTATCATTTGTATACTTGTAGTGATTAATATTTTTTCTTTGTCACCAATTTTCCTTCTCTTGTTTGAAACTCGCACTCTACAATCCATAATTCATATTGAATAAATGTTTTAATTACACTTTTATTGAATAGACTTTTAATGTAGTTTTAATTGAATTAATGAAAGAAAAAAACTATTTTTAAAAAAATAAAAATGTATTAAAAAATAAAAATAGCCTCACACTGTTATAACTTATAAGTAGTATAGTTATGTATGTGTATATGTATATGTGAACAACAAATAATATATCACCAGTTCACCACACCTAATCCTACCATATTTTATATGCTTTAGTGGTAAACCCAATCCGATTTCAAAGGTATGAAAACATATTCGGGTGAAAAAAATTCTCAAACTTAAATTGGGTGAGAAGTTTTAGTTTATGATTATTTTTTTTCTTCATGCTCATGTCAAGATAGATTTGCCAGAAAAGTTTTAGGGTGTGATTATTAAAATTTACAAAATATATATTCTCTAAAAAAAACTCTATTTCGTCCATTGCTTGGTTTTCATTTGAAAAGAAAATCAAAGAATATTTTAATTAAAACATTAGGCCTGTCTGGTTCTATGGTGTAGTGGTTAGCACTCTGGACTTTGAATCCAGCGACCTGGGTTCGACTCCCGGTAGGACCTTTTACAATTATTTTTTAATTTTTTTTTAAGGACGCCATGGATGAAGTTGTAAGAACAATTTCCTGAAGAAATACTTTTTTTTTTTCTATTTTTTGGACTATTCTAATTAAGGTTACAAAAATACTAAAAAGGTGATATCAAAATACTCTAGGAATTGTTTGATAAAATTGAAAATAAATCATTGAAATTTTTAAGAATTGAATTTTAATTTATAAAAAATTTAGAATTGAATTTTAAATGTTAAAATTCTAAGTATTGAAGCATCTCTCGTCATCAACGTGTGATTCATGATAATAGGATAATAGAGTGATAATAGAGTGTTTTTTGTCTTTCTTGAAATGTGTGATTTCGTACATCAAATTGGTACAACAAAAATTGACAAAAAATGAAAATCACACACCAAAAAAATGCAAAGATTTAACGTGGAAGTTTCTCAAACCCCCAACCCTTTGTCTCTCCCTCACTCACTATTTTGACTATTAATACTGTTTTCTCTACACTGATACAAACTTTAGTATTCTTATAAATTGGGTTACAACAGAGACTATGTTCTAGGCCTAAGACCCGTAAAACAAAGGAAATGGGTTAAAACTCACACAAACCCAATAATCGGGTCAAAGTTCGGTCTCTTTGCAACTCGGGTTGAAACAAAATTTGAGTCACAATTATTTAAAACACAAATGAACAGAAATCAATATGAAAAGGAGAGGAGATACCATTGTGCTACAGGCCTCGGTGGAAAAAGATACTTGAATAGTAATAATAATAAATGGCAAAAAAATATTTATATCAACATAGTCATTCTGTTCTACCTCTTAGAAAGAAAATACAAATATATTGAAGTAATACAACATTTAAGTCTAGACAACGATTTTCTGTAAGAAATTAATGAACTTCAAAAAGACATATCCATATTCCATACTGGCTTCTGATGCTTTGAATTTTCTTTTGCTATATTCAGACGTTTAAAATCCGTAAAACAACTCCAAACTTCAATTTTGTGTGGTGTAGAGTTTCGAACATTGGAGAAGACCCAAGTCCATTATTTATTTGGTTCCTGAGAAAGTTTAATGAAGTAATTGTAAATTTGAATTAGTATATCTTTCCAATCGTGTTTGAGTATTTCCACTTCCGTAACCCACTATAACCATTTTTTTTTAAAAAAAATTAATCTTAATTTTCTGGGCAACCAAGCTGATCATAACTTTTTTGAAAGTTTAATGAATTAATTTTTTAATTAGTTTTCTTGGGCCATTTAGCTGGGCAATGTCGAATGGTACATAACTTGCAAAGTGGTCATTTGACTGATCCTTCAGGGTTCATATCTTTATGGTGTGCTAATTTGCATTGTGATATTCATATACTACTGTGGGTGCAACCAAAACCCTCCTCCTCCTCCTCCTCCTCCTCTCTCTCTCTCTCTCTCTCTCTCTCTCTCCCCTGAAGCATGTTTAGACAAATGTAACTATATTAGGCTTTTCATTTAATGCTAAGTTTTCTCGACTTCAATAAAATGTATGACTTGAGTGGTTTCTGAAAACTATGTGCTCATGTCATTTTTTTCTTTTATGTGCTTGTGTTTTTTTTTTTCTTTTTTCTTTCATTAGTTTCTGATCTTGTGAACTCGTTTTGGTTTAAGAATTTGTTCCAGAGAGAGCTCTGATTATCCTCTCTAACTTTATTGCGAGTATGCTTTCTTGTTTGACTCAGCAATTAGTTATAGGTCTCCAAACAAAGATTCATTAAACTAAACATAATGCAGTCCATGGGTGATCCACAAACCACTTCCAAGATTCTTCTGTTTCAGCTCTAAACACATCAATGGCAATAGAAAAAATTTCATTGTCTTCGTCCCTCTCAATTGTACTTAACAATTGACCTTTGTAGTGAGCCTTCAAGAAACAACCATCCACTCCATTTGAATGACCTACACCCTTTCAAGAACTTTTTTCATTACTTCAAAGTAAATGAATAACCCCACAAATCTTGTAGAATGATAAGTGTTGGTCTATTGACACTAATCAGAGCAATGCTACCAGAATTAGTCTTTTGAATTATGTGGTAGTAGTCTCTAGCTCTACTAAATTGCATCACATGTAACAAGTAGATCCATATCCTTTAAGATTGCCTTCTTCATTGCACTAGTCTTCCATTTAAGTTCATCCCTCAAGGTCTTCGTGTATATGTTAGCCAAAATACCTCATGATTCTTGTCTACAAATTTTATTCCATCTACAACAATGAGTTAATTTGAAGGTCTTAATTTGGAAACTATCATCCACAGTGTTAGTGGATGCATAAATCCTCCACCCATAGCCAAAATCACATACAACAGTAATTTTGTTGTCCTTATTCTTCACAAATATGAAGTCATATTTTTTAATAAGAGCATGCCAACTCAAGTCCTCTCTAAACTTTGTTGCTAATTCATATTTCTTACCAACTTCAAAACCCTTAATCATTATAGGCACCCTTCTTGGACCATGCATGTAATACCCTGTAATTTTGAGGTTATTTAATTTTAATTTAAGTTTTTCTATTTGTCTAAATTATTGATTGAGTGTTTTAAATGTTAAATATTTTATTTGTTTAAATTGTTATTGAGTGTTTTAAATACTAAATGATTTAGGTTGTTTTATTTTATTTTTTTAGGTTGGACCATACTTTTGTATTTTCTGTTATTTTTTTTCTATTAATTCTTTTTCGGATTGGACTAGGGAGAGTTTGGGTTGGAGTATTGAGTTCGAATATAATTGTTTAGGTGTTGGGTTAAGTGTATATTTATTATTATTGTTTTTTTTATTTCTTTAGTATTTTAGAAGAATTTCTAAAAATAAAAAAAGAGATAAAACCCTAAAGGGAGAAAAGAAAAGTTGGAGGGAGAGAGAGAGCAGCCGAGAGAAAATGGAGGCTGGTGCGACTATTTGGAGGGGGCTGCCATGACTATGGGCAGCGGCTAGGTGTTGGAATTAGTGATTGCATGGCTCATGGGTCTTCTAGCCAAGGGTGGGTTGGTGAGGAAGACTATATCATGGCGGCTTGCATGTATAGGTTTGGCCGTAGTTTATTGAAATGGTTTGCTACATGGTCTGTTTGGCAGCCATGATTGTTGGTTTTGCTGTGGTTGCTTATGCGTGGAGGTTGATGTCCAAGGTGGTGATCTTGGGCTGCCTTGGTTCAGACAATGGTTCTTGCTTGGGCAAGTTAAATCGATCCACTAAATTAGGTTCTTGTTGGGTTAAATTTGTTGGTTGTGGATCGATTAAGTGGGCTGGACAATGGAAATGGGCTGACTGTGTGCAGAATTAATTTGGGCCTTAAAGTTGGTTTTCAACTGGGCTTTATTTGGGTTGGTTTTTAACTGGGCTTTATTTGGGTTGATATAAATTATGCTAGGAATTGGGCCTGCATAAATGGACAGGCTTGATAATTGAGTTAGGCTTAGTGAACTGGACTGGTTCAGAAATTTAAAATAGGCCTAGTATCAATTTAAAATGAAATGGATTGATTTTATGGGCTTCGCTTGACATTGGACCGAGCCGAAATTGTGGGCTTTGGATTTTAGGATTGTGCAATGGATTTGAGGGCTTCTGGATGATAACCCGAGACAAGTTGATAATTGCTTTCTTCTCTTATTCGCATTTATATTTAATTTACGTGTGTTTATATATCTGTGCATACGTGAATTATTGTGTATAAATTATATATATAAATTCAATGTGTTGGTATTTATTAAATATTTACATGTATTAAAATATATATATATATATGACTATGGAAATGATAATTCAAATTGCTTTATTTGAAATTATATCTTGCAATTTAAATTATGCTTAATAAATGTGTTTGTGCTGTAAATTCTTACGTGTTGTTGTTGGTGCAATATAATTGGTATATTATTTTATGTGCATTATTTGTTAACGTGTATGTGTGTGCTTATTAATTTTTTATGTGAAATTAAATGTGCCTATTGATTAATTTGTGCATTTAAATTGTGCTATTTTATGTGTACGAATTATGTGTTTAATTGTACTTGATGATATTTTTCTGTGCATTTAAATTTAAATGTTAAATGCTTTATGATTAAACTGTGGAATGTGAATATATTATTTATTGAAATATAAATTTTAAATTATTTTGAGATTATTGATGCAAATGTCAACTTGCTAAAGTAATGAAAGATTGTTCATTATATCCTTGTTGAGCTTTGAGCTCACCCCCTCCCAAACTTTGTAGATTAAGATGCTGACATGTGGACAATTACAGGACTTGGTAGTTCCGGTTGAAGAGGTAGCAGTGTGAGACCATTAGAATTTATTTTCTGTTCATGATTTGAGAGAGATTGTATTATTTTGAGTATTTGTACGAAAGAAATATATTTAATATTTCCTTTCAAGGTAATAGAATGTTGTACAAAATTCTATCTATTTAAAGGACTGTTTGGGAATTTTAGAATTCTCTTATTTTTATTCTATTTGTTTTTCATATTCCAGATTTCTCTTCAAAAATTAGGGGTGTGACAATGCATGTCACCATCACCATCCTCATCCTCAAATGAGCTATTTAGGGTTTATAGGTCATCATTTGGTGTATGGGTTGAGTCAATGTCAAAGAAATTGTATTCTCTTGCATGCATATCATGGTCCACCTCATTAAATGTCATGCCCCAAATTTTCGACACCATTGAGGGCATAAGAAATGGGGGTGATTAATGCGATAACCAACACCTCACTGTTATAATTCAACCTTATTCTCACAATTGCGGAAGTGTCATCAAAATGAGCATATGCATACGTGTGCAATAACTCATACTAGTGGACCACTCGAAAGGGCATATGTGTACTTTAAATAATTTTTAACATTTGCACCATTCAGCTATGCATTTCGATCCATTATAATGTGGTTTACAATTGTTCGTAATTTACAATCCATCGTGGATCTATTGTAGGTTCCATCGTAGCTCTCGAGTTTTCCATCTAATTTGCCATGGGTGTACGATCAATCATTATTCCCTGGGTAGGAATCTTAATTTCCAAACCTATCCATTTAAAGTTCAAATTCAATTTCATGACTTACATGCTTTCTTAAGAACCAACAGAAATCCATAACATTTATAGCATGTATAAATAACGGTGAATCTATAGATACATCAGTTGAAACGGGAAAATGCCCAGAATTTACATATATTACCAAATGGGACTCATCCGTCCAAATTACACATGCTTAAGATAAAAAAAAAAAAAAAGAGAAGATACATTGGGACAATCATCAAAACAATAAAGTACATATATCCTTAGTACAAACATTCCCCATTCCATGTCTCAACCACAATTCTTCCATAAGTGTCAAACATGGCATACATGAGTAAATATAACAAAACTCCAAAATGGAATCCCAAGTGCCCCGCCTTAGCACTCCTACACTTCATCAATCGTCGGTGATTTATCTGTAAAAATGTTTGGAAAAGGACATGAGCGACAATATGCCCAGTAGAGATGCTTCAATCAACCCGACAATGACCAGGGTCATGCATAAATGCTATATAACATTCCTATCAAATTATATGGCTTACCTTGTCATGCTTATGAATCAAACTTAGACAATTTCATGAACAATGATGAAAGACATGTAAATCAATTACATATGAGCAACTCGAATTTAAGTCTCATTCACAACCAAAATTTAACGCCACATATACATCGCAATCAACCAAGTTTGGAGAGTAGCTGACAATCAAAAATTATAGTAAGCGTCTTGAAGACCAAATACTCTTCTTATGCTTTACGGTTGCTAACCCGACAGTAGTGAAATTCTTTTGGCCAAGTTTTGGGCCTTTCACCTTAGGAATCCGGGCCCTTCTTATTTCTTACGACGTTCTCTCGAAAATCAATAATCACCACTCAAGTGTACAAATACACATAAATCTTAAAAACATTTAAAACTCACATCAAAAGCATTACAACTTCATTTAATTAATGCACATCAAACTCAAATCATACATTTCACAATACAATGCCATTTAACCCATAACCTCAATGATTATGCATTTTTGAGGAAAAAAAACTTCTTGTAGACAATTTATCAAACACATGCAGTACAAAATCTTCATATGACTACAATTGAACAAAATTAACTCCAATAGAAATTTATATGCTTTATAATCAATTCAAATATCAATCTCCTCAATAAATCTAAGTGTATGACACACTAGGACACAACATAAACACTTTCTAAGTGTAAAGAACTCATACTATGCACTTTATACACATACATCATCTAGCAAGTATTTTAATGCACTAAAACTCATTTAAACATGTAAGAACACTCAAACCTCAAAGACATGTATATTCTTACATAGATACACCATGCTCTAACATCAATATAAAAACTATGAAACCTATAGAATCAAAGCTAAGGAGGAATTTATACCCGTACCTCATTTCCAAACTTAAGGACTCAAACCCTAGAAATTCAAAACTTTAAAGTTGTTCAAATGAAGCCTTATTCCTATCAAAGTGTAGAAGAGGTGAAGAGAACCAACTTTACTTCTTGGTACAAGACCCGAATCAAGCCCAAGCCTTCCAAAATGAAGAAATGAGCTAGAAGATGGAAAATGGTCAAAGAGAGAGCTATGGTTAGGCAAGGGAGAGGGAGAGAGATGAAAATCTAATTTCCTCCACTCACCAAACCTATACATACACTTATATATCTATTTTTGTGATATTATGCAAGACTTTGCAAGTTAGTACATCAACTCTTTAATTTTGCTTCTCTACCCTTTTGTACTTTCATTTATTCACAAAGTAGCACTCCCTCATTTCACTAAACTTCATTTAAGTTCCTCTAAATTCATTTATACCCTTACGTCACTTATAAAATCTCATAAACGTACACTTTCTGAGTTACTTGGACCCTCCCTAGTCCCACACCCGAACATAAAAACTTCAAGCAACTCTTGAAAATCCCTAAGCATGTAAATAATTAATTAAATCACGCTCAAACTCAATTTAAAAAAAAATTAAAATCAAGGAAATTTCTGAAGCTTTACATCAAACATATGCTTCATTTCATCTTCAGGAGCCACAGCAACCCATGTTTCAAAACAGTATTATCATCTTCCATATCAGTATTATCATATTCCATATCAGTACTTCCATTCGTCTCAACAACCCCATGCTCCCTATCAGTACAGTCATTTGTCACATCATCATTGTTAACGACCAACTTATCATTATCATTTGCCATTGGGCTAGCCCTGAGATTCAAAAAATTTTTAGAAGCCCTAGGCAGACTTTCAAATGGGGCCCTTTTTACCTATAGTTTCACACGATGATAAATTCTATAGCAGTGCAAATTTTTTATTAAAATGAGAGGGTAAGCAAATAAAATTTATTAATGTTATAAAAAAAAACTCTGGTCTTTGTGCTTTATAAATAGCACGATTCAGTTCACATAAAAAAATAATATTTAACACACCTTAGTCACAAAAATCAAAATTGAACTTCATATCAAAGTAAATGTGATCATCTTGCATTTTAAGTTGCAAAATTATCAATTAAAGTGCTCTAATCAATTTTCTCCAATATATTTTTTCAATAGATATTATAGCCAATTCATTCAATCTCTCTTGTGACATCGTCGACCGTAAGTAAGATTTGATCAACTTCAACTTTGAAAAGCTTCTCTCAGCAAATGCAACTGTAACTGTAACTGGGATAATCAATAATACTCGATATGCAATCCAAACATTTGGAAAACAATAATTTAGCCTTTTTTTTTTTATAAAATTCAAGACTTTAATTGCCTTTTTTGTTCCTCTTGGTAAAACTTCTCTTAACACTTTTGTTCCTCTCTTAAGACTTTTATAAAATCCAATACTTCATGTTGTTGCTTGTTGTGAAGATAAAAGAAGAAAAAGAAAAGAGTTACTCCCTCCGTCCCAAAATATATGGGTACTTCGGAAACTGAGACCAATATTTAGTACTAATTTATTCATTTTTTTAAAATGAGGCCCAGACCGGTGTATTGGACTATTGGGTTTGCTTAATAACTATTATTTTTTAAATGAGGTCCACTTGACTATTAGTTACTAAATTTTGGCCAAATAGTATTGGGCTATTTGTTACTAATTTTTTTTTTAAAAAAATAACATCCAGTAGTGATATTGGATTTAGTAAAAATTGGGGGCCCTCAAAAAATTAAAAAATTTGGGAGCCCTAGGCGACTGCTTGGGCCGCCTAGGCCCAGAGCCGGCCCTGATTTGCCACCTCACATGCCCACTCTGGGATTCATCTAGTCTCATCTTCAACCACTATATTATCAACTTCAATCACTGGAGTCTCATTTTCAATCACTAAAGTCTCATCTTCAATGATTGTAGTCTTGGGAGAAACTATGAAAAAAAATTATGAGTCTAAATCTTTTATGACAATTAATGCAATCCAATTTATCTTTATCTCCTACTATTTGTTTTAGTCCTTCATCAGTGGACACCAATGGATTCCTAAAATATAAGTCACTGCTTTTATCATCATAGCCAATGACATTTACCATATCAACCAGATAAAATAATTAACTAAAACAAATAATTTTATATACAACAAGAAAAACCCTTATAACATATGACTAAACGCACAAGACAAAGCCCTAAAAAATAAAATCAACTAGAATAGCACAAGATAATGACACATAGTGGAGTCAACATACTTTAATAGACATAAATGCTATGTTTATGACTATACCAAAACACTCTAAGGGCAAACCAAATTGCAAAGTAGCATAAAAAATTACTCATATTATATATGAAAACAAATCGCACATGCATTCAGAACCCTACCAACAAGAACAAATTCCAATTATTGTGTTGACTGATTACAAAAAAAGTAAAAAATAATTTCAGAAACCCTAGCAAGCGCATTCACAATTACTATATAGAATCCTACCAACAACCACAACAAAAAAAAATGCAATTACAATTATTATTCAGCAAAAGTACAAAATTTAAAATTAAACAAATAATTTCAAACACCCTACAAATTTTTTAAAAAAAATACACTTACAATTATAATTCAACCCGCTTGGTTTCTAAAAGTTTTTATCAACAATCCAGGGTTGAATTTGATGAAACCTTTAGTCCCATTATCAAACACCCTACAATTCAGCTCATTTTATCATTGGCTTGCACTTTCTCCTGCCATCTCCACCAATTAGATGTTAAAAATGTCTTTTGTACGGTAATCTTACTGACATCATTTATTGTAGCAACCTCCTTGTTTTACATATTCTTCGTAGCCAGACCATGTGTGAAAACTAACCAAGACTCTATATGGTCTTAAGCAAGCCCTTCACGTGTGGTTGTCTCGTTTTAGCACAATTTTGAGTAGTATGGGATTTCATGCCTGCAAATCCGTTACCTCTGTTTTTCTTCTCCAACTGAATGTTGGTTATGTTTATCTTCTTATCTATGTTGATGATAGTATTATAACTGGGAGTGATATGATCAACATTTAAAATTTGATTACTTATCTCAGACGTCATTTCGACATAAAGGATCTTGGTTCCCTTATATTCTCGGTATGGAAGTACATCGCTCTTCTCAGTCTCTCACACTCACTCAATCCAAATATACTTTTTCTCTAGTTGATCTTGTTAGTCCAGTTGCCTCGAGTTCTAAGTTCTCTAAAGATGATGGCACTCCTCTTGAGTATCTTACTCAATTTTGTCAACTAGTTAGCGAATTCCAATATCTCACCATCAAATATCTCTTTTTATGTTGTGAATCAAGTATCTCTTTTTATGCATGCTCTGACCTTGGCTTACTTTGATATCGTCAAACAAAGTTTTCGGTATGTGAAAGGAAAAATTTAGTTTGTCTTGCATTTTGTACCTATCAAAGACATGCATCTCTTTGCCTATTCGGATGCTGATTAGGTCAGCTCTTGGAATGACCGTCGCTCTATTCCGGCAGTTGTATTTTTCTTGGTTCTAATCTCATTATTTGGAGCTCCAAAAATCAATTAACGGTGTCTCCGGGTCCTCCATTGAGGGTGAATATCATGCTTTGACAACTAGTATTGGAAACGTGCTGCTCGTGGTGCCTTACAATCGGTCTTTGTTCCTAATCATGCTCTGGTCAATTCTTTCTCCAAGGGTCTTCCCGTCACTCCATTCAATCACGCACATGCAAATCGTAGAGTCGCAACTGTTGAGTGATTACGGGAGGGTACAAAGATATGAGAAAATATACAACAACACGAGAATACTGATGATGTGGTATCTCCGGCAAGTGTAAGCCCTCAATTTCTTCTTGATTTTAGATAAATTGATAATTTTTTTAAAAAAATAGAGGACTTACACTTATCTAGAATGCCACATCATCAGAATTTTTGTAGTATTGTATATTTCTCCAAAGATATATATAAACCTCCTTGATTCTAGGATGCAATATCTCATGTATTATTTATATAGCTTGATTATTATTCTTTCCTCTATTATAGAGATATTGCCTCCATGTCATTTCAATCTAATATTTTTGTATAAATACAAATGGAGGCAATCCTATTGGGCAATGCAAATCCGTCAATTCTACCAATACGTGTTAGAGTCACCCAATCAACGTTCGCCATGTGGCTGCACATTTTTGGAATTAACACTAACTTATGCAAAAACCAAAAAAATAGTTTAACCGATTTACACACTATAAATTCATACATTTCAATCAATTATGTTTTCACAAACTACAAATACAATGAGGACGCTGTATATTTTAGATATTCCTACAATAATCACACACTTGAGAGGCCATGCAACAATGACATATTGTTACAGTATTAATTTGATAATAATGTCGGGAAAAGTAATTGATGTCTCGTGATGCAATTGCAAAAGTGAAACAGAGAAATGGATAGACCAAAGGTGCGTTTTTGCAACACTAAATCGCAGCCGTACACGTAGATAACAGATCCATATATCCTTGGCCATATTCCGTTAACTTCTATCATGCATTTTTTATGAATTGGAAAAGTAATTGGGAACTCAGTCACTCTTGTTCTTATGACGTGTAAGTGAAATTTAAATATTTATTATGGTTTCACAACTCAATTATTCATGATAACTTTTATAAGTATAAATCATTATCAAAACAAGAGAGTAACATTTCATTGAAAATAATAGAGTAGAGCTTAAAAGAAACCATCATTTGCTGCTGCATGAACAACTTGAGCAGGCATATTTCCTTATCTAACAAAAATAATATACATATATATAGATATGTGTGTGTGTGTGTGTGTGTGTGAGAGAGAGAGAGAGAGAGAGAGAGAGAGGGAGAGACAGCGCGCCTCATTCAAAGAAATATTGCTGGTTTTTTTAAATTACTTTCATGACTACAAATGTTTTGATTTGCGGAGAAATTGGATCTTATGAAATGATAAGTAGGGTTTGGGATAGGATATTCAGGAAAGAAAAAGCAACTCTCAATAATAATAAAAAAATTTAAAATTTCCATCATGTCCCATCCTGGTCAAGTTCAGAAACTCCTTGTACATTAGTATTTTTCAGGGAAAATAACTAAATTTAAACAATTTAAGATAAATTCTTGAAAAAAATTCTTATAAGTCCTACTTTTTAATTGTAACGACCGATAAATCTTAAAAGAAACTTGTTAGGACAACTAAGTTCTACTTTTAGTTAATATTTTCAATTAAGTTCATAATTGCACTCACATTGATTTCTTCCAATAGTGCCCTTTTTTTTTTTAGAATCTCATTAATGTTATTCTTATATAAAATTATTCAAAAAAAGATTTATATCATTTTGATAAACTTTAAATATATATGTGTGTGTAACATAATCTTAATTTCACATAAAATTACCTTTAATTCTTGAAATTACATATTTTAACAACAATATAAATAGAAAAAAAAACTGAAAAAAAATTAAATCATGACTTTAAAATATGAATTTGGAAACTTTTTGGCTTGTTTTAATATTTATTTTTATTACAATTTGTTGAATTTAAATAACTTGTTAAATATTTCAATTTCTAATTTTGGTGGCAATTAAAACTATGTGTTTTTTCATTATTATTGTAAATTGATACTAATTATAAAAATTAAAGGTAAAGATTATATTAAGTATGTTAATTAAAAAATATATTTAAGACATTTATGAGAAAAGGCAATGTTAGAAAAAAATTATTGTTAATAGAATTGTGAACTTAGTTGAAAATATTTGTTAAAAATAAGAATTAGTTGTCCTAACAAAATTTTTTAAGACTTATTGGTTCTTACAATTGAAAAGTAGTATTTATAAAGAATTTAATTTCCCTAAATTCTTTTTAAAAAAATCTATAGACAAATATTCAATAATCATAAAAATAATTTTTTAAAACCGGTTAAAATTTAAAATTACCATGAAAATAAATGGAAAGAAAAACAAACTCTAACTATTAATATATATTTAAATATTTCTGGCCAATGTTTTTGTGGAGGTGTCATGATCAAAATTTTCAGACTACTCATAGGCCTAATATACCCGCACTTGTGTTCCTTGGACGTAACTTGTGAGGGTTTGTCGGTGCCCAGACGTCTAATAATACCTTTTGATGATATATATATATATACACACATATGCTAGCATATTGTTCGTGTTTATGATACTATAAAAAAAATTAGGTGGATGTGTATGAATTTAAATATGAACGTAATAGGTGAATAGTAAGATAAAGAAAGATTGTCTGTGTGTGAGACAGACCGAGAGATAGAGAGAGTATACCGTTTTTGTAGTAGACGGAGAAACTGAGGCGGTATTTAAAAAAAAGAGAGGTAAAATATATTGAGCTAGCTTCTTATGATTTGGTTTAACATCCGTGCATGACGTTAGATTAACTATAAAAAGTTATTTTAAATCGTAGATAGACATAAATATTTTGAACTATAAGATTAATTTTTTAAATATTTTTTACTCTTAGATTGTGAATGTTTTGAAAGAGATTCAAACGCAATGCTTCAATATAATATAGATTTATATATATAAAGTAATGATCAATTCATTGGTAAGCAAAAAAATGTTTACACAACAAACATAGTAATCGTTAGATTATGATTTAAGTATAGTAATCGTTAAATATGATTTAAGTGTGAAAAAAATAATTACTAAAAAACATAACAATCATATGTCATTAGATATTGTATAGATGATGTGTAAGAATTTATTACTAATGAGTAAGAGATTATTTCTTTATATATATATATATATATATATATATATATATATATAAACACCTCAAGATATATTTGCGTTAACGGAATATATGGGGGTATATTCCTTCATTTTTCGTCTTACATTTCAGTTTCTATTTGTCCTTCGTAGCCTTTAAATATTGACAAGAGTCTCAACTAACCATATTTGCCTCTATAAAAACACAAACAAAAACACACACCTTTGTGTCCTCATAGTTTCGAAATCTCTGCCTCTCTCTCTCTCTCTCTCTCTCTCTGTTGCAAAAATGGCTTTGAAGGCGGTTCATGCAGTCTCTGAGATTCCCAAGCTCGATGCCGCATTGGGCCTCTGTCCCACTCTCTTCTCTAATGGTCAGTTTTTATATTTTATATAATTTGAGTACTCTGTTTTGATATTCTTTTATACAATAACGATTGATTATTAGTATTCATTACAGGGATTGGTGGTGATGGGACGTCGTCGTTCCAATTGCCTAACAAGCTTGTGGTGATAGGACACAGAGGGAGTGGAATGAACATGTTGCAATCGTCTGATCGGAGAATGAAAGCCTTCAAAGAGAATTCAATTATCTCCTTCAATGCTGCCGGAAAATTCCCCGTCGACTTCATTGAATTTGATGTTCAGGTGAGACTATTCATTCAATGATATTGAAAGTTGAAACCCCTCCTTCATTAATTTATTTCTTTGCCTTCATGAATGATGTGGCAAGTGATAATACCATTGACATTCCGTGTATGGGAAAAATCCCACCCATACTAACTCACCATTTAATTGCCACATCATTCAAGATAAAAATTCATGAAATATTTTCATGACGTGTAGCATTGCTTTAAAAGAACCACCAGAGGATCTCTCACACAGTCTAACCACGAGTCGCCGCGAACAAGCCCATTTAAGATCATACGTCAACACGTGTACGGTCAGTTTATTGGAGCCTTAGTTTCATCTCACTTGAGTGATAATATTTATTCGGCAAAAGTGCAAAAAAATTTCATAGACGGTTTTCAAAGTTGCAAAAGCCCTTAGAATCATGTTGTTTTGACTATGTTAGTTAATTCCATGACTCAATTATAATAACATATATATATCTTTTAATATGATCATTATATATTGTCTCTACAAATATAGCGTTTTCTATAAAATAAAATAAAGATTGGGATAAAGTTCTTAAATAATAAGTTCAGAAATATACAAAAAATAAAAGTCAGTAGAATTGTATTTATGAATTTTAGAAAAAAAAAAATAATCATCTGTAATGATTTATATACCATTTTTTCAATAAATATAGTATTTTCTAAATAAAAATTTTAAAATTAAATAAAAAAAAGTTAGATAAATTTCTTAACTAAAATTCTATTGACCTTTTATTTTTTCTGTTTGTAAACTTAATTATATTTCTATATTTCTATTTAGGAAATATATATGTAATTATAGAAACAAGGGTATAATGGTGGTATATATGTAATTATAGTTTTGTTAAGGGTCAAGTTGTCAACTTTTAAAAGATGAGAGACTAACTTGTTCAAAAATATAGTTCCGATTTTTTTTTTTTTTTTTTTGTAACTTTGGAATAGTTCAACGGAATTTTTTTGCACTTATGCCTATTTATATGGTACATATTGAAGTGGTAAACTTGTTCAAAATAATTTTTAAAAAATAATAATAATAACTAGTGCAAATTTGTTAAACAAAAATAACTTTCAAAATGGTTGGCAACGGAAACTGAATCGCCATCGGTGAGACTCAAATTCGCTATTGAATTGGTGCAGTTACACATTTGATTTTGTTATCCCATGTTCACGACCGCAAGCTAATAGTTGTCAAACTTGAAATATATAATTTTGGTATAATAATGTTTTGATAGTCATTTTATAAGTTATATAACACCGTAACAGAGCATTTGCAAGATTTTGTAAAACTTCAAAGGGTTATATAAAATATTTAGTATAGCGAATAAATTGTTAAAAACTTAATGGAATCAATCTTAGTGTAGGTGTTTCGGATCCAATAGCTAGTCAACTTCCAATTGTGAGTGATGCGGTGTAGAAATGGTTGTGATAGTTTGATAAATAAAAAAATACCTAGAGGGGCGAATAGGCGATTCAAATTTCTTGCTTAATAATTCAAATTATTTTTAATTTTTTTTCAATTAAAAATAAAACAATCACACAAAGGACATAAATAAAATAAAGAATAGAGATAACACCAGATATACCTAAAAATCCTGAATGAGAGAAAAATCACAGGGGAGGCCTCACAAAAATCAATCCAACAGTAAAGTACAATTAACTATGTCTCAATCTCATACTCACTCCACTCTGTCAAGAATTTGTTGCTAAATGCTTCAAACTTACTTTTGCGACTCCACGTCCAATTGCTGCAAACTTCAGACTGACCACAATTATTGCAGAAAGGTTACTGAAAGAACACAAACACAAACACTCTACAAGTATTCTGTCATCTTCGTAGTACGATCTAGTTCACCTTTCTTCACAAGCAAGCGATAGAAAAGAACTACTAATTCAATGTTCTAATCAATGAAAATTTTTGACGAAGTCTCTGAATTGTTGATCAGATAGAGAATATCATCCTGAATATCACTTGTGAATTATAGATATGTGCTCTCAAAAGATAGAATAAATAACAATGAATTTCTGCCCTAAAAATACTTTAAACGTTTCTCTAAATAAAATGATAAATGTTTGAAAGTGTAATTGTAGGGAAAACATAGATGAGTATATATAGGCATAGGAGTCCTGATCATACTTAAAAAACAAGATAAAAACTAATTTAATTAGGATGTTTCATAAAGTTTCAAATTAAAAGAAAAGAAGAATTTTCCTCAAAAACAGTTTTCTATTTGAAATATACTAAGTAGGACTGGTCCTGAAAATTGGAGACTAGTGAGACTTTGCTGGTTTTGCAGAAATCAAAAGTCCGGAGAAAGTTGGACAGATTCTGAAAATTGAGACCAGTTCTACTTTGAAAATTCATAATTTTAATCAGAAACTAGACCTGTAAACGGATCAGATTCGGATCGGATCATGGTTAATCCGAATCCAAATCCGATAAGCATTTAGGCTATACGATCCAATTTGATAATTCAACGGATTCTTTCTTAATGAATTCATATCCGATATTGAGATTATTGGATGTCCGATCTGATCCGTTTAAATTATACACAAATTTTCTATTCTGATTTCATGCTACACAAACCACCCACCCTAATTTTTGTAATTCCAGCCCTTTCGATCCTCATTTCGACCTCCCATAACCTGAAATTGTATGATGGGGGACCATGGCAAATCCTTAACCACCAGTTTCCAAACTCAATTTATATAATGGTATGTGTGTGTGTGTGTGTGTGTGTGTGTGTGTGTGTGTGTGTGTGTGTATATAGTGTATACTAAAAATATATTCTCGGTAGGTAAAAAAGGGGGAATTTTGTTCCAGTGAGTTAAATTCACCACAAAGAGAGAGAAAAAAAATAAAGAGAGAAAAAGAAGAAGAAGAAGAAGAAGAAAAGAAAAAAAATTCGAAATAACTTGTAAAAGATAGAAGATTAGGGCTTGTAATGGAGAAGAAAGAAAGGAAAAATAGAAGGAAAAGGAGAGATAATAATGCACTACTCTAGACGAGGGTTTCGACGAAAGTTCCAACAGATCAACGAACTCTCTTCATTCCCTTTCGTTTTTCTCTTAACCCTAAACGATGAAGGTAGTGTAAAGTTGTTATGAAACTTTCAATTGTTTGTATATCGAAATAGGTGATAGGTAGCAATATTAGACATTTGGTTGTATATCGTGATAACATATATTAGGAGTATTACTATTATGCAGGTGAGTGCATTGTACTTGTGTAAATGTAGGATTGTGATTAGTTTTTTCATAAATTTAAAAAAATCTAATGGTTGATATACAATATTATATAAAATTTAAATATAATAATATATTATTTTAATCGGATCGGATCGGATCACCATAAATCCATATCCGATTTGTTAAGGCATCAGGTTATCAGATTCGGATCATTATCGACTTATCGAAATTTTTATACAAACTAAATCCGACTAATCGGATCGGATTCGGATCAAAATCCGATCCATTGACAGATCTACCAAAAACTCTAGTTTTTCAAAGTTGACCTATTAAACACAAAGTGCAACGTATCATCATCACACAAACATGTACTATATGATGTTCTCATCAAATCAATTGTATCCATGCATGCACTTGATCATTAACTCAAATATCGATACAGAAAATAAACGAAAAAATACCACTCGATCAATCGGGTTTTTTGACACCAAAATTTGCCAATTACAATTATATATCTCACACGAATCATATCTTTTGGATAATGGTAAATTTTCTTCTAGCTTCATCTATTTCTTGCAAGGAAAAATCAATTTTTAGTAATATTGAAAATGAAGTATATATAATCTTGACTTTTTTTTCAGTAATTATAATCTAGACTTTTAGTAAATTGAAAATATAGTATTTATTGATAATTGATGGAAGAAACACCCAATATAACCCAAACTTCTCACTCCCTCGGACATGGTAGAGGAAATGGTAATTTGGATCTTTTAAAACATGGGTGATTTCTTTTTTTTGGTGTCAGAAATCAAAATTTTAACTATTTTGTTTCAACTTTGTTCTAACCAATGAGAAAATTCAATCCCTTCCATCAGATGTTAGAAAGCATTTTTGTTAGATTGGTATGAATAAGCAAGCATGTACAAGGACATTCTCTCAAGTTCAATAGAAAGGAAAAATGATCAGGTTTTGCTAGGTTAAAAGTTAAAACTCAATCCACCCCAACCCAACCCTACAAATGGAGAAATTATATAGTACCAGGGGTATGTACCTGAGGTAATCTCCACCGTGTCTACACAACATGCGTGGTGGGGGCCATCATGTCTGCACAACACGCACAGTGGTGATTACTCAATCGTACTATATAATTTCTCCTACAAATGAATAAAGCTTGTGTAGTTGTGCTACTGTTACCAAAAATAAGTTTGGATTTATATTCTAATTCTAGGTTGGGTTTGACTTTTAATACCACGAGCAATCCAACTCAACTTAAGCAATAATGTATGGGATCAATATTAGTTCCGTGCTCTTTCTAGCTTCTACATGAATATCCTTACATATTGGTCACTTGCATACTAATAACATATGCAAGCAACTCAGCATGGAATGATTTTCCCATTTATTTTTCACTTCCAATTTCCATTGCAATTTTGTAGTAAGCATTCTCAATTTTCATTGCAATTTTGTAGCAAGCATTCTCAATTTTTCATTGCAATTTTCTAGTAAGCATTCTTTTTTTGCATCTACTGTCAAATGGTCGTATTTATTTTGTGAAACTAATTTGTTTATTTCCCTGTTTTTCTATACATTTTTCTTGCTACAAGTATTAGATGAGTGGAGAACCTTAGAAGAAATTGTGAATCAAACCTTTTTTTGTAGGTCACAAAAGATGACTATCCAGTCATTTTCCATGACAACTTCATATTCACTGAAGAAAAGGTTAGTCGTTCTCTCTCTCAACATGTATTTAAATGTATTGGACAAAAGTGTTCAAACTCCCATTAATAGTGTTGCAAAACTCTACATGTATTTATATAGATTAGACAAAAGTGTTCAAACTCCCATTAATAGTGTCGCAAAAAATAACAGAAAAGGAAAATAAGGCACAGGCAAAACACTAGCTCTACTTGGTTCATCCAAAACTAAGATGTCGTCCATGAAGTCGCAAAAATTTCACTATAATGTTAAGCAAAAGAAATTACGGAGAATTTATATTATAATAGTCGCCTACTCTTAGCCTATTTTAGTCAACAACTAAATCGGGAGTCCCCACTAATGTCATGACATGCGTTGTAATGCTCGTGGCTACTGTCAAGATGCTCAGGAGGGCACAGTGGCAGTTTTGTAATTAAGTCAAAATTTGGTAACATACCTTGGCATGGATGTGCACCACCCCAAAGGTAGTGGCACTTGACAGACAAGATATGTGGGCGTGGCGCAATGCATATTCACAAGTTAAGACATAGATAAAACTTGGCATTGACATTCAAATGACGTCCTTGTATGTGCGAAGGCACAAGGCATTGCTTAGTTTACTCATGGCATGGCATTGGTGCAAGGCATTTCGAGCTCGATACACAAGGCACATGCATGGCACGGTTGATGGCTTAGAAGTGCACTGCCATCGGCGTGGCATGACCAAGTTAGAAATATAGGGGCTTAGTGGGCTCAGTCGGTTGGAGGTGGTTGTTGGCACTTCATACACATGTGCTGACATGGTGGCTTAGTGGGCTCAATCGATTGGAGGTGGTTGTTGGCACTTCTTACACATGTGTCGACATGGGCACATGGCTTAGTGGGTTCAATTGGTTGGAGGTGGTTGTTGACACTTCCTACACATGTGCAGACATGGGCACATGGCTTAGTGGGCTAAATTGGTTGGAGGTGGTTGTTGGCACTTCCTACACATGTTCTGACATGGTGGGTTAGTGGGCAAGTTGTTAGCAAACCACCCATTTAAGGTGGCATAATCTGATAGTGCCAGCATAACCCTATATATAGGTAGTTATAGGTAGTTTTCAGAGATGCCTATATATATAGTTGTGTGGGCTCCTAGTGTAAGGAGAGAGAAAATCTGAAGTGTAAGACAAGGGAAGAGTTATACTCTTTGGGAGGGTTGGCATTGGGGTGCCATTGTTTATTTTTTACAGTCTTAGGCAAGAATTCCTTGTATTATTTTGTTGATATAATAATATAAGGTTAGAAATTGTAAGGTTTTTACAATTGCTGTGTGTTGCTCTTTTTATTCCTGCATAACTTTCTTTGGGTATGTGGGAGTGATCCTTGGTGTGTGTTCTAAATATCAAGGGTGTTGGCTGAGACTAGGTAATGTTAAACAAGGGCTGTCCTAGTGCCATCGTAGCGGCGAAAATTCGGTGTTCAATTTGACCCATGTGACAGTTGGTATTAGAGCCAAGTTGGTGTAAAGTTGTTGTTTGTTGGTGCAAACATGGTTAGAGGTAATGCTGTAGAAGCACTTCGAGAATGAGTTACTCAGTTGGAGACTTTGGTGGGTTTTCCTCAATCTGATGATAGTGATGTTTTGATGGTTCAGACACATATTATAAGTGTGGAGATTCAGACTTTACGCACTTTTGTTGAAGAGTACATGACGGACATAGACTTGAAAATAAAGTCAATTTCTGGAGATATATTGTGCATGACAGACCTTTTTAAGGCAAATATGAAGGAATTGGAGGATGAAGTGGCTTTGCTCAAGAGAGCCATGCATAATTAAACTGTTGTTAGTGAGAAACCAGTCTCCAAGATCAAGATTCCAGAGCCAAAAACATTTGGTGGCAAGCAGAGCGCCAAAGATCTGGAGGATTTCTTATGGGATATGGAGCAGTACTTTCGTGCTGCACATGTTGCTTATGTTGATCAAGTGACGATTATAAGTATGTACTTGACTGGTGATGCAAAGTTAGTGGCGGACACGATTGGTGGATGAGTTATGCCCCAAAATTTGTTCATTTGCTAATTTAAGGAAGGAACTCAAGAAGCAATTTCTACCAGCCAATTCGGGTTTAGTTGCTCGTGAGTCATTGCGCAGGCTCAAACACATTGGATCAGTTTGTGAGTATGTGAAGGAGTTCATTTCTTTGATGTTAGATATCAAAGACATGTCCGAGGAGGACAAATTATTCAATTTTATGGTGGGTTTACAGTCATAGGTACAGATCGAGATAAGGAGAAGGGGTGTCACTGATCGGCATCGAATGTTGCGCATTCTAACCTCTTAATTTATATATTTTATTCTCTTAGTGATAGATTATTTTGTGATTTTACTTTGTTTTAGTGTTTTCTGTATTTTCAGGGCCTTAATGATTATTTCAGTTAAAACCAAGATTTTGGGCTTTTAAAGATGACATCCAAGATGGTTAGATGAAGCCTACTCCAAAGGGATCCATTCAACTCCATAATTTAACTCAAATCAGCCCAAGGAAGAGGTCCAAGAGAATTACAACAGCTTAAGAAGGTTTTGGGCCTGAAGCCCAAATCTGCGCATAATGCAGTCTTAATCCCGTTTTGGAAAACGGATCAGAAGTCTTATTTTCGAGCCTCAAATAGACATTATTCTCGCGTGCGGTTGAACGAAATTTGATTCTGCACACTTTTGTATTTCACGAAAATTCCGTAAATCGGACTTCTAGTGGGTCAAAAGTTGGGCCGAAGTCAGCAGAAAAAACCCACCTGATTAGTGCTGCGGGAAAACCTAATTTATTCCTAATTGGATTAGGACTTTGATGTATTCTCTTGGCTATTTAAAGTGACAAATTAGGACTGTATTGAGGGGGCTTGGCAGCAGCTTTGAAGAGCTTTTGGAATAGAGAATCATTGGAGAACAAGGCGTATCATGAGCGGCTAGTTCAGCCACCAGGGTTTTGATGGAGCCCTAACTAAACATCACTGGTTTGATTGTTCTAATTATTGGGGATTTTTTTATTCATTCATAGATTGTGTAATTTAGAGGATTCTTATTATAGAATTGAGCAATAAAAGTCTTATAAATTCAGTTTCAATGATTTCTTATCTTGTCTTAGATATTTGATTGTTGTTATTGAACTCGTCCCTCTTGTTTTCTGTGATCATGAGAGTGATTATTACACAATAGTTTTCACTGAATATATCATTAAAAGCTTTGATGGATTATGCCTAGAGAAGATGAACCATACTGCACCCTAGATTAGAGTAGTTAGGCAGATGGCCCATGCCAATCG
This sequence comes from Cornus controversa, assembly GCA_026545225.1. NCBI lineage: Eukaryota > Viridiplantae > Streptophyta > Magnoliopsida > Cornales > Cornaceae > Cornus > Cornus controversa. The sequence continues at coordinate 81,191,379 of CM048846.1, read as the reverse complement.
AAGATAGTCCATGACTTAGCCTTAATCATATGTTATCTTCTTGACGGATGAAGGTGAGCTTGTAGCCACCGACACCACTTATGCATGATATGATACCCCATAGTTAGTTCAATTGACCATTGATTGTGAAGTTTGTGGTGAAATCAATTACCCTAGACTTATCTTATATTCTCTACACTCCTCAGTTTTTTCTTGCTTTTGTTCAATCGCTTCATTAGTTAATTTAGAATTAAAAATCAGAATTTATTTCTTTTAAGTTTAATTAGAATTAATCCTAACAATTCAACTCAGTCAGACCACAGTCCTTGAGGTTCGATACCCATTCCTTTCGATAGCCCTATTCTGCAAGGAATTCGTTCTATTGCGAAGTGTGAAAATTTTTAATTGATATACTTTTTGAGTCACACTCACACACGAATCAATTTTTGGCGCCGTTGCCTGGGACTGTCTATTTGATTGTTTGGATTTTTAGAATTAGTTCTAATTGGATTTTTAGTTTAGGAATTTTTTTTTATTTTTTTTATTTTTTTCTTTTATTTTTATTTTATTTTTCTTTTGTTTTCTTTTGAATTACTAATTAGTTTTATTTTATTTTTTAGTTTAGAAATTTTTTTTTTTTTAGCTACTAACCTAATTTTTTTTTATTATTATTATTATTTTTTTTTTCCGGTACTTCAATCACCACACCATTGAGCGAGAGAAGAGATTATTGACATCATGGATAGTGTGCATGGTAATAATGAGGACAACAATATTGTGCCTAATGCTATTGTGGAGAGGGCGAGATTGCTCAGAGACTACTATGTCCCAGAGACTTATAATTCACCAGCTAATTTTCAATTGCCTAATGTCACAGCACAGAACTATGAGATCAAGCCCAGTATCATTCATATGTTGCCATCCTATTTTGGGTTGACTCATGAGGATCCGTACAAGCACTTGGATGAATTTATAGAAGTTTGCTCATTAACGAAAATTCGTAACTTCTCAGAAGATGCTTTTCGGATGCGACTCTTTCCATTCTCTCTAAAGGATAAGGCCAAGTATTGGTTCAGATCTCTACCGGCGAGCTCTATCACTACATGGACTCAAATACAACATGAGTTCCTGAAAAAATATTTTCCGATAGGGAGGACCAATCAATTCAGACGTGCTATCACTGGTTTCTCTCAATTTGAGGGGGAACAATTTTTTGAGGCATGGGAGAGATTCAAGGACCTTCTTAGGAAGTGTCCTCATCATCAAGTTCCAAAGTGGCAGTTAGTGCAATGTTTCTATGAAGGGCTAATTGAAGGTAACAGACAGATGGTAGATGCATCATGTGGGGGCACTTTTATGTTAAAAAGTGAAGATGAAGTATGGACTTTGTTCGAGAACCTCAGTGACAATTCCTTACAACATGTGTCTTCATCTCATTCAAGCAGACCAACCCATTCAAGGAAGGTAGATGATATTTTTGAGATTGGTTCTGCAGATGTTATGTCTACCATTGTGGATGCTGTGTCACAGAGAGTGGTGCAACTCATGGCGGCTGGTCAAGTTCCTAATCAATCTTCATATCTTCCTATTTTTGAGCCATGTGATTTTTGCTCGAGTCCTATGCACCATATGAATAATTGTCCTTCACTTGGGCAGTTTTTCAATCTTCCACAAGAGCAAGGGGTAGCAATTCAGCCCACGTTTCAACCTCAGAACTATGTGCTTTCACAATTATATCAAGAACAAGTTCCTATAGCACAGAGGTATTCAGCCATTGAGGACAAGATGACAATTGTCCTAGAAAAACTTGAGAAGCTTGACTCTATTATCGAGATAGTGCAAGCTACTGCAGCAAAAGTTCAATCCACAACTCAAATGGTTTATTCTCTTTCTCAATCGATTGCCAAACTGGAATTTCAGTTTGGACAACTTGTCAATGCTGTAAGTAGAAGAGAAGAGAAAAAACTACCAAGCCAACCAGTTACCAACCCAAGAGGGGTTCATGTCCTTGACAATATTTCTTCTTCAAGCAACCCACACCATGAACAATTTCAAGCCATCACCACTCTTAGAAGTGGAGAAATAAGTGACAACAAGGTGGGGGAGAAGAAGCGTGATGAAGAAGAGGTGACAAAGAGTCCAAATGTTGAAATTTCTCATGAGCCTAAGGTGAACTTGAATACTTTTAATGTCATTCAACATCCTCTAGATGAGAGTGATTGTTTCTTCATGGATGGCTTTGATGATTATGTTGAAGAAGTTGATCCGGTTGCTCTATCACATGATGTTGAGAAGTCCATTGAGGGGGTGAATGATTTACTTGATGTAGTGGCCATGAAAAATACTTCACCTTGGAGGATTCCGATTGAGCCATTGCCTATTCTTTCTACCACTCCTCCGATGCCATCATTAGAGTCTCCTCCATGGGTAAAATTGAAACATGTTCCGTCAAGGCAGAGAGAGGTGTTTTTTGAAGCCAATGAGACCATTCCGATCACTTTGAGTTCAACACAAGGAGGTGAGGATCATATAGGAGGGACAAAGTTAAATCTCCTTAAGAGATGTGGCATTGGGTGAACTTTCAATTGAAGTCGATGACCGTCTCCTACGGACGTTAAATTGTAGGATTTGTATGTATTTCTATCCTTTAATTTCTTTAGTTTTCTTTTATTTTTCTTTTTATTTTATTTTATTTTAATTTTTAATTTTTAGTTTATGTTTTTCTTTATTTTCTTCCATTATTAGTTGTGTTTTAATATGTTTTTTTTGAGTTTTTGATGTGTAAGTTGCTTCCGGAGGATGCCAAGAGGCGTACCGAGGTATTTGAACTCAAGACGGGTGAAAAAAAAGAGGTCTCGGTCGACCTTGGGCGATGGACCCTCCAAAAATTTCATTCCCGGTCGACCTTGGGCGATAGAGGCCCAAAGAGCACCCAGCAGGGGGGATCGATCGCCCCTTTGAAGGGGGATCGATCGCCCCTTGAATTTTTGAAGGGAACCCCACGACCAGCTGGGCGATCGATCGCCCAGCCCTGGGGGGATCGATCGCCCCAGCCCCCCACATGCCAATCTGCTTCAATTTTGCTTATTTAAGGCTCCTTTCATGCCTCCTTGCTCCCACTTGGAAAATTTAAGCCTTGGTGCCTCTCCTACATCAATATACACTCCAAAATCTTCCAATTTTATTGCCATAAACCTACTTGATCATTATCATTAATCATCATCATCATCATCCATTCCAATCTATTTTTCTCCATCCTCATTAAATGATCAATTTTCTCAAGTTTCTTCTTCACAAGGAAGTAGACTTTGTTTGAAAAATTGGTTGGATTTCTTTGAGAGGTTTTGTGCTACAAGTTTGGGGGAGAACATTGCACATTAACTGTGGGCTAGTTGGTTGATTTTGATGCTCCATTCCGGCTCTGACTTAGATGCTTCGGCACCACCTTCTCCTTGATTTTTTTCGGAGGTAACTATCTTTTGTATTTTTATTTTTATTTTTAATTTTCTTTTCTTTATTTTGTTTTTCATATTATTTTTTTTATTTAGTTTCAAAAAAAAAAAATTATTTCATATTTATTTTCACCCATACTATTTCACTTGATCTTTGGGGTATAGTGGTCTGTTTTGACAGGTTGTAACTTTCAAGTTTGGGGGTGTGCTTGCACTGCCTTCATCTCATTGGTTTACTTTATTTTCTTGCCACTACTTCTCCATGATCCTGGTAATATCGTTCTTACCTTTCTCTATGCTTCGATTGGTAGTACATTGAGGACAATGTACAGTTTAAGTTTGGGGGTGAGGCGATGCCTATTTTTGTGCTTTATTGCATTATGGGAGAAAATTTGTGAAATTCTTCTTGTATTAGGATTTTAGTTTATTTTATTTTCTTAGTTTATTTCTTTATTTTCTTTTGTTTTGTTTTTAGATAGAACGTTTTAACATTATTCAAGGGATTAATACCTTATGTAGGTGCTTAACTTGCAATTTTTGAGTATGTTTTAAATTCTTGAAAACTATGGTTTAAATTAAGTGGTTTTAATCATAGTTTGCAATAACATGTTTTGGAGTGATTAATTTTAGTTTCCTTACATGCACAAACACACTAGCATAGTCTTATGGGGTATAGACTGTGGTTCTGAGTTATTGAGTTACATGTGCTTGATATTAATTAGTATCTCTTGAGAATGAGTACCGATAATGTGTTTTACATGACTTCAATGAAAAAGAAAAAAAAAAGAAAGAAAAAAAAAAGAATGTGATGAATAAGCAAATCAATTTGATCCTTTTCATAAGTAACCGGGCCTCTATGCCTCAGGAAGCACGGAGTGTTCGCGTCAAAAGTGAAAGGGTGAGAAAAGATGAGCATTGGTTGTCTTGATTTGTAGCCTGATTGATTCGAGTAATTAGGTCTTCAGGGTATCTTAAAGCCTAGTGCCCTAAAGCCATCTGGTTTGGGAGTCACTGACTGAAAGCTTGCTACATGGATCTTTTAGAAAGCTTAATAGATCAAGACATTGCACAACCAATAAAGCAATGAAAAAAAAGAATGATGAAAAAAAAATGAAAAAGTCATGTATGCATGTTGGGAAGTATGAGTTCAATAAGGGGAGCTAGTGAGTTGAAAGGGTATGTGTCTTAATATATTCAGAGCTGGGTTGTGCTACATGAGATGACTGCTAGTTCACTTTACACGAGGGAGCTAGAGTTGGTTATTTTGAGATATGTTGATGTGAATTATGTGTGGGGACCATTGATTTGAATGATGGAATTTAGAAATTTAAAATTATTCTTGAATGCAAGTTTGTAACTATATATTGTAATCTTCTTCTTGAATTAATGTTGAAACAGAATTTTGAATGTTTGTGGGTAACATTTCTGGAAACCCTCACGAGACTATACTCGTCCACTAGGGGGAACCTAGGGGTTTAAAGGCTTGTTGCATATGCTAAATGCAATCGTTTCTCCCACGAAAGTGGAGTTAGGTAGTTTAGTTAGTGTTTAGTAGTTTCTTTGTTTTAGTTTTGTTTTATTCTATTGCTAAGGGACTAGCAATATGTAAGTTTGGGGGTGTGATCGGCATCGAATGTTGCGCATTCTAACCTCTTAATTTATATATTTTATTCTCTTAGTGATAGATTATTTTGTGATTTTACTTTGTTTTAGTGTTTTCTGTATTTTCAGGGCCTTAATGATTATTTCAGTTAAAACCAAGATTTTGGGCTTTTAAAGATGACATCCAAGATGGTTAGATGAAGCCTACTCCAAAGGGATCCATTCAACTCCATAATTTAACTCAAATCAGCCCAAGGAAGAGGTCCAAGAGAATTACAACAGCTTAAGAAGGTTTTGGGCCTGAAGCCCAAATCTGCGCATAATGCAGTCTTAATCCCGTTTTGGAAAACGGATCAGAAGTCTTATTTTCGAGCCTCAAATCGACATTATTCTCGCGTACGGTTGAACGAAATTTGATTCTGCACACTTTTGTATTTCACGAAAATTCCGTAAATCGGACTTCTAGTGGGTCAAAAGTTGGGCCGAAGTCAGCAGAAAAAACCCACCTGATTAGTGCTGCGGGAAAACCTAATTTATTCCTAATTGGATTAGGACTTTGATGTATTCTCTTGGCTATTTAAAGTGACAAATTAGGGCTGTATTGAGGGGGCTTGGCAGCAGCTTTGAAGAGCTTTTGGAATAGAGAATCATTGGAGAACAAGGCGTATCATGAGCGGCTAGTTCAGCCACCAGGGTTTTGATGGAGCCCTAACTAAACATCACTGGTTTGATTGTTCTAATTATTGGGGATTTTTGTATTCATTCATAGATTGTGTAATTTAGAGGATTCTTATTATAGAATTGAGCAATAAAAGTCTTATAAATTCAGTTTCAATGATTTCTTATCTTGTCTTAGATATTTGATTGTTGTTATTGAACTCGTCCCTCTTGTTTTCTGTGATCATGAGAGTGATTATTACACAATAGTTTTCACTGAATATATCATTAAAAGCTTTGATGGATTATGCCTAGAGAAGATGAACCATACTGCACCCTAGATTAGAGTAGTTAGGCAGATGGCCCATGCCAATCGAAGATAGTCCATGACTTAGCCTTAATCATATGTTATCTTCTTGACGGATGAAGGTGAGCTTGTAGCCACCGACACCACTTATGCATGATATGATACCCCATAGTTAGTTCAATTGACCATTGATTGTGAAGTTTGTGGTGAAATCAATTACCCTAGACTTATCTTATATTCTCTACACTCCTCAGTTTTTTCTTGCTTTTGTTCAATCGCTTCATTAGTTAATTTAGAATTAAAAATCAGAATTTATTTCTTTTAAGTTTAATTAGAATTAATCCTAACAATTCAACTCAGTCAGACCACAGTCCTTGAGGTTCGATACCCATTCCTTTCGATAGCCCTATTCTGCAAGGAATTCGTTCTATTGCGAAGTGTGGAAATTTTTAATTGATATACTTTTTGAGTCACACTCACACACGAATCAGTCACTGACCTCTCTTCTACCATTGTTGCGACAGATGCCTTGTGGACTTGCGGATCAAAAAGTATGACTTTAGCATGATCAAATAAAAGAAGAAGGACAAGTTTGGAGACAAGTCTAAGAAGACTATTGCAGATAAGGACAAAGGCAAATCAGAAGCAGCGGGTCAACAAAAACCAAGATATGACTCAGGGTGCTTCATTTGCAAAGGACTACATAGAGCAAGGGATTGTCCAAAGAAAAGAGAAGATCAATGCCATAACCGCCACATAGACTCAAGAAGAGAGTTCAGACTCAGATCGGGCTGGTGTTACTATTCGAGTTAATCCATTGGTTATGGTGGATGGAAGTCAGGCCAAGGGCCTGTACTCAAGTAAATGAAGTGGAAGCATGAGTGGTGGGCGTGTAGCTGTGGGGAAGGCTGTGCACTAATGTTCACCAAAATTCATTGCCAAGATTGGCGATGTTTATTCCTCATTTGTTGTTGCTGGTTGTGTAAACCGGATCCAAGTTGTTAAAGATATACTTGTGTAAAGACAAAGTATATTTGGTCAGAATTAATGTGAAGGTCGGGTTCATAACTATGTTCAAGTGCAGCGGGATTCGTTGTAGTCGTGTTTTTTTCAAGTCAAACAGTATCTATGTTTGGGTTGCAGCAATATTGAGGGAGCATTCAGAACTAAGGTTAATGTTTTACACAACATTGGGTTAACACGATGTTAACATAATGAGTTGCAGGCGAGGTACTTGCAACATTGGATAATTGGCTTGAACGAGAACGTTCAACATTCCATTGGATAGGGCATAATAGCAGTTTTGTAATTAAGTCAAAGTTTGGTAACATGTCTTAGCATGGATGTGCACCACCCCAAAGGTGCTGGCACTTGACAGACAGGATATGTGGGTGTGGCGCAATGCATGTTCACAAGCCGAGACACAGACAAAGCTTGGCATTGACATTCAAATGAAGTCCTTGTGTGTGCGGAGGCACAAGGCATTCTTTAGTTTACTCATGGCATGGTATTGGTGCAAGGCATTTCGGGCTCGATACACAATGTCACATGTATGGAACGATTGATGGCTTAGAAGTGCACTGCCATAGGTGTGGCATAACCAAGTTAGAGACATAGTGGCTTAGTGGGCTCAGTCGGTTGGAGGTGGTTGTTGGCACTTCCTACATATGTGCTGACATACTGGTTTAGTGGGCTCATTCAGTTGGAGGTGGTTGTTACATTTCCTACACATGTGCAGACATAGGCACATGGCTTAGTAGGCTCAGTTAGTTGGAGGTGGTTGTTGACACTTTCTACACATGTGCAGACATAAGCACATGGCTTAGTGGGCTTAGTTGGTTAGAGATGGTTATTGGCAGTTCATATACATGTTCTGACATGGTGGGTTAGTGGGCAAGTTGTTAGCAAACCACCCATGCAAAGTGGCATAATCTGATGGTACTAGCATAACCCTAGGTGGATGGGGGTGTTATCCACCAACAAAATGGGTAGCTATAGGCAGTTTTGAGAGATGTCTATATATATACTTTTATGGGCTGCTAGTATGAGGAGACAGATAGTCTGAAGTGTAAGACAAATGGAGAGTTATACACTTTGGGAGGGTTGGCATCGGGGTGCCATTGTCTGTTTTCTACAGTCTTAGGCAAGAATTTCTTGTATTGTTTTGTTGATATAATAATATAAGGTTGGAAACTGTAAGGTTTCTGTAATTGTTGTGTGTTGCTCTTTTTATTCCTGCGTAACCTTCTTTGGGTGTGTGGGAGTGATCCTGGGTGTGTGTTCTAAATATTAACGGTGTTAGATGAGACTAGACAGTGTCAAACAAGGGTTGTCCTAGTGTCATCACAATGGCAAAAATTCAGTGTTCAATTTGACCCCGGTGCCACCTACCTATATAAATTAGGGCTACATAAGAAATGTAAAATTATAAATGTTTCCACTAAAAGATTTTGTGTTGGTGGAGCATACCCCCAAACCCACACCTTACGTGCAACGGGCAGCATTTCCACTAACATAGAATAAGAATCGTTAGAAGGTGATTATGTTTAGACTGTTTAATTGGTTTGTTGATATAGGAGATAATTTTTTATGACCGTATTTTGAATCGAGGAAATCCATTCTCGATCGAAAATGACCTAATAAACAAAACCCAATAGCTATAGCTAATGGCCCATATTAATTTTTTTGCCAAAAACCTTTGTCTAGTTCTCCAAAATCATGTTTATTCGTCCTATAGAAAGCATGTTAAATATTTTTGAAATTTTGTTCATGGACCAGGTGAAGTCGGATTTGGATGAAATTTCATATTTAGTAGTTTTTAATTATTAGATTTCTTATTTAATTTTCTTTAGAATATTGAAAAAGATTTTATTTTTAGTAGTTTTCTTGTGCGGCTAGTTTTACTTTTATTTTTAGGTTTCGTTGTGCTGTTAAGATTAGGATTTCTTTATTTTAAATATTTGTAATGCCATAGGGCAGAAATAAATCAATCAATTTATCGATAATATATCAATTGCTTTGCAATTTTCTTTTAACTTTTTGAATTCAATGTTGTCTTTGTTCATGTGCGAACGTTTTCATAACTTCCACTCTGTCATTTGCTGATGATTTCAGGGTGCAATAATTGAGAAAAGAGTTACAGAACTCACTCTAGTGGAGTTTCTTTCCCATGGACCACAAAAGGAGCCCGAAAATGTAAGAAATTTTTGCTTGTTCCTTAATTACATTGCTTTTCTTAGGGTATGTTTTCAAATTATAAATTCCCTAATGTTTATTGACAAATAGGTGGGAAAGCCTCTATACATAAAAACTAAAGATGGAAGAATTTTCGAATGGAAAGTGGAAAATGATGATCCTCTATGCACATTGCAAGAGGTTTTCCAAAAGGTGGACCATTCATTGGGTTTTAATATTGAATTGAAATTTGATGATAACAAAGTCTATGGAGAGGAAGAACTTGTGCATGTTCTTCAATTAGTAGTGCAGGTATTGTTGATTGTTTCAACCTGATGTTTGTCTTCCTTTGTTTTTCTCCCCACTTTATAAGGGTAACATCAACTTAATTTCATGAGTTAGGTGGTGTTTGAGTATGCCAAGGACAGACCTATAATTTTCTCAAGCTTTCAACCAGATACAGCACAACTAATGAGGAAGTTGCAGACCACCTATCCTGTAAGCAAACTCTTTATTCACCGTTATAACTTTTTCATCGTTTTGCCTTTTCTTCATTGAATTGGAAATAGAATCAAGGACGGAGCTAGAAATTTGATTCGGGGTGGGGGGGAGAGAACTTTGAAGGAAAAAAAATTAAGGTTTGATTGAAGAAAGGAAACACAAATTTCTTTGAAGAGAATCAAAAAGAAAATTGAAGAAGAGTAAGAAGGAAAAGAAAGAAAGAATTAGAGATATTTTTTGAAAAAAATAATTTTAGGGTGTGGGGGGTTGTGTAATTTTATGAACTATATGCATAAAATGTAAATAAATAAAAAAAATTAAGGGGCCCAACTGCCCCATGGGTCTATACTGGCTCCGTCCTTACATAGAATGGCGTTTGAGCGTAAGGATAAATTGAATTTCTTCTTATTGCTTAGTACCCGAGTAAACCCAACAAAGCATGTCCAACTATCCTAACTTACAACCTTATTTAAGCCACATGTTTTTTGCTTGATACATTTTGAGATAGGTACGTGTTAGAAGTAGTTGTTTCAAGATTGTTGTTAAAGAAAATGAGATATTTCTGCAAACTTCTTTATAAAAATTCCATCCTAATATTTGGAGCCTTGAGAAAAAATTCACTCCTATGATTTGCATGTTTTGATGTTGTAATGTAGGTGTTTTTCCTCACTAATGGAGGATCTGAAATTTATGCGGATGTGAGAAGGAATTCTTTGGATGAGGCAATAAAGCTCTGTTTGGAAGGTCGCTTGCAAGGTATTGTTTCCGAGGTCAGAGGCATCTTAAGAAATCCAGTAGCAGTAACAAAAATAAAAGAATCCAAGCTTTCCCTCATAAGTTATGGTCAGTTGAAGTAAGTTTCATATATCCCACGTGCATTTTCTTTTACTTTATAAAAACAAATTGGATTAACTCAGTTAGATAATTTCTTCTCCAAAGTTTAGAAATATACATTTGCATGTCTATATTGTATGTATATAATATATACATATTATGTATATACACATATGTATATTTGAGAATATGAGGACGGGACTTGGCCCAATAGTAAAGTTGTTCCACTGTAATGTGGATGTCACAACAGTCTCTTTAGAGGTAATTGTACTGCATATAGGGGCGAGCTAGGATTTTAGTTCGGGAGGCGTAGTATATTTGGTGGGAGAAAAAAAAACAACTAGCATAATAAATATAATTCTTTCACATAAAAGGCAAACAAAAAACAAAAACATAGCAAAATCACTATCAAGTAGTAGTATAATATTCTTAATCTAATTTTATATCAATACTCATTTAAAGTAGAACAAAAATTGCCTAAAATACTGGTTGAACGATAAGTCATGTCAAAGCAATAATACTCTCTCTCCAAACGCTTAATAAATCATGACAACCAAATCAAATAAAATGTTCGAATTAAAATTTTAAATAAAAGAATTTAATGTTCAACTTCAAAACCAAATAAGTTAATATAATATTCAAATAAAAAGAACCAAGGTAAAATACTTAACAAATATAAGAATCATAATATCGATTGATAATTTAATATTGAATACAATTACAACTATGATAAAGAAGAGGTAAAACAAAAGAAGGTACCTTCTTGTCAGAGATAAACTTCAAGAAACTGAAAGATAGGGAGAGATAGAGACTCCACGAAAAAAATCAGAGAGAGAGAGAGACATAACGCTTGCTTTGTTATGCAACTTATGCAGATGAATAACCTAAAGTAAAGCGTATTGTTATAAAATATTTTTTTATCCTTTGTTATAAAATATTGAGAGGGGGGCATATTTGAACATTTACAAGTATAATATATATATATATATATAGATATATAGGTAAGAATTTTTTATATTTTTCAGGAGGGAAGTGCCCCTCCTGGGCACATGGTGGCTCGGCCACTAATTGCATACGTATGAAACTCCCAAGTCTCATAATGGTTAGAGTCTTATACACGGGGCTGAGTGCTTTATATTTTGAAGATAAAAAATCTTGTGAACTTGCAGTAATGTGCCGGAGGTGGTTTGCTTTATAAATAGAATAGTGTACCTCTAGTCCTCTCCTGTGTTAAAACTTCCGATTAATAATTAGTTTTCTTAAGTATTAACGATACAATAATAGACTAATAGTGAGTTTTTACGACTGAACATTCCCGGCGTTCCTGTATTTTATGCAGTAAAAGACCACTTTTGACTGCGAACAAATGAGGCCCCTTACTATTTGACATCCACAATTATAATTATAATACAAAATCTTTTCAACTCGAGAGAGTTTTTTTATCAACTACGTGAGTCAGATAAGTTTTATTTTTCCATTTTACTCTAGTAATAATGCAAAATTCTTATGGGACCAAAAAGGATTAATCTATATGCACATTATGACGAATATTTATACCGTTATTGTACTATGTATATACATAGTGTGGGCTCTTGCAAAATCAGGATTTTTCAGGCCCCACTTTTTGTGGCAATCCTATTCGAAGCATTGCTTTAAATGGAATGCAATGAAGCATTGGCTTTGAGAGGGTAGTGTAGCTCATAATCAGGTGACTATGACAAGTGTAAAAGCAACTAAAAATAATTAATAACCAAAAATATTATCAAACAACACATGCTTGAACACTTTTATTGATTCTATTTTATTTTATAACAGGAATGTTTGAAGTTTTATCCCGACTGATTCCTATGCATAGGGCGCCTTTCACACCGGAGCCAAGTAGCTAACCCCTTAAAGTTGTTTATTGATCTTATTATCAACAAAGGTTAATTTTTTAAAGAAAATTAGAAGAAGATAAGTTTATGGGTAATGCTACTCAGACAGAAAGTTTTACATTCATTGGATGCATGTGGTGAGTGTATGTGGTGGGGCCTATCACATGCATCCAATGGATATAAAACATTCTGCCTATGAATTCTATCTACGAATTCTGCCTGAGTAGCATTACCCTAAGTTTATTATGTATGCCATGGGCCCACCATATGAAAATTAGTCAAATGTACGTTGCTCAAAACATTTTTATTTGGACCTAATCAACCAAGCCCAAGCCTAGCCTAGCCCAAATAAGTCAAGCCGTGCATCCAAATTTCATGTGAATAATTCTCCATTCCAATCTTAAACTCTCATGTAGAAGAAGATATTGCACAATATATTTGGTTTAAATATGTCAGATGAATTTAAATTGTGTATTATACATGTGTAATGAGATTCACCCTATATATTATACATGCATAACTCAATTTCACCGAGTATATTTAAACCTACTATATTATAGATGTACTCTACAAATAGAATATGCAAAAACAATCCCCTCGATGGCCATAAAGCTAAGAGGTTAATATAAAGCTAAACAGCTCTTTACATGTGCAATAAAGTTAAAAAGTGTTTTGATTTGCGTTTAAGAGTGGAATGGGCAAAACACAACCAATCTTTGTTTTCATGCGCGCAACTTGTGGTTTGAATATCTAGAGTACAAAGAAAAACAACTTTAATTTCTACTCTATTATGAACCACCCATACGTGTAAAGTACCTTCTATGTACAATAAACCTTGGAGCATATACTATTAGCCGCATACCAGCAGGGGTCTGCTGCACAGCCGTTGGATTGTGTACATGGCACCCAAAGAATCCAACGACTCATGAGATATGACCGTTGCAACAGTCATAGCTGTTGCTAGTTGTGACAAAGCTGTCGAATTCGGACGTTTCCGAATGAGTTGATGCACATCAACCCATTTAAAAAAAAATGTTGGACAATTTAGCATTTTTCATAGTTAAATATATATATATATATATATATAGAGAGAGAGAGAGAGAGAGGAATGCTATGACTTGCATTGTTTTTTATATGTTTCCTAGCATGCTACCATTCACATTCACCTCAACTGCTATTGGGTTGATTGGGGAGGAATCATCTCCTCGTAAGTCAAATTGTAGAAATTGTTGTGATTAAGGCAATATAATATGAATTCACATCCTTATTTATTCAATTTAGTACTTCACGATGTCCTACACTCAATTGAACAAATGAGAGAGAGAGATCACGGTGAGAATGCCCCTTAATCATAAGATTGGAAAGGGAATTACCCCTTAATCATAAAATTAATTTAAATCATACAACGATTTGACAACATATGATTTGACTAAGGTTACAACCTTAAAACATAATGAAAAATATGATTCATATAACTGATCCAAAATAGTAGAAAAAGAGACACTTTGATTTCGATTGAGTTTAACGAGTTAAGGTAAATTTGCATGTGATATATGTTGTGTCTTGGATTTAATTGGTAAAATATTTGAACGTGACACTTTTGTATTTGAAGTTTATAAATAATTCACAAATATCTCTTTGAGTTTGAAAAAATACATTGACCTTCCTTAGAGTTCACCGCAGACTATTTGGATTTGGAAGAACTTTCGTCATTGTTATCAATATCTAAATCTTAAGGCCAATGTTATCAATATCTAAATCTCAGGAAGGTCAATGCAATTTTTATTTTTACTAAATGAGAGGTTTTGACAAACTTTACCATGGTTAGCATAATTTACTATTCAATTTAACATAAGTAGATGTAAATCAGAAAAGAATATAAATTGTATTGTATTGGTTTCTTAACTTTCCATTTTGCATGTCTAAAATATACATTTTGAGGATACGACGGTAGGTCTTGGCACAACGGTAAAGTTGTTCTATTGTAACTTTGGATGTCACATTAGCCACTTCGGATGTAAAGTAAGATTGCGTACATCTGATTTTTCGTAATAGCTAAAGTTTCGTACACTAAATTAGCCCTTTATATGATTATTTTGAGACCGATAAAATATCTTGTGAACGTGTAGTAATATGTCGGAGGTGGTATACGTGCAACATTTGATCAGTGTCAATGGTTTAATTATTGTTCATTTGGTTCAAGAGATCACAGAGGCAGTGTTAGATTTCATCGAAGTAGCCAAATAGAGTGAAGAAGGGAGCTGAAATACCAGAACAGAACAAAACAAAAACAAAACAAAGATCCAATTCTCAGAGCATGAACTCTGGTTGCATTTGAAGCTCATACATGAGTTAATAAAGTCCTGAAGTCAATAACACAAATTTACTATAGAGACGTCCTCACTGAAAACTCTCTTTTTTAAATTTTGAAAAAAAAAAAAAAAAACTTTGCTATTTTCACTCCAAAATGGAATATTGTACCTCTAGTCCTCTCATGTGTTAGAACTTCCTATTAATACTTCGTTTCCCTCTGCTGACAAGTATTAATCTCATAAGCTACCATGATGAGTCATAAGCTTATTATTTGACATCCACAATTAGATGCATTGAAGCATTTGGCTTTGAGAGGGCCGTGTAGTTCATAATCAGGTGACTAGAACAAGTTTAGAAGCAACTAATTAAAAATGATAACCAAAAAAATATCAAACACCACATAACTGAACAGTCTTATTGATCCTAATATTGTCAAGAAAGGTTAACTTTTTAACGGAAGATAAGTAGATTAAGTATGTCGTGACATGAAAAAGTGAAGGAAAATTGGTCAAATATAACATCAGTTGGAACATTCTTACTTGACCACCAATTACATTAACCTGGTGGTAACTTGTAAGGATTCAACACTTGTCATGATCCAAAAGGTTAAGCTAAACCCTCCTTTTTATTTAACCACCAATCCTCGTAATATAGTGATAACTTGTAACAGTCACACGTTTGCTAACTAACTCAAAAATTTAAGTTAGACTTTTTTTATTCGGATTCAATTTAAGACAAGGCTTTCTAACATTCTCTCTCATCCGAAGTCACAACGCTTGGTTTAACACCGAATCTACTTTGCTCCTAACTTGTAATCTTTCAAACGCTTGCCATCCAAACCAAAAGCTTAAGCTAATAGTTGGATGATGTTGTCTACCCGCCCCCATGTAGGGAGCCAAGAAGAGGCAAATGCCCTCACTGAAAAAAAAATTATTTGTCTATTATACTCATAATTTTATAAAATTATATAAATAGCCCACTAAAATTTCAAAAATACTAAGTATACACCCACTAAAATTTCGAATACACCCCTAAAGTAAGAGGTGAGTGAAGCATGGATCCTCTCTAGCACTCGAGAGGGTCTTATACTCTACCAAGAGTAAAGATGAATCATGGTGGAACTCATTTATATGATTCACTCTCATTACCTGATATGCAATCTTCGCTCTTAGTAGAGTACAAGACCCTCTCCACCATTAAAGATAGTCCAAGGTGAGTACTGAAGCTCTCAAAAAGACAAATGGATGTGAGTTTTTTGTCAAAAAAAAAAAAACATTTTTATTTGGACCCGATCAACCAAGCCCAAGCTTAGCCTGGCCCAAATAAGTCATGGTCATTGATTCATGCAAGTAATTCTCCATTCCAATATTCAACTCTCCAGCAGGATACATATGCAAAACAAATCATCTGGATGACGATAAAGCTAAAAAGTTATGCAATCAAAACAGCATTTTACATGTGCAGTAAAGTTAAAAGGTATTTTGATTTTCTTTTTAAGAGTCAGCAATTTCAACGAAAGAATGCAACATACATTTCTTTTATTGTGAATATATCTGGTGGGCTGGTTTCGTTCACATGCCCAAACACAACCTATCTTTGTTTTCATGCAATGACCTTTTGAGGAATTTTCATATATAATGAGGTTTAAATATCTAAAGTATGTAGCAAAGCAACTTTCTACTCTATTTCGAACCACCCACACGTGTAAAGTACTTCTATGTACAACGAACCTTGGAGCTTATACTATGTATTATATGAAATAATTACATAATAAAAAATGCTAGTTACAGTCGCTATTGCACCATTGTGCATCACGGTCATTGAATTTTGTATATATTGGGACCCAAGGGATCCAAGCTGATGAGTTGTGACCGTTTCAACAGTAATAACTTAAAAATTATAACAGACCATTATGCCTAATCGGTTGTTAATTGATG
Organism: Cornus controversa; assembly: GCA_026545225.1. Classification (NCBI taxonomy): domain Eukaryota; kingdom Viridiplantae; phylum Streptophyta; class Magnoliopsida; order Cornales; family Cornaceae; genus Cornus; species Cornus controversa. Next base: position 81,174,749 of record CM048846.1, on the reverse strand, counting down.
TAGTTTCTCATTTTTTTAAAAAGACAACATAAAACAAAAATGACCAAGTTATCAAACAGACCCTTATTTGTTCTATTCAATACTTTTATGATGTCCTGCAATCAATCGAACAAATGAGAGTGATAGATTGGTTAAAAATACAAAGTGAATTACCCTTTAATCATAAAATTGATTTAAATTATAAAACGGATTATAAGTCTGGAATGACCTTAAGAATATGAAAGTGTTTGTTTGACTAAGGTTATAACCTTTGATTAGAATGAAAAAATATGATTTATTTAACCAATCCAAAATAGTAGCAAAAAAGGCTCTATTGAATTCGATTGAGTTTTACCGACTCAAGGTAAATTTGTATGTTATGTTTCGTTTTGAATTTATTTGAATTATTACACATCTCTTGAAGTTTATAAAAAAATACATAAATATCTCTTTTAGTTTGAAAAAATACACCGACTTTCCATGGAATTCACTATAAATGATTTCGATTTGGAACAACTTTCTTCATTGTTATCAATATCTAAATCTTAAGGCAAATGTTTTCATTATCTAAATCTTAAAGGAAGTTAGTATAATTTTTAAACTAAATGAAAGCTTTTGACAAACTTTAATGAAGATAAGTGTAATTTACTATTCAATTTAACATAAGTTGATGTAAATCAGAAAAGAATATAAAGCGATTGGTTTCTTAAACTTTCGAAATAGTTGTTGGACCACCCATATGGCTGTAAAGTGGATCGGCCGAATAGAAAAACCGAAGCTAACTCAGTAGTACTCCTCTGTGGGCTAGCTTTGGGAATTGGGACCTAATTGGGCCTGCTCAGGGCTTTGTAGAAAAATATTTATTGTTCTTAATTTTTACGATTATTTATTATTTTAAATAATTTAGTGTCACTAGGATTGTAGTTTATTAGTATCTTCTTAACCTTTTAAAGTAAAAGATTGAAGGCGGATAAAAAGTTAGTGGGTGAGTTTCTAAAATAATAATAATAATAATTTAAATAACATTTAAATTGATATTTTATACTGCTTTTATAACTTAAAATTAAAAAATACACTTGTTTAACTTTTTTTTATGTACCAACCTTGTGGTCATGTGTAACGGGTTGGATACTTACCAATGATTCAAAAGTCTAAGCTATTGGATAGTGTTGCTTATCCGTTCATTTATACACAATCACTTTTGCATCTAGATTCAACATGGGACAAAACCCTCTAACATTCTCCCCCACCCAAAGCCCTCATTGCTGTCGGAACACCCTGTCTATCCGTCTCCCCTAACAACAAAAGGACCCGTAATGATCCGGACCCAAATTCCATCAGGGTGGGCATTAGGCGTGACACTGAATTAAGGATTGGATCTGACTCTGATACCAACTGTAATGGGTCGGACGCTTACCAATGACCCAAAAGCTTAAACTATTAGGTACTTGCCTATCGACCCATTTATACTCAATCACTTTTTCATCCAAATCTGTTGTGGGACAAAATCCTCTAACATCATGGACCAATGAGCATTCCTTTCGAGAAAATGCTTGGGTCAGGTCATATAAGGACAGGTATTGTCCTTACGGCTAACGTGGCCCAATAAGAGGTTGACACCTCTTTTAAAATTAAAACTCCAAAAGATGGGTCATTATTCATATTATTTGGGTTAAATCCGAAACAAACGTGACCTAACTCCCATTTATCTCTCTAACTCCCTTTTAGCCCTAATCTTCATCATCCTCGTCTTTCCCTTTGGTTGCCTACCTCCGCCATCTTTGAGAGGCCACAACAAAGGCATCACCAACATCTCTATGCTCTCTTGGTTGTAAGGTTCAATTTATGCTCTCTTTGTTGTGTGGTACTACAATACTCTTCCTGTTATTTCTAAACCAATATGAACAAGCTGATTTCGGTATAAGCAATGCTACATGTCTCGAATAAATATCACGAATTTTAACTCGAATCTATATGGCAGGTGATATAGTCCATTATTTTAGGAGATAAAATTAAATGATAAGTTATTATTGGTGGGATTCTCCCCATACACGGAATCCTTATAGTATTATCATCTGCCACATAGATTCAAGTTAAAATTCGTGAAATAAAATTGTGACGTTTAGCATTTCTCTTTCAGTATTACTTTTTTTTTTTTTTAAAGTATACATCTGATTTTTCAGTTGATTTAGATATTCTTATTTTGATTTAGGTACATCTTACTGTTATTTTGAGCCTTTATATGAACAAGTTGATTTGGCGAACTTTATTTTTTGGTGATAAGTTACAAATTTACTTATATTAACTTTCTCATAATTATTATTTTCTAATGCTTGTAGGAGTCATTGTCGCCTTACAGTAACATTTCATAAAGAGCAGAAAAAAGCAACAATAAGCTGGTAATCTAATGTTATTTTTTGGCTAGTTTAATGTGATTCAAGTTCATGTTCAAGCTTTGTTAATTGCAGACTATTGTATCATTTTCATTAGTTTCCAAATCATTTAATGTCATGTTCTTTCTGCTCTGTTTATATTGCATGTCCACTAGTTGGAAGAAAAAAAAAAAAAAATTAACAGTCACTTGTAGTTGTCACAAACAGAACACAATTTTTTTTTTTTTGATAAGCGACAAACAGAACACAATATTTTTTTTCCTAAGCGACAAACAAAACACATTTCGTCTACATAGAAGAAGAAATGAAAAATTGATTGATCTGACTTTGTGAAAAGAGGAGCAACAATATATACATAAACGAGCAAAATTGTTTCAAAGGTTACTTTCAACTATTATATAAGAGACTCGTTGGTGAAAAAATTTCGGGTTGGCAAATTTAAAGACGCAAAACTGTTGATAGGAAAAGATGGATGCACTTGTCATAAGGTCATCGTTTGTCGGGGTTTAATCCAAATAATATGGATAATCACCCATCTCTTAGAGCTTTTAATTTTAAAAGAGGTGTCAATTTTTTATGGGCACATCAGCATTAAAAGAACATTAAAAGAAGTGTCAACCTTTTATTGGGTCACGTAATATCCATCCTCATACAGCGTGACCCAAGCATTTTCCTTAATTCGGACGTATAATTTCTCTCTTCTATAAATGAGATATTGGAAGTCTTACTGGAAGCAATATTATAATATTGTGTAGAGACGCACACGATTCGAGGCAATACTGAAATCGAACAAAACTGTGAAAGACCAGTTCAGTTCGATTTCAAACTACGGTTCTTTTAAATGAAAGTTAGAGTTATAGTCTTATATGCTATTTAGTCTTTGGTGAAGGCTTTTCTTCGTTTTGGCTTTTCGGCTAAAGAGAGAGCCTTGCTCATATTACTATTTTTGTTTGTCCACCTTGAATTTGATTGACAAAATTCGACAAAAACAGAAAAACAAAACAAATTAAGAGTCTACCTACCAGAAGAAATACTTATTAAAACGAAACGAACAAATTGGAAAGCAGTTTCTGAAATGAACTGACCTTCGTTGTCTATGGAACTGGAAAGCAAATCCTTTTGTGGCTGTCCAAAATTTTCAACCAAAACCATTGAACATCCTTGTGGAGCATGCTCAAAAATAGTACTTGATTCAAGTGCATATATATATATATATATATATATATATATATATAGTTCGGTTGGTTTGGTTCAGTCTAAATAGACCTGAAATTAAATTGTAACAAACGACTTTTAAAATTTAGAATTGAAATCATAGTAAACAATTCGATTCGATTCAATTTGATTTTACCGATTCTTTATACACTTTAATATGATGGATGAGTGCATGTTAAAAAAAAATAATGTTGTGGTCACGGGTCTGGTTCAAGTTTAGTGAAGTAATCTAGTGTAAGAAAGCAAGTAGGTGACAACTTAAATGCTACTTTTTGACCCTCGCGGTGGTTTAATCTAATTATAATGATAGAGTCCCAAAACCATGGGTTGCCCAGAAGTGAAGAAAAGGAGAAAGTAATCTGTATATTCTTCTCATGTTCACATGCCTAGCTATAGATATATATTTGCTATAAGTCTACTATCTCATGTCTTGCTTCAGGGGGTTGACGAATTAAATTCGCTTTAAAACAAAGAAAAACAGCTTTTCATTAATATTCTCTGAATCAAAGCTATGATCACATCCTAAAGGTACTGCTATATTTATTATTAAAGGAAACTTTGGTCAACTTTGAAATCCATGGCTACTTTGAATTTCTCCACCCCCTCTTCTAGAAATTATTCTTATTGGATTACATTGGTTTACTTGTTCATGTATACAATAGCATGTGTTTGTGTGCCTATATATATATATATATATATATATATCAATTGATCATTATTTCAACCATGTTGGATTTCTAACACTAATTCATCATCCTCGTAGAGCTCTTTTAGAGCTATATGAAACTCAAATACATGATTCAAATTCTTTAAATTGAAGTGATGATGTTACGTCTCACTAGATATTAATTTTGATATTATTCACATTATTTATATACCAACTTTGATACTATTTGTAACGAATCGTTCATATTATATATATATTGTCCGATTTGTACGTTATTCGTATTCACGATTTTCAAAAAACGTATGCACAATTATAAGACAATCAGACTGTAAGTGTTAGTAGTTTCTCGCACGCGACGTGAGCCGTCACATGTGATCACAGTAAAGTAGGCAGCATTTGAAACATGGCAAATGATGCCTTAAGAAAAAAGGGTATCATACTTGAATGATTGATATAGAAGGACTTTATTTCTTCTCCAACATCATTTCCTCCTTTTACTTTGTGCAATTCTTTTCACTTAATAATCAATTGCCCAAATAAGAGAATAACTTGTATTGTGGTTATAATTTAATTAAATTTGTAGCAATACTTTGTCTTAAAGAGGCTGACAATGTTTGATCACTCTAGTATATATTTATATAGTAAGTGGCAGCTACTTTCAAATTTGAAATCATTCTTATCAACATCATGATAAGAAAACCTTATTATAATGCTTTTTGTTTCCTTCTTTGTATAACTTTCATTTGTTTTCTTCAAAGTCCAGCTCTCCAAACTCATGAAAGTCTCTCTCTCTCTCTCTCTCTCTCTCTCTCTCAGAGGGCAAACTCAAAGGGGCAATCAATTTTTTTTTCTTTTGGCAAACAATAAGTCAAGTAAATCATAAATTAGTGAAGTAAAGAACATGAAGATAGGTGAATGAGACCAGATTGATGTGGTTTGAGACATACTCTACATTCATGACACACAAAGTCTTAAGGTCCCTATCTCTTTATTTGATTTTTTTGATTTTTATTTTTCTTTACAAATAAAAAAGGCATATGTATGGAAAGAGAAGTACATATAAATTATATGAAATATAAAATGTCATTTTTCAAATGATAATATCATGGAATTAATGACTAACATAATCTATTATATATAATCAATCTATATCAAGTGAATAATTCATTCCAATCAATCTCATGAAGTACTACAATCATTTAAATATCTAACACTTATTTGATTCTCTAATAATATAAGCTTCATTTATTTAAAAAGAAGAATACAAGAAAGTATTTAACAAATCATTCAATGAGCTTGGACACTTATTTTGCTATGATGTTATCATAAGTTGTCCTTCCATTTGATTCTCTTTTGCTCTGGCCAAACCAACTTTCATTCATAGAATATATAACCTAGAGAATAGCAATGATTGATGTATAGATTTGTAGGTATCCAAAGTTTACTTTGCAGTCATAAGTCGCTCAAAAGATCACTGGTTTAGAAAGATTTACGTTTCAAAAAATAAAAAAAATGGAATGCATCTCATTATAGTATTTTGAAAAAAAAATTAATGGGATGTATTTTATTACAGTATTCACAAGCACTCTACATTTTTGAGCTTGCATGATTAAGTCAAATTTTGAGACAGAAACTTGGCAATATATTTGTAAGAGTATTTAGGATTATAATAAAATTAATAATTTGATATCAAAATTTATTTTAAATATACCACACGTTTCAATCAAACTTCAAAATTTTTTTCTTTTCTTTTCTTTTTTGACAAAATTTAACAAAAGTGAAGTTTCATCTTCGACTAGCTAATTTATTTTAATGAATTTAATCATGGTTTTTTAGTTAAAATTATCAATAAGTTGTACCTTTTCATTCTAATGACCAAGAATCCTTATTAATTTTCAGTAAGACCAGTTAAGTTCTATTTGATAAATGTTTTAATATTAGTTCTAAATATCTCAAACTTCCAATTTTATCTTTTATAACTTTATGTATTTTTAACATCTTTGCAAAATTTTATTTTTAATTTAAGAAGGGTAGAAATGAAAGATTGAGAGATTTTAAAAGTTGATTTTTTTTTTTTGCAAAAGTTTGATTTAATAGGCTTGTTGAAACTTTATAGAACTTATTGGTCTTTAGAACTAATAAGTAAGACTTGTTAATAATTTTTTTATTTTTTATGGTAATACTAATACCATATTAATTAGAGGAATGTTATTGTTTTAGGCGAGACCACTTTCTAGCGCACCAAGGTTCGACCTCTTAAAAAAAAAAAAGGGCCCTACCAGGTTCGAACTGGTGACCTCTTGATCTGCAGTCAAATGCTCTACCACTGAGCTAAGGACCCTTCCAATGCTTCTATTAATTCTCTCATAAATATTGTCTTGTGTGTAGGCCTATACACAAATCAAGTTTATATCTAATCATGCTCAATGTGATCTAAATCTGATAAAAATTGTTTCTAATTAAACCCAAATCCGATAATCTAATGATATATTTATTAATGAATTCATATCTAATTGGTTATTAATCAAATATCTAACTCGATACCCATTTGTTAAGAGTGTAATTTATTTTTAACAAAATTTAATACTGAGATATTAGCAAACAATGACTAAAAAAAGAGAGAAAAGCTAGAGATAAAATTAATAATATATAATTAGATAATATATTTAGAGAGGCGATGTTCGCACTCTACTTTTCTATTTTTACACTCCATTTATCTTTTTCTTTTAAATGAAATGAGAAGAAGGTCCCTAAACATATTAATGCATCATCTCTTATTTTATAATATCATAACTACTTTTTATACTAAAAACTTCAACTCTTTTTACGTTATTCATGGATAAATTTTTTCTTGGGTCATTATTTTGTTAGGTACTTTTTTTTTTATCTTGTCAAGAAAAATAATTTATTCAACAAAGATATATTTTTTTTGTACTTTTTTTTTGGGTTCTATCAAAAGAGATAATTATTTTCTTTTTCTTAATTGATACACACACCCACTCTCAAATAATATTTTGCACCCAAGAGGAGATATTTAATCAATATGAATAACTTTATTTTTGGGTGCTGTGAAAAAATACTTTTTTCAACAGAGATGACCTTTTTTGGATACATTTTTTTGTGGTTCTGTCAAAAGAGAAAATATATTCAACAGAAATAAATGTTTTTGAGTCCCTCATTTTTTCTTTTTTTCTTTTTTTTTTTTTTGTATACCTACTTTTTTTCCAATCTTGTCAAATGATATCTATTCAATAGAGATAACTTTTTTTGGTCTTGTCAAAAGAAATAATTTATTCAACAGAAATAACATTTTCTTTGTTCCTTTTCTTCTTTTTTTTTTACGTAGTATATACTTTTGTGTGTGTGTCCATGTCAAAAAAAGATAATTTATTCAAAAGAAATAATTTTTTTTTAGTCTTTTTTCCCGATTCCTATAAAAAGAGACTTTATTCAACAAAGATCACTTTTTTTTTTCGTCCAGTCAAAAGAGACAATTTATTCAACTTGGATAAATTTTTTGGATTTTTTTTTTTTGTCTCATCAAAAGAGACTGAAAAACATTAAAGATTAGAGATAGAGAGGATGATATCTAAAAGGGTAATTGCGTAATTTAAAAATATAATCATTCACTCCTATATTGGGGTTCATTAATGCTTCGTTTGGTAGGAAGGAAAGAAAAAGGGTGGATAGAAGATAGAAGGGAAGGTATAAATTTCCTGTGTTTGGTAGAAATGATACAAGGAGGAAAGAGAAAATAGTATAGATGAGTCATCCTCTTTCACGAATTTTCTTTCCTCTAAATTTGGACGGAAGAATGGCAAGACTATTATAAATGTTTTAAATTACAAAACTTTCATTATTTCCATTCTCTTCTCTCCTAACAAATAAAATGAGATATTATTTTCTTCTCTTCTCTTCCATCCAACTAAACAAAAAAAGAGAAGAACACAATCTCTTTTCTAGGAATGTCTCATTCATCCCTCCTTCTCTCCCTTCCATCCAATTTTCTTCTTTCCTACTAAATGGAGTATAACAGACTATCAATTTTTAGTAAGACCAATTAAGTCCTGTTAGATAAATGTTTTAATATTAGTTCTAAATATCTAAAAACTTTCAATTTTACCTTTTATAAATTTATATATTTTTAACTTATTGAATATTCATACTCAATTTTTATTTTTCTCTAAAAAGTTTCAATAATTTTTTTAAAAAAATCAACTTATCATTCTTATTTGTAAAATATTTGAATATTTTTGTTGCATTTTTAGAAAATAGACTAAATATGTAATAGTTAAAATTTATAAATTGATAAAAAAAAAAATCAATTGCCAAGAAAACGTTAAAGATGTTGAATGGTTAAAAGAATAATTCAAAAAAGCATATTGATTTTTGGAAAAAATAAAAACTTATGATTGCAAAATTTTATTTTCAATTTAAAAAGGGTATATAAATGAAAGATGGAGAGATTTAAAACTTGAAAAAAATTGCAAAAGTATAATTTAATAGTCTGATTGAAACTTTATAGAATTTATTGGTCCTTAGAACTAATATATATATATATATTTTTTATCGTAAAACCATTTTAATTAGTGGAATGTGATTGTGTGATTTGGGAGCAAATTTTCATATTCAAAATATATTAATTGTCTTGTGTGTAAGCCTATACATAAATCAAGTTCAAACCTGATCATACTCAATACAATCTGAATCTGATAAGAATTATTTCTAATTCATTTCAAATTCGATAAAATAACGAAATATTTATAAATGAATTCTTATCTAATTGGTTATTAATCAAATATCAGACTCCATATCAATCCGTTAAGAGTGTAATTTTTGGTTAACAAAATTTAATACTAAGAGGTTAGAAACCAAAGATTAAAAAAGAGAGAGAAGTCCGAGAAAAAAATTAATAATATATAATTAGATAATATATTTATTGTATATTATATATTATATTATTTCAATGCGAATTATTTTCTAATTGGATAGATCATAATTTTAGCTTAGGTATCTACCAACTAATCTCATGAGACTCTGAAAAGACTCGAATGGGTGACCATTGAGGAGCAAATTTAAGGCCTTGCGAACTAAGCAACTTCAAGGAGTTAGATATCGAAGTTCACTAATAGGTCAATTCATATTCAAATAATCAGATGACAGAGAGAGATTTATTCTACTTATGTGTGCTTGTGTATATATGGAGAGAGAATAAATATATATATAGAGAGAGAGAGAGAGTTTATATAGCCTTAGATTATATATATATATATATATGGAGAGAGAGAGAGAGAGAGTTTTTATAGCCTTAGGTTATTCCATGTTCCAGAGGGACAACATATATTACTCACAAGACAATAATTGCAGCCTTTGACGCTTCTCTGTTTCTCCTTAAAACCCTCTTGGACATCCAACACGCAAACTCCTTTGACTCCCAAACAAAAGAAATATTAAGAGAGAGAGAGAGAGAGAGAGAAAGGAAAGCGAAAGAAGGGAAAAATCACAGCCGCAATTTGGCTTACGAAAGACAACTTTTCTTTCCATACTAAGCACAAGTGGGGTGAGAACATTTGCTTGTGGGAATCTCATCTTTCTTTTTCTTCTTCTATTAATTTACTCATTATTTTTCAAATATTTTTTTCTTTTCAATTGAGTCCTTTCAATTTTATAAAATTGGTGAAAAGTAGTTTCCCTTCTCCTTACGGAATCAGCCTTCTTCAATTGTCAATGTTTGAGGCTCCAGTTTAACTAAATCTCAACCGTCCCACGTTACCTCCATTTCAATTTTCATTATCCCACAACTGTCCCATCCATTCTACTACTTTTACAATAATGCCATTAACGTCTTGGCTGAATATATATATATATATATATATATATATATATATATATGTATATATATGAATGACTAGTATATATTATCTTTTCTGGTGTATGAGAGTGCACCTATGACATGGGATCCAATCAGATCAGTTTCAAAGTTTTGTTTGGTGGACATTGAAGTGCTCGAGGCAATTGGTTGTTTCTTTATGTTGCCCTTCTTAAAACTACTTATTTTATCCCTTAAATGAAATTGATAAACTTGAACCCTCAAGAGGCTCTCGCCTGTACTCCACTTCAAATGTACTCCACTTAAAATGGTGATTGCACCATCGGATGAAACAATCATCCAATTTCATTACGTGCTAATTCAATCTTCTTTTTTCGTAGAGCACATAACCCTCTTCAACACTTGAAAGTATCCAAATTCAAAATTGATAGCCTCATTGAAAATGGAATTTCGTAAAAATCATTTCATATCACTTTAGTTTCATCGAAGATGGAATTAAGTGAAAATCATTTCATCACTTTATCTTTAGTCTATGTATGGTTGCAAGATAGATAATGGTAAAATTTTAAACGTATCGTCACAGGAAGAGTAGTACACTCAAAAATTTATTGCTAACCTAGTGTTTCTCCAACATTTGTATTGGAAAAAAATAATTTTCTGAAATGGGTTATAAACATGATTAGGAGTGGAGGGGAGGGTAATTCCGTCTTTTCAATTGGAGAGATTCTTGAGACGATTTCTGCTAAATTTTACGTCTGATCCAAGACAGTGAGACAATAAGATATGAGAAAATCTTGAAATGGGGCATGTGTTGAAGGTGGCTTATTTGTCATCTACCCTAAATCCGACGTGGGTGCCCGTCGTTTTGGAGGCAAGTAGGCCCCTAAACTTTATTCCCCCACCCACCCTCCCACGGTGTAGTCAATTGACGAAACTACCCTTGTTCAGAATATAAACTCAAAGACTATTCTTTTTCTTTCTTTTTTCTCTTTTTTTAATTCTTGAGCCAATAAAAAAGGAAAGATTATTACTAAATTGAAAGAAAGGGATGCCAATGAAGAATCTCCAGCTCATTGTCAATTTCAAGGATGTCCTTGGGCCTATGCCTCTCCACAATGGGGCATCTACTTCAACCTTATCTCTATGCTTGCTTGCTTGCTTCTTGCACCCTATAATCTATCTATATTGAGATAACCAAATATGTTAAAGTCATTGAAGTTATGTTTAGAGCGAGAAAGTATAAAATATTCTGGGTACTTTTTATATGGGTTTTTTTTGGTTTGTAAGTTCTTTATTTTTTTCTCAATAATAATTAAAAAAAATTTGTAGTTTTCAAGCAAAATGAAAAGCTTTGAAGATACCACATAGGAGGTACTCCTCGAATATTTTATACTTTCTCGTTTGGAGCAGTGTCTCATGTGAGATCACGTAATTAAAAACAATTTCAAAATGTTAAATTTGAAAAAAGACATGGGGTATAATAAAAATAAAAATAAATAGATAATTTATGTCGCCAACCTCATTTGTATGGAACAAAATAATGATGTTTGGAGCGCCGAATTAGTACTTTAAAATTGAAATTGATAATATTTCTTTGCATTTTATGTTAATTCATCATATGGTAATATAGCATTGCAAAACCACAATATACAAGAAATGATAGCAAATATCGAAATTAGTGGAGAGTAATATTGTATTCATGTTACTGAACTTGGAATCAATTCTATATCATTAAGTGTGTCAATGGAAAATATTGCAAGTTATGCTTTCATATGTTGTAAAGCACAATGTAGCCATTCAATTTTTTATTTTTAAAATTAAGCCTGAGAGAGATTTTTAGAGGTTGTTAATTCCACCTTTGCAACATTGTACATGATCTTGAAACTGATTATGTATCATTAACTGTGATGTTGAAATTGGTTATATATATACATACACACTAGTGTATGCTTGTTGCCTGCGGCACTATCAATGTAAAAGGAATCACAATCATAGGTAGATGAAGACATTTTGAACCAAGCTTAAATGTAATATATATTATAATATTCTCGTGCTTAGGGCACTATCACGCACTCGCAATCGTGACCGTTAAATAATAATTTTAGACCGTAGATAGCAAAAGACATTTTAAACTACAAGATTATTTTTTTAATCACTTTTGACCACTCTCGCAATCGTTACCGTTAGATAAAGTTATTTTAAGCTGTAGATAACAAAAGACATTTTGAACCACGTGATTATTTTTTTAATCACTTTTGACCGTTAATTACGTTATTTTGTCTTATTATACCAAGCTCAAATGTAATATAGACATTTATAATGGTTACCTAGGTTAGGGCAAATCACTGGGAGGTAAGTGTATTTTATTCTTTCTATAGATATACTAGTGTATGTCCGTACTTACGACACTATCACGCACTCGCAATCGTGACCGTTAGATAATAATTTTAGACTATACATAGTAAAAGACATTTTGAACCACAAAATTGCCTTTTTAACTATTTTTTACCGTTAGATTATCTTATTTTGTGAGAAGCTCAAATGTAATATATATATATATATATATATATATATATATATATATATATATATATCATCTGTTGAGCAAAAGTTATGATATACTTTTTGTTAAAGTCAATACTCAATAAGCTTTGCATAGTACAAAATCTTTGGTTTTGACATTTAGCTGAGGTTCCAAGTTCTGTTATGGGTGTAGGCTTGTAGCTGCTTCTGAATGTACTTCTTGTTGATGTTGATGAAATATTATACTCTCTTGCTTTGGGGGAAAAAAAAAATCAATTGTGTTAATTTAATTCAGATCCAAACATCCAAACCTTTCCCAACTTTTTACTTTCGATATCCCAGAATGCCCTTCACTTGATCCATTGCCAAGTGATGTTTGTACAAATTAGTTGGGCTAGATGAGTGGAAAAACAAAATGACAGGGTCAAAGAATCTCATTCATCTACGCAGTTGAAATATTTAAAATCGACCAAACATAGTGGGTAGTTAAATTAATGATAATGTGACATATTTTTAATCGTTAGATGGAGACTTAAAAATACTTATTTATATATATATATATATATATATTGAAGCACCATTATTATTTTTAAATGACTACCCAAAAAGACATTTTTTTTTGGAAATTGAAAAGACAATTTTGAGATAGAATAGTCCTTGAATTGATTTCAACACTAAATTGATCCGATTATCAACCCTAATTAAAAGACACGATCATAAATTGCATTATTAAGGAGCTCATACATGTTGAAACTCCCGGTTGGATTGGACTTAATTAGATTAAGAATTCTTATCTTGAATTAGGTCTAGACTTAGGAAGTACAGACACAAAAAAAAAGGTACAACACAAAATCAACATGGAATACGAAATTTTTTTTAAAAAAATAAGATACAAATACGATAGACATACGTTAAAAATAATAATATAATATATTCTATAAAAAAAATTGTTCATTTTATCCATATTATCATGAAAGAAATCACTAATTTGGAGCTTAGAGTTAGATGCTTGTAGTTTTTCTCTTCTAAAATTTTATATTACTTTTCTCTTTAACCAATAATGTATTTTAAATTTGCATTGAAATCACATTCCTTTAAAAATAATAATTATTAAACTAAGCTATCTTGTCCTAAAAGTATTCCAAACATGTCTTTTTTCCTCTCAGTCATGTCCAACCAAAAAATAATACTCAAATTTTAGAACAATTCTAGTTATGTTGGACACATTAATTTTCGGACCGTATCTCACACATGTCCGATACTGCCATGACACTCCTAAGAGAAGTGTTTGTGCTTCCTTGGTTTAGACTAACCTTCTAAACTATGTTCGAGTTGCAACATCCTTGGTAATTTCCCTACACATGTAATTGGTAAAGCTATCCCACCCTAGTGGGTCTGGTGGGTTCCTGACCTTGTGTGTGTTAATCATACATATCTCTATAATTTTTGGCTCACTCAAAATTTGATGGCTTCTCTATCACTAGCGGGTGGGTGGGGGTGCGAGTTCTGTGCACGATGCAAGGATGGAATTTTGAGTAATAACTCATCCCAAGTTTGGGACGGGGATGGAATTAAGAGTTGATAAATGAGACGAAGTAGGGTTTTGGAAAACTCACCTCATTGCCATTCCTAAGTGAGATCACTTAAAATACATGGCCAATGAAGGAAGAAATTAGGTTAGGAGTCTTTTTTATGGCACGAATTGATCGGTTGAGCATGGAGTTGGGTAAACTATAAAACTTCTTTTAAACCAAATTATATTTGGTGAAAAATTATAGCCTTTTTCTTTTTAGTTCCATTTCCACGTGATTTGGTTCCAAAGAATGTATATACCGGTCTCAATCAAGTGAAGTGTCGTGAGAAAGGAGGGAAAACTAGAGAAAAACTTCTCGAAACTTCTCTTTTTATTTTTTGAAATTCTTCTCTTCTCGTTTGTCACTAATGTAGTTTAAAATGAAAAAGGTCCTTCTTATTAGAGGAGTTGGACTAGGAACATGATAGACTATTAGAATGCACTATTACAAGAAGTAGCAACTCCTTTTTGCATGCTTTTGTTCTGACTCTCACTTTATGTGACTTAGGTTCAAATCTATTTAATTCAATAATCTATTAAAATTGCATCTTATTACATTTGTCATAGTTACACGAATAATTCCTCTTCTCGCCCGTACTCATCTCTCCAATCAAATGGAGTTTTGAAATAGATTCCCTCATCCTTTAACCGTCAGCATTGACTTTTGCTGACGTTAGTAATTTAGAATTTAGAATACCAATTTTACCCTTCTAATACCAATTTCATTTTAGTTTGTAATTGAAAAGCATTATATAACTTAAATATAAAATAGTAAAATGACAAGTTCCATATATAATATTTGAAACTAACAAGGGCACAATGTAATTTCAATTTATTTTAAGGAGTTCACATTATAACATAGTTTTATAATTATTATGTTATGTATTACTTTATTTATTATGTAATAAAACAACACCACAACAATATATGAGTTATATGAATGAAGTCTTATCCATTTAAATTTTGGGACACCCAACTCCTAGCAAAGCCAAGAGGAAGAGGACCACAACCCCATTTTGATCCCAAACCTGTTGCAGAGGGTTTCCACACGATTTTGCCACCAATGGTAAAGACACTTTCGTGCGGTGTTGTGGTTGCACACAAAAAAGTGAAGGACCAAAACCAACTACTCTTGTCCCTCTCCCACAAGCAACCAACTGTACCATATCTGATACTGTATATCACACACTGATGGGTACTTCCGTACTTTCACCCTTCACAATTAAAGGCTTTGGTGAGCTCCAGCTGTCAGCATGACATTATGTGACTTCACCTCACCCTCACGAGGCCCGCAAGAGTGGTACAACCTTTTTGGGGCTGTTAGTACTTATTTTTACTTTAATGACAAAACTGCCCTTCCCATGGTCCCAACTCCCAAGAAAAACACCATTCCACACAACCAAACCAAGAATTACTCACAATCTCTCTCTCTAGGATCATTTTTGTGTTATAAGGGTAATTTTATAATTTCACCTTAGAATAAATAAATAAATATATATATATATATATATATATATATAGATATATATTAGTAGAAAAAAAAAGGTACGATTGGAAGGGGAGGAAAACGTTCAAGAGATCTTTAACAGCTGCGGTTATTCCCATACACAAAAGGTCGAAGTTCGAACGCAACTAAGCTTAGTTTTAGTGGTATTGTTTTTCGTCTTAATTTGTCAAAAATTAACCTCTTCGGAGAGACAAAAAAATGCGTCAAAGCAAACGAGATTGAGTCTCGTTTACGCCAAATGCTTCGTCCTTATTCTCTTTCTCTCTCTCTTTCTCTCTCTAAGACCCCTTCCTGTCCTTCCCTCAGCATCCTCCAACCCCGTCACTATAAAGAACCCTCACTTTCCCTCTCTCTCTCTCACATACCCACCCTTCACCGTTTCCTTTACTTTCTCTTCTCTTCTCTTCTCTTCTCTTCTCGTCTTGTTCTTGTTCCCTCTTGTTCTTGTTATCTTTTCTTGTTATCTATAATTTTACACATATCTATATATATTTATACTTTTTATTCTCCTCTTAAATGGGTTGTGATTTGTGAGAGGTCTACATAACAAAGTTGCAAGAAATTCAAGCTCAGTCAATTGGGTTTGTGTTTTGAACTTTGAAGAGAGAGCTAGATTGAGATGGAGAAGCTTAGCTTTGTTAAGAATGGTGTGCTAAGGTTACCTCCTGGCTTCAGATTTCATCCAACTGATGAAGAGCTTGTGGTTCAGTACTTGAAACGCAAGGTGTTTTCTTATCCCTTGCCAGCTTCAATCATCCCACAGGTTGATGTTTGCAAGTCTGATCCTTGGGATTTGCCAGGTTAGTAATAAACTTACTTAACCATCAATCCCAAAAAAAAAAAAACACTTGGTTGTAGTTCAAATTCTCTTTGCCCAATTCAAAAATACTAATGGGTTCCAATGGATACAGCTCATTGTCACGTGTCTAGAGTTTCTCCACTACTCTGGCCATATCCCAGCGTCACATCATATGCTTACATACCAGCTCACATTTTTACATTTTTTTCTCTCAGCTGGTTCTGATTTGAGTTATTTGTGCTTAGGTGATTGGGAGCAAGAGAGGTACTTTTTCAGCACAAGGGAAGCCAAATACCCAAATGGGAACAGATCAAACAGAGCAACTGTCTCCGGTTACTGGAAGGCCACCGGAATTGACAAGCGAATTGTAGCTTCAAAGGGCAACCAAGTTGTGGGGATGAAGAAAACTCTGGTCTTCTACAGAGGAAAGCCTCCAAATGGCTCTAGAACTGATTGGATCATGCACGAATACCGCCTTGCCGGAGCTGAAGCAACAGCCACCTCACCCTCACCGGAAAAGGATTCAACCCCGGTAAGAGTTCAGTTATATAAAACTTCACCTATTTACCGAAAAAAACAGTTTTCTCTCCTAGTTATCCAAACAAGCCCTTGTTGATTTTGATTGGATTGTTTGCAGAGCTCCAAGGTGCAATTGGAGAATTGGGTTCTTTGCCGCATATTTTTGAAGAAAAGAAGTAGTAAAAATGATGATGAGATGGTCACACAATCTGATCAAAATGGTATCAGAGTCCATAGTCTGAGGAATGCTAATCCTGTGTTCTATGATTTCATGGCCAAGGACAAGACTGATTTGAATGTTGGCTCTGCTTCATCGTCTTCGAATTCGAGTGGGATAACAGAAATCTCTTCTCATGAATCAGTTGATCATGAAGAAAGCAGTAGTTGCAATAGTTTCTCATCTTTAAGAAGGAAACCTTAGGCTAGACTACCCACCCTTCAATTCCTTCTTGTATCACTAGTTGAGCTTCCAAAAAAAAAAAAAAATTTGAATAACCATCACAAAAACATGGTGTTTGGTCACTCAGTTTGGTGTCCTCTTCTGTGATTGTCATTCTGCAGAAAGGAAAAAATATGAGAGAATTGAGAGGAAAGAGATTCGGCATCCAATGTTTTTGGTTAATTTGAAGAGAGCAGAGAATGTTAACCGATGGTGCTATTGTATATGTACTCAATCCCCAAATTTCACAATTAGTGAAAAACTTATCCTTTGTGTTTAAGAATATGTCACCATGCAAAACTTTTTCTTTAACAAAGATGATTGATTTTCAAGGGAATATGATTAAATAAAAGAAGGATGAGAAAAGGAAAAGGAAAAGGAAAAGGGATGGAAAGAGGAAGGAAAGAGGAAGACAAATGTACATAGGAGAAGGGATAATTTACACAATGGTGAAAAAATAATTTACCCTCTATCTGAAGTTGAAATTTTGTCAATCCAACCATTTGGATTATATACATTTATTTATGGTCTTTTAATATTAATCAAGGTTGACGATGACAAAACAACTCTAATTTATTACCAATGGGCATTAGTCCAGATAGCTCGAGCTCTATTATGAATAATATTGTAGTTGCGTGTATGTTGCTTGAACTTTCGGAAGAAAAAAAAAACTCCTAAAAATCACTGCTTAATTTGATTTTCCATATGCATAATGAACATTGAGCAACATTCAACTTAGTTTTTAGTCTATCAAAGAATGAAATGTACAAAAAAAGCTATATAGATGGTTGTAAAATTAACTCTTCCTTGAATGGATTTCCCTATATATATACACTATTTGATATGAACTTTGTGAAAAGAGAATCCTTTCAGAGAAGCACAAGAATAAGAATATGATCTTTACAAGATCACCTCATCATGAGGTTCCTTTGGCTCTTCTTTGAACCTATAAAAGGTGAATTTACTCTCAAGAGAACCTAATTCCTTGACACTTTTGCTTGAGAATTCTGAACCTGCTTCAATTCAGAAACTTATCATATACTCAACCAACATCTCTGACAACACTTGTTTAAAAGAACAGACATTCTGAACATAAAGTCTACTATGGCATATGTTACCATACCCATCTTCAAACAACCAGGAAAATTAGGTATAATTTTCTGTTGGGGAACAGAGTTAACTAAAGTTTGAAATTACAAGAATAGTAGGTGAAGGTAGAGAGACTGAAAAGTCTGGAATCACATTGATTCTTGTGCAAGGAAGACACCATTTTAAAATAAGTTATGTCACAATTTAAGAAAGTTATATATCAATCTCAATTCTTGACAATACAATCTCTTGCATCTTATTGCAAGTTTTTGCTATATATATATAACTTATGAGGGGAAAGAATAGGAAAAGAACTCCATTATGTGTTACATGCCATATAGTAAAGAAGTTCAAACTCATTCTTCAAGAAATTATTAGATAGTTCGAGATCATATTATTCGGGTCACGTACAATTAAATATGTCAGATGTCTTTAATTTTTTAATTATGTGACAATTTTTGACCGCGAGATTATGTAGTCCCGAATCATATAATAATTTCTCTCAATAAACTTGTGTTAGTATGCTTTTATGTATATCTGTGCCTACGGCACTATCATACACTCGCAACCGTTATCGTTAGATTGAGTGATTTTAAACCGTAGATAGCGAAAGATATTTTGGACGCAGAATTTAAGCTTAAATATTATATATTATATACATATATGTGAAGAATAGGAAAAGAACTCCATTATGTGTCACATGCCATATAGTAAAGAAGTTAAAACTCATTCTTCGAGAAATTATTAGATAGTTCGAGATCATATTTTTCGGGTCATGTACAATTAAATATGTCAGATGTCTTAAATTTTTTAATTACATGACAATTTTTTATCGTAAGATTATGTAGTCCTGAATCATATAATAATTTCTCCCAATAAACTTGTGTTAGTATGCTTTTATGTGTTTATATGTGTATGTATTCCTCATACTTTGATATTCTATACTTAATACGGAGTATATATTCTTAATATTCTCTCACTACCATCCAACCACTATCTAACTTTAAACAATGTTTTGGGCTCTAAATAGTTCTTAATTGATGTGTCTTGCACACGTCAAACATGCACAGGTCACCATGTAGTTGACTCAGCCATCATACTATAATTATAATAATGTAATCTAACCTAAAAATACAGCTTATAATATAGTGATAACCATCAATATTATTCATCCATTTCAGCCTGTTCATGGTGATTATGATAAACCCTTCGACTTTCGCGGAGTCAGATTCCTCTACGGTGCCACTGCACATGCACATGCTCTAGTTTCAACACATTATTTTTAGCTAGAAGTACGGCTGCAAATGAATTGAACTGTTCATGAATAGTTCGGATTCAGTTCAGTTTGGACTCGTTCGTTAAGTAAAATAATCAAATTCGAACTCGATTTCTAGTCTTGTTTAGTAAACGAATCGATCTTAAATAACATTGGACTTAACTTGTCTAAACTTGTATAAGGTGATGAACATAGGCTCGTATAGACTCAAGAACATAAACACAGACTTGTATAAGGTCATGAACATAGATTCGTTTATTTTCAAATCAAACCTAGACGAATTTTTTAATTAACAAGCCACGTTCAAACTTTTCAAAATAATAAATTTTTCGAACTCGAGTTGAGCTTACAAATGAACGAGAAAGTCCAAATGGACTCAAGTATTCATTTGTATCCCTAACTAAAAGTAATGTGTTGAAGATTCTTTTTAACACTCTTAATTCTACTTTCAACATATTAAATATTTAGTGTACTGAAATTAGATTTAATTGTGTTAGAAATTATAGCAAGCTGTAGCGGAGCTGATATAGTTATAGTGATGATATTATATGCTCGGACGTGGCTAAAAGGTGGGCCAGGTATGCTTTACATGAATTCCAAGTGGACGTTGCAGGACCAAAGGCCGGCATATAGTAAAGTTTGATTAAGTGTTGATTGTCTATAATAATTAAGCTAAATGACATACCATAATAGAAAGAGCCAAACAAATAAAAAGAAAAAAAATTAGGAAACAAAATATATAAAAATATAAAACAGCCGACAAGAGTTTCTTGTGACAGTGGTTTAGAATCATCTAAGGGTTTTGGAGTTCTTCACGTTTCCCTTTCTGAATATATATATCATTTTCATGACGAAAGGACATGAGAGAGAGAGAGGAGAGAGAAAGAGAGAGAAAAGATTGCTCAGTTGGGGCTTTATATTGTCAATCACGTGGGCAGTCCGTCATGGTTTACCACACACACACAGCACAGTTGTTTGTAGCCTCAGCTGATTAGGTCAGTCCACATAAAGGAAGCCCCCACAACTCTTAGAATTTTACAAGGACATGTAAGACTTTTTTGGAAAATTTAGAGGCAATTTTGAAATTTTATAAACATTTCCCAGCAGAAATGAAATTTGGAAGTGTTATCAATTATGTATGTTGACCCTTTCCTAAACCAACCACTCTTAAATGCTGTTATTAGTTTGGGGGGAAAAAATTAAGTTTTTTAGGGTTGCTTGGTATCCCTGCAACAATGACATATCTATTTTTTTTTAAATTATTTTTTCTGACTAAAATCAAATATAAATCTATCCAAAAGATATATAAATGCGGTGGGACTTTATATGTGCATGAAGAGCCACCTAGTACTCATGCTTCTCCCAGGCTTATAATTTAAAATTAAAGGTCAGTTTGACAATCGTTTTTGTTTTGGATTACAGGTGGTGTATTATAACAAAATAAAACATCACAATACATTTAGTAACTTTTGTTGTTATTTTAAATAGTATCGTATTTGTAGCTGAAAAGAAGCCCAAATAAGAAACAAAAAATTAGTGTTTCGTAATGTTTTGCAACACTTTCATACCGAACATGTTTTCGTGTTTTTGCTTCAAAAAATCTTGCAATAAAATTTACGTACGAAATGCTCTTTCTATATTAGATGAAAATAGAAACTCAAACAAAAATGGTTGTGAAAGAGGATCTAATACACATCCACTTTTATCCTATTTGAAATTTTGAACCCACAACCGCCTCTTTGCAAGGTAGAAGAGAAATCACTCTACCGAAAATTTTAATACTGCTTTTGGAAACACCAAATCAAAATTAGAATTAGAAAAAATTTAGTGAGAGAAAAATAGCGTAAAAGTAAATGAATTGATTATCACGAGTTGGGGAGCAGCACGGCAACCAGCCCACAGCCACATATAGAGTCCAACCAACTAGAAACTTTTGGCAACTATTCACAAGAAATGTTTAGACAGATGAGTCTGAAAAGTCAATAAAAGTAGAGGCAGAGTTGCCCATACAAGAGGGTGCTCTAGGAATCAAAGGAATGGATTGCTGAGCTATATGATGCATCTTGGTGGTATGCACACATGTCTTCTGTTCCTTTAGTAATTACTTTAGGATAAGCACAACATATGCATTAAATAAAGAAATAGAATCTCGGGATCCGAAAATAAGACTGCATGCATTTAATCTTGTAACGACGAGAGTCTCGTGTTTATGTCAAAATCGGAGATATTCAAGCGCTAACAAGCAACAATGTAGAATATCCTTGAACCCTATGAAATTATAGGCGAATTTTCGGAGAAGGAATTCATAGGTTTATCCTAGTTCTTTGATGTCAAAAATTGTCTCCTGGTTTTCGAAGGCGACTTGGGGGTAGTTTTCAGCTTTCGGTGGCTTTGCGTCCCCATTTCTATCTAACCTTTTTTAAATTCAAACTAAAGTGGACCACATCATCCTATGAGAGGACTCAGTATCATCGTTTCTATGGCTGTACTTGGAAGACAAAAGATTCCTTTATCAAAGCCTTAGATTTCACCACCCCTTTTCAATCGATAAAAGGAATGTCCTCCAACAAAATGCCACCAATCAAAAATAGCATAACAATCAATCTTTGTATGGGGCACACATACAACAATGTCAAAGTTACATCAACATTTTCCTCAGATCCCTGCAAAATGCTTCCTGTTTCAAATAATCACCAGTACTTGCTGAACTTTACAAGTTGAAACTTGAGGATATTTCCTACCATTTCAAAGCAAAATTTCAATGGTTTCCTTCTATCAGACATTCTCTCTTTTAATACGTAGTGAGGAAATGGCATATTCTCGGGCCTGGCTCATTTTAGGACATAATTGATGCTCAGAAACAAAAGTATAGTTCAACTATGAAAAAGATGACCATGAAGCTAGCTTTAATCACAACACATCATAACAAGCAAGGATTAAAATGTTGTATCATTAGCGACTTGATTTACAGGAGTTGCGAAGAAGACACGAGATCCAATATCCATAGCTGCAACAATATTTTTTGCCAAACAAAGATGCACATCAGCGGTTAGCATAAAATCTATAGTATGAGGATCAACATCATGGCAAGTCATGATTTCTAGCCAAGTTTAATAATAAAATCAAAGAGATATGAGCAGATGGCAATACAAAATTGAGGTGACCTCAATACTCCCTTTAGGCTTGGTGGAGGTACAAGAAATTACTTAGCTAATTACTCTTAATTAATTCAATGCACACACCTAAAATAAATAACACAATATTTTTTAAAGAGAGATTTCAAAATGTGAATTCGAGGATCCTTTTCATTCACATATCCTCGAATATTTATACAAGTAGGAATTTCAGTCCTTCCTTATTTGCAACTATCTTTATTCTCAAGAATTTGAATTTCTATTTTAGTTTGGACTTGTTTTGAATTGGGCTTATTTTAGCCTTTGAATGAGGGCGACTAGGCCCTTTTATGGGACGACTAGGCCCTCTAACTTCATTGACCCAACCCTTTCGAATTTCTATTGACACTTGGGCTCAAGTCGACTTGGGCCTGATCCGTTTGTGTATCAATTCGGCCCACTGGACTAGGCGAGAATTATGCTCCTACACATTGCCCCCAATTCCCTTCAGTTATGAATTTTGTCATAATGGAGAGAATTTGTATTAGGGCTGTAACTCGGGTGGGTTGGGCAAGTTAGAGGTACAACTCGGGCTCAACTCTACATATGAAATGTTCAATCTTAACCCAACCCTAACCCTACTTCCAACCATAACTACTTAACTCTAGCCCAACCCATCCTTATATTTTTAAACTCGGGTTGAAATTTCGGGTTAGAAAGTTAGGTTAATTCGGGTTATCTATATCACCAATCTCTATGTTGAAAAATTAAAGTGATCTTTAATAAGTTTCAAATTAGATTACTCCTAAACACACAAAAAATTAAAAACTTAATGCAAATTTTTAAAAAATTACGAACAAATTTTTAGGAAATTAATTATCCAAAGTGTTAATATACACTAAATTAAGATTTAAAAAAAGAAAGTTGAAAAGAAAAATGTTATCATAATTTGAATATTATATATAATATATTTAAAATAAAAAATATGTATAAAAATAATATTACAATTCGAGTTCGGGTTGGGCTTGGGTTGTTGGCACTTCAATCCAAGCCCAACCCTAATTAAGTTCAGGTTGAGATTTTTCAACCCAGGCTCAACCCTAATTGCAAAATAGTTGCCCAAGCCCGTAAAAAATCAGGCTAGGCTCGGGTTGGGTTCAGGTTGCCCAACCCAAGTTTATTTATTTTTTGTTGGGATCGGTCGAAAGGTTTGGCTTGTTCTTCCTGGACGATGTACTCTAACAAACCTCTGTTAGCGATCAAAGCCTCCACCTATTGCCTTAGGATCCTGCACTCGTTGGTGGTATGACCGAAGTCACTGTGGAGGGAACGAGGTTTGTTCTTGTCCCTCTGTTCTGGGGGTTGTCTGATAGTCGGAGGTGTGTGAAAGATTCCTTTACTTTTGGTTTTATAGTAAAGCCTAGCCAGAGACACCTTTAGAAGGGTGATATTCTCCTCAACTTCCTGCTTTTTCACACGCTCTGGTGCGGACAAGGGAATAACCCGAGGTGGTTTGGCCTTAGCAACTTGGGTCTTTGTTTGCTATGCTACAGTGATCAAAGTCAATCGTTGTCTTCTAACTGCCTCATCCTCCTCTATCCTTAGATACTTTTGAGCTTGAAAGTTCAAGTCACCCGTTCATTTTGGGGCGCTTTTCACCAGGGATCGGTGGAAACCTTCTACTAGAGAGACTGTTATCTTAAAAGCTTCCACTGCTACGATCTGATCGCACTGATCTATCATGGACATCTCCAAGTTTAAGTGGATTAGAAAAAATTTCAACGTCTCCCCTTTAGCATGCCTCATGGTGAATAACGAAGAGATTGTCCTTTTACGCTCCTGGTTTCCGCATACTAGGCTACGAACAGCTCGCATAGCTTGTCAAAGTTTGATATTGAGCGAGGCAGTTGTTGTTTGAACCAGAGTAATGCCAGTCCAGCCAAACTGGACGGAAAGATTTTACATATGAGTGCATCATTTTCGGTATCCAATGTCATCTTCTGTTGATATTGGTAGATGTGCTCCACTAGATCTGTCTTTCCGTCAAATGTAGTGAATGCGGGCATGACAAACCTCCTCGGCCTTTCAGTTCTGATTATATTCTCAGTGGAAGACTCGGTCAGCCTAGTTGTAGCTGGATAGCAAGATCGGTCACCCTTCAGTGGTCGATCTCCCACTGTATCTGAACCCTCCAGTCTGGGTAGATCTGCACGTGGTCGCCCTGATCTTCGTTTGGTTGGCCGATGTTGAGGTTTCCATGGGCCGGCCGATTGTGATGTGAGGCACTCAATGAATGGTTGTGTAGTAACCCTTGTGGACGAGTGTGACTAGGCGGGTGCGAAAACAGACACTGGGCTGAGCTACCACACTAACAGGGTACAAAGTGCTCAATCCCACATCGCCTGGGTGTGGAAAAGGGGATGTGCTTATATATAGTATGTTCTCTTCAAATGGTATGAGGCATTTTGGGGTAAAACCCAAGAGCAAAACCGTGATGGCTCAGGCCCAAAGCGGACAATATCATACTATGTGTTGGAGCGGGGTATTACAGTTGGTATTAAAGCCTGAACCCAGCCGGAAGTGTGCCGACGAGGACGTCGGGCCTCGTAGGGGGGTGGATTGTAGTAACCCTTGTGGACGGGTGTGAGTGGGCAGGTGCAAAAACAGGCATTGGGCTGAGCTACCACACTAACAGGGTACAAGGTGCTCAATCCCACATCGCCTAGGTGTGGAAAAGGGGATGTGCTTATATGTAGTATGTTCTCTTCAAATGGTATGAGGCCTTTTGAGATAAAACCCAAGAGCAAAATCGTATGGGCTCAGGCCCAAAGCAGACAATATCATACCATGTGTTGGAGCGGGGTATTACAGGTTGCTTGATCCAGACCCTTCGTTCTACAACCATCCAGGGTCCCTTACGCTTTCGGCGCGCTCCACCCTTGCTTGGAGGTCAGGGATCTATCTCGTTTTGCTGGATTAATTACTGAACGTTGGGGTGTGCTAGTGGATCCTGGTCGTTTGGCTGTACGGGTGGTACCTCCCTTCAATTCCTAGGGGGTCTGCCCAGATTTACCACATCGTAAGTATTTCTTCTCATTTCCATCGTAGTTATAAATTCTTCAAGCTTTGGATTGAAAAACGATTACTCGCTTCCCACAGACAGCGCCAAGTACAAAAAATTGCTTAATTATTTACTGCTAATTAATTCAATGCACACACCCAAAATAAAGAACACAATATTTTTTAGAAAGAGAGATTTCAAAAGGTAGATTCAAAGATCATTTTCATTTACATGTCCTCAGATATTTATACAAGTAGGAATCCCAGTCCTTCTAGGACTGTAGTTCCCTTATTTGCAGTTATCTTTACTCTTAAGAATTTGAATTTCTTTTTGAGTTTGGACTTGTATTTGGATTGGGCTTATTTTAGTCTGCGAATGAGGGCAACTGTGCCCTTTTATAGGACAACTAGGCCCTCTAACTTCATTGACCCAGCCCTTTGGGTTTTTTTGCTGACACTTAGGCTCAAGCATACTTGGGTTTAGTCCGTTTGTGTATCAGTTTGACCCATTGGACTAGGCGAGAATTCTACCCCACACTTGGTTTAATATTCTTAGTTACTCTTTTGCTAACATTGGCTGCTCTTATTGTCCTCCCCAATTCCTTTGACACCAGCTTTTCTGAAGTTAGTGGCTTAAAAAAAGCCCTCGAGACAGCTTATTCTCAAGCAAGATAAAGACATTTCTCAATACTTCATATATTTGACATTTTAAAGGATGAGTAGAATAAAACTAAGAAGTCCTTAACCAAATGTGCAAATATACAAACCAAATGTTTGAGCCGAATGTTATACATTTGTCTGTGCCTCAGGATGGAACCAAATTAAATTTTGCATGTTTGTATGCTAATATTGAATGTTGAAGCTTCATCTTTTCCTAGGAGAATAAACATGTATGCACCTTTAGATGAACTCAGGTCTGGCCCTGGGCCTAGGCAGTCGTATAGGGTCCCCAAATTTGGAGAGCCCCCAATTTTTACCCAATCTATACTACTAGGCCTTATTTAGAAAAAATATTACTGGGCATCTTTTAAAAGAAATACTAATGGACCTCATTTAAAAAAAATACTACTGGGCCTCATTTTTTTTAAAAAAAAAATATTTTACTAACTATTGCTAATAGAGGGTACTGGGCCTCATTTTTTTTATAAAAAAAAATTACTAGTTCAATTACTCTATGCACATTGTCTTTTTTTTCTTTTGTTTCTTGTTCTTTCCTCATAGGTCGCATCTCGTTTCTCCTTCTTTTTTCACACCAGTACTCAACAGCAAGCTTTTTCTCATTTTTCTTCTTTTTTCTTCACGCCAGCAGCAAGCAACTTGTTTTCTCTCATTTTTCCTTTTCTTTCTTCACGGACAACAAATTCTAATTTCTATCTTAGGTAAGTGAGAGTTTTGATCATAATTTGATTTGGAGTTTAGGGTTTAAATTTTTTTCTTAGAAATTAAGGGTTTTTGTGTGTGTGTGAAATCTCTGAGACTTAGAATCACATTATATTTGGGAGATTTCTATTATTGTGATATAATATTAGTGTTCAACTTCAACATTTGAGAGATTTTCTCTTCACCTCATCGACTCATCATAGATTGAATTGCTAAATGTTTTACTACTGATTGTGGCCTTTAGTTTACCAACCATATCTTATACACCGCTTTTCAATTTCCGCCTGTTTTGCTTTTCTCTTGCTTTATAATTAAATATGTTGTTGCAAACAAAGTGAAAAAGTAATTAATTCTATCGGAACATGTAAACTTTGTATGGAGTCAATTAGACACATAAACAATTAATCTTGTATGTACCTGGATTACATAACATCAATGAAATATATATATATATATATATATATATATAAAGGCTTTTCCAAGCTAGTTATGGCCTGTGGGAACTCAAAATACTTAAAAAAGAACTACTTTTTGCAATTGTTTGTTTGAAGATCTTGCTTATACTGATTTGAGAGCATTTGTGCATTTTACTACTTGCAATGTCTGCTTTGTATTTGTAGTTGTGTTCTTCTTGCTAATGATATCCTCATTTACTAGTACTTTTTACTTGTAATGAACACAATATTTCGCTAGTTATATTTGCACCATGCCAACACAATTACGGTCAACAATGTCACAAGAGAGATTGAATGGATTGACTATGATATCTATTGAAAAAGATATGTTGGAGAAACTTGATTGAAGAACTTTAATTGATAATTTTATAAAGTTCAATTTTGATTTTTGTGACTAAAGTGTGTTGAATATTTTCTTTTAATTTTTTTATGTGAATTGGGATCGTGCTATATATAAAGTACCAAGACCAGATATTTTCATTTTGATAAAAAATTTGCACTCCTATAAAATTTATGTGTATGTGAAACTTTATGTATAAATGGCCCCATTTGAAAGTCCACCTAGGGCCTCTTAAAATTTGTGGAATCTCAGCGCTAACCCTAGATGAACTTGTTCTCTCCCTTGACTAAGCTATATCTTATTCTTCTTATTTTAGTTCAATGGTTTAACAATTTGGCAACTTTGTAATGGAGACCAAGTTCAAGAAAGAGTAGACTCTTGGCTTTAGTTTGATTATAAATCAAGAATAGAATTTTATTTCATTCCCGTAAGTGAAATTCTATCTTTCCCTTCTCAATGGATTGAGAGTCAGGGAAGAAACCTGACAAGTAAACAAAATTAAGCAAGGCTGTGAAATTTCTAGTTACACCTACAACCCTTTGTCCAACTACAAGAAAATGAGAGTATTCTCTTTCATGGTGCTCTAATTTATATTCATGGTTTAATTTTCTCTCTCTCTCTCTCTCTCTCTCTCTTGTGTGTGTTTTGTTTTTGGTGGGTGGGGGGTGCAATAACAGAGGACGGAGCAGATTGAAAGTGACTCAACAAAATGTTATCATATATAAAGGCATGGTAAATCAAGATTGAAAGTGGAGCTTGGAGAAGCTAAGATGACTTAGGGAGTGAATATGTCAATTTTTAGAGAGAGGGAGAGAGAGAGAGACAATATTTTTACGTGAAATTCGGAAGGAAAAAAACACGGGAACTCATCCAAATCAACTGAAGAAAGAATACAACCTATATGTGAGTCAGATAATGGTACCTTCAGAATCCTAATAGAAGAAAGACTACAACATATATATATATATATATATATATATATATATATATATATGAGTCTCACATTCTAGTACTCTTCAAAATAACCTGTTGTTGATTTACCTCCATCGTATAGTGTACCCAACCAATCTAGACTCCAATGCCTTTGGATCACCAACTCGCTTCTCAATGCTATCACCACCTTGACAATCTACTTCCCTTCACAACTGATTTCTTGCCAAATAGATTGCCATGTAATCCAAACCTAGTTCTCCAAAAAAGAATAACCCTAAAGGAATTGTGAAGTATTTTTCTCTGGTAGATGTCTCAGACATTAATTACTCTTCAAAATCTCAAATGAGTGCTCCAAGAATAACTTTGCATGATTACACACAAGTTTAAGCTTCTAAGAGTAACTCTCCAAAACAAAGTTATGCAAACGAAATGATTCCACTCACAATATCCTCTCAATAATGTGCATATGTGAGAGAAATCAAACAAAGTCTTACAGGTGTTATATGTGTGTTGTGTAACCCTAAGACATATTTATAAGATTTTTTTTATAAATGACAAAGCAAGAAACAACAGAGCCAAAAAAAAAACCCTCAAACAGGGGAGGGAACAAAATCAGCCTCAATGGCTTGAAGAACAAGCTAATTGGGTCATACATCCCAACAAAGATCAGCTTTCTTACACCCTAATGCCCATTTGGCCAGGGAGTGAGCAACCTCATTTGAAGATTGTGGAGTCCAACTGAGATTCAAAGAAATCTGAGACGCCATGAGAGACTTGATATCATCCAACACAACGAAAACAAGTGGGTTTTGAGGATCGAGGGCCATGATGGATTTACAGTTGCCCTCCAAGTCAACAAAAGTATACCCCCAACTGGACAGGAGCTTGATGCCTCATGAAAGATTATTGTTTCACCCATTTTTGGGCACGAAACATGCTCTACAAACAAGGTTGCCACTCTCAGTGGATAACCTCTGTGATTTCGAAATGTTAGACCACCACCACTTAGATACTTATAGGAGCAAAAAGAAGCATCAAAGGCTGAGGGAGTCCATTCCAAATGGCCTATTGATGAGAAACATCAATAAATTCCTGGAAGTTTTCCACTGCTCGATTAACTGTATCAATAGCTTCCCATTTCTTTTGGTTGAAAAATGATTCATTCCTGGACTTCCATATTTGCCAGCAAAGAAATGCTCCAACATCTTCAAGGTCTCTCTGGCTGTCACACTTGGACCATTCAGATCGCATCCAAGACCAGATGAGGGCCCAATTGTTTCCAATGTGTGGAGGAAATTCAATTTTCAGAGGGCTTATTTTTCATAAAAGTCTTGCTAATGGGCAAAGGAACAACAAATGGGGAACATACTCCTCTTCCTGGTTACTAACTGCAAAAAGGATTCATATCCACACCTTGCTTCACCAAGTTGCTTCTCCCAAGAATACGCTCGTGACAACATTGCCACATAAAGGATTGGATTTTCTTTGGAGCATTGACTTTCCATACAGAATTTCAGAGGGCCAATTTAGCTTGCTCTCAATTAGAAGTAGGCCTCTAAGAGGGAAAAGCAAGAGCCAGCTTGTACGCTGATTTCACTATGAAATTCCTATCCGTAGAGGGCCCCATATATAGTGACCTCTTTTAATCTCTCTAAGGGGAATTCATAAGCTTTGGAAACCTTATTCAAGTCAAAAAATGATTAGAAATTAATTTGGAATGATTAGACATGTTATGGTTGAGTTAAGAGTCCAATTGAGAATAAAACTGCATAAAGAATACGATGTGTCCCCAACAAGTTGTGCCAGTTCTAAAATGACAACTAACATTTACTGGTTCTAATTTTTCTACTTTCATGGACACTGCTGGCTACACATCAGACCTGATTTTTCAGACTTCATTGATGGGTCAAACAAACTCAAAATTAGGGGAATAATATATCGTTGAAAAGTTTATAGAGCCTAATTTTTGGACATATATGGACCATCACAAAAATCTAAGTATAAAGGGACTTATGATTTCAGAAAGGTCAAAGTTTGACTGAATAATTTGCCTTATGTAAGTATTGACTCTAAATCCACTCAAAGAAAGGTTTTCTGAAATACGAATTTACTCTTGAAATTTTTTTAGAACTTTTTAAAAGTTTACAAGTTCTCTTTGGTCAATCAAGTGAATTTTAACCATATTAATCCTAAAGCTAACATCAAGCTTACCTTATGCTAGTGTGTGTGATCCAAATTAATTAAGATTGTCGATTCCATATCACCCTGCAATCTCCCTACCATCTTCATGTAGCCATCAATCAAACTCTTCAACCACATCTCTCTTCAAGTAAAACGGTAGGTAACTCAACATGAAAAATAAAGGATGTAGGGGTCCTTTGTTTGATTTCTAAATGAGATAAATAATAGAAATACTAAACACAATGTGAGGGACCTAGAGAGATGATCTGGATGAAAGAGGAGAAGTAGACAGACCAAGGAGATTTGTGATGAAAGTAGGGAAGTTTGCTCTTGTGATAGACCCTCACTTTTGCCTTAGCCTTTTTGTTTGTTCTTGTCTAGCCCACTAATGCTTGCCAAGGTGCATGTATTTATAGTTATAGATTTTCTAGACAACACCCAATGGTTCTCGACTTGATTGGTTCTGTCTCAGTACCTAGAGCCCTAGGTCATGATTTCTCTAAGCACCTAATAAGTCTAATCCTTATTTTGTCATCCCTTAAAGGGGCGTGGTGTGCTAAACATTTAATAGAGGCATTAAATGCATTTGATGGGGGCAACAACACTGGTAGTTGAGGCATTGAAGGCTCTAAGGCATTAAATGTGATTGAAAGGGTCTCTGTTGCAGCACATGTTCATCATCCCTTTGGTCAGGTCCAACGTTTGCCTTGGACATATTCTAGCTTCTCACCCACAAATCCAAAATCCTTGCAAGTGTCCCATAAAGTAATCATAAATATGCGAGAAGGCCGGCCCTACCTCTATATCGTTTCATTTCATACTTGACAACTTTGTTGTACGAGGTGCCACGTGTCAATCTGCTATGACGTCAATGTTTCTTACAATCCTCGATGATCACCATGCTTTCAAGGTTCGGTGGCCTGATATGACATCAAGATTTTCTTTTGGACTCGACAACCATGCCCTCGAAGTTTGATAACCTATCGCGATGTCAAGGTTATTCTTTTTGGACTCAAGAGCCATATGGATCTCGAGGTTTGATGACCTAGCGTGACATCATGGTTTTCTTTTGGACTCGAGAATCCTGCTCTCAAGATTTGATAACCCGACTTGATGTTAGGGTTTTCATTTGGACTCGAGTACAATGCTCTTGAGGTTTGGTGACCTGACATGACATCGGAGTTTTCATTTGGACTCGAGAACCATGCTCTCAAGGTTTGGTGACCCGGCATGACGTCAGGGATTTGGACTCGAGGACCAAACTCTTGTGGTTTGGTGACCTGGTGTGACATCAGGTTTCTTTTGGACTCGAGAACGCACGCTCAAGGTTCAATGGTTTGTTATTTTTAACTTTTTAAAAAGCCAAGTGGCTGCTAAATTGGGTCACCTTGGCCACGTGAGCTATGTTTGTTTGACTTTTCAAAGAGCCATGTGGCAAGTATTGTATGCCACCTACAAAGGATAATGTTTTAGTAACCGAAAAATAAACACTGAATGGGGAGCATTGCCGAACACTCCCCATTCAGTGCTTATCTTTCGCTTAGCACATCATTACTCAAAAATTAATGGCCCTAGACTATCCCAAACAAAACCAAATCAACTTAACAAATTTTAACACACATTTTGATCATAAAAAGTGAAAATAAAATGACTATGTCCTAACAAAGATTTATGTAATCAAATATCTGGGAAAAAGGCATCGTTGAGATGCTATGGGTTGTTAATATGTATAAGAATTTTTCATTCAAACACATACATCAATTTACTTGTTCTTTAACCTACATATCACTTGTTTCAAAAATAGAATGCAACATCTGTCAGTCCAAAGACACGAAATGGAATGGATCTGAAGCAAATTTATGTAAATCTGAGTCCAAATCCATATCTAATTGTCTTGGTTCATATTCAAATCCAAGTCAGATCTTATAGACATAAGTCACATCCAACCCAATTAGTCCATAATAATCCCAATGAATCCAAAATCGATAAAATGGGACTCATATTGGATTGGATCTCAAGTTAAAACCAATCCTTTCCATGCCTTACTTATACACAAGCCAAACCCGGACTAAAGACAGATCTTTTAAGGAACATCCGTATATGAACCGTTTATGAATTTGGATTTAAAATAGCAATCCAAACCCAATAAAAAACAATTTCAAGCCTCAATCAAAACCAACCTAAGAGCTCAATATCGTAAAAGCTTATCATGGTGCATTGACTTTTAGCATTTAATACATACACCTCTTTCTTAAATCCTTGAATCCAAAATGTTTGGGGGTGAAATTAAGGCACGCCAAAGCATGGCTAATCCAATCCAATGATGTCCACATAAATAAATTGTTTATTTCAAAGGTCTAGACCCATTGTCCAGTGGATTTCATTCATGGGATCATTGACAATCCACATGTATGTATATGATTTTTGTTCAATTAGTTTCTATAGTTGAGAAGCTTTCAGTGACGTTGCAAAAAAAAAAAAGAATGTCGAAATATAATGTCCACAAAGGGTTGCAAATGAACCAAGCTCTTCGTGACCAATTCGGGCTTAGCTTGCTAAAAGCTCAGATCAGGCTCGGTTTGTTAAGTAAATAAACCAAGGTTGAGCTATATTCTAGTCTCGTTTAATAAATGAGCCAAGCCTGAACAATGTCCAATTCCACCCATATAAGCTTTAAAGCCCATAAAGTGCAGTCCAATAAGATAAAATTTGCTTATACTCTGATAAATTTGTTTATACTCGGAGCTTGAGCTTGGCTTGGCCATCCATATTTTGAGCATGGCTTGGTCAAGTTTGCTCGAACCTAGTCAAGCCCAAAATGCCTCTCCAGTCTTGGCAAGTCGAGTATGAAGTATGATAATATCTAAATCTCAGCTAGGCTCGGTTCATTTGTAATACTATTTCTACAATTGGTCCAACTGCACTACGGTTTGTCATAATCCATCTTTCGGAATGGTCTCACAAGATGGTAGATTCTTCTTGCATGCAAATTAAATGAATATTGCACATCATACCATGTTTATTTTTTGCATAGTTTTGATTCTCAAATAGGTCTCATTAATTGGACAGCACCAATCCTTGATACTAGCAAGCCTCATACCATGATAAAGGGTTTAATTCGAGTTTTTCAAAAACTTAGAAAAGCTTTCAGTACATACTTAAAAAATGAATGCAAATAGATAATTAAGAAAAAAGCAATTACATTGCTAAAGATGTTGTAGCAAAGTGAAAAAATGTTGCATTTCATCTAAAAGGGGTGAGGTTAGAAGGTTAGATTCTCATTTCTAAAAAGAATAATCCAATTATATCCATTATAACAAAATGCGTATGGTAATGGATGGCTTCTAGACTAACCATCCATAAGAAGGGAAAATTTGAAGGGCATGCCCAAATATATGTGAATCAAGGTGAATAGCATAAGAAAACTTCAATGGAATCATGTGAGAGAAAAAAATATATCAGGTTGAAAGACTATAAAGATAATCATGCTTCATAACTCAAAATTCAGTTAGTTAAAACAATAACAACATGAACACTAAGAATAAACATATTCAAAATGATGGTGTTGAGATTGTAAAAGGCTAGACAATTACAAAAGCTAAGGTGGTGCAAGGACAAAATGACAAAAAATGAGCTAAATTTTTTTTTTTTTTTTTTTTTTTTTTTTTTATAAGTGGTCAAGTACCAAATTTTCAAAACTATCTTACATTTTTTTATTATTAATATAATCATTATTCTTTGTTCAATCCTATTTGACAATTCATACTCCTTGCACACTAGACTTCCTTTTTTTTTCATCAGCTTCACAGAGTCCCATTATGAAGTAATCCTTAAGATCTGATACCACCATGCAACATCCTGAACCCCAGAATATAAACCATCCCGAAGTGTAGGAGTGATCAACTGTCATGCCCACTTCATCAAATCCCATTTGCATGCTCTAGGCCCAGATCAGATTGAATTATCATTGATCACAAAACTTAGATTCAAACTCTCTAAATTTGAAATTCATATATCACAAAGCATAAATTCAGATGTCAGGAAATCAAATTTCTATCATCCAGGATACTTAGAAAAATAATTACACAGTCTAAAAATCTCATATAATTATTTATCTACGAACTTCAAAAGTGTTATCAGGAAAATAGACTTCCTAAGATTTAAACCATATCTGGTTCATAATTGTTCGACACCGTTAGCCCCTCAAATTATTTTCTAAAGTCAGACATTCACTGCAGAATTTTAATTCAGTATAAATAGAAAACACCATGTTGAAAGTTTATGAGATTTTACAGGAATGTGACTATGTATTATAACTGTTCCAACTTGTCTCATCTCAAAATCA
Organism: Cornus controversa; assembly: GCA_026545225.1. Lineage (NCBI taxonomy): Eukaryota > Viridiplantae > Streptophyta > Magnoliopsida > Cornales > Cornaceae > Cornus > Cornus controversa. The sequence continues at coordinate 81,139,133 of CM048846.1, read as the reverse complement.
ATTCTACTGTTGCTCAGCTTTTCAGATTAAATCAAGCCATAAATATGAGTAACAATCAAATGTACTGCCAAATAAACCAACTAGTTTATTATGTAAAGATTGGCATCTGAACAAAATGTACTACTTACATAAATGTATTGAATAAACCAAAATAAAAACTAATATATTAGAGGCTATAGTCTTCTAAAGTTCTCCATATGTGAAAACCCAAGTTCACAGTGGTTTAGTTCTTATGATTTAGTTGCATTCAAAGAGAGCTTCCACATATTCATGAAATGAGAACAAAGTACAAAATCAATAACAATGAAGCATAAAACCCTATAAATGTAAAGCTCAATTGTTGAGAGAGACTTACCAAACACGGACAATTCACTTCTTCAGCCCTAAAAATGTATAGCACAACCTGATCGAGTTTCCACATATTCATGAAACGAGAACAAAGTACAAAATCAATAACAATGACGCATAAAACCCTAAAAACGTAAAAAGCTCAATTGTTGAGAGAGACTTACCAAACAGGGAGAATTCACTTCTTCAGCCCTCAAAACATATATCACAACCTGTGCTCTCTCTCTCTCTCCCTCCCTCCCTCCCTCCAACTGTATATAACCTATTTGAACATTTTGAACCCAAAAAGAAAGTCCCAGATAACACACTGCTGGGCATGAGACAATAAACCATATGAAAGCCTAACCATTTCTCAAAATAGCAAGGCCCAAAGCGCATTGCTCATGTTTGACATTGAGGTTGGAATGAATAAAAAGCACTTTTAATTTACAAATTCACATCTATTCATATATGTCTATACACACACACTTTCTAGTGGTGGAGAATTTGGGCCAGCAGATCTTCCACATGTTATCTAAAAATTGGATCCATATACAAACATAAAACACACTAGCAATATATACCTCAAGAAGCCATTAATATGATTAAAGAGAGGAGCTAGAAAAACCTGCAATAATTCAAATAATTCTAAAGATCTTTCACACGTGTCTTGTTTAATGGGGCTAAACTCTTATCAAGAATAGTTTTTATCTGATAGGTATCTAAACGTTCTTATCCTTATCATTAAAGCACATGATCACATATATCTAAGGTATACCTTAGTCAGAGATAGGGCTGCAAATGAGTTGAGCCGTTTGTAAACTACTCGGGCTTCCGATACCTCTCCCAAGAGAAGGAAGTGGCCTTGTTCACCAGAAAGTCCAAATCCTCCTCCCCTCAAAGCAGAACACCAACTGACAAGTTTCCAACTCATACTCCTTCCACTTCCCACCCTAATGCAACGTCAAAACCCAATAACCCTGTTTGTTCCCCTCATGTTGACACCCACCTCTCCTCCCTCTATAAAATCCAAAGCATCTACTACCAATCCTCCCATCCCTCATTCTGACCCTATTACTTTGAGAACCTCACACTCAGTTGATCCTATCAAACTCATAGTTGACCTCTCCCCTATCAACCTAAGAACCTTTCACAATCCCGAGTGGGAAAAAAGCCAATTCCCATTATAAACAAATTTTCTCCCCTCAATGAAGATGAAATGGACATGCCTCGCAGAAGAAATGTAGGCAAACTTCATTTCAATTCCAACGGAGCGAATGTGATTTCCCTCTGAAGCAGAGGACAATGTGGAGTATTCCAAAGACCAGTCCTCCAGTTATGAGCAGGATGCTTCAAGGTAAATAAACTTAAGATCTTTGAAGGTGTTAGTCCATATCGACAGTTTCCATGTGGAATAATGCGGTCATGCTAGAGTCTATCAAAGACTCAAAAGAAGGGCAAACAATGAATTCCTATGATTCAACAAATTGAGGCCAAGAAGTTCAGACGATTGTTGGGAGATATGGATAACTCCTCTCTTGAGATCCAAATGCCTTGTTGATAAGGACTTTAAGATTTCAAATCGGATGAAAATGAGATGAAACACTTTAAATACAATGAATCACAATACATTTCATTAACAAGATCAAAGTACACTAGAGAGATTGATGTAGATTTAATGTAAAGTAAGGAACTACAAGCTAAGCTATGCCAGCTAGGAAATGAAATTGACAAAGCTAAACTAAGTGAACGGAAATGAAGAACTGATGTTGATTCCGTGCGTGTGTGCAGAGAGAGTCCTCAAAAATTCAAGCAAACACGCACCCACCCACAAAGTAGTTATTGTGAGTGGGTGCTTGTTTGCTTGAATTTTTGAAAAAAAAGACACTACCCTCTCCTTTGTTTGAGCATTTTCAACTAGCCATTATCTCCAATAAGATCACTTTATAAATTGGTTAGCAGCCTTGATTCTCCTTGAGCTATAAATTGTTTTATCACTTCAATAATTTGCCTTCTTACAATAACACAGTAGTTTAATCAAATCACTAACTCATTTTATTTTTTTCATAATATATGTAACCCACCCACTTGCCTTATGAGGACTTGAACTCATAACCTTTCCACTTTGAAAAGTGAGGAAGTATCACTAAGCTACAACTTTTGCTGGTCACTTACTCGTTAATTTACCAAAAACAGAAGTTTCCAGGTATGTCAAAATTGCTGATGTATTTCACAAAATATTTCGGAATCTGAAACTGCTTACAAGGTTTTGTGTTTACCTGAATGAGTTGGAAATTTGCTTGTAAGTTGAAATTACAAAGAACTGTTGAAAGCAATAACATAAATTATGAAACTCCAATTATCGCCTTATTATCTTTAAACTATTTCTACTTTGTAAGAGGCGTTCCAAGTGATTAAAATCATCACCCAACTGAAGTCATGATGTTGACTCTGAAACTTGTGAACAAATAGCAAAAGATGGTGTGGAGCGAAAGGGGAGAGAAAGGGTTCCAACTGCCATAGCAGAGGAAGGAAGGTGAAGAGGGAGAAAATGAAACTTGATATTGCATAGTGCCTCGCTTTTTGCAAAGCAGAAGACTCATCTCAAATTACAATAATTTAGAGAAAATCAACTTAGAGATCCTAAACATTTTCTCATTCGCACTTCAGTTCAAATCTTGGAAGAGCTTATATTTAACCGTCCCAGATGGATAGGGAAAAATAATTTAATGCTCCTGAAATATTGATGCTATGGTATCACGGTCTAATTAAATGCTGATACTTAGTGATAAGATCCATTGAGATAAATGCATTTTACTTATGCGACAAAATATAATTGGTTATGGTTGCTAACACCGATGACATGGTATCACCAGTCCAAGGAAGTCTTTCTCGTGGCTAGGAAAGTTTTGGTAAATTCTGTAAGGTTCTTCCCTCTGTATCCAAGGAACAGATTCAAGATTCAATCCATAATATTGTCCAAAGGCTCAATCACTAAAACTCCCCCTTTGGGGAGGAGAGATCTTACCATCTTGACTAATATCTATTGGTTACTCATTGGCTGGATTGGGATGTGCTTCGTAATGTAATTTGAAATGCAAAGAGGGAATATAGAGGCTTGGAGTCCTTTAATACGGCTTTACTAGCTAAATTGCCTACCCATCTAGAGCTTGGGGATGATAGCTTGGTTTTCAAGATTTTCTTTGGCTGCTAGAATAAGGCCTTCCTCGTGGATTTGGAAAAGTTTGGATTAACAGTCTCATTCATTGCAAAACTCCTGCGGCTAAATCTTATGACAGCAAATTGGAGCAACACGCCCCTATGGAAATCACTCAATGCAGATTGGGTTGAACAGAACTCTACATCAAACTAGCTTTTCTAATTTAGTAGTGAACAATTTACAAGAGAAATAACAGAATCCCCTTTGATGTCACTGGTTTAGCACTATTGCACAAGTATATGAGCCCTCTTGCACCCAAAATGGATGAAAAAAAGCAGATACTATCTTGGGGTGGGGGGACTAAAATAAAATCACAAAACCTCGAGGCGGCAAGTCTTCGATACCCTGGGTAGTCTCAATAATATATTGCAAACCTCCAACTTTTTCGACCTTTTACGCCAAGCAGAATGGATTGTCAATCTCTTCAAAACTTTAGCATTCTTCAAGAGATACTTTGCCATTTTCAGTTCATCAGTCCTCCCTAAAAAGTACTTAATTTCAACTACCTTGAGGTGAAACAGCAAACAAGAAGGCACATTCCTTGGAGTATGCCAGCCAAATCGGTATGGTATAAATTCATAGTCATTGACACCATCATCATCTCCATTATATAGAAGTTCCTAACCAGAAAAGAAATATAAATATTCTCAACTATTGTGTAATTGCACAAATAATTTTGAATTTAATCAAAACAAAGTAGTTTAATCAAATCACTTGGCACTGCACCTCACAAACAAGGGTTTCCAGTTGTGGTGAGCTCTCGAGCAATTCAGGAAGCACTTCCCATCCAGCCTTATAGCCAGAACTAATCTCACCCAGCTCCAAATAAGTCAAATGATAAAAAATTGGGAGCGAGCACATTTGAAGTGCCTTCATGCAAAAAGAAAACCAAGTCAATAGATATCTATATGAAGTAACAGGATACATGTAGTCTCAACAGTATATTGGGCAAAAAGAGCATCACAAATAGACACAATGGTTTAAACAATGTAACCTCTATCGAGTCAGCATGTAGATAAAGCCGCTGAACTTTAGATATTCCTCCAAGAATTTTCTCTACATTAACTTCTTCTACAGATTTATCACGAATAAAACATTCAACTTCACTGCTCAACACCAAATTGATATCCGCCTTGACCAGAGAATCGAAGTTATTTACCGAATACCCTTCTGCTACATAGTCTAAGTATTTAAGATATTGAAGATTTGGTGTATTGAACACAATCTTGTACTTGCAATAAAGCGTGGTATTGATGTGATCCCAATCCAGAACCTTGCAATCTATAGTCAAACTCTTGAGCAATAGAGCCGATATGTTAAGAACATTAATATTATCCCAATTACATCCTATTATTGCCAAATCCTCAAGTACAGGGCAACTTGAAAAAAGCCTCTCAGTTGAGTCCCCATCCGAAAATTCAATGCTATCAAGATGGAGGATTTTAAGGTTCTGTAGACAGACGAGACTTGGAACATTGAGAACAAACACACCTTCTAGTTTTAGTACCGTTAGAGTATTACAAGTCATAAGCTCACAAGGCAGCATGACATTCCCATTGTAATGGAGGCAAATATCAACTTCGCGAACATTGCCTAATGTTGCAATATAAACCCAATGATTAAGATGTGAATTCTCACAAAATTCAGTACAATTCAGACGGAATTTATGCATATCTGAAAATTTACGTTGTAGCAGCACTCGATAGACAAAACTTATGAAACTTTTCCTCATTCCAACTGCAGGTTTACAACATCCTAACCCATCATCAAACTCAACATTTGTAATTGATGTCCAGTGGTACTTCCACTTGGTTGACAGGAGGCTAGTTGCCACTGCATCTTTTGTTGGAAGGAAGGAGAGGATATGCTCAATCAGACTGCTTGGTAAAGTGCTTATCCTGTCTTCTTCATTTCTCTCGATTTTGATAAGCTTTTGGCATGTCGAAACTGAACCCATAACTTCTGCGATGGTATCAACAAAATAAATACTATATATGAACTGATAAAGTAAATTTCTCAACAATTTGAAGAGTTCATGAAGTTATATGTCTATGAGAGTTTTGAACTCAGTGATTTTACACAATGGTTAAGTAGCTGGAAGGAACATTGATGTGTATATGTGTGTATATATATCATATTAGACAAATATATAATACATATTAAATTAGCAGTCCCCAAATGCAAAAATCAGCTAGGTTTTAGAAAATCAGTCACCTGGAGAAGGAACGGAGCGACTAACCAAGCGAGGTTGAGAAAACCGGAGAAGCCAAGTTACCTTACGAACAAGATCGGATAAGGAGTGCGCGATATTTCAAAGTGTTATTGAATTTCTTGTTCCCGAATGCTATCAAAATGGTGTGTCCATGGTCTTGTACTCTTTCACAGTGAAACAAACACCCTTCGAGTTCTCTCTGCTTTAGGGCATTCACAGCGGCTTCCGAAAGTTACTTTCAAATTCTGGCACGCAACGTAAGTAGATCTGTTAAAATGTTTAAATTTTAGGGCAGTTTGGTAACCGTTTATTGTTTAAGTCTTTATATTAAGATTTTGTTTATCCATAAACATAAGCATGAGTGTTGTTTGATAAATAAAAATCGTTTATTTTAAAAAATTTGTTTTTACAAACAATAAACACTAAATATAAACGATTACCAAACATGCCTTAACTCCATCGCAACTTTTCCAAATTTTCATTATTTACACAATTAAATAATCTTTCACACAATTAAATTAATCTAAGAATTATATACATATATATATTAAAAAAAATTTATACCTTTTTAACATGAAAATTTTATAATTTTTTCGTTTGAAATCGAAATATAACTTAAGTAATACTGTAGCTTTCGGAATTCTCTTTATATAAATGATTTCATCAAAAAATTCAATTTTTAATCAAAGTTAATAAATTTTAAGTAAATGATACACATATATACATGCACAAAGCATGTGAAGACAAAAAAATAAAAATAAAAAATTCAAGGCTTGGCTAAACACATGGCCAAATCCGACCAAGCATGTAGCCAAGCTTAAATGGGCTTCACACTTTTGGCCATGTCATTGGGAGCCCATTTTGTGATTTGCTTGGCCAAACATGGGTTTGGCCAAGCTGTTGCCGATGGCCTTATGATGCATTGAAGTTATGTTCGGCGATTGTAAGAAAAAAGTGGTGTTCCCAAACAAAGTGAAGTTGGAAAACAGATTTAATAATCGTTCACTAACAGAAATTACTTCTTGTTTTTTGCTTTCAGTCCTCCAAAAACAAAATCAAAACGTAAAATCACGTTTAATAAATTGATTTTGCTTTTGACCTTTCAGGAAGTACTTTCATATTTAACAAAGGAAAGGGATAGTGGGAATTTCTCACTTTCTATTGCCTCGTTTGGTGCGCGTTTTGTTTTTAGGCGAAACAGAAACAACGTTTTTGTTGTATAGTGTGTTAAGTTGAAATCGAAACTATGTTTGGTGCCAAAATTTTGTTGCGAAAATTACTGAAGCAAAAACATGCAAAACACGTTTGATAATGTCCAATAATTTGAAAACAAAACATTGGAAACATGTTTAGTAACTCCAATTGTTGTAAATATAAGGAGCAGAAGCAGAAAACATGTTTGATAATGAGTGTTTCTAATTTGATATTTCATTTTTAAAAACACCATTTTTATCATTTGCTCATTTTTGTCCAAGGCATTTTTCATATTGCAAACATAATGGCATCTTTTTCGTGCACATTGCAAAGCTTGATTGCCCAAAGTTTCTGTAACATGTAATAATTTAGAAAATTACATGACTTTGGGTCAATTCTTTGATTTGCCGACTTCGTGCCTTTGTTCTAAAATAATTTACATGCACAAATAATGTGAATAGGCAGGCTCGATTTTGATTGATAATAGCAGTTTGACATTATGGTCAATAATATTTTTAACAAGAATAATGTCAATTTTACCTAAGGTATTTCGTAATTGTTTGAATAAATAATTTCCATTTTAGTTATTCTTAAAATTAATTATACCTAAAGCATTTTCTAATTGTTTGAATAAAGAGTTCAATGAGAAATGATTAAAATGGCTCTTGCAAACACAAATTTGTCATATTCATGTGCACATTGTAGAACCACTCTAACTTTCTGATCCATCTTTTCTATAATTTCAATCCTTGCATATCCTATAATTTCATTCATCCCCCACCATGCATTTTCAAGAAAAATGAAATTGAAATTTCACAAAACAAACCTTATAACAACGAGAAGTATTACATACAAACCCGAATAGCCAAACCTTTAAAAAATGCCTGAAAAACAAAACTAAACAATTTCTCTATAAAAATCTTAACATTATAATGTTATCAATCTGAACATTACAAGGGTTACCAAATATATACAAAGTAGAATATTACAAGACTTAAAAAATATATACAAAGATGAATATACCATTTACTGTATATTACAAGACAAAACATAGACAATGCTAAGTACAAAGCTCATGGAAGTCTTCTTGGACAACATACAACTCTTAAAATTACAAAACTTATAAAGAATGCTTTGAATATACAAGTTTGAACACAAGTAAGGTCTTATTGGACAACACACAGCTCTAAGTTTGAACACAAGGCTGAAAAGTACAAAGCTCGTGTGTAAACCAAATCTGAACAGCAACAGTCACTACAAGTTGAATATCGAAGAGCAAATATGAGTAGCAACAATCATAAGGCCTATTTGGTATGCGTTTGTTTTTTTTTCTATTTTTGTTTCGGCATTGTAAAAACAAAGCATGTTTGGTATCATCCGTTGTGTTTGAATAGTATCAAAATGTTTCAAAATTTTGGGCCGAAATTGGAAACGCCATTTTGGTGTTTTTATTGTGTTTCAGCAACTGTAATAGGAAAAATAAAAAAATAAAACAAAAAACACTTAAAAACATATTTTCCTTGCCAAATGTGTTTTTTATTCTTTGAAACACACTCATAACAAAACACTTGTTCTATTTTAGGTAAAAACAAAACAGCAAAAACAAAACGTATGCCAAACGGGCCCATAGCAAATAATACAAATCTCCTTTAAACATCAACAACCACCAGTGACACCACAAAGTCATCCTAACATCACTCCAACAACAAGTAGGCACCATATTTGCAAGTAGGCACCATATTTTGCCATTCACCATCAGGAGCACCAAGCAAAACTCAGTTCAAACACCAGTACAAACAAAATGAACAAAAAAACTTCCATTAGCATACACTCAAAAATATGGAATTACCCAAACTTAACAAAGGCAACAACAACTGTGTCATAATGTCCTGCTCCACACAAATTACCCAAACTCAGTGAATGCAACAACATTTGGCAAACTTCTCAATGGTAATAATAATAATCAAAATAAAAAAGACCAACCATAACAACACCAATACCCATACTCAGCTTTTGTCTTGATCAAATTACAAGGATGAATGCTTGTCAAATGTGCGCCTATGAGTGTGTACTGAAAATGAAGCACCAAAAATCCAAACCAATGAAATTTAACCAAGCCCTAATTTTAGTCATATGATATTCCTAATAAATTAAAAGCGCACAGATTATGAGGTTCTGTAGAAAATCCATTCAATAAACTTAAGGATGCATATATTCAACTCACAGTTCATATAGAAGCAAAAGAAAATATACCTTTTTTTAGATTTCATTATTATCCATATCAATTTGTGTACATTTTCCCACATGCAAAGCAAGTGCATTAGAATACTAATAAAGATATTCAAATATTCAGTTTAGTTCTAAAACTTTTGAAATGAGAAGAAATACAAAACATATACCTTTTTCAGACTTCATTGTTATCCGCATCAATTTGTGTACATTCTCCCACATGTAAAATAAGTGCATTAGAGCAAGTGCATTAGAATACTAATAAAGATCTTATAATATTCAATTTATTTCTAAAACTTTTGAAATGAGAAGAAACACAGAACATATACCTTTTTTCAGACTTCGTTGTTATCAATATCAATTTGTGTACATTCTTCCACATGCAAAGCAAGTTCATTAGAATACAAATAAAGATATTCAAATATTCATTTTAACTCTAAAACTTTTGAAATGAGAAGAAATACAGAACAAATATTTTTTTTTAAACTTTGTAATTATCTATGTCATTTTGTGTACATTCTCCCACATGCAAAGCAAGTGCATTAGAATACAAATAAAGATATTCAAATATTCAGTTTAGCTCTAAAACTTTTGAAAAAAAAAAAATACATAACATATACGGAGTACCTTTTTTCAGACTTTTTAAGTTATCGCAATGTCATTCATTCCCAGTAGTCAATATTGCTTACTCCTCAATCATTATTCATCAACCACAAGTGATATACAATATGATATTCAACATATCTATTATTATCTAAGATTAAATATCACATGCCGAAATATATATTATAACAAAATAAGTAGCATTAATATTACATGCCAAAATATATATCATAACAGAATAAGTAGCATTAATATTATATGCCAAAATATATATCATAACAGAATAAGTAGCATAATTATTTTACAAATATATTACAAGCCCATCATTTATTCTCAACCAATACAATAAGCAATATGAATTTGACAACCAACATAAAGATTATGCAAATAGCAACGCATCCACAATCACCGTATAGGAGGATTTTTTGTTTAAATTGTTCAACTTGTATATTTGCAACTATATTCTCCAAATCACCATGAACATTTTCATAAAATTATATAAATAGCACACCAATTAATTTCAATTGACATATTTACCTCCCAACCTGGACACTTATAGAAGTAGCGTCTCTTATTCTTGTCAATTTGAGCCCCATATAGGTTCATGGGACCTCTCCCACATGCACATAAAGGTTATTCACCTTTAACTTGATACATTACTGCATTATATAGTACTAAACACATTAAATATAATTCCTACTCATTAAGTAATTACAGCTATCCATTTGTTCAGCAATTAGATACTACAGTTATCCATATCTTAAAAAATATGTTATTACAATCATCCATTTACTACCTCTTAGCATATCAATCAAGAGTGTTGCACACTTTGTCAAATTCTATTAGCAATAAAATCACACATGTGATTCATTTGTTGAAGTCGAGGTGAAAAGAAATTTACATTAACATCAACATCTTCATTAGGTTCACTTTGTGAAGAAGAAGATGACTTAGTGGCTAGACCATTAAAGATAATATCAGTCTAACTTTTGATTCTTATGAAATTGTGAAATGTACAACATGCCATTACAATAAGTATTTGAGTTTCAAACTTAAAGGGAAGCATTTGTTTCAATATAGGGAATCTCATCTTCAATATCCCAAAACATCGCTCAATCATATTTCTCAAAGACGAGTGTCTATGGTTGAATACTTCCTTTCAACCACGAGGTACACTAGTCCTACGGTATTCTTGGAAGTGGTAATAATGACCCCGAAAAGGGGCCAAGAACCTAGTCTGGTTGGCATAACAGGAGTCCACCAAATAATTCTTTCCTGCCATGTTTACGAACTATAAATAAAGGTAGACTATGTATAAATAGCCATACAAGCATTAGCTTTTATAATATTACCTGGTAGTGGAGATAGAAATTACATTTCCTCATCATTAATGCATTCGTTTAAAATCTTTGAATCATTCGCAGATCCTTTCCACCCAGCTAGAACATATGTGAACATCATATCAAATGAGCAAATGACCATGACATTTTGGGTAATATCACCCTTCCTCCCATAAAATGGGATTTGCATATCTGCTGGCACGTTCGCATCGACATTGGTTCCATCTATAGCTCTCACACAATTATTAAAGAAATGATAGAACCTTGTAGACCCTTTTATGTGATCAAGAATCGAATTCAAATTTGGGGGAACAATAATCATTCTACCTAACTCAAAAACTTTATGCTACACACTGTGAAAGTCTCTAGAAATTGTCTTGGCTGAGTACTGGAATCTTTCTGCTACGACACGATTTCTTTCATTGTGAGTTAAAGTAAGCAATAAAATTGTAACTTGTTCGTAGACATTTTTTTTTAAAATCTTTCAACCCTAAAGCTTTAAGTTGACTACACAATTTTCTAAAAATATTGGGATACATCCTAAGGTTCTCGTAACATCTATCTGGGTTGCCATTTAGAATCTCCATCACATATGTTTTACCTTGTAAGATAGAATCCCTACAAGGCTGCTTCTCATAATGTTTCCTATGATACTCGAACATACATGCCACCAGAATGACACTCTCATCCTCATCATCATCATTATCATCATCATACAACTTAATGATTTTTCTGATGTTATCCCAATCATAATATCCTAATTAAACAAATAAATATAAGATGCAAACTATAAGTAAAAGTAAAATACATAGAATCATTAATACATAAATAGAAAATAAAACACACATAAGTGAATAACATATGGTCATAAAGAATTTAAAGTATTCCGCAAGTCATAGAGAATGTAAATTAAAGTTATTACAGTTATCTAACAAGTAAATTAAATAGTTATCCATAAGAAAGATAGTAAAATAGTAGTTATTCATACAGTTATCCAATAACAACATCAAAGATTCATAAGCTAATCAACCTTCCTCTCATCAGACATATTCTCCACATATGAGAATCATCAAGCATCATGAATGTTTTAGTATAATGAAAATTGTCAATCCCTTACTATTGATCCAAAATCTTAATGCATGAGTTAAACATTTCTTTCTCCTTATCTTTTTTTACAGGAGATGTGACTTCAAGTCCTTTGTCATACGATGCAGCAAGATTAGAAGATGAAGCTGCAGCTATGACTCTTTCAATTATCTCAGCTTTCATATTAACATTCTCAGTCATGGTAAGCATGACTTGAGACATTGTCGAATTAAAACTATTATTTTTTTTGACTTTCTTATTTGAAGGCGAATGCGAGGGACTGAACTCATTACCGTCAACGTCACCGAAGTCATCACTCTTAGTAAGGTCATATATGCCTACATGGTGTGTAGGCACTTGGGACATGGTGGGTGCTCTAGTGGAAGGGTGGATATGCGCACCTATAGCATATGTGTCCCCAAAAATTGTGGCCATCTTGTAATGGGGACATCCCTTCCTGCGAAACTTTCTTACATTCTTAACCACCTACAAATTATTATCTTTCATATTAATATATCCTAAATTCTAAAATTAATATAGATCATTATATATATTTTATGGAAATGGATAATACATTAACTTTTAAACTAACCTTGCTCAACCTTTCCCATCGTTCATCCTTTACTATAACTATGCTTGTCTCAGAATTGAATCCTACACCAATCTCTGATAATAGTTTTTTAAAGTCATTGTAAATTGCTCTCAGTTGGTTAAACTTATTTTTAAGTTGGATCTTTGTGTAAACCTTCCCTTTTCTAACCTCATTCCTTCAACTAAATTCCTCTAACCAATAGTGTTAAAGGTGGAATTAGTTTGGTTTATAACCCTAACTTCTTCCTCCATACACAAAATGAAAACTTCAATATGAGACTCATCCCATATTAATTTTTCATCATCACCTTATTCTGTCAAGTCCTCTCCTTCTAATGTCATATTATTACCAAACTCAACCACATTCTCATTATTGATATCCGTCTAATTACCCAAAAAAAAATTTCAATTTAGATAAAAATAACGTGATTTTTAATTTCAATAACAATGACATCAAAACATATCATACTGCATTCATATTTTCATATAGCATATTAAGGACAACTTCTTATAACATTAGAATATAACATAGTCTACTTCAAAAATAATCAATAGAAGAAACTAATGTTGACATATATTCAGAAACACATGCCACCAACACATTAAAATTCAACAAATACACATTATAAGCACATCTAAGTGGAGGTTTCTGTTGTCTAAAGTGTATAAATTGTAGAAACAAATTTAAAGAATTAGAAGAGAAAAAATGGTTACTACACATATATCATACATGAGTGCACAAAGAAGAAAAAAGAAAAACAAAAAAGAAGAAGAAAATAAAATTGAAAAAGTATGAGAGAACTTTTAAGGGGAGAAAATAAGGGTTTGGTTGGAGCAAAGGAATGCAAATTTTTTTTGAAGAGAAAAAAATAATTGAAGAAGAAGAAGAAAAGTAAGAAATAAAAGTAAAAAGAAATTAGAGAGATATTTAGAAAAAGATTATTTTTGGGGGTATTTTTTATTTTATTTTTGCAGTTAACCCTATCCTAAATTTAAGATCTGAAAATGTTTTTTTTTTCAATTACACAGTGAATAGAAACTTTTTTTTTCTATAACTACAATAATATAGACCAAAGAAGTTTATACACTTCCAATATAACAATTGCAACTGTATCTATCAACTCAACATTTAACTTAATTAGAATATAGAAATATTGATGTTTTCTTTGAGTCCCTCTTATCTCTAATACCAAGCCACACACATAGTGCTAAGATCTGAAGATGTTTTCTTTGAGGCCTTCTGCCTTTCCAATTTTACATATGAAACATAAGAATAGGCACACGTATAGTGCTAGACACCATCTTACACTGATTTAATCAGTTAACAGGTTATCAAACATTTATCCAAAATTGATTACATGCCCGATATCAAGGATGATAATATAAATCATTTTCTAAACTCAAAAATTATTAAAAAAAATGTAATTCCTTTAATTTCTCATTAATTAACTTTCAATAGATAAATAAAAGCATCTATTTCATGTTCTAGACAAAATTAAATTCTAATAAAGCCAAATGTTTAATCCACACATGTTTCATATGCAAGGAAAAATCAGTTTACTGCTTTGTAAACATTCAAGACACCAATGTATATTATATGTACACCCAAAAAATTTTGTAACAAAAATTCTTTAACCCAGTTTCTGACCATTTGAACCCAATGTTCATCCAAGATTAAAAAGAGTTTTGCTGTAGTTTTATGTTTATGGAAGTTTTCTGAATTTTCACATTAAAATACAGAGAGTCAAACATGTAAAGAGTCGAACATGTAAAACACAGAGAGTCGAACCATTTTGAGGAACTCTCATCAAAATTGAATATGTGTAGAGAGTCAAACATGTAAAACACAAAACTATGATTTTCAGGACGTATGCTAATAGAGAGTCAAACATGTGTAAAGAAGTGAAGTGGAATAAAAATGAAACAAACACTGAGCAAGAGAGAGGAGAGAGAACATAGCGTATGCTTACAGTCGAGCCCGGTCTACTTCCAAGATTTGCGTCTGAAATGCCTCAATCGATCCTCCTTCAACACAAGATTGGGTTTTCAGAACGAATGCTTACAGAGAGTCGAACATGAAGAAGTGAAGTCGAATAAAGATGAGAAACAAACACTAAGAAATAAGAGAGAACATAACCTTTTTTCAAGATTTGCGTCCGAAAAGCTTCGATTGGTTGTCCTTCAACACAAAACTAGGATTTTATAATTACCTTCAAAGAGAGTCGAATATAAAGAAATGAATGTAGTGACCCTTGTGGGCAGGTGTGATATGGGCGGGTGCAAGAAGAGACACTGGGGCGAGCTACCACACTGGCAGGCTATAGGGTGCTCAATCCCATATCGCCTGGGTGTGGAGAAAAGAATATGCTTATATGTGGTGTGCTCTTTCCAAATGGTATGGGGCCTTTTGGGGTAAAACCCAAGAGTAAAACTGTGCGGACTTAGGCCCAAAGTGGACAATATCATACCATGTGGTGGAGTGGGCTGTTACAAATGGAATCAGAGTCGGAGCCTAGCCGGAAGTGTGCCGATGAGGACATCGGGCCTCCTAGGGGGTGTATTGTGGTGACCCTTGTTGGCAGGTGTGGTGTGAGCGGGTGCGAGAGACACTGACAAGTTACTACATTGGCAGGCTATAGGGTGCTCAATCACACATCGCCTAGGTGTGGAGAAGGGGATGTGCTTATATGTGGTGTGCTCTCTCCAAATGGTATGAGGCCTTTTAGGGTAAAATCCAAGAGCAAAATCGTACGGGCTTAGGCCCAAAGTGGATAATATCATACTATGTGATGGACTGGGCTGTTACAATTTAGGTGGGGTTGACGCAGTGAGGTTTCGATTAATTTTTGATTAGGTTTTTGTTTGGGTTTTGACTGGTTATCGTTTGGGTAGTGGGTTTCACGATAGTGGGTTTGTGACTCTAGGTTTTGATTTGTGCTTTGCTGGGTTGTGAGAGTTGTTTAGTGGTGGATCATGCTGTGATAGTTTGGTTGAAGGTAAAGGTTTTGATTGATCAAGAACACGTGAATTTGAAGGAATATACCTTGTAGAGAGAGACTATTGCGCATAGAGAGAAAATACGTATGGCTTTTTTTATTTTATTTATTTTTTGGGTAAATACCACTTACACCCCCTCAGTTTATGCCATATTTCGACTAGACCCCCTCTAGTTTCAAAAATCCTGACTACACCCCCTCAATTTGGGGTTCACGTATCAATTTGCCCCCTCCGTTAGTGTGACGTTAGCAACAAACAGAATCAGCACTAGAAAAATGTATGAATGGTCTATTTTGCCCTTCTCATGTATAAAATGACATCTTTAACCTCATTAAGCAATGCTCAATTACGAAAGTACCCTTAACTTATCAAACAAATATACATAAATGCCCCCATCACTTTCATTATACACACACACACACACACACACACACCACACACACTCTTTTTCTCTCTCTATGGTAATTAAGATATATATAGGCTTAATTACCTGATTTCACTAATCAAGACCATTCAATATGTTGTTATAATAGTAGAAAAAATGTAGGTATATATATATATACAAACATACATACATGTATATTTATTTTTATATTTATATCTATATACTATTATTTGTTTTTTATTATTATTTTATATATCTTATATATATATATACTATTATTTGTTTATTATTATTTTATATATCTTATATATATATATATATATATATATATATATATGCACACAGTCATGTCCACTGTTCATCATCTTCCACTACAAACCAAAGTTCACCGGCCACCACTGTCGACCAAGCTTCACCGGACAGCCACTAAGAATCATCACTCAACCATCTTCATCACCTCATAACCATCTCATAACAGACCCATCTCCACCAACCCACTATTTATCAACCCAACCTCTTCACTACCACGAAACAACTCCACCATTGAAGATCCACCACATGCACAGACCTATGAAAAACCACTGTCCAAAGTTGAGACCCATCACAACCTCTCTTCCCTGCCACCAAACAACTGACAATTCCACTATCGATTCGAGTATTTCTCCGATCCGATCTCTATGACCTGGCAAAATGGATTTTTGATTCGAGTATTTCTCCAATGTGAGCCCACCGACAAAGCATCTGAACTCTATTTCAACAGCCAGCATGGATGATGAGGAATTTAAAGAGAGAAACCAAAACCCTAGAAAGAGGATAAAGAAGGAAATAGGAGAAAAAGGGGGATGAAATGAACGGAATCAGAGGTGATGTGCGATGGTGCTCCAGCTGGTGATAGTGGTCGGTCGGCAGTGGAGAGAGAGAGAGGAGAGAAACCGATGGTGGTCGGTCAACAGTGGAGAGAGAGAGGTGAAGAGAAATCGAGAAAGAAGATTTTCACAGAGAGAGAGTGGGAGGTTAGGGGGAAAAAAATGATTTAAGGGCAATTAGGTCTTTTTGCATTACCAACTTTTATTGATTAAATTAAATATATTAATCATGGGTAAAATTGTAAATTCACTAGAAATTGTTAGTATATTTAACGATCGTTAGTTACAGGAGGTGTAGTCGGGATTTTTGAACCTATAGGGAGTCTAGTCGGGATATGGCCTAAACTGAGGGGGTGTAAGTGGTATTTACCCCTTATTCTTTTTGTGTTTTAGCCAGTTGTCATGTTTTTATTGGCCCGGGTTCCATATCAAAAGCAAAAACACAATTTTTATTAAACACACTTTCTGTGTTTTTGCTTTTATTATTTTGAAAATAGTCAGCATTATTAAACTTGATTTTACTTTCTATTTCAACTCTAAGAAATCAAAATCATGATTTTGCTTTTATAGAAAGCAAAAACATAAATTACTTTCTGTTTGTTTTCGTGTAAAAGATTTTTCAGAAAATATTTTCTGGTGTTCGACCAAATTCTAAAAATAATTTTTGGAAAACATTTTTTTAATGAAAAACATAAAAGCTTGCAGAGGTATATAATGTTGAAGTGGACTCTTGTATGGCAAACTTCATATGATATCGACGACCAAAGATCAACTATTGGATTCTCTTTCAATCATAATTGTTTGCCTTAAGAATTTCATCTATGCACTTTGCTTTATAGTGAATGTTCTAATTAGGGTGGCAAAATGGGTGCAAATCCACCAACCCGTCTAAGAATATAGGTGACTTATTTTTCTGACCGGGTCAAAAATGGGTTGACAAAAGTAAACCAATTAAATTGCGGGTCAAAATTGGTTGAATATGGGTACCCAAATTTAACCCGTTTTCACCCGCTAAGTTAAAAATAGGAAGAAGTCTATTTGGGTTTGCGATCTCTGCTTACCTTTTTTTTAAGCGATCTCCCTCTCTTTTTGTGCGACCTCTCTCTTTAAACTCTTTCTCTAAAAAATTCCAAAACTATCTTTCTCCACGTGATCTCTCCCTCCCTTTCTCTCTCTACGTGATCTCTCTCTAAAAAATTCTAAAACTCTCTCTCTGTGCAATCTCTCCCTTTTTCTCTCTCTCCACGATCTCTCTCTTGCAAAAAAATTCTGAAACTCTATCTCTTCGCGAGCTCTCCTCCTCTCTAAAAAATTCTGAAATTTTGTCCTAAAAAATTACAAAAAAAAGAAGAAAAAAGAATGTGACATACATAACCAATACATTACACACACACACACACACACATATATATAGTCTAAGAGAGAGGTTTTGGATTTAGAAATCAATCATGGGCATTTTGGTATTAAACAATTTACAAAAATTACTTCAATATTTATAAAAATTATATATATATATACATGTTTCTTTTCTTTTTTTCCTTTTTTTATTATAAAAATTATACATGTTCATTAGGAGATTAAAGAAAAATGACTTTCTTAATCCCCATCCTGCTTTCCACATGCATGTATTATAGTTTTTTTAATAAATTACATATCTATCACCTAATTCTTATAGTGAATCGCCTATTGGTCCAGAATTGCATTTGATTTTGAATGAAGAAAGTTAAATTTATATATATAATTGCAATATAAATTTGTAATTAGGTCAGCAAACTAGAAAAGTGTATAAAAATACTGATTTTATATACAATTAATAT
The DNA here is from genome assembly GCA_026545225.1 of Cornus controversa. Taxonomy (NCBI): domain Eukaryota; kingdom Viridiplantae; phylum Streptophyta; class Magnoliopsida; order Cornales; family Cornaceae; genus Cornus; species Cornus controversa. Next base: position 81,120,266 of record CM048846.1, on the reverse strand, counting down.
GAGTTTATATTTTTATTCATACATTTTTAACAAAGTCGGGTCACAAATTTTCTAGTCGGGTCAAATTTGACCCTGACCCGAATTTGGGTTCGAATCATACAGATTTGGACTTTTTGGATTTGATATGTATGCATGTTGAATTATAGAAAAGGGTTATTAATTACAAATTTTAAATCTTCATAAAAAAATAATAACATAGAGAGAATCGAGTTAGGTGAGTTTAGGTTGACCAGTTTTTTGGGTCACCAATCCGTGTCGGTCCATTTATCTGGATCTGGGTTTGTCTAACCAAATTGGGTCGGGTTGACCCATTTATCTGGGATCCAGATTGACCTGACTAATTCGGATCTGTTCGGATCAAATATGGGTTATTGGGTTAACCTGACCCATATTCGACCCGCTCATATTCAAAGCTGGTTGAATATGGGTCACAACACATATTTGACCCGCCCATTTTCAACTCAGTCCAAACCCACCCACCCCGCCCATTTTTCCAGGCCTAGTTCCAATATAGACATATGTGTGTATACTGTATATATATGACTGAAGACGTATATATAAAAAAGAAAATTAGAGTTTGGGTTATACAATTTCATAGATATAGATGAAAATGATACTTGGGAAAGAAGAGATGAATCGTGTTCGAATTTGTAAAATTTTCTTTGAAAATATACTTCATCGCGTTTAAATTTGAATATGATAGTCACGTACATCGACAAACTGGGTATCTCGTTGATGGTCGCGTACTTTTTCAAAAAATGACTAATGCACTTTAAATTGTAAATCATTTTTGCAAAAATGAAGAAAAAAGTATAGTGAGAAAAATATTTTACCCAATTTTTATGTTGCCATACATCAAAACTATGTTTCAAAAAAAATTATGTCAAAGCAAATGAACATGTTAGAATCGTTCCTGTAGATACCGGATCTAATTTTGACCGATTTTCTTTTTATTCATCATTTTTATCATAAATAAAATTTAAATGATGTTTTGCATGTTTTGAATATGATAAATATGTTAGAAACTTGTTTAGAAGTTTGGGGAAGTTTTTGGAATGTTTGGTGAAATTTGAGAATTTTGGGTTTGTGGGGCCCGGGATGTGGGTCGGGTGGGCCCAGAAATTCAAAATTTTTTTGAAAAATAATTATTTCTGGTTTTAAATGCAATGAAATGTTAAAATAATTAAGGAAGTGATTTCGGAGCAGTAACCATTTTTGAAATAAAGAACGGAGGTCGGGAGAGTACATTAAGTAGCCCGGGGGTGTTTTGGTCATTTTGCGCTCTAGATATTATAAATATCTAGTGGTTGAGATTCTAGCCATTTGATACAGTTGAATACATCTCTCTCACTCTCCCTGTTCATCTCTTTTCCTTCTCTCTTCAATTTGGAGACTTAGAAGTAGTACCTAGAAAGCACGAACACTTCACCGAGGGTGCCGTACCCGTGTCGGACACTTGGACACTCATTGAACACTTGTCAGACACTTCATAGAAGTGTCCTAATATTTTTCTTCTTAGGACACTCCTTGGACACTTCTAGGACACTCATTGAACACGTGTTGAACACTTCGTAATAGTGATGTATGTTCAAGTATTTCAAAATGAAATCATATACGACTAAGTTATGATTAAAAATCTAAGCTAAATATATATAGAGGACTAAATAAGTCTATTCTTTAATCTATTTGTCTATTTTTGTTTATAAGTTTTTTTGGTTATTAATTGATTGATGATGAATTGAAGTATTTCTGTAATGTAGTATTTCTTTGTTGAATAATTAATATATATTAATATATTATATTATTATTTTATAGCCGTATTCTCAATGTGTCCGTGTCCTATTTTTTTAGAATTTTCCGTATCGCCGTGTCCGTGTTGTGTCGTACCCGTGTCCGTGCTTCCTAAGAACTTCGATTGGAAATTTTTGAAGAAAGGTAAAGTGTTCTACGTGTTAAGGGCGTCGGTTTGAACCGAACAAAGTTAGTTTTTGTCGAGGTGAAACTTGGAGAAATTATGGGATTTAGCTAGAAGAAGCTTCAAATTCGAGGTGGGGGTGTGAATTCCTTCTTAGCCTTGATTCTATAGGTCCATTACCTATGGTATAAAACTTTTCTATGAGTTTTTATGTAAAAATTGATAATTCTTGTGAATTTAAATTGTCTATCATGTTCTAGATAGAATTTATGTGTTATGCATTTGTTTATTGATATTTATGAGTACATTGTGAGACATTGTGTTCATTTGAAATTTGTCTATGAAATTTGACTCCATATGTTGAAGGAAATGCATAGAAAAGATTTATTGAAAATGCATTATATTTGATTTTCATTAGTTAATTAGAAATTGAATTGTAAAATGCTTGAATTTGATGATATATGCATTAGTTATTGATGTAATGCATTGAGAGAGAGTTTTGTGACAATCTTGGTGTTATGTGTACCTGTGATGAATGTGTATTTTATGTGGTGATTGATGATTTTGGGGTAAGTGTGAGAATTAAGAAGGACCCATAACCTTAGGGTGAAAAGCCCAAAACTTAGCCAAGCAGATGTCGCTACATTCGGGTTAGCAACTCGTAAAGCGTAAGCAGAATATGTGGTCTTCAAGGACACTTACTATGGATGTGATAATCAGAAGTCTTTAGTTGTTTGATTTCAGAGTATACGTGGTGTTGAGTTTGATTGTGAATGTAGTTAATGTTAAGCTACTTTTTATGCATGAAATATGTGATATCATTCTTATGTCATATTGAGTATATCTTGAGTTTATGAATGTTGAAATATGACATGTAGTTGCATAGAGGTTTCATTGTGCATTCATCCATGGCTGCCTGAGTCAATGGTGAGTCGGGTGGATCATCTCTATTGGGCTAGATGTATGCTCACCCCCTTCCCCCAAACCTTTTTTTAGATAAAGCACTGGTGGAGAACGAAGCTTAGAAATGCTCAAGTGGGACTTTAGGTGTTCTTGTGGATTGTATATATATATATATATAAATGTCTATATCGGGTTGTGGTATGTTGACTATTTCAGAAATGTTGTCCTTATGTTTGATAATATTTTGTATTTGAACTTCAAATGTATTAGTCATATGTGGCATGTTTATAACTTTTGAAGAATGAATGAATGTATGAAGGATGGTTTTGAAATCCAAATGCATATGTAATTATGGATATGATCCACTTAGAGATGTAAATTTTATGTTTGGACCATGTTATATATGTTATGGATCACTCATGTATGTTAATGGATAAGAATTGTGTAGATTGTGATCACTTGAGGGTTATGTAAGGATTGTAGGTCGAGTGATTACGATGTATCATCGTAATCCCTATTACGATGTATCATAGAAATGTTGAGAAAATGGATGAAAAATAGCACTTTTCGCAAGTTATTACGAGACATCTACGATCTATCGTAGATTACGATGCATCGTAATCTCCATTACGATGCATCGTAGTCCACAACTAAACTAAGGATAGGAGTAACGTTTGGACGTGCATGTGTGGTCATAGTGATGGATTGATGTTGAGTTATACGTATATAATTATATGTATGTGATTAAACTTTCATGTTGATTAAAGGTTGAGATAGTTCATTAAGGTTTAATGGATGAATTCATCCTTGGGATTCGGGCTCAGAGATGGAATCTCTGGCGACTTGGAAATCGGGGCGTGACAACTTGATATCAGAGCATGATATCAGAGTGTGATTATTGATGAGTAGTGTTGATGTTTAACTTAATCAACACCCCCCCCCCCCAATTTCTCATGCCCTCCTGGGTGTTGGAAATCGGGGCGTGACAGTTCCCCACTAAGTTTTGTGAATCATAAAAGAGAGGGGAGAGATACGACTTTAGAATAATTAGTAGATCATCAATAGAAGAACACTCTATGGAGAACTCTGAATCAAACTAGGCCCCTCGCATCATACTAGCAAAACATTCGTGAATTTGACAACGAACTCCTCTCGTACAAATTCCCATCATTTTCACAATAGTAGGTAACTTGACTTTGACAAGGTAATCGATATCGGAATTAGGCAAACTTTTTTTCGCAAAAAGGTATTCGAGTTTATTTTTCCAACATAAAAAGAATCAGCTTCAAACTCCAAGTATATAGTGAGATTGCACCAAAAAAATAAAGGTAGTGCAGAGCAGTCCATGACAATACAAACAACTTTTTAAACTCAGCTAAGGGGTCATCTAAACTCAAAATTCGATCAATTTTATATGGTTGGAAAGATAACAAGGCCCTGTTTGGATTGGCTTTTGAAAAGCTACTTTCGGCTTTTCAAGCTCAAAAGCTGTTTTGGATTGGTAAGGCGAAAGAACTTCGGAGTCCAAAAAAAGCGTTTAAAGGAAGCTGGTGGGTTCCAGCTTCCTGATTTAGCTTCTGCTTCTCTTTTTCTTCTACGTAAAAGCCGAAGCAAAAGTTCTGCCAAACAGGGCCTAAGTCTACTTTCCAACCCCACCAGTCTCACTTTAAAATTTTAAGTAATGAGTGAGATATGATTGAAATACTACAGTCTAGTCACCATAAAAACACCCAAAATTATATTTGACTTTAACTCTTGTTTCCTTCACGAATAATATGATTTCTATATATCTAAACACCTCCAAATCTTCACTCCTATTAATTTGATAGATTCCATAAGGTATAGAAGAATGGATTCCAAATGAGTATACAAACCTTAGGTCTAGAGAGAGAATGTCTTGTGTTTTACTTATATTGTCTTAGCATATAGAATACACCACAAATACACACACATATATAGGAAGGGATGGCCACCCTACTCTGGGAGAAACAATAGAGTGGGACACCCCTCTCTCTCTTCTCCTTATTTCCTTCTAACTTTTTTGTTTGTTTTTCAAGTTAGGCTAGAAAGTGAGATCTAGATGGACAATCCAACACTTTAGCCCAGTGAACCCATTAAAGCGCTAGTCAACTCTCTACTAAATTAATAAATCCACTAATTATTTTTAACTCTATTATATGAAATTAATTGTACTCCAAGTAATGAATAGAAATGCCTTTCCATGTTAAATTACGAAACAACCCCTACATAATTAGTATTTGGATAAAATAATGTCATCAATCCAATTACTAATTTACCTTTATTTTTACTTCTTGATTAATTTCATTTGATTACATAAAATTGATTAATTCGTTTGATCATAAATCAAATGAATAGTACTTCTTCATTTGACTTGTCCATTTCATCTCGTCAGTTTTAAGGAATACGAAGACGACTTTGTGAAAAGATGTGAGGTTTTTCTTGTTTGGATCTCATCATGAAATTAAGAGAAAAGATAAACTTGTTGATCGATTTTTGGTATCGATTGATATAACCGTCATTGAGTTTAACGTTCTACAAAGAGAGAGACACTATTCTTATTAAATATTGACAAAAGACCTTGTTAGACATTACTTATTGGATTCGTTGTATTTTATTGTTCCTTCTCTCACATGACGATCAACCGTTCAAGTTCGCAAATAATAATGGATGTGCTAGTGTTTGTTCTCGTCTTAAAACAAAAAAAAATTCATATTAAAATCAATTACGGTACGAATTTTAAGTGAAATCACTTCTTTCAAATAAAAAGTTGAGAGTTTGAGCCTCTTAAGCAACGAATGTGTCAATGTAATTTACCTACTAAAAAGGAAGAAAATCAAATCAAATTAATTTTATTTTTATAAAAGCACATCATGCATCGTAAAAAATTTACCTAAAGTAAAAATTTCATGTCTCATTTTTTAGCAAAATTTATGAAGTACCCTCTTCACAAGCCAACATTATTGAAGGTAAGAACACTGTTACAAAGCTAGACTGGTCTAATCAAATAGAGGAGAGTCAACCATCACCATTTCAGGATCAAAAATGATTTTGTGGCCGAAAAGTTGGAACCATGTGGAGAGCCAAAGTCAAGTAAGACTAGTTGAGTGTATCGAACTACTCATTTATTTTTTAAACTTTTTTTTTTTTAAATTACTATTAAAATTTTCTTTTTATTTATTGAATCCTTGTCTCTGACCATTGAAGAGTCAAGGGTACTGACCATTGAAGGGTGGAAGTGGAACAAAGTGAGCGAGGTTTCAGTTCCCATATTTGACCATAAAGTATCAATTTTCCATTTAGACGTCGATTCTATTACCACTATATGTCGTGAACAAAGAATGTATTTGGTGGATTAATTACAGCTTATGGGGGTAGAAGTGTAATTGACCCTCTGCAAAAATACGGAACTATATATGAGAGGGGGACGGAGGCATAATTTCTCACGAGTTGTCGACTACATCCACCGGTCTCACATATAGCCGGTGATCGGAATCCAACCGGTAGCTTTCTATTCCGTCCTACTTTCTGGCATAGAAACATTTTCATATCAAATCACTTTGTCTTTGATAATATATACACGTATATGTTGCTCCATAGATTTCTTTATCACGTGTATATTCGATCTGTTTGAAAGATGGACTTGTATATTTACTTTATTTATTTTGTAAATATGAAATTGATCGAAAGCAGTGGGTAATTGTCATGTATTAGTTCAGATTTTGATCGTATAATCACTTCATAGTTTATAACTCTTTCTTTATTGTTAAAATCTGCTCTTAGCTTTTCCTTGTGTCGCAATTAGATGTATACATATATATATTTTTTCTAATATGGGACATACAGGGCACTGAAAAAAAAGAAAGCATGTGGGGGATTATGAGGCAAAAATTTGTTCCTGGAGGCTCTCCTGTTCGGGTAGGCCTTGAACAATTCGTTTCAATGAAGAAACTTTTTGTTACGCATTATATGATTCAATTACATAATGATCTCAAGTAGAATATTTTCTGTTGTCTATTTCAGATTTTAGAGCAGTCATTGCACAGGATAAGGCCTGCAGCATCTGCATTGAGAAGTTATTCATCTGCTGCCAAGGAGGTAATTGTTGCTTAGGTTAATTGGGTTATCTTTGCGCTCATTCACATTGCTTGATATGTGCCTTTTCAACTCAGATTACTTGTTGATAAATTGTGGGAAAAATAATACAAAATCTGAGGGTTATATTTTACTCATTTTAGGTTATTTTTTACTCATTATGGGGCATGTCGTGCAGACTTTTTCTCATGTCCGGAACCCCAAAATATAGACCATCCCCAAGTTCAGGGGTGAATCGGTGATTAAATACCAAATTGACTTCATGTAATACTGTTTGTCTGGTCTAGCCCTGACTCAAATCGAATTGCTATTGATTTACAGAACTCTCTAGATTAAAGCTCTCTAAATTCACAAATTCTTCTCTCACAAACCATGATTCAAATTTCTAAACATTAGATTCATGTAGAATACTTGGAAAAACTAGTAAATTGTTCAAATATCTTACTTTACAATTAATTAAGTTATTGACAAAGTTGACCTACTGACAATCTTCAAATTATTGGAAATTATTCGAAGTTTCTCTACTTCTCCAATCACGCTCCGAAATTTCAATATAGGATCATCTAGTCCAACACTTAAATTAAATTCAGTGCATGACGCCATGACTTCAATTCAACTCCCAATTTTATCCTCCACAATATTAAATAAATCATATCTTCAGTATGAAATATCATTCAATATATTAAAATCCACAATAAACCAATTATAACTAATACAATTCTCATCTCTATTACATGGCAATCCTCTCACTCATGCTAAAAATAATAATTAAAACAACATAAATAATAAAACTAAATGTCTCTAGACCATCACGCGCCACCTCCACGTACCAACTCAGTCTATACCTGAAATGTTGAGAAAGAGAGGGGTGAGTTTGGGAAAGCCCAGTAAGTAATTCTCTAGCTAATCGACAAAAACTCCCATACCTTAGTAGTTAATACAGTTATATTAAAACATTATTATTAAACAGTGAAAATCTTTACTTAACTATTCATGAATATAACAACAACAACAACATATAATAACTAGAGGTAAGCTATTAACCATCAATACTTTAAATTATATTTTCTCCCTCAATTCAACAACATATAAGAAACTAACCACTAGCAGTAACCACTCTAAGGGCGAGTTGAAGACATAACTAAAGTTGAACTACCCATCACTATGGCTAACTCTGAGCCTCAACATTGATTAGAACCTCTCTCTAAGGTTGTACACAACTACCAACAATACATCAAATAAGAGAGCACTATTATCTAAAAACCACAAGTACACTTCTTAACTCAACCCATATTATTCTTCTTATGGTTAGGAGAGATCAGAACCTGGTAATGCGGAGGAGACCACAGCTCAACTCAACACATACCTTAGTGATAGGGTTCGTACAAAACTATACCCAAATCACTAGTGATAGAGGGAGAGGATCACGACCTCAATCCAACTATCAGTGATGGCGGAGGAGCACAACCTCAACCCAAATCATTATCAATCGTGGGGAGGATCACACCCTCAACCCAAATCACGAGTGCTCTAAAACCTATTCTAATGACTATTTCTAACCTAGAAACATGTAATCCTACCTAAACTAACTACCTATAAATTCGTGGCCTAACTATCTAAAAGTAATTTATACTCTCAGGTTTAGTGCCTAAAAAGCTACTTTTCGGACTAAATAAACAGCTAACTAACGTAATTCTCACCTAAACCTAGTTTCCTAAGTGTATTCTGACTTAAATAAGTTAATATTATTTTATTATAATTTTTCTTATTTTTCTGAATTTTTTAAATGTTTATTTACTTTTTTTTTGTCATTTTAAAAAAACTTTAAATATTTATTTAGTTTGGCAGCCCCAAAACACCCCCCAGCCCACCACACATGCCCCCACGCGCTACCCCTGCATGTGGGCGTTGCAGCCAGCTGGGGGTCATCTTTCTCTAATTCTAATGCACTGAAGACCCATTTTGCTCTGTTTTCTGACCAGCCATGTTCAACTCAGTTTACGACCATCAACCCCTCCAGTCACAACCAAACCATGGGGCTTTGCTTGCCCATCAACTCAATAATCTATTATGCTAAATATACTGAAATTGCATGACCTAAATTAGCCGAATTAAGCATGTGAAAATCTAGGGTTTCATATACTCCCATATTATCTTCAAATCCACCATAAACAACTCAAAATTCAACTCAAAACACCCTCTAATCATACCCAAGTTTTAGGTTTATAAATCTCTCAACCTCAATACTTCTATATCCTTAAGATTTATAATAATTAATGTCAAGATTCATACAATTCCTTGCCCCATAATCAAGCCAGACATAGGAGTAACAATCATCCATAAATTAAAGTAGCTCTCACGAAATTTTATTCAAATTATGAACTCTAGAATTAAATATCATGACATCCCATGTATGTATTCTCCAACTTTTTAGAAACTATGCTACCACTACTTTGTAATAAGCGTGTCTTCAGTCTTCTTGACACTATGCCGGGCTCTCCACAATGCTAGTACTCCTTGTTTGAATAATTTACAACTCTTTTTCCAAAAATTAAAATAACATAGAACACATCATTTACTCATTTAGTAAAGAGAATTATTCTTTACCTCTAAAATTCATTATATTGAAACGTTTATTCTTTAATTTGCTGAGCTTGGATTCTGAATTTCTTATGCTTATACTTGGGCCATAGTCAATTGGCACAAGAGGTTGATTTCTTAACTTTTTTCCCCCCAGATTCAGGTGTTCACTGAAATTCTGCAGTTGAATGTGCAAGAAAGCTGAATAATAAATTTTTTCACTAGTACATATAATTATGCCAAAGGTTAGGTCTGTGTCCAATCTACCCGTCTACCACTCTTGAATAACAAAGTCCGCACTAGGGAATGACCCTTATTTATATATATATAATTGAATTGTCTAAGTAATTCTCCTGGCAAAAGTGTCATGCTATGAACTGCTGAAAAATAATCGCATCTTTCTTTTTCTTGTTTACATGAGTTTTACTTCTTTAGGTTGATATTGTTATTTAATTCATGTCACTTGCTAAAGTGACATGTGCAAAAAGTTGCTATTTTTTTTTTTTTTTCTGTTTCTTTTTTCTGTAATCCTAGTATGTGGTGATATGGTTACTTAGTCCTGTTTAAACTGTTAGCGTTACATTCTCTCTTTCTCTCTCTATCTCTCTAAGTTATCCGATAGCTGTTTTTTCTTAAATATATTTACATACCTACCTGATGTGCTTACTCTTCCTCTTAGAGATACTCAAAATTACATTATTGGAATTATAATCTGTCACAGATTACAGTGAGAGATGCTTTAAACTCTGCCCTTGATGAGGAAATGTCTGCCGATCCTAGAGTCTTTTTAATGGGTGAAGAGGCAAGAGATCTGATTTGGAATTATTGATAAATTTGTTCTTTGTTTCTCTGTTCTTATGTTCCATTTTCTTATTGCAGGTTGGGGAATACCAAGGGGCATACAAGGTTAAGACTTGCTTAATGTGATAAATATACAACTCTCTCTCTCTCTCTCTCTCTCTCTCTCTCACTATGAATGTCGCACACATCTTCTATTGTCATCTAACGATAAGGATTAAACTGTGTTGTATAGATTTCTAAAGGACTCTTGGAGAAGTATGGTCCTGACAGGGTTATTGATACCCCTATCACAGAGGTTATTCCTATTACATGACTTTCCAATTTAATTCTGGTTTTGTTCACTCCCATGGTTCATTTAACAGTTATATTTATTCTCTTTCTTCTTTTACTTTTGGTAAACTTGTTCATTTTTAGAAGCTTAAACTCATTCAACAATAATTGGTTACTTCTTTAATTTTATATATTTTTATGGTCTCACTGCATATGCTTGTTGCACATATCCTGCAGGCTGGCTTTACTGGGATTGGAGTTGGTGCAGCTTATCACGGTCTTAAACCTGTTGTGGAATTTATGACATTTAATTTTTCTATGCAGGTTAGTGTTCGATTATGTTGTATGCAAATTTGCAAGATGTTTTAGAAAGGGACTGTTCATCACCATGTATAAGAGAACCATTCAAGGTTTGCCGGGTCAACTGTCCCACTCAACTGCTTTGACACATGACATCATATGTGTAAATTAATAATATAAAAATGAAAATAGGAGTAAGTCAAAGATTCTGGAGACAGAGTTCCACAAATTTGAAGAAATTTACAGGAATACCTTTTATACTCAACCATTGTTATGGACAGGGTGGAACACTTGAGGGAGTAGATGGCCCCCCAAATAATAGAGTTTTAGTCTTTTAGAACATGTGACCCTACTCAAAGTTTCAAAATGCCGTGCAGGCACCAATCTTAATTCCACAAGGCACCAATTTGAGATCATGCTAGGGCTTTTATTGAATGGAAAATATATTACTATTGATATATATTTTTTTAAAATTTATTTTCATACTGCTGGATTGGTCCCCCCAAGTAAAATTTTCTGGGTCTGCCCTGGTAATGGATCAGTCTACTAGGCCACTAGCTGAAGCAGTAAGAAGAGGTTAAATGAACACATCATTGCAAAAATTAAACAAGAAGATTTAGAACAGCCACAGAATGCAGTAGAGACTCCAAAAGCTTTTTTAAGATTTGCCATGTCCCATCATGCATGTGTCCATGTCTGCATCCATGCTATCCAATTTATGGTTTTTGGATAGCAATCATCCAGTTTTTGATGATAATTTTCATTAAATAGATGAAAAATATCCATTCTCGCACACATATTTAAGCAATGATGAACCTTACAAATTGTAGCGCTATTCTTTGTGTTTATTTTAATTCATTTGGAGTGATATTCTATTATCCATATGGTGTAACAAGGTTGTTACCTGGTTGCATCCTGCTATTATATCATGTTGGATAAATTAATAGTCTCTTTTCCTCTCTCATGCCATTTACTCGATGTTGGACATTGCCTTGCTAAATTATTTCAAAAATTCATAAATCTTGGGTACTGTTCTTTCTATTAGTGGTTTATCTGGTTTTATTTTGCAGCTTTGACTGATATACAAGTGAATGAATGATTTTATATCTTCAATATGAATTTCTTCTAGTGTTTGTTGCTTGTCTTTCTTGAATTCCTTTATAGTTAATGTCTTTGGGTGATCTCCATTCTGTTTTTGTTGTAGGCAATTGATCACATCATTAATTCTGCTGCAAAATCAAACTACATGTCTGCTGGCCAAATAAATGTGCCCATTGTTTTTAGAGGACCAAATGGTGCTGCTGCTGGTGTTGGTGCCCAACATTCCCAGGTATGAATCTTTGGGTCTCTCGTGCACCAGTTTTCTTGTTAGTCACCTGACTGTTTCATAAACAATGTAACATGTTATTGAGCATCTTTGTAGCTCAAATTTGAAAGTATTGGTGAAACCGATACCTTCATGATAGAACCAACTATGGAAGGCATGATAAACAAGTTGTTCTGTGTTTGTGTTACAAATATCAAATATGCTGTCATGATACAACCATCAAAATAAGCTGCTTGAATGTTTTATGACATTTTATTTGGATTTTGGAATGACAGTGTTACGCTGCGTGGTTTGCCGCCTGCCCTGGGTTAAAGGTGCTGTCCCCATACTCATCAGAAGATGCTCGTGGACTTCTTAAAGCTGCCATCAGAGACCCTGATCCTGTTGTTTTCCTTGAAAATGAGTTGTTGTGAGTATTCACTGCAAAATTATTTGAAATGTGTCAATTTTATCCTTAAGATGTTTAGTGTCCACAAATTCAACGTAAATTTTGTTCTTCAGATATGGCGAGTCTTTCCCTGTTTCAGCGGAAGCTTTGGATTCCAGTTTCTGTCTCCCCATAGGGAAAGCTAAGGTACTTCTTCTGAAGCTTATGCAAGTGGCCAAATAGGTGATTTTTGTTATGTCTATACCTGGTCATGTTGTTATTATCTTAATTTGTTGTAGTGTCATCACTTTATTTATTTTGTCTTGTCTGCCATCTACCATTTACAGATTGAAAGAGAAGGCAAGGATGTCACAATTACAGCTTTTTCAAAAATGGTGGGCTATGCTCTCAAGGTTCGTCTGCCATAACCTTTAGCTTTATGCAATGTGATAATTCATTTGGATGCATAATCTGTTCTTGCTTGTAAAATTGTGAGAAAGGACTCTAGCAGTACATGGTACATGAGAGGTCAACTTAAGCTGAGATCAGGAATATCTGTGTTGTATTTAGAGCTACCAGAATACGTTGAAACCATACAATTCTGTGTTCTAGAACATGCATCCTGGAACATGGAAAAGTTTCTTTTGCAAATACTAAACTTCACATGAGTTGAACATTTTTGTTACTCTTCCTTGGTTTTTCTTTTAAGAGAATAAAACTGATTAAGGATCGTAACAACTTAAGATCTCATTCTCAGGGACATCTGCATGATATACATAACTACCAAAAGACGATAAAACCTTATAATTTGTGTTTGGAACCTGCATCCAGAACATGTAAAACTTTCTTTCCAAAATGCTAAACTTGGCATGATTTGTGCATTTTTCTTACTCTTCCTTGGTTTTTCTTTTAAGGGAAGCAAACTGAGAAAGTATCATTGAAAATTAAGATTTCAATATAAATAGTTGACACTTAGTTCAGCGCATACATATCTAATTCTAGTACATTAAGGTAGTATTTTGTCATGGGTCAAGATTGCACACCCCACCTACATCTGTGAAGCACACCCCACCTACATCTGTGAAGATTGCACACCCCACCTACATCTGTGAAGCACCTAGGCATTTTTAACCATCGCTACAATGCCTAGATCAGTCTTTCTCCCACTCCCATTTGAGTCAATACTTGGTGCCTCCGCATAGTATTGTAGTGACCTCACCCTCTCTCACTCAAGGGCCTTGCTTATTTACACTTGCCTTGCTTATTATTATTATTGTAGAAGATTTACAATCAGCAAACTCTCTTGAGGGCTTGATGAATGCAAATAACTTTCCTAGCCTTTGTAATAGGATTATTATTATTATGATTTATTTATTCACTTTTTTACAATCAGCAAACTCTGTTGAGGAGTTGTTGGATACAAATAACTTCCCTTGTGTATCTATAAAATCCTCCTCCTCCATGAATGACCAAGATTTAATCTTGCAAAATCGGTTGACTATTGATAGACGAGATCTACAACATTCCTCTTCATCAGATTTTTTTCTGGAACACTTGTAAGTTATCCAAATTACGAGATTTTGCGATATTCTGAATGCAGACATGCTATGCAGCCGTAGAATTAAGAAGTAAATATTTGTGTTGTCCTGCGTGGAAAACCCTTCTAGAATGAGATGGGGCATGTCATCCTTCCCCACTCAATCACAGGACACCCTTGTCACGCCTTCAGCTGGCCACGAGAAGTTGTTGATCATATGATATGCTCCTCGTAGATAAGTGTCTTTGTGTATGTGTTCTCTAAGCTGTTAAGTTGATTCCTCATTTTCTGTACCAGTAGAACTGTGTTTGCAGTTTAGTCATCGCCTCCTAGCATCATCATCATTCTGGAACAGGGAATGGATGTGGCATATGTTTTGCCTATAAAGTCTAACCTGAGCCTCATCTGGTGGTCGTCATCCATGCCTCTACTTTGAATTCATTCTCGTCTTCCATCCATAAGTCATAACTACATGCCTTGATTTTTTTTTTTAAGTACGATTTCATTGAAGGGCGCCCAAACGGGGGACGAGGCCCAGAACAACAACACAACAAAAGAAACTATAGCCTCAAGCTATCTACAAGAGACAAAAGAGTCTCCAAAGATTTAAAGTTTGACCCCTGAACCCAAAGGAATAAAGAACTAAGAACGCAGAATCTAAACGCCCCTCAAGGTGATTCCACCCTTCAAAGGACCTCCTATTCCTTTCTCTCCAAATGGCCAACCAAAGACAAGAGGGGCAGTCCTCCAAGCATCTCTAATTTGGGGTCTCACTGTGCACCCTCCCCAAGCCTCAATCAAGCTCAAAGAAGATGCTGGCAAAACCCACTAGATCCTGAAAATAGCAAGCAGAATGTTCCATCCATCTCTAGCTCTGGGATAATGTAACAGGAGATGATCCACCGACTCCTGATCTTACACATACAATACCAATTGACTATAATCTGATTCATCCTCCGATTTTCAATCGTCAAGCTCCTCTCCCAAGACAGCTGTCCACCCAAAAAGGCCGCCTTCAGAGTGGGCCTTGGAGTGCCAAATTCCTTTTCATGGAAAGGAAGTCCCCTGAACCTCCAACAGACAGCAATAGAAGGACCGCACCTCAAATCACCCGTGCCTCAAACCCGACCAATGCCACTCATCCATGCCCACATCAACAACTGTCTGGCTATAAATCAAGGGCAAGAACCCCACCATATCCTCGACCTCCCAATCGTGCAAAAGCCTTTCAAACTGCATGTCCCAAGTCAATCTCTTGCCATCAAGAAAATAGCAATGAGCGACCATTGCATGCCTATCTCTTGCAAACCTAGCCAACCTAGGAAACAACCTCTCTAGAGGTCTCTCGCCACACCATAAACCCTCCCAGAAGCTCACAAGGTGCCTGTCCCTCACCTTGAAGCGAATATGCTTGGATAACCACATGAATTTGCATCTCCTCGAAGTTCACAGCCTTGAGTCAACCTTTCACTTTGGGTTGCTTTGCCTAATCTTCTCACCTCCTCCAGCTGATAAAGTTGTAGTTACTCCTTGCGATCAATGCTTACACGGCCTTATCCCTGTGTTCAAATAGTGCACCTGGGGGTTCTTCTTTCCTCTGTTTAATTATTCTTGTACTCTTGTGCCACTGCACTCAGCATCTTCATGGCACTTGTGCCCCTCGTTCTCATGGTTAAATAAGGACAAGATATCCTTCTTACCCTTCTTTTTTATGAGTGCACTTTGCACCTTACTTTAAGGGCAGCTATATGCCAAGCGTGGCTGTTGCACAAGATATACCTCATGTCGCCTTGTCCAATTCACTTCACTTTGTCCTCTCGGTTTGCTTGAACTGCCTCCTGTAGTCCTTGCTCCTTTAATAATAATGTCCTGTAATCATTGCTTCCTTAATCATCCACTTTCTTGGGTGTACTTGTCTTCTTTTGCTTTCAGTCTCCCCCGTTGTTCACATGCTTCCTCATTAAAAACTTTGCTTCGGAAGCATCAAGTCGATCCAATTTTTCCATAACTTATGTTAAGTTATGGGGCTTTTATCTTCTCAATTTCGTGGCAACCTAAGGTTGTAGCCCATTAACAAAGAAGAAAAGGTGTTGCATTTTTACCATCTCTAACACTAGGATTGAGTATTATTTCATGCAATTCCTGATGGACCCTCCGTATTTTTAGATAATGGTCAAGTCTTCCACAATCTTTGGGTAGAACTACCTGTTAAGCTCTTTCTTAAAGTCATCCTCCATAGTTACTGTGTATTCATCCCTCGCCTACATACTCACTCACCCGCACCCCTTATCCTATCATACAGCTTGGGCTCAGGCTACTCTTCTTCCCTGCCTGAAGCATGATGTCCCTAACCTTGGTTTGCTCCTTTTATAGGCAATATGCTTGTCCTGCAAATCAGTAACTTGCTCTTACAATTCCCCTTCCGTTTACTTTCTTCTAGAGAAGGTTTCAATCCTCTTGAAGGTAAAGTTGTCAATCCCCTCGAGCTTGTCCTTAAGGGTCACACATAAGCAGTCATGCTAGTTGCATCCCTCTTCACAGCTAACTTATCAATGATCTTGGACGGATGACCCTTTATGTCGTACTCAAATGTGGCAATCTCTTGCCGTTCCAAAGTTTTCTTTACCTCAATGAACTTAGCCCTCAGGCTTGGCTTTAACCCCTTCTTGGCTCAAGGAAGGGCGAGATAGATTTCACTCCCTCATCTTCAGATGTTGCGTGCTGACTCCCTTAATCTCGACAAAATTTCCCTATACTGCAAGCCTTGCTCTAATACCCACTCTTTTTTGGTTCTATGCTATCCTTGCTGTGCAGCTATAGTTATAAAGCCGCAAGACCCACCAAGGCGCCAAGGTCCCTTGGAGCCTAGATACAAGGCGGACCGCGAGCCAGAGTGAAGCAAGAACACTTCATATATAACATGCTAATAAATCATCAAGCATTGGAATATTCCAAATTCCAACAATGGAGTAATTAAAGTAGCATCAAAATATTAATATTCCATAGTCTGTATTCCAAAAACCATATCAACAATGTAAAAGAAAAAAACTATCATCCACATTCCGTAGAATTTTGTTGGTAAGTCCATATTCCATATAATTAATACATCCTAAAACAAGAAGTGAACTTAGATAAATAAAAGAAAAGAAAAAGAAAGAAGTGATAAATCGAATAAGAATGGAACATAAAGCAGTGAATATCCCAGCATAAATTTTCACCCATTTTTACAACCAAGCAATCCTAAAGCTCTTAAAGATCATCCACTTCACCAAACATGAGATCATTATCTTCCTCATTATGAGATTTATTACCCTTGTTATCTTCCTCTTCTGTCTCCTCTTCCTTATTTTGTTCTAAAGATGAGGATGAAGCCATTGTCCTTTTTGGAGTTGATCTTGATCTATAATGGTGGATACCCTCCCCAACTCCAGCAGCACTAGCAACAACACCCTATGTCAAAGAATTATCATCAAACACAAATCATCTTTTGCGTCTAGATCTGAATCTCTATCAATTTCTCCAATCGACACTCATTGCTCCCATCAATATCTTAATAGTGTCACGCTGTTGTATTGATGCTTTAGTGCCATGTTATACTTGACGAACACTATCATTCAAACAAGATTGTGATACCCTGTTTCTCTTCTTGAAATGAAGTTGCTACAATTCAAATATCAGTAATAAGCATCATAATAAAACCTTGAAGATTTTCAATTCAACTTCTACTTTTCCATTAAAAAATTATAAAGAGCATACCGCTCAAGTGTGCTCTTTCTAATTTGCAAATAATAGGGAGGCATAATTGTAATCTAATATCTTACATGTTTGAAAACACTCCAATTTCATTCACAATTGGATGCATTGCTTGTGAGGTTAAGAATTTTAACAACAATCTCTCGCAAATTTGAATTGAAGAACCATATGAAGCCCATGAGAATTGTTAATTATAACTTATTAGCACGAAATATGTAATTTTTTTAATCAAACTAGAAAATAATTAATTTGTTAATTTACTTGGTGCCCTGGTACAACTTTGTCTAATAGCCATTGCCATCCCAAGAAACTTGGCTTTCTAATATATTATAAACTCCACAATAATTTTATCTTTTCTTTTTATAAGTAAGATTTTGTTAAAGGGCGTTCAAAAGGGGAGCACAACCCAAGAAAAAGCAAGACCAAGAGGGTTTGCTATACAATCAATGTATCCACAAAAGACACTATATCCCTCATTGATTTACAATTCCAACCCCCCAAAAAATAAAGTATAAAGAATGGAGAACTTAAGCAACCATGTTGGAACCTTGACTCCATAAAAAAACTGCTTGTTCCGCTCACGCCACAACCCCCACCATAAACAAAGGGTTGCTACCCTCCAAGAATCTAGGACTTTCCTCCTTACTGCACACCCTCTCCAAACCTCAAGCATGCTCTGCGGGGACTCTAGCATAACCCAATGGATGCCAAAACGGGCAAAGAGCATAGCCCAACTGTGTTGAGCTACCAGGCAATGCAAGAGAAGATGACTATCTGACTCTTCATCTATCTTGCACATACAACACCAATTGACAATAATCTGACGCTGCCTTCTCGGATATCAATAATCAAAAGCCTCCCTAAGGCCACTCTCCAACCAAAAAAGGCCACCTTGAGCAGTGCCTTGGTGCGCCACACAACTTTCCAACAGAAAGAAGGCCCTCGAACAACCATCACACTCCTATAGAAAGATTGCGTCTCGAAAATCCCATGACTAGACTACATCCAGCACCAAGTATCGGGCACCACTCCTCCCACCTCCTCACGGTACAACATGGCTAAAAGCTTGCCAATATCTGTCACTTTTAATCTTGGAAAGGTCTCACAAACTAAATGTCCCAAACCGGCCTCCCACTATCAAGGTGATAGCAGTCGGCCACCAACACCTCCTTGTCCACAACTATCCGATAGAGGCTCGGATAAGTGGATGCTAGCGAGCAATAGCCACACTACACATCCTTCCAAAAACTGGCCCCCTCCCGCTCCTCACCCTAAAGTGAATTTGTTTGGAAAGTTCATCCCACCCTTTCCAAATGGCCTTCCAAACACCCACCCTGGCTGGCTGTCACACCTCTAAAGATGTGACTAATACACACTCTTTAAGAATTGTTGGAGAATATATTATTTATTGAATTGATATTGCATATTGTGAACAATACATAAAAGCCTATTTATAGGCACATAATCTTGTCCTAGATGGTTTAGGAAATGATATAAGAAATCCTAATTCTAGATGGTTTATGAAAGGGTATAAGAAATCCTAGGTGGTTTAGGATAAAACCAAAATAGTAAGTAAGGAACATAATATTAAATATATTATCTAATAGCCCTCAAACTCAAGGTGGGTTATATGAAACCAACTTGAGTTTGGAGCAAAATCTTGAATGTATGTGGCTTGACGAAAGCCAAGCAATCTGGATCTTTTCGGTGAAGACGGCAAAGAAAAGACGATAACGACATGGCCCAACCCACGACAACAATCATTCGATCCAGTCTAGAACAAATAACAATAGAGCAATTGATTCACGATCGATTCACGGTGGCAAATGAAGATCTCGTTAAAGAAAAGTGCCATGCCAAAAAAAGGGCAAAAAATTCTTCGGAGAACAAAACTCCTGAAGAGCAAATCGACGGACAACAACAGTCTCGTTGCAAGAAGACAGTTTTTTCGTGGCTCACCGTGGACTGGTGATGATGCGTGCGGTGTTGGAGACGTCGTGCGAAACTAGCCGAAAAACATACACCAAAACTGGCGGATGGGGGTCTTGGACATAGCCGCTGAGGAAGAGCTAGATAGTTGGTGGCTGTGAAACGCAGATGGAAACTTTTATATATGTATAAATATAAGGTGGAAGCTATTTTCTATGATTGACCGGGACCGCCAGGGATGAAGCTGATGGTGTCGTCCCCAGCGGTGAGGGCGATGGACAATGAAGACTACCAGGAATTGGTAGACTCTGATTCTATGTTGGAAATAAGGAAAGAGAATTGTATTTATTGAATTGATATTGCATATTGTGAACAATACATAAAGGCCTATTTATAGCGCATAATCTTGTCCTAGATGGTTTAGGAAAGGATATAAGAAATCTCAAAACTATTTAATCATTCAGATTAGTGCCTCAAAACTTTAGTCGATATGAGAGTGTTGAATGGATAAGCTACGTGATTACTATATTGTACTTTTTAGGTAAGGATTATATTGATGTTAAACCCAAAATGCCGGGAATTTTGGTGTCATTATAAAGAAGTGCACTAATCCGCTATCATTTATAAGATTTTTTAAAGGGGTCATTAATCAAGGGGAGCCAAAGAATTGTTTAAATACACTCATTCATTTCTAATAAATTTTTTATTACAATTTAATATTATCTGCGAATACAATTCATGTATGCTATTGTTTGAATTTCTTAATAGTTTGTTTGCTTATATAAATTTAGCGATTTGAAAAAATATGACATGGGTCCATGATAAGGCTAAGAGTAATGTTGTAAATAGGAATCTATGTCACACTCGCGAGACTTGCCTCTGAACATACATTTATGTGAGTGGAAGTAGATCATGTATCTAAAGGAACTGCAAATATTCTTTCACCAAACATCCGTTATTTCTTAAAGGTACATATATGAGTTCCATGTGACGATGGACTTCCATCTTCATGAAGCTACATCAAACAAACCCTAAATTTCCGAACGGGCATTTTTTATAATTTTCATTCTAATTCTCATTGTTCTAGAAAAAAGAACTACTCTAATCATTAGAACTGTCCGATCACATTCCTGCTATCCCTCCTATTATTTTGTCATTATTTTGTCATATTTAGAGTATGTAGTATTCCACATTGCATTTCCTGTTCCTATTTGGCATACCATAAAGACCTATATCATAGGTAACGCTGGTGGTATATACAACACTAGATTAACTACCTCCACTACTGCAGGATTAAGACTTAATTACCTATTTTTCTAAGACGAATTAGTAAATGGGTGGCAGACTAGGGTTTTTAGAGATCAATTTTAGCTTTGTTGATCATCTGCACGGTGTTATTCATTATGGCATTGTTCCAGTACCTAATTTCCATAAAATTTGGAAACCTGAGCCTCCTATAATAAATAGGAACATCTCCTAATAAGAAGTATGCTAATAAATAGGAACATCTAATAAGGAACTTTTCCTAATAAATAGGAACATCTCCTAATAAGAAATATGCTTGAAAGTTGGGCTCACTGTGTTTATTGTGTCAAATGGTGTAGATTTTTTTGGGAAAAGATTACAAAGGAGTCCTACTTTTCCTTCTTTAAGACCATCAAGTCCTATCAAAAAACAAATCTACTAATATATTTATTCATTGACAAGACTTGATGGTCTTATACAAGGAAAAGTAGATTCCTTTGTAATTTTCCCCTTGTTTTTCTTTTGCCTTCTCTCTCGGGGATTTTGGGCCTTAATTTGTGGCTTCACAAGAACTTACACGCTTCATATTCAGCTCATTTGACAGTGTTAATATTCTCTTTTCTTTGTAAATTGGCATATAAAGAATAGAATTAGTTCTGTTGCATAATATTTTTTTTGTAGTCTCCTGAAAGTTCTGTTTATATTGTCACCAGTTTACAGTCTGGCATTTTTTTTCCCTCCATCTGAATGTAACTGTGTTACTTTGATGTTCAGGCGGCTGAGATACTTGCAAAGGAAGGAATCAGCGCTGAGGTATTAGTAATAATTAATTTATATATATATATATATTTGGGGAAATTTCTCTGACCCCCTCAAGAAAGCGAAAATACACTGTATTCCCTTGTGTTTTGAAACAACGTGTATGTTTGAATTACACTTTCCCCCTTGCTGTGACAGTCAAATGGTTTGACTATCTAAAATGGATGACAGCAACATCCAAACAATTCAAAATGTCTATTTTGCCCTTCAAAGAAGTGAAAAGGCAAAACAGGTCTAAAACATTCTACTATAAGACAAAATTGCCATCATTTGAAAGACTACTTTGCCCCTAAGTTGACCAACCATAATATATGTATATTCAAGAAACCCTCAAATACGTTTGGTTAAGAGAACTCACAGTGAAGAGAAGAAATGTAAGGCCATGTTTGGTTTTCTTGACTTCCATTAAAAATGGAAAATGTATTGATGCTTTTGAAAATGTTGTACTATCGGGCGGTGAAGCATTTTAGCAACGAGGTTAGCTTCTTCTGTTGATCCCCGCTGATGGGTGGAGCTTCCATCGATTTTGGGTGTTACTTGATTCTCTCTCTAAATCGTCATCGGGCCATTCTCAAATTTCCATCACCCATCATCTCAAATGGCCTGATGACACAAAACACAATGGGTTACACGATTATAACTTGATTTATTAAATAGGTCCAATCGAGTTAAACGAGTTGAGTCTCAAAATACGAATACGTCACGATTAAGTAAACGGTTGACACGATTATGACACAAACACCACTAAGTTCAACTCAAAACTACTAACTTTGTGTCATGTTCACTTATGTTGAATTTTGCCACACCTAAACAATAGCTACATTAGATACATGACATATGGTGGCGATGGTGGTAGGTGTGATGACGAGGGTAGGTGGAGGTCATAGCAATGAGATGGTGTATAGGTTTAGGGTTTTAAGAATTTGGGCGCACATGTATATATCTGTGTGTGTTTTGTTCGTTCACTGTTGATATATATGTTGACTTTGATTCTTTTTGTTCTTTAGAAAAATAAAATGGTAGGGCAAGAAATATGGTTTTTTTCCATGGGTCAGTTAGTCTTTGTACATTTCAATTGACTTGTCAACGAAAATTATATTAAATAACATTATTTAAATGTGAGGGTTAAATTGTAATTTAATAACTTCTGTTAACACCGTCAGCCGACAAGCTCCAACAGTGGAGGTTAATGTAATTTTTCGAAAACACAAGGGAGGTACTTGTATTTTTGCTAAACAGGGGAGGTTAGTGTAATTTTCCCTATGTTTTTTTATATTG
This sequence comes from Cornus controversa, assembly GCA_026545225.1. NCBI lineage: Eukaryota > Viridiplantae > Streptophyta > Magnoliopsida > Cornales > Cornaceae > Cornus > Cornus controversa. The sequence goes on along the minus strand of CM048846.1, from coordinate 81,097,129 downwards.
GAGAACTCACAAGCAGTTTGACTCAGTTCTGAAGATGGCAATGTCTGATCCTTCCTCTTCAGGTTATAAATTTGCGCTCAATTAGGCCACTAGATAGACCCGCAATCAACGCTTCAGTCAGAAAAACTAATAGACTGGTAACAGTTGAAGAAGGGTTCCCTCAGCATGGTGTTGGCGCTGAAATCTGGTTTATATCCTTCCCATTCAATTACCTTATACTGATATCCACACAATTCTTTTATGTTGTGGGTCGCAACTATTTGTCTAGAATGTACTATGTTTTCTTACATGCTGCTGCTTCTAACAGTGCATCGGTTGTTGAAGAGAGCTTTGGCTATCTTGATTCTCCTGTGGAGAGGATTTCTGGTGCTGATGTTCCGATGCCATATGCTTCTAATCTCGAGAGGATGGCTGTTCCACAGGTTAATTCTTTTCTGATGTTTTCGTTTGATCTTTATTCCAAACTCTAGTGCTTTCATGCGTATTGTTACCAATTTTGATATGTTACCACTAATTATGGCTAGAGAAGCAATAACTATATGGTAGTTCAAATTGTATGAACTGGTCACTTGAGTTTCTTGGTTATAAATCGTACAGGTGGAAGATATTGTCCGAGCGGCTAAGAGAGCATGTTACAGATCTCTACCAATGGCTGCAACTGCTTAAATTCATCAGAAACCCTAGCCTTTCTGAATTCAGGTTGTCTATCTGAGATGTATTCAGTAAATTTTTTGTTTTGAAGTTTTTACATGTCGATGATGCCTTTTGAAGTTGTTCCATGGCGATGCTGAGTTCATTTTTAGTAGTCTTCCAGGTTATTGCTGATTTAGGTGTGTGAATGAGTTATTTCTGGAAATTTGAGTGTATGATTTGCCTGCCTGTTACAATTTGGGTGAAACCATAATAAGAAACACATGAGGTCGACCTCATGGGACTTGTCAGGAGCTCTCCTTTAGATTAGTACATTTTGAGCTTTAAAATTAGTGCGCACGTTATATTGTCACATTGTTCTTGTTAAAATGGGCACTGTAAAAATTAGCACAAAATATCTTATAATTTTGCCACTCAGAGATGCCACTTTAATTTTGTCAAATTAAGTCGAAAGATCTATTTGATACGAATTTGGCTGAAACATACCTATTTGCTTGGAATTTTTAAAAATTTACAATCTATTTTATTCTTTAGTTTCATTTCTGGTTTTTATAAATCTCATACGCTTGCATACTGGTTTGCACAATCCTCGTATAAGTCTCTTATTGAGCTCGACCTCCAACAAGTTAAAGTGTACTCGGCTCGGCTTGTTTATAGCATTAGTTGACTACTTAGAGTCCCTTCTGATTGGTTAATCTCTGGTGACGAAAATCAACTGACAAGGGCTTAGAAGTAACAAAACCTGAGTATCTCAAATCTTCAATATTGGTAGTTCATTTTTTCCTTGTATCTGTCTCCATTTGATCTCTTAGATTTGTCTTCACTAACCGATATCTTCTAATCCTTGTCACACACTCTCTCTATTTTGATGTTGTTTACGTTCAATTGATTGCACCAAACATTTGTAATCTACATCAGTTGGAGTGTATCTAAGCTAACCAACCAACACCAATGACACCAGTGCTGAATAAAATAAAATCATAAACTGAAATACCGAACAGATGGTTTAGAAAGAGTAAAACATGTTGGAAGAAGCAGCCTCAAAAATTGAGTTAGGAAGTGACCATTCAGTAGCTATAGACTGGAGCATTGGGGCATTTACAAAATTTGAAGTCAGTCTATTTCTAATGGAGTTAAGAATTTTTTCATTTGTGATAGTGTGAGACAAGCTTGAGTTTTAGAACACTCTAGCATTCCTTTCCTTCCACAAGTGATGTCTAGCTAAAGTCAATTTGAATAGGATAGACTTGCTAGATTTGGATTTAGAGTCAGAAGAGTCCCATATAAGGAAGTCAACCCATGAAAATGAAGAAGGGCTTTGGAATCCACATTTCTGTTGAAAGAAATCCCAAACCATGGAGGAGCAAGGGCATTTGAAAAAGAGATGTTCAATTGCACTCTGCATCCCCATAACACAAGATACATATATTAGGCTGATTAAGGAATTTGAGAGTATAACGATCTTTAGTGGGGTGATTCAAATGGGCTGCAATCCATAGTATGAAGCAGTGTTTGGGAACTGTTTTTTTGAACCACACCAAGGATTGCCAAGCAACTGAAGAGATGGAAGGGGAAACAGTAGAGACAATAAGAGAGAGAGAGAGAGCGAGAGAGAGAGATTACCATTAGGAGAAGGTTTCCAGCAGATGGAATCCTCTTGGTTTGGGCAATGAATAGGAAGGGAAGAAATGTTTATGTGATTTGAGAGCAAAGGCCTAAGGATTCAAGGAATAGCCCACTGCTCACCATTAATGATGGTTGAAACCTAAGAAGTACGGAAATGAATACGGGACACGAATACGATAGACACGGTGACATGACAAATCCTAAAAAATTAGGACATGGATACGATGGGGATACGGTAAATAATAAATTTATATTTATGTATAATATATGATGTTGTACTTCAAAAAATTAAAAGTAATATTATTTTTCATCAATCTAATAAAGAAAAAAATTCACAAATCATAAGTCACAAGTACACACTTGAATTTACTCCACAATAACAATAATTATAAGAGAACCATGTCACAAAGTCATAAAATCAAATCAAAACGAGACATTAGAATAAAAACTTGTCTTATCATTTAATCATCACTCCATCTTACTCCAAATACAAAAACATCATCACAACGATGTTAAGGTACATGCTTTAATGCAGATGTTGTTTTATTAAACAAGCGCAGTTCAAATAATGATGTTGCGATGGGCAAATGGCAATTGAAAAGAAAACATAGAGTAAGAATGAGTGCTTTTGTGAGAAGTTAGCAGTTGCATTAATGGAGGATGGAAATAGAAATAATTGTGTAAGATAGGTTGGGTGATGAAGAAGCCCTCCTTTGCAAATAGTGTAGGAGGAGGAGGATTCAACCTGCCTAGATTGTGGTTCTCTTACAATTTTTAACATACCGAGTGATAAAGGACTAAGCAATGCTTCTAAGTTGGAGAATTTTTCTCCAAACTCCAAGATCTGTTGCAAGGAATTGTAATATCCCAGAAGCTTCTGTTCTGCACCAAGTAATGCTAGCTTAGTCCATTTAGTCCTAATGTTCAGCTCAGAATCATAAAAATAGTGCCTTATATGTTTGATGACAGAGACTTTGTTGAGAATGCTGAGCTTTGGAATTCCTAATGCACCACATTCTCTAGGTTACAAACAGTATCCCACCCAATTCTAGCACCAGTGGGGCTCTTTTAGCTCACAACCAGTCCACAATGTTCTGTTTTTCTCAACACCAAAAACAAACATCAGCACTGTTATTATTTGCGTATGTCTGCGTGCTTGTATATGTGTGTGTGTGTGTGTGAGAGAGAGAGAGAGAGAGAGAGAGAGAGAGAGAGATCTTAAGTTCTTTTATTCATTCTTCCTACCAGTCAGACAATATTACATTATATAGGTGCTGAGAATTGTTGAAAATGCAACAGATATAACACTATTTATGATATATCACTCTAATCATGGTAAGGCCTGGGAGATGGAGGCATCCTTGGTGGAGGTGGAGGCAAACGGGAAGGTCGGCCTCTCTGCTCATTCAAGTGCAAATCCTCCATATATAAACCTGCATATATATATATATATATATATATATATATAACAAAAAAAGAGTAAAAACTTTTTGTTTCTTCTCATCCTTTAGAGAAGGCAAAGGATATATATATATATATACAAACAGAAACTTCTATGTACATGTGAATTACTTAGTAGGCTTAAGAGCAATGTCGGCAAATGATTGTTGAATAATAAGAACATTATGAATACTCACAGAGTAGTTCTTAATTAATTTATATACTCTCGACAGCAAATGCATTATGAATACTATTCTGTTTTTGTTTTGAATTTTTGTGCAACACTTGTACATAGTTAAACATGTTTTCTGTTTTTCTCGACAACAAAAACAAAACATTAGCACTGGTTATGCTTTTTTCGTAAACGAAAGCACGAAGAAAACGATCCCTTAAATACCTATACATTTGTGTGTATGAGAGAGAGATTCATTACACGTCTCTTGAGTTCTTTTATTCATTCTTCCTTACACTACTATACTATATAGGTGCAACTGATAATTGTTGAAAATGCAACACATACAACAGAATTCATGATACATTACCCTAGTCGAGCTAAGGCCTGGAAGATTGAAACATCTTTGGTGCAGGTGGTGGCGAACGGGAAGGTCGGCGATAGATCGTCCGATCTGCATATATATATATATATATATACACACATATAATATGAGCAAAATATAAATAACAAAAAGAGAAAAAACTTTTTGTTTCCCCTCACCCTTTAGAACATACGAATACTACCTGATCTAAAGTCCACCTCATAGAGTAGTAGTACTATATATAGTAATCTGTATATAACATAGCCTTGTATCAACCATGCATGGACAGACACAGGCTTCAGGCCGATTAATATTTACTACAATTGATGTTTTCTGAGAAAAAATAGCAGAAAATGAACTTTACTTGCCTTCATCCAAAGCGTTTGAGATAAGTATGAAGTAGAGGGCGAGAATAGCAAAAAGGAGAAAATGTTTGTTCACTTTGACCGCCATATTATATATTTGCAGATGTGTAAGTAGAGAAAGAGATGTTAACTGTATATATATATATACAAGTGCATGCCCCTCCTCTCTTGCAATTTCAATGCTATATATATATATATATATATATATATATATATATATATATATATAATCGCTTTTCAATATTCCTCTCACTTTTCTAGTTCAAACCAGTGAGATTAAAAAGCTGGTCCGAAGACTTGATGGAGTGCTCTCAGTTTAATTCCTGTCTGATATAATATTTTTCTTGGTATTCCATTGCTACATCTTAGTTTGACAAGCAAACCGATTTAAACGGCTGAGTCACTTTTAAATCACCAAAATGCACTCAATAGTCAACACTTCACTCTCAGAAAGCAACCACGTTGACCACCCCACTAACAGCAGCACCAAGACATGGCCTGTCAGTAGCCAAAGCTAACCCAACCTAACCCATGGCTATGAACTTTGAATTTCACCAACCCATTGTCTCTGAAGTCAAAGTCATGGCCAACCCACCCATTGATGTATCTGGGTCAACCCACTCATACATGAAAGGTGAAATGTAGTGAAAAACCCACTTTGATTAGCCAATTTTCCCAGAAGAGGTCATAGCAAATGAGAAGGGTTACTCGCTGGGACGCCAACCTCTCCCTAACCAAACCATGCAAAAAAACTCTCCAATCGAAGAGAAGGATTGATTATGTACAAATTGATCAATCAACTCCACTTATTGACAATTTTCCACTCAAGCTAAGCAATGGCCAAGAAACTACCATAGAAATTGTTTACAACTCTGGAAACCCCAGCTTGCAACTCTTGTCACAACTATGGCCACTCATCAATGCAATGCTCATCCATCCCTCCACCACTGACATGCCCAGCTCAGTCCATCCTCTCCCAAGAGAAGGAATGGACTTTAATCACCTGAAAGTCCTAATCCTCCTCCCCTCAAAGCAAAACACCAATTGACTTGCTCCCAATTCAAACCCATGCTCTTCCCACTTCTCATCCCAATGCAAATTCAAACCACAAGAAGCTAGCTTGTTTGTTCCCCTTATGTTGAAACGCTCCACTCTCCTCCTCCTAAATCCCAACTATGTACCTCCAGGCCGGCTGGAGCCTTTGATGACTTAGGCGGTAGTCTAAGGCCCTAGCCAATAGAAGGCCTCCAAAAACTATTTTTTCTTTATATTCTAAAACTTCCTAAAATTTTTTAATCTACTATTATTAGACTTAATTTTTTTTCCTTTTATTATTAGACCCCAATCAATTTGGCAGTTTCCTAAAAACAATTCTCTCCTCATTGTCCGAAATATTGTGTTTAATATATACTAACTCTTAATTCTTTAATGCTCATTACACTAATCGATAACTTTAAAAAGTCAAAAATTGTAAAACTTTCCATCTATTAATTTTATCTTTTTTTCCCTAACTCTACACTTTTTTTTTTTTACTTTTTTCTTCCTCTGTCATTGCAACCTTTGTCTTTTCTATTCTCTCATAGACTCCAATCACCATTTCTCTCCTCTAGCTTTCTCCACTCATTACAATCATAAATTTATTGGAAGATTTCAAGCTATTAACTACAAAATAATTGAAATTTTTTTGGAGCATTACATCGAATTTTTCTAACATCAGGTTCTATTGTTCTTTAACTTAAATGATTTTGTTGTCTTATTATTTTTTGTTATCATAAAATTGTATATTTTGTTTGTAATCATTGTTGTTTATATTGTTGGCTATCAGAATATGTCTACTAGAAAGAATGAATCAGGATATGAAAAACTTAAAAAGAAAAGATGAATAGATAAACTAACTCAATCTCAAAAAAGAGCTCTTGATAAATTTTTAACCCAAATAATCAAACAACAAAAAATTTAGGTTAAAATTCTACAAAAGAATAATATATTAAATATTAAAAGGCCACTTTTATAATTTTTGCAAAACTTGAATACAAGAATCTAATTAGTAAAATTGCATCTCAAAAAGCAAGAAGAATAATTTTTAAATAAGCATTATTAATTATTATTTAATTTTAATATATTAAATATTAAAAGGCCACTTTTATAATTTTCACCTGAAGCTTCAAATTATGTTGAACCTTCCCTGTGTACCTCCAACCCTCCCATCCATCATTCTAACCTTTTTCCTTTGATAACCTTACATTCAGTTGACCCTATCAAACTCACAATTGACCTCTCCCCTTTTAATCTAAAGAACCTTTCACAACTCCGAGTGGGAAAAGAGCTAATTCCCACTATAAACAAATTTGCTCCCTTTGTTGAAATGAAAAAAAACATATCGGACACAAAAAATGAAGGTAAGCTCCATTCCAATCCCAATGGAGCTGATGTGATCCCCTCTAAAGCAGAGGAAAATGTGGAGGATTATGATCACCAGTCTTCTAGCTTTGAGCATAAAATACCATCTCTGCTCAAAGAAAAACAAGAAATATAATAAGTTCAAAGAAAAGAAACAACCACTGCACTCCCTCAAAAGGTTTAGGGATATGGTTTATGTGAGCAAATCCCTCTCCAAATGATCATCTCAACTTGGAATATTAGGGGTCCCAATTCCCCTATCAAGCAACTAGAAATAAATAAATTTGTCCTAGTCCTTTTGAAAACTAAAGTCCAAGAAGTCAATTCAGTCGAAATCTTTAACCATATTGTGATGTTGTGGCCCGAATAATGCTCAAATCGAAGCATGGATTGTTCGAAGCACAAACTGACTTCAATCAATGACTCCGGTAGAGTTAAATTGAAGTGAGGGATAACTTCGATCGATGACTCCAGAAAAGGTTCGATCAAAGTGATATATTGATCGAAGTGAGGGGTAACTTTGATCGACGAAAATAAAAAAATAGTATTCTTTTGTAACCCGCTATATAATGGCGTTTAGGGCTTAGATTGAAAAGAAAGAACTTTGTGGCTGTAGAAAGAATGTGTTAGAGAGAGAGAGAGAGAGGGGGGGGGGGGGGGAGAGAGGGGGAGAGAAGGTTTAGGCTGAAAATTGTAATCTCATAATTTTTGTATAGTGAAACCTTTTGCCATATCTTCACTGTATACGTAGGCATATCGCTGAACTACATAATCTTTGTGTGATTTATGTTTACAATTTTTGTCAATTTCTTGATTGTGTGTTTGGTTCGTAGTATTTGTCACAACACTGGTATCAGAGCTTTCAGTTCGAAACTGGGATGACGATCAACTTTCTGTAAATTAAGAAGTTTAACGACATGAACGATTTCAACTTGGTTAGGATGCAAGCTTTGTTGGTTCAACATGGGTTATTTAATGTGCTGAAGGGAAATGATGCACTGCTAGAAAAGATCAAGGACAAAGATGAGGTTATGGATAAAGCATACCAGTGCAATTATGTTGTGCTTAAGTAATGAAGTTTTGCGTGAAGTTTTTAGGGAGACTATGCTAGAAAGGCTGTGAAACAAGTTAAAATCCAGGTATATTAAAAAATCTCTTGCAAATTGCCTATATCTTAAGAAGCAGTTGTTCACTCTTCAGATGCACTAAGGTTCGTTTCTAAAAAACCATCTTAATGAGGTAAACATTATCATGATGGATTTGAATAGTATTGATATTAATATAGAGGATGAAGATTAGACTATTATTCTGTTGTATTCTTTATCATCCCTGTATGAGAACTTTGTTGATACGATGATGTATGACAAAGCTGCGTTGTCAATTGAAGACGTGAAAACATGTTTTAATTCCAAGGAGTTGCAGAGGATGGTATTTGAAGGCAATAGAAAAAGGTTCAGCAAAGGGTTATGTTGTTATAAGGAGAACGAAACAAAAGGGAGGGTCTAAGCCGGGTTAAAAATATATAGGTTGTGGTGGCTAAATGTTTCAGGAAAAAAATTTGCTCTTGTTAGCAAGGATGTGACCTTACATGAGTCTACGATGATCACTTCATAGAAGGAGATAATTGATTTAATGAGAGCTTAGGGTGTCAATGAGCAGGTGGAACTACCAAAGGTTCAGTTAAAGGATCGATGTTTCTAATCAGTCAATTGAGTACGTAGCAGGTGTAATATCTGGTTGAGGGGGAAGATGTATAGTTACAACAGTACAGTGCGGCTAGAGACAGATTGCAGAGTGAGAATAGACCACCTCAGAGGTATGCACATGTTGATTTGGTTGTTTATGCACCTAGTGTGGAAGATAGTGTTAATGAGCAGGTTTCGTGTACCTATCATAAGGCCATCATGGGTGAAAAATCAACACAGTGGTCTACTGCCATGAGTGAGGAATTGAATCTCTTCATAAGAACCAGACTTGTTAGCTAGTTGAGAAGCCTAAGGACCAGAAGATTGTGGGGGTATAAATGAGTCTTCAAGAAGAAGAGGAAAGCATTCCAGGAGTGGAAAATGCAAGATTCAAGGCATGTTTGGTGGCAAAAATCTATACACAGAGAAGGATTGGACTTTTCCTGTGGTGAAGCATAGTTCAATTAGGGTGTTACTTGCTTTGTATGACTTGGAAAATGAGCAGCTTGATGTCAAGACTACATTTTTGTATGGTGAGTTGAAAAACTAAATTTTTATGCATTAATGTGAGGGGTTTGAGATTTTGGAAAAGGAAGACTATGTTTGCCTACGAAGAAGTTATTGTATGGGCTAAAATAATCTCCTAGACAGTGTGGTACAAGCGATTTGACACCTTTATGGTTATGAGTGTCTACTGTATAAGTGAGTTTGATAGTTGTGTGTATCACAAGAGGCTCTTAGATGGTTCATTTTTTTACTAGTTGCTCTATGTTAATGACATGTTGATAGCTTGCACAAACATGTCAGAAATCAACATGTTCGAGGCTCAACTTAGGGGTAAATTTGAGATGAAAGTTCTAAGTGTTGTTAAAAGGATTTGTTTGGGGTATGGAGATTTACATGGATAGAGGAGTGGAAAAATTGTATTTGTTATAGAGGAAATACATTGAAATGATGTTGAAATGCTTCGGTATACAAGTATCAAAGCCCATGACTATTTCATTGGCAGCCCATTTCAGACTTTGGACATAAATTGTCACCACACACCGAAGAGGAGGTGGAACACATGTCTCGTGTTCCTTATGCTAGTGGAGTTGTTAGCATCACGTGTGCTATGGTGTGCACTAGGCTAAACATTTCGCATGATGTTAGTGTAATGAGCAGATACATGAATAGACCCGGGAAAGTCCATTGGCAAGTTGTGAAATAGATATTGCGATGCTTGCAAGGCACTGCAGATGTTGACTTAATTTATGACAGGTACCGACACGTCTGGGAGTGTTGTTAGGTTTGTTGATTATGAATATGATGGAAACCTTGATAGGAGGAGGTTACTGATAAGGTATGTCTTCACTCTTTGTGGGAGTATGATCAATTGTAAGGTGACTTTGCAGTTTACAATTTCATTGTCTACTATTGAGGTAGAGTACATGGTTACCATAGAGGCAATGAAATAACCTTATATGGCTTCGAGGCTTGATTAGTGATTTGGGCTTACAACAAGATGATTTGACTGTATTTTGCAATAACCAGAATGTCATACATCTGACTAAAAATCAATTATTCCATGAGAAGACCAAACACATTGATTTCAGGTTGCACTCCATCAAAGATGTGATTACATAGGATGCTATTGTTGTGAGTAAGATTTGGATAAAAAAGAATCCAGCGGATATGATGACTAAGGTCATTCTTTCTGTCAAGTTCATACACTTTTTGGTCTTGATTGGTGTTTGCAGTTGTTGAGACCCTTAGGGGCATGTGGAGGAGGCAAAACGAGTAGCTGGTATTGTTAATCTTAACGAAATTTGAGTTTATGTGGAGATTTGTGATGTTATGGTCTAAATAAACTTATATCGAAGCATGGATCGATCGAATCATATAACATACTTCAATCGATAGATTGATTGAAGTAACGGGTGTATTCGATCGATGACTCCAAAAAAGGTTCGATTGAAGTGATAAACCGATCCGATTGACGAAAATAAAAAATGGGATTCTCTTATAGTCTGTTATATAAGGGCATCTAGGGTTTAGTGAGAAAAAGAGAACTCTGTGGCCACAGGAAGAGAGTGTTAGAAAGAAAGGGAGTCTAGGGCTAAAACTTGTAATTTCCTGAGTTTTGTATAGTGAAATTTTTTCCTAAATTTTCATTGTGGATGTAGGCCTATCGTCAGATCTTTGTCGCATATTAGAGAGGGGTGTTAATATTACATTATTTTATATACAAGTGCATGACCCTCCTATTTATATCTGTCTCTTGCAATTTCAATGTTAATGTATATATTATCGCTTTTCAATATTCTTATCTTTTCTATGTCAAACCAATTTGAGATTATCTTCCGAAGACTTGATCAATTAGTCTCAGTTTAATTCTCTTCTGATATATATTTTTCTCTAGAATGACTTTTCCACTGTATCCAACTGTTGTCTCTCATGACCAAAAGGTTTTAAGTCATTTGACTTTTCCATTTCTTTATGTGTATTTATTGTAACCTTTTTCTTCTTTGTACTCCTATTATTATATTTTAGTTCCTTCCCTACCTGACTATCTTAATGGTTAGGTTGTACTATATATACTCCTCTTGTCCCAATTTTTTTTTTCTTGATCCCTCTGTCCCAATTTAAGTGTCCATCTTTCCTTTTTGGGTAGTCCCAAAATAATTATTTCATTTGAAAAGTCAAAGTAAGTTAAATGCATCTTTTCATAAATGTCCTTAAGTTTTCAAGAAATTTCAACATGATTATATATAATATATTCAAGGAAAAATTACTTATAAGTCCTACTTTTCAATTGTAAGGATCAAGAAGTCCTAAAATTTTTTTGTTAGGATAACCAAATCCTACTTTTAGTTAATATTTTCAATTAAGTTCATAATTCCACCCCCGTTGGTTTTATTCCAATTGTGCCCTTTTTTAAAAATTATTTATAGAAATATTATTAATGCCATTCTTATATAAAATTATTCAAAAAAAGATTTATACCATCTTGATAAACTTTATATATATGTGTGTGTGTGTGTGTGTGTGTGTGTGTGTGTGTGTGTGTGTGTGTGTGTGTGTGTAACATAGTCTTAAATTTATGTAAAATTACCTTTAGTTCTTGAATTTACATATTTGTAAAACAATATTAATAGAAAAAGTGAAAATTTTAAATAATTCATTAATTGTACTTAAATACACCTCATTGAAAAGAATTGGGAAACTGTGTGGCTTGTTTTAATATTTATTTTGATTACAATTGGCTGAATTTAAATAACTTGTTAAATATTTTAAAAAATTGCTAATTTTGGTGGCAATTAAAACTATGTGCTTTTTCATTATTATTGTAAGTTGATATTAATTATAAAAATCAGAGGTAATTGTTATATTTAGTATGCTAATTAAAAAAACATTTAAGGCATTTATGAGAAAGGGCAATGTTGGGAAAAAAATTATTAATAGAATTATAAACTTTTAAAAAATAATTACAAATACGACAATTTATACTATTTGAGTCTAAATTGCACTTAAGAGCTTTTGAGGCCATTACATAAATGCCTTTCGCATATCAGTTTACCAAAATTTTACTACACAATGTAATGATTTTACTGCATTTATGTAATATTTTAACTGCATGGTGTTATAATTTTACTGTACAAAACATTAAGTAATGTACTATTTTTTTGTAAGAATTTTTCATTCATTATTGATTGACAAGACTATATAATGCAGACCTTTTAGTCAACTTTGGTACTCATACTTGATATTTGAGAATCGAAAGTTGATTCCTTGGGTGGTTGGGATGATTATGCATTGAAGATTTGGTAACAATGTAATAGTTTTACTACATTTATGTAATACTTTAAGTGCATAGTGTTATCATTTTACTGCACAAACAACATTAAGTAGTGTACTATTTTTTGTAAAGGTCTTTCATTAAACATTAAACATGAATGTGCAATGCACATGTTATGTTGAAGGTAAAAGTACACCGGTGCATTTGGCTACTGATTTCTCCAAAGGGACATACTGCACTGGTGCTGAACATTAAACATGAATGTGCAATGCACATGTTATGTTGAAGGTAAAAGTACACCGGTGCATTTGGCTACTGATTTCTCCAAAGGAACATACTACACTGGTGCATTTGGATACTGATGTTGGCATATGAGTGTGCAAACCCTTTCAAATAATGTGTAGTGGGCATGTTTTCCTTATATTCACCTGGTTATAACCATCAATGTTTAAATATAGCAAACCACTTTGCACTTTCAAATGGATTTGTTTCAATTTATAAAAATGAAATACTTTAACTACAAAATGTGAAAGTTTTACTACACAATTGTAACATTTTAAATACATTAAGTTAAAGTTTTACTGCACAAAATTTGAAACGTTTCAACACTAATTTTATTTCTGAGGGCAACATAATGAGCTACACAGGGGTAATTTGATCCTTGTGTATTGAGGAACAATAAAAAGTGTCAAATACATAAATACTTTTGTAGAAGTTACTTTTTGAGCATATACTTTTGGTGGTCGTAAATTAAAGTAACCCAAAAGCTTTACTCCCTAAAAGGACACTTAGGCCCAATTTGGTTAGAAAGAAATGGCAGGAAAAGAAAAGAAAGGTTATGGAGGGATATGATTTTTTGTGTTTGGTACAAAAGTTTGGAAGAAAAAGAAAAGAAATGGATGGATTTGGAGGAATAGCCTAAAGCACAATGAGCAAGCTTTGTATCCTCCCAAAAATGGGAGGAAAGGAAAGGAAAGACTAACAGTTTTTAATGAAACTTTGCTAATATCAACTTTGCCCTTATTTTGATAAAAGATAAAACTTGTCTTTTAAATATAAAGGGTATAATGATAATTTTTTAGAATAGTTTCCTTTCCTTTCTTTCTCCAAACATGCTAACTATCATTTCATTTCTTTTCCTTTATTAATCAGCCAAACATGATAAAGGTTAACACTACCCTTTCTCTCTTTTCTTTTCTCTCATAATTAATGTTATCCTTTCTTTTCTTTTCCATTGTACCAAACATAGCCTTAAATTGGGATGAGGAAGTATTATATATAGTACAAGATAAGCCAATTTTATTTATTTATTTCATAATTTATTTTTACAAGATAAGCCAAGCCTCATGTCCTCTGCTAACAGTGAATCCATGGCTATAAGTCTATAAGGTAGAATTAGAATGTCTATTCTTGTAACAATTCATGCCTGTGATTAGAGGTGCACACGATTCGGTTCTTTATGGTTCTTGGCAGAATTAGAATCGATCCCAACAGTTCCTTAATTTTGGAATCAGAACTGGAACCGTTGGGTTTGGTTCAGTTTTTTACGGTTTCGATTCCGATTCCGAAGTTTCTTTGTTATGTAATATGTTAATACTATATTTTTCTTTCATCAATGTCTCTTTTATGTGGTGGTACATTGAACTGATGAAAGGGAAAACACAGTGTATGGGTTTGTGAGTAGTGAAGTAGGGACTGAGCTTCTTAGTGGTGCAAAGGTGAGTCCAGGTGAAGATATAGAGAAGGTGCATGAGGCTGTCAATGAAGGGAAATTAGGTGATGTTCTGATGAAGTCCTTGGCATTTTGGAAAAGATCACAAGTTGTCCCTGAGGCAGTGTAATGTTGAGTATTGATGTGGATTTGAGAAGTTGAGCTCTTGGTTTTGCAACTTATTAGTAATGTATTGGTTTTTGTTGCATGTAACTTGGAGCAATATAGATTATGTAATTGCTATTAGTTTCTATTTAGTCTGTATGTAAATTTAATTTTCATGCAATAATAAGAACTTAGTTTTAATGCAATATGAGGGCTTGGCTTTTTTGAGACTAGAAAATTGATTGATGAAAAGTCCAATAGATAACAACGAGATAGCTAACTTTTAGAACACCAAAGCAGTATTGGCTTTAACGAAGTGAGTGCTATATGACCATTTTGTATGAGTTGATTATATAACAGTAGCCTAATGCTAATACAGTAATAACCTTTTACAATAAGAACACTGCCAAACACTCTTCACAATCTTTATATATATATATATATATATATATATATATATATATATATATATATGTATTTCAATGGTTTCCATTATGACTTCAAGGAACTGTTATATAACGGCTCGGCTCAATTTTAGTGGATTTGAAACTGAAACTGAAACATTAATGAACTCTTAAATTTTAAAATTAAAATTGAAATTGTAGTGAACAGTTCGATTCGATTTTGTTACAATTTTACATGGTTCTAATTAGGGGCGGAGCCAATTAAGGCCTAGAGGGGGCACATGCCCTCCTGGCCCGGCCCCGCCCACACACACACACACACACACACACATATATATATATATATATATAAATTTTTTTTATATACATCTATATCACAAATTTTACAAACCGCCGTCCTAAAATTTTCAATTACAAAAAATACCTCCTAATTATTTCAATCGTTTCTCTTTAACTCTTCAAACTCCTTTGATTTTCTTAAAAAATATATATACATTCTCTTTCTTCAATAAAACTCTAATTTTTTTCAATCAAAGTTATCTCATTTGTCTTTTGTTTTTCGTCTTCTTCTTCTTTTGTATTTTTTTCTCTTCTTAAAATTCTTCATTTTTCACTCATGTATGATGTCGTATTGTAACCATTTTTTCTCTTCTTATTCTTTTTTTTCTCTATTCTTATTTTAATTTATTATTATAATTTTATAAACTCAATGCGTGTATTTTTTATTTTTGAAATTTTCTTCACTATAATTTTTTTTTTTGCAAATAATGACATACTGATAAATGAGCACTTTAATTTTTTAGATTACTATCTTGCTGCACTGTTAGTTGAAAAAAATAATAATTTATCATGTTCAATATGCTTCTCCTGAAATAAATCTCTGACTCTTTCACTGTTGTAAAATTATCATGCATTGTTAGCTGCCCAATGTGATATAGATAATGAAACAATTATGCAATGTTTTTAAAATATAATTTTTTTTTGTTTGTCTTTTACTTTGATCAGTTGCACTACGTCCCTGAATTCAAATCACCCTGCGTGTGACAAGTTAAATTCGAATTTGCCGTAACCTCAAACTACCTTCCCTCGTTCAGAATTATAATGTTTTCTCTTCTTATAGCAATAGTGTGTAAGTTGTGTGGGGCAGAAGCGACTGCGAAAGATAGATTTATAACCTAGAGGGGGTGGTTAGGATTACTCGTTTTTTGCTTAATATTTCAAATTATCCAATTTTTAAGTCAAATTAAAATTCTAAGCAATCCCACAAAGCATGTAAATAAAATAAAGTGCAGTAAAGTAAAAAATAAACCAGATATACGTGAAAAATCAAGATCGGAAAAAAATTACAGGTGAGGCTTTGTAGCACCATAGAAGTAAATTCACTATCATCGAAGCAAAGTATAATGTGCTTTATGTGTATATAATTATGAGAGAGATATTCATTACATGTCTCTTACAGATGCAACTGATAGTTGCAGCAAATGCAACACATACAACAGTAGTACTATTAATGATACATCACCCTAAGGCAGGCCTGGGAGATGTAGGCCTCTTTGGTGGAGGTGGCGGCGCACGGTAAGGTCGGCCTTTTCCAGGCATCATTGGTGGGGATAAACCTGCAGATATAAAATATGAGCATATATAATATATAACAAGAAAGAGTAAAAACTTTTATGCACATATATGCGATTTATTGTCTAGTTCTTTATATATATACTTTCTATTATGGACAGACAACTAATAAATGGCTTTGTAAGCCTCCCTGTATCTTTAAAATAAAAAATAGGAAAATTTTTCCATGAAGAACTAGTATCTTTATACATAACATGGTCCTATATCAACCATGCATGGACAGTCTTCATGCCAATTAATATTTACAACAATTGATGTTTTGCTGCGGAAAAATTAATATATAGCACAAAATGAACTTACCTGTAAAACCACAAGTTTTTGAGATAAGTGTGATGTAAAGGCCGAGAAGAGCAAAAAGGAGAATATCTTTGTTCAATTTGAACGCCATATTATAACATTGCAGATGTGTAAGTGGAGAAAGATGTTATATAACAAGAGGGAAGCTGTATTTATATACAAGTGCGCGCATGCCCCTCCTGTTTATATATATATGACTCTTACAATTTCAATGCTATATATATATATATATATATATATATATATATATATATATATGATCGCTTTTCAATAATCCTCGCTTTAATTTCAAAGTCAAACCAATGAGATTAGCTAGGTTTAACAGAAAAAGCTGGTCGGAAGGCTTGATCAAGTGGTGCCAGTTTAATTCTTGTCTGATACTATATATTTTTCTCTTGAATGACTTTCCACCGTAACGTACTGCTAGTTGTCTCTAAACTTTTCAAAAGTGTTTGACTTTTCCATTTCTTTACATGCATTAATCATTCTCCTCTTTTTCTTCTTGGCATTCCCACTGCTGCTTCTTAGTGTCTTCGCTATCTGACCATCTTAACTGTTAGGATGAAATATATATAATGTATATAGTACCATATATAGAAGACAATTCTCTCTTGTCCTCTAATTTTTAATCTATGGCTATATATATAAGGCAGAACTAGAATGTATGTTCCTGTAACAACAGTTCTTTAATCATGTGGTAATTCAAATTGATGCTTTAGATTTTATAATTAATTACTAATTTTTTTTTTTGAAAGAAGGATATTACTGTCACTATATATTGAGGAGAACACCAAAACCTCATTTTATATGAGGTTTCTGAGTGAGCTTTTCCTCATGTCATTGTCACTATGTATTGAGAAGAGAATTAACAGATGGTTGATTGACTTGATTATATATGCCCTTAAATTTTTCCTAGTGGATAGTTCCTAACTCTAACAAATCCCACTTTGAATAAAGGAAAGAAAGTATAGAAAAGCTGTGATACACAATAAATAAAAGAATTAATATATATTTTATGAGAATTCCTTGTGTTAACTTGTGTCGATACCATCTAGCAACAAGTCAAAATATGATGCGAGTGATCAATTAAGTAACTCCAGTATATGTAAAAGCGATTCTTGGGCGCCAACAATTCAGCTTCCATTAGGTGTATTATAGCCGCTTTTAAAGAGGAAACGCTGTCATGAGCTGTCATAAGACTGTTGTGTTATAAAAATACAAATTTCAAGGACTCTGGGTGTAATTTGAAACATAAGAAGGGAAGTCAGTCTATATTGACGGATATCTCACGAGAGGTTAGTGTAATTTACCCTACCAAGTTTAACTTGAACTCCAATTCTGCAAGTCTAACCAAAGTCCAATATGACTTGTTTTCCAAATTAACTTGGGTTGGTTGGCCATGGGTTAGGCTCGGATGATGGGCTCTCTAGTTGTTCGGGTGAATTTGAGTTACTAATATTTTAATAATAATACTAATAGCTCTAATTTAGGTTGAGTTCACGTTAACTCCCTATCCAAACTTAAACAAAAATTGAGATTGAATTGAAAATTTTCAACGTAAACCTTATTTGAGTTCCTCTCCAAAAGTATTTTTTTTTTTGGCCCCCCTTTTGTTCTTTCAGATATTGGTCCATACTATAAGATTATTACGCCGAAACCTCTCAAGGGATTGAGGGCAAGTAGGGCACAAGTTCAAATTCACCTAATTCATTTTGGTGGGGTTTAAATTACACACACACACACACACACACACACACACACGTACGTCTTATGTGGAAATCACTACGGATATGATCTATTTATGTAGAAGATTAGGGAGATTACCCTTGAAATTTAGAACTAAAAACTTGTTTTGAATTCAATCACAACACTACAAAAACTTGCTTCATATGAATTCGAAAGCGTAAAATTGGAACGGTTACCAAATGGACCTTTAGGGTGCGTTTGGCATTGTATTTTTCACATTTATTGTTGCCAGAAGCTAATACAACGACAATAACATAGGAAGCATTGTTTGTATACTATGACACCCAAGTAGGGCTGCAACTCGGGCGGGTTGGGCGGGTTAGAGGTACAACTCGGGCTCAACCCTAAGTATAAAATGTTCAATCCAAACTCAACCCTAACCCTACTTCCAACCCTAACTACTCAACCCTAGCCCAACCCATCCTTAAATTTTTAAATTCGGGTTTACAACTCAGGTTGAAATTTTGAGTTAGAAAGTCGGGTTAATTCGGGTTATCTATATCACTAATTTCCATGTTGAAAATTTAAAGTGATCTTTAATAAGTTTCACATTAGATTACTCCTAAACACACAAAAAAATTAAGAACTTGATGCAAATTTCTAAAGTGTTAACATACAATAAATTAAGATTTAAAAAAAGAAAGTTGAAAAGAAAAAGTTTATTATAATTTGAATATTATATATAATATATTTAAAATAAAAAATATGAATAAAAATAATATTACAATTCGGGTTCGAGTTGGGCTCAGGTTATTGACACTTCAACCTAAGCCCAACCCTAATTAAGTTCGGGTTGAGTTTTTCAACCCAAGCTTAACCCTAATTATAAAAATAGTTGCATAACCCATAAAAAATTGGGCTGGGCTCGGGTTGGGTTTGGGTTGCCCAACCCAAGTTGCACCCCTACACCCAAGGTTTTCAATAGGATGGAAAATGTGACAGAGTGTATGCTAGCGAAAGGGCCAATTGTTATGTGTAGAGACCGGGTCCAATTTTGACCGATTTTCTTTTATTTTCATTTATTGCTATATAAATGATGTTAAATACATATGTTTTAAATATGAAATGTATGTTTGGGGACTCCTTTAAAGGTCCAGGGAGGTTTTTGAGCTAATTGGCTCATTTTGAGATTTTCGAGTCAACGGGACCCAAGACACGTGTCAGGTGGGTCCGAGAGACTGGATATTTTTTTGAAAAATATTATTTTTGATTTTAAACCAAATGAAATATTACAAGAGTTATGAAAGTGATTTCGGAGTCATAGCCGCTTTCGAAATCAAAAACGGAGGTCGGGAGGGTACGTTAAGTGGCATAGGGGCATTTTGGTCTTTTTATGCTAGTTGATATAAATATTAAATGGCTGGGATATTTCTTCATTTCCCACAGACTAAAAAGCCGGCCATTGCTCTCTCTCTCTCTTCTTCTTGAGTTCTTTTTCTTCTTTTGACATTTTAGAGGCTTTAAGCTTGGATTTAGAGGTTGCCAAATAAGGACAAAGTGTTTGTGACGTATATTTTTGTAATTGGCAATCTTCGGTGTTAAAACAAAATATGATCGTATTATAATATTTGATTTATATTCTTGTCATTGATCATGTTGTTGAAGTCTCAGAGTGAGCATGGAGTTCTACACCAACCATGCAAATATTCTTCAAAGGGATGAAGTTTGAATCTTTAGAATAATGCATGAATGGTTTGAATGAGGATTTGATCGATTGAAGTTTCTGGATGGTTTCGATTACATGAGGACATCAGTGATCAAGTATATGTAATACCTCAAAAATTTGGACGTCTATTATTTTAAAGAATTTGAATTTCTTTATATTATTATTATTTTTTATTAATTCATGTGAAATGACTTATCTCTATATTTTATCATTTTATGTGAGTTGATTTTTCTTTATATGCATTTTATCATTTTATGTGAATTGTTTATTGATTATGTATTGTTTGATTTGAATCTTTTAAATGCTTTGGATTGGGCTAGGGAGGAATCTAGGCTGGAATAGTTGGGCTAGAGATATGCTTAAGTTGATGAGCCAGGGTTATGGTTATATTATTATTATTATTATTATTTTTAGTTTATTTAGTTTTTAGAAAAATAATAATAGAATAAAAATAATTAAGACAAAATTAAATAAGAGGCTAGGGTTTCTACTGTTTACTTTATGCACAGAAACCAAGAGAGTAAACGAAAGAGAGAAGAGCGTGAAGGAATGATCAGGTGCATGGGTTGTTGAATCGTCAGATAGGCAAGTTTGATTCTTCTCTTCCCCTTTGAATCCGTATGTATAGTCTAAAATCTTTGTCTATGATTGCTCTTTAAAATTTTATGTATCTCATTTTATGGTAATTTATGTGGTTTCTATTGAATTAAATTCGTGAGATCTTCTATGCCAACTTAATATAGATGAAGAATTAATATATGAACAGGTTCATGTATATATATGTATATATATATATGATATGTGTCTAATACGAAGTGATTTCATAATAGCATGAATTTAGGAGGATGAAGGATGTTAATTTGCATTTGTTATGTTGTGGATTGTATGAGAAGAACAACCTTGACCCTTATAAAATTAGATTTAGTGAAGTAGATTTAAATTTTGAATTTTTGCGAAGAACCCTAGAACTTGTGAATTAGGGGTTTTCGATTCGGGCCGTTGTTGATGGGGCTTTTTGTACCAATGGGTAGAGGGGATCAGGAGGAGAAGAATGGTACAGAAATTAGAGCGAACAGAGGTCGGGAGACGCAGGAAAATGCGCCAGAAAAACCCCCAGCGTGCTGGGGAAGAAGACCCTAGTGGGCGTGTGACCCCCATGCGCGCTGCCGGCGCCTGGGGGCGCGTCCGGCAGGCTCCGGTGCCGACTGGTGGCCGAAAAATGATTTTTGGGCCCCACTCACGGGGGGCCCACCTTTGGGTCCGATATGGGCCATTTCCGAATTAGTTTGGTATGTTTTTTTGAATTTTTGAAATTTTTGGAAAAACTTGAAAATTTGGAAAATTATTTTTTAAAAATACTTTTATAATTCCAAAAATTCCCAAAATCTTATCTCATCTTTTTAGGGGTTTAAGGAGCTTGGGTTTTAAATTTCATGTCAAAAAGATTTACCCTTATTTTTAAATTGTCTAAAAATTGGGTTTTCCACCTTCTGTTATTTTAGAAAATACTTAGAAATTTTCAAAAATTTTCAAATTCTTATCGTAGCTTCCTGGATATTAAATGAACTTGGGTTTAAATTTTCATCTCGAAATGAGCTTCCATTAATGTTAAATTAATTTTTAAAGTGTCTCAAAGTTGGTTTTTCACCTTCTTTTAGTTGTAGAAAATATTTTAAAATTCCAAAAAATTCTAGAAAAATTTAGGTAACTTTATAGGGATGAAATACACTTGGATTTTAAATTTTAGGTGGAAATGAGATTCCCTTGTGGTTTTATCTATTTTAAAGTATGCCTCCAAATTTTGTTTTATTTTATGTGGCTAAAAAAATATTTTTTTTAGTTCCCAAAATTTTAGAAAATTCCAGAATATTTAAATAGGGTTCTTAGAAGCAGAATAGGCCCGAGAACTTAGATTCGAGTTAGGTTTTGACTCCCTTAAATGTTTAGATAAATTGGAGGTTTGATTGGGTGTTTACTTCTAAAGTAAAAATTGTGTTTTTTGATTTACTTGAATGTATTTTCCTTTGAAGTTATAAATGTCCATGAAATAATTGATTTTAGTTTACTTGTGAACGAGTTGTCTTATGGTGATGATTGCATATAGGATAACTTAAATCATTTTGTTTGTGGAAATTAAAGTCATGATGCACCTTGTTTTATTTTGTGTTTTATATTAGAATGGAGGCATGTAAGGATTTCCAGGCATGTCAGGATCGCCCATACCTAATAAGGTATCTACACATTATATTTGGCATGTAAGGATTGCCAAGCGTGTTAATTAGGATCGCCCATACCTAATAAGGTATCTATACATTATATTTGGCATGTTAGGATTGCCTAGATTTAATTAAATGCATGCATATGTTTCTTTATCTTTGAACTTAAAGAATATATTCATTATTGAATGATAAGGGTCTGTTGGGATAATGCATAAGAGGATGTTTATTTTTGAAAACATGAATTGAATAAGGAATAACCTGTATGTTTACACCTATATTTATCTTTTGTGTCCCTCACACTGAGGGTATGTATATTGATTCTCTGATTGGGATGTAGTAGATAGAACTTGCTCGTGGGTTTAACCCACTTTGTTGATATTTCAGGACCCAGGTAGGTTCCCCGCGAAGATAAAGTACTAGGGTTGGTTGTGGCAGACATCTACTCTCATCGGTTACAGGGTAGGAACCTATTTTATTATTCAGGAGTCAAACTATAAACTCGTTTAGTGATTTTGGTTGTTGGTTTTAAATTAGAGTATTAAAATTTTGTTCATTCTGATTAAGGAGTCCTTAGGTTACGGGACTTTCAAATTGTATTACCAGACATATAATTATTTATTTATCAGTTATTTCAATTTAGTGAGATTTTTTGTTCAGCTTTTAGAAGTTACTTTATTTTGTCTTTTGTCCTCTATGCTTGTTGCTATCAATTGTTAGTATCTCTCAGGTTTTGTGTATGAGACTGACCACCTCATGTGTGAAAATTTCTGGGGGGTATTTCAGTATAAGAGTCACATAGTCTAGGTAAAATGGCGAAAACACATATATTTTAAACTGGGAGGTTTTAACCTTGAATAGAGATTTTTTAAAGCAAATTTTGGAAATATTCAAGGTTAGACCGGTCCAACTCAAACCCTGGACCGATCTAAAAGGTCTCAAGAGTTGAATTTATGCAGGTAGAAGCCCGGACCGGCCCGAGGAATAGGATAGACTGGTCCAAGCCCTCTGGTGGCGAAAGTTGGCTTTACAACACTCCTGTTTCGACCAGGAATGAACTTTAAAATATCCTAAAATGTTGGAACTTGTTTCCAATTGATTTTTAATTTATTTTTCAAAGAAAATTAGGATTTTTATTTTCTATAAAAACTCATATGATAACTCTTTTATTACGCTTTCAATATACAAGAAATTCATATTCTAAAGAGAGCAAGTATTGAGATATTTTTCTGGCAGTGAATTTTTTTCTTAATTATTTGTTTATATTTTTGAGAGCACAGACATATTCATTGAGTGATTTAGGGTGTCTCTCTTTAGTTGCTAAGTGTTCATGTTCTTCCAGTTATCCTTCTGCAAGGATATTGACGTTACCCAGGAGTCTGCAGCAATTGGACGAGTGAGTCACAATAGTTAGCCTGAAGTGTTCTGCATCAAGTTCTTGTCAGAGTGGAGTGGGTATGAATCTGGGACAGAGTCTGTTGTATTTTGCTTTGACGATAGTGGATTTGGTTTTCTAGAACTACAAAGCCTCACCCATGATTTTTTCTCGATCTGGATTTTTCACATATATCTGGTGCATTCGTTTACTTTACTGCACTTTATTTTATTTACTTGCTGTGTGGGATTAATGCTTATATTTTAATTGGACTTAAAACTAGATAATCTAAAAGATTAAGCAAAAAGTGAGTAAACCTAATCACCTCCTCTAGGTTTTAAATCTAATTTTCGCAGTCGCTTTCGCATCGTGCAACTCACAATTGGTATCAGAGTAGTGTTCTCTAATTTGTGAGTAGTTCCTTACGAAATCAATTTTAAAAATTAAAAAGTGTTTTTGTTTTCAAAAGTCATCATGAAATCTAGTATAAAAATGGGTGGATTGATTCAGCGAATTCCTTTGTTTGATGGTTCAAATTATACTTTTTGAAAGTCTCGTATGAAAGCCTTTCTTAAATATCAAGATAAGAGAGTATGGATGCCTGCTGAGAATGGATATAGAATTCAAACCTCTACCATATTGGTGATGCCATTGTGACTATAGTGAAGGATAATACAATATGGTCAAATGTTGAGCATAAAAAAGCTAACAATAACAACATGGGTTTATATGCTATATTTAATTCTATTGTTCCTTCTTAATTTGCTAGAATCTCTGCTTG
Source organism: Cornus controversa (assembly GCA_026545225.1). NCBI lineage: Eukaryota > Viridiplantae > Streptophyta > Magnoliopsida > Cornales > Cornaceae > Cornus > Cornus controversa. Next base: position 81,072,715 of record CM048846.1, on the reverse strand, counting down.
TTCCACTTCAAAAGAAGTATGAGATATTTTACAGGTAACTCATGAATGTATTATTAAGGTAAGAAAGTCAAGCTACAAATGCTAGTAACTAAATTTAAAATAATTAGAATGGATGAAGATGAGATGTTTTCTAATTTTTATTCTAAGCTAAATGATATTGTCTAAAGTTGTGCTAACCTTGGTGAAAGAATTCAATCTTTTTAGGTTATTGGAAAAATCATGAGGTCACTTCCTGATAGGTTCCAAGCTAAGTTGGAAGCCTTAGGAAAGAAAAGCCTTCTAAATTTTGTAGTCAAGGCTCATCATCTAAAGATAATGATAGGAAGGAAAAAGAAATTGATGACTCTAAGGATTTTGGAATCACTTGTTGGACATGTGGTGGTAAAGGTCACACATTTACTCAATGTCCAAGTCCTAAGAAGAATAGCTTTAGTACAAATAAAATTTTAAAAGATAAAAAGAAAGTCATGAAAACTATTATTTTTTAGTCTGATTCTTCTAGTTCTGATAGTGATTCTTCTGTTGGGAATGATGCTTTTGCTTTTGTTGCTCATATTGATGATAATACTACTAATGATTCTTCTTCTAATGTAGGTGAAACAGAGATGTATACGACTCTAAGTCAAGTTGGGTTTGAAATTCAGAAGTTGATCAATCAAATCAAGAACCATATGAAAGCAAGCTGTCAAAAGTTTTTGAGAAATTATTATAGGCTTATAATGATCGAAGTCTCAGAAGCTGAAGTAGGTGGAAGTTGAAAAAGAAACTTTGAAGAAAGAGAATGAAGAGAAACTAAAGTTGATTGAAGAAAACAAAGCTGATAATCAAAATCTTTAAAGTAAAGTCAAGTTTCTCAAAAGTGAGGTAAGTCAAACTATTTTTGCTAAAGATACTCTTGTTACTGGAATTGATTTTCTTAAGCCTGAATTGAAAAAATCACAAGAAAAATTGATTGCATTTACTTCTGGGTAAATTAAGCTTGATAGCATGATTAGTGTTGCTAAGCTTGTAGGAGATAAGACTGGACTAGGTTTTGTTGGGTTATCATCTAAGGGTAAAACTGTTTTTGTTAAACCCAAGAACTTGAATATGTCTATACCCAAACCAAAGCTTCAAGTTGAGTCTTTGTATGCTAATGTTGTGTCCAATGTGCTTCATTGTACTTTTTATGGTAAGAATGAACATAGTCAATACTATTGCTATAGGAAAAGCTAGAAAACATTCTAATTCTGATTTGCATGTGAATAATTCTTTTGCTAAGAATATGGTTCATGCTAGAAAGCCATATTATTGGAACAAACCCAAAAATTCTTAAGCTAAAAAGAATTCAAAGAAGAAGAAGAATGTTTTTGTTTCTCGACATTAATATTTTCCTGATAGTTTATATGTTAAAACAATTTGGATGAAAAAGGAAGATTTGGAAAAGTTTGCTGCTATTGATACTATGAGATCTATTTCTAATAGGTATTTGGGTGCAAAACTCCCTAACTGAGGCCATTAGGGCTTTTATGGTCATGGACTAAGCTTACATTCGTTATTTATTTTTCATTGAACTATATCTTTTAGATTATGTTAGGTTTTGTTTATTTTTATATGATAATCATGTGAATGTGAAAATTATATTTTTCTATGAAATAATATGAATTCTCTATATTTTGTTTAAGTTCACTTTGATTTGTAAATGCATGATTGAGACACTTAGTTTATCAATGGATGAAGTACTTGAGTTTATGATTTAAGTATTGATGACTAATGTGCTATATTTATTTATTTTTAGACGTGAATCTTTTGAGTCGATACAATTTGTGCACTAGTCCAACTTTGAGAGAATTTGTAATACCCCGCTCCAACACATAGTATGATATTGTTCGCTTTGGGTCTGAGCCCACACGGTTTTGCTCTTGGGTTTTACCCCAAAAGGCCTCATACCATTTGAAGAGAACATACTACATATAAGCACATCCCCTTCTCCACACCCAAGCGATGTGGGATTAAACACCCTGTACCCTGTCAATGTGGTAGCTCAGCCCAGTGTCTATCTTCGCACCCGCCCACTCACACCCGTCCACAAGGGTTACTACAATCCACCCCCCTACGAGGCCCGACGTCCTCGTCGGCACACTTTCGGCTGGGTTTAGGCTCTGATACCAACTGTAATACCCCGCTCCAACACATGGTATGATATTGTTCGCTTTGGGCCTGAGCCCGCACGATTTTGCTCTTGGGTTTTACCCCAAAAGGCCATACGATTTGAAGAGAACATACTACATATAAGCACATCCCCTTCTCCACACGCAGGCGATGTGGGATTAAGCTCCCTGTACACTGTCAGTGTGGTAGCTCAGCCTAGTGTCTATCTTCACACCCGCCCACTCACACCCGTCCACAAGGGTTACTACAGAATTGATTGAAAACTAATGTGAAGTTGATTAGAGTATATTGTATGAGTAGTATTGAAGGCTTAAATGATTAATGAAAAAAAATGAAAAGAAAAGATTATATTTTTATTCAGTAGAAAAATGAAAAGAAAAAATGAAAAGAATTGCTGAAAATTTAAGATAAAGAAGGCTACCTTCGGGATTTGTTCAAATCTATCACTACGACATAAATCTCCAATGAGATATCTTTTAAAGAAGTTGTTTGAGGAAGTAGTTGGCTGCCCGTAAGAGTGAAAACCACCATCTTAGAAATAAAAAAAAAATGATGAAATTCAATGCAATATATTTGATAATGTGTGATTTTATTTTCTTATCATCCAATATTTTTTAGAAGATGAATCAAAGGAATTTGATTAATTTATGATATTGTTGGATAACACACACACACATGAATTTGTTAGATGAATTTATAAATTTTTATAAATATTTGTGTATTGAAAATTTTGCCATGATCATGAGATTAAGTATGAATTTTGTTAGCAAATTTATGGGTTTTAAAATTGTGCAATTGTGAATTTTCTTGAATTTTTTCAAAAATTTTAGAACTCATTGTTATTTTATGTGAAAAATTGGTTTTAATGATTATATGATTATTATAAAGGTCAAAACTAGAATGTGAAAATTCCTTTTAAGAAAATTCCTCGATGACTTTCACATTATTATTTTGCATTCCTCTCATTGTGTCAATGACCGGTGGATCAAAGAGACAAAGGGTTGATGTTTCTCTCACATCGGAAGGTAATATAATATTTTTTTAGAATCATTTGGATGAAAAAAGAATCTTTCAGAATTTTAAGAGAATGATTGGTTGTAGTCTAATGAGATGTGAAAGATGTTTTGAATTGGGAATCATATGGAAAGGCTAACACTTGGAATTTATGCACTACTTCAGAAATAATGGTTGGAGTTACTTAGCTAATCTAGGCAAATATTGTGTTCCCGACATGGTTCGCTATTTCTATGGCAATGTGCTTGCTATAGTGAGAAAGAATATTGTATGACGGTAAAGTGTTTTGGAACTGAGATCAATGTGACAACCCAATTAATTTATGACGTTATTGGTGTTCCAGAGGTGGAAGATGGTATACTTTTTTCGTATGAAGGTACTGAGGAGAGCATACCAAGCATGGAAGCAATCATTCGGATATTGTGTGAACCTAATGCTCCATTGCTTGAGAATAAAATTCCTAGTGCTTACATCATTGATAATGTCTCTAAATTGAATTTGATTGTGTCTTATACTCTTGATCCTCGTGATCATAAGGTTGATTTGCCAAGGCATCGATGTGAGATTTTGTATCACATTGTGAATAGTGATAGGATTAATGTGTTGGCTACCATTTTGAGGACAATGATTCAATAGGCTAATGATTTTAGGCCTAGCAATGTCTTGCCTTTTCTATTGATTGTGATGAAGATTCTCAAGGAAAAGAAAGTGTATATTCCTTCAAATGCATTAGTTGAGAAGCCTAAATGGAAGTTCACGACTTCTAATGTTAAGTCGTCGATTACAAACAAGATGAAAGAAATAGCACAAAAGGAGGTTGCTAGGCAACATGTGGAGGAAGCTGTGGATGAAAGTGTCTACTATTCCTAGACTTTATGTTCTAGATTCCAATCGTGCTTTAACTTCAAGACAGTACAATCAATCCATGAAGGGGTTGGAGAGGTACTTGAAGAGGAAGTTCTCAAAGCTGGAAGCATTGATTATGAGAGTCATACCTAGAAGCTTTGGAGCTGATGATGGTGATGAGGAGGATGATGATCAGGTCTTGATGGTTTAGACCTAATTTTTTTTATTTATTTTGCTAGACTTGAGTAGTTGGTTTTGTTTATTGCTCAAACATATTATGTCTAGTCTTTGATATTTATTTGCTTGGACTTGTTTTGTTCTATGTTTTTATGTTTTCATATGGATGTTATGTTTGTGTGTCTTACTCCATTAGTTTGTGACTTATATGATATATTTGAATGGATTTTAAGTTTTATCTCACTTAATCATATGTGATTGATTCTCTCTTGTTCTCATTATTTTTACTTTGTCAATTTGTCCATAAAGTGGGAGACTTATATAGGTTCTTATAGGTTCTTTGACAAGTTCTTTGACAAAGGAGGAGACATATGTTTGTTTATTTGAGATATGGGGGAGATATCATATTTGATTAAGGGGGAGTTCGGAGTTTATATGATATTATTATCATTATATTTTCTTGATTAAGCTTTAATAGGCAGTGTTGTTTGCATGATGTGCAAATTTTTATAGGTTTTTGGTAAACACTACGTAGAAGCTTGGACGCTTGCTCATGAGGCTCTGAGATCTTTAAGTTATATTCATTGTATTTTGGGATGTTTGGAACATATTGTAATATGATTTTTCTAATGGTTAGGTTATAATTTTTCTAGGTTGGTTTTGTCATGAAATTGCCAAAGGGGAAGATTGTGATGCATATTTTTGTAATTGACAATATTCGATGTCAAAACTAAACATGATTGACTTGTAATCTTTGATTTATATTCTTATCATTGATCATGTTGTTGAAGTCTCAAAGTAAGTAGAAGTTCTACACTAACCATGCAAATGTTCTTCAAAGGGATGAAGCTTGAATCTTCAAAAGAAGGCATCAATGGTCTGAACAAGGAGTTGATCGATTAAATTTTTTGGATGGTTTTGATTGTATGAGGATCTCATTGATCAAGTATAAGTGTCACATAGTTCAAGTAAAGTGGTGAGAATACAAATATTTTAAACCGGGAGGTTCTGACTTTGAATAGAGGGGTTTTTAAGTAAATTTTAGAAATATTCAAGGTTGGACCGGTCCAGCTCAAACCTTTGACCGATCCAAGAGGTCTCAGAAGTTGAATTTCTACAGGCAAAAGCCTGTACCGGTCCAAGGAATATGCTAGACGAGTCCAAGCTTGTTGGTGGTAAGAATTGGCTTTGTAGCACTCCTGTTTCGATTGGGACTAAACTCTGAAATTTCTTAAAATGTTGGGACTTGTTTCTAATTGATTGTTAACTTGTTTTTCAAGAAAAATTAGAGTTTTTATTCTCTATAGAAACCTTATATGATATCTCTCTCACTACGCTTTCAATAGACAAGAAATTCATATTCTAGAGAGAGAAAACATTGGGATATTTTTCTGGCAGAGAATTTTTCTCTCAATTTTTTGTTTATATTTTTGAGAGCACACACATATTCACTGAGTGATTTAGGGTGTCTCTTTTTGCTTGATTAATTGTTCGAAGACTGTTTCAAAGATTTCTTCTTAATCAAGTAACTGGATTGGTTTCTTCTACAACTCTTCGTTGGTAAGGAAGGAGAAGAATATCGCACTATGAAGGGGACATAATAGTTACTGAGTGTTCATGTTCTTCCAATTACCCTTCTGCAAGGATATTGATGTTAGCCGAGAGTCTGCAACAATTGGACGAGGGAGTCGTAATAGTTAGCCTGAAGTGTTCTGCATCAAGTTCTTGTCCGAGTGGAGTGGGTGTGAGTCTAGGATAGAGTCTGTTGTACTTTACTTCGACGATAGTGAATTTCATTCTCTGGGGCTACAAAGCCTCACCCATGATTTTTTTTCGATCTAGGTTTTCCATATATATCTGGTGTATTCTTTTATTTTACTGCACGTTATTTTATTTACTTTTTTGCGGGATTGCTTAAATTTTAATTGGATTTAAAATTAGATAATATGAAAGATTAAGAAAAAAATGAGTAAACCTAATCACCACCTCTAGGTTTTAAATCTAACTTTCACACCCGCTTTCGCACCGCTCAACTCAAAATGTTCTATGTGTTAAGGGAGGAGTTTTGAACCGAACGAAGTTGGATTTGGCGGACTTGAATGTAGGGATGTTTCTTTTCTCTTAGTCATCGATTTATAGGATACTGGTGAGTTTGAGAGGGTTTAGCATGCTTGGCGATGTATGATCTTCCTCTCTTTTATTGTGCTTAAATACATGCTATGGTTATTCATATTCGTGATATATGATGGTTGTGACTTTGTACATGTAATATATATGGGTTGTGAACATATGATTGAAATATATGGATTTGTTTAAATGTATCAGATACGTGTATAATGTAGATATATAGGTGTATATATATGTGGTATGTGAAAATATGATACATGCTAAGATTAATATAAAGTATGAATGTATGTAGGAGAGCATGAGAAATATTCTATATATGGTATATTATCCAATGTGCATATATATGTTGGAGTTTTGCCCAGTTGAACCATACATGGAGTTCAGAGATGTCCAACCATGTTGTGGAAGTGGTAAATTATTCATTAAGGTATGACCGCCGGAGTTGTCCAATCATACTGAGGCTAATGTCTAGACTGTTGTCCAGTCATACCATGGCTAATGTCTAGAAATTGGAGTAGTCTAAAATCATGTGATTGTCTGAGTTATCCAATCACAATGACTATACCAATATATTGCCAAAAATGTATAATCTTCGGAGTTGCCCAATCATACGAGTGTCATTGGAATTAACCAACACTACATGACCTTCGGAGTTGACCAATCATGTATAAGTATCAGATTATAACTGGAAAAAGATGTAAATCTAAAGATGCTTATGTATTTAACTATTAAGGATGATTGATATGTTAAATGCATATATGAACTACAGTGAATTGATATGACCTGTAAGCATTGAACATTTCATATAGAGTAACGATATCATGATTACATATCATGTAGGTTGGTGTCGGGTCGATGTCGAGGTGAGTTGGGGCATTCCTACTGAGCTAGTTGTTTGCTCACCCTTCTCTCCTAAACATTTTTACAGATAAGGCACTAGCGGTGGATGGAACTTATGTAGCTTATGAGGAGCACTTGGATATATTTTTGAGTTATTTTGGATATTGTACATGTTTGTATCCATGCCGGCTTGTGGCATGAGACAACTTTCGAAGCTATAGAAATGTGTAATTGTGAGAATATTTCATTTATATGTATGAATTTGTATAGTTAGAATCCATGGTGGATGCATTGAGGATTGGAGAAAATATGAATGAAAATTAAGTTTTTGGATCAAATGCATGAGATGTATGGTTTTGTCAATTCTTATGCATGTTTTAAAGTGGTATTGGAAGGTAAATACACTTTTGGAGATGAATTACACTGGTTTGGATATTTGTAGAATTCTGCAGAATTTTCTGTCGAGAGACTACAATACATCATAATCACCATTACGATGGATTGTATCTTTCCATTACAATGGATCGTAAATTGGAGAGGAAAATGTGTTAAAAACTCGTGTGTTACAATAGATGATGCGATACATTTACGATGGATCATAGATTATGATGCATCGTAACACATGTTACGATGGATCGAAATCCTCAGTTGGATGTAATGATTTAAAATTTGAATTGAAGTGTATACATAACAAAGTGTGGGGTCCATTGTGATGAGTGGTTGTAAAGTTATACATTTATAATTGTATATATATTATTAGACTTATGTGGTAATGAAAGTATGGGTGGTCCAGTGGGATTTAATGGATGAATTCACCCCGAGACGGGATTTTCAGTCACTCGGATTTATGGGGCACGACAGGTTGGTATAGGAGTGTAAATGGGGTGAAAGATGTTGATGTTTCAATCAATTACCCCCATTTCTTGCACCCTTTTGAGTGTTGAAAATTAGGATGTGACAGCATGGTATTAGAGCATAACCGTGTTTGAATACCTGAGGATGAAGGGTGAGAATTAGATTATGTGTCTATTTGAGGTTAAGAATTTGGACTTAAGGCCTATGCCTTGTTTATGTGGAATATGATTAATTGTTTACGCCTTATAACATGTTAATTATGGAATAAGTTAGCATTGCAGGTGAGAATGAAATGAGTATATATGCTTGGTGTTAAGTATTATTTGTTATGTATATAACAAGTTGCCACCAAGGAAAGCAAGAGGTAGAGGTGCTCACGTTTCACAAGAAACCGTGGATGAAGCCCAATTTATGAGAGACATGGTAGAGACCATAAGGCAAATTGTGAGAGAAACTCATGAGAAGGAAGTTCAAGTTCAACCACGGGGTGGCTTGAATCGAATGATAACGACAATGAAGGAGTATATTAAATACAAACCATCTACTTATGCAAGCGACTCCGATCCGCTTGTGGCTAAAGAATGGATAGACCAAACTTTGAAACTCTTGGTTACCTAACGAATTGATGAAGACCTTAGGGTCGGCATAGCTACACTTCACTTAAAAGGTGAAGCAGATATGTGGTGTAGTTCGGTGAAGAACACTCATGATGTGGAAGTGATGGAGTTGGAAGTTTTCAAGGATATTTTATTCGGGAGATACTTCTCGCCAATGATGAAAAATAGACTCAAATAAGAGTTTATTGATCTTGTGCAAGGGGATATGAGCATAATGAAGTACGAGACTAAGTTCACATCTTTGGCTTATTTTGTATCGAAGATAGTGGGTGATGAAGAAATGAAAAAAAATTATTTTGTGAAGGGACTTAAAATGTCCATAAGGAAGATGGTGTTTATCTTAGGCTTGAAAGTCTATGCTGAAGTAGTTGATAGAGCCTTAGTGCTGAAGAAGATGACAAAGAGTCTCAAAGAATATGGGAATCCAAGAGTCAGACTAGGAGTGCTGGAGCACTTATGGGTAGTCAGGTAAGAAAGAGGCAGAGGGTAATGCTTCGGTTTCTCAGGGGCAGCAGTCTCGCTCCATACCCTCAATGCCTTTGCCTATGAGATCTTCATAGTCTACTGTGGTATGCTACCATTACCAGGAGTCGAGTCATTATAGGTATGAGTGCCCTCAGAGGTAAGTTGTATTTATACTGGTGGCATAGGGAGAGGAGCGGGCATGCTTTCATTATTGCCAACCAGGGCATATTAGAGCGAATTATCTATAAAGATAGAGCGTACAGAGTGGGATTAGATCTCAGCAAATGATTTTTTATTCTACTACAAGTCAGTCGGGTTTGAAGGCGTTACTGCCACCTTAGTCAGCTCAGCCAGTTTAATGTTCTCAGGTAGTGAGAGGGGCCACATTTGTTGTGTCCACTCAGCACTATAGGTTTCAGGGTACTGGCTAGTGGGGTCAGTAGATTCAAGGTTGTACTTTTATATTGACTCAGGTAGAGGATATATCGGGACCGTTAGTGGTTAGAGGTATTTTTTTTGGTTTCTACCTCGTGTGCTAGGGTGTTGATAGATTTATGTCACGCCCCAAAATCTAGACCACCGGGCACCCCCGGTCAGAGCCTGAATTCTGGGATGTGAGGTGTCATGATCACCCGATCGTCAACCCACGACCTGAGTAACCATGACAAGTTACCAACATTCACTATTTAATATGATTACTGATACTAAGCTATCATGCTCTGAATTTTAGACCATGACTTGTTGTGGAAGCCTTTACATTTATCAATACATCTATCCCTCAATGGATACATCATTATAATCAATGTTCTAAGTTATCATTTAAAAATCAGCGGAAACATTACTTATACATCAATACCATCAAATACGATGATCATTTTCAGAGTGGGACCCCACATGTACATTACACATGTCTATTCACTTATGGCAGATCAACTCAACTTACTAAGCATTTATACATTACGATACATCGTAACATGGGTGACGATGCATCGTAATGCTACGATGGGTCACCCATGTTACGTAACAAGGTACAAATTCAATTGGTTTTGATCCTTCAATTTTCTCAATTTTACGATACATCGTACTACATATTTTGATGCATCGTAATATGCATTACGATCCATCATAGTTCTGCGAACATAATTTTCCAACATGAACACTTGGTTCATTTCTTGTCCTTACTCAACTTCATCATGCCAACATTTACAAACATGTATATTTGGACATTTATGGAATTATAAACCATAATCTTCATCTCATAGAATTCATCATGCTCAACATATACATATAAAATATAAAATCATAATCATGCTCAAAATCATGCTTACAATATATGAAATCGTTAGACATAAACAATACATACTTAAAAACATATTTAGACGTATTCAATCATAAAGGATAAATAATACATGTTCTCAACATAAATGGTCTTTACATGTTTCTCACATGCATATAGTCCACAATTTAGACATGCACTCAAATAAAGTAACATAAGTCTTTAAATGAACCCGATACTGCCCCATGCCAACTTTACCATTGGGTAGACTCTACCGCCTCCTTTCCATTTCATGAAAAAGAGTTAATCCTCATGGGATGAGCAACCACACACTCAGTAAGAATGTCTAAAACATAATTTCATAAATTCCATGAATACCACATAAATATACATTTGCATTTAATTATGTTAAACAATTATCAATATACCATTAACATATCATAAGCAATATGCGATGCAATATGATATGCATAACTCCCTCAAGCTTTTCACACATCCATTGGACTCCGCTACCCAGGATAATCCAACACCGCCTAATCGAGACTCCTTTACCAGTTTACCTTATCACAGGTATTGTGACCATTTTTGATGGTCTGGGAAGCCCATGAATATGTTTGCCAAAGTTTCTATGCCAAAATGAAAATGGATTCGCAGGGGTATAACTGTCATTTATCTTTAAATATATTTGTTGGGCTTAATTTCATAATTTAATATATTATCTTGTTCTATAATTTTTGTTCCATGAATATGCACTAACAAAATTGCAGGGGCAATGTCGTTAAAATTTTCAAGTAGGACAAAAATAATACAGGGGGGATTTGGGAAATGAAAATAGATTTAGGGTAAAACCCAAGAGCAAAACCGTGCGGACTTAGGCCCAAAGTAGACAATATCATACCATGTATTAGAGCGGGGTATTACAGTTGGTATCAGAGCCTGAACCCAACCGGAAGTGTGCCGACGAGGACGTCGGGCCTCGTAGGGTGGTGGATTGTAGTAACCCTTGTGAACGGGTGTGATCTGGGCGGGTGCAAAAAGAGACACTAGGCTGAGCTACCACACTGACATGGTACAGGGTGCTCAATCCCACATCGCCTGTGTGTAGAAAAGGGGATGTGCTTATATGTAGTGTGTTCTCGTCAAATGGTATGAGGCCTTTCGGGGTAAAACCCAAGAGCAAAACCGTGCGAGCTTAGGCCCAAAGGGAACAATATCATACCATGTGTTGGAGCGGGGTATTACAACATGTACCAAACCAGAAGTATATGAATTTTCTGTTATTGACAGATGGTGGAGAACCTGAATGCTACGATGAAGTATGTCAAGTAAAGGACTCGAGCAAGTGGGATCTAGGGATGAGAGATGAGATGAAGTCCCTTATCTCTAATCGTACATGGAAGCTAGCTGAATTACCTATTGGGAAGAAAGCTCTCCACAAAAATGGGTGTACAGAGTTAAAGAGGAACATAATGATTCCAAGAGATACAAGGCTAAATTGGTGGTCAAAAGCTTTCAACAGAAGGAAGGATTGACTACACTTACATCTTTTCCTTGGTAGTAAAACTGAATACCATTCATTCAGTTTTGAGCATTGTTGCATCTTGAGCAATTAGATGTGAAAATTGCTTTCCCTCATAGAGACCTAGAGGAGGAGATTTACATGCAGCAACTAGAGGATTTCTCAGTCAAAGAAAAAGAGAAACTTGTGTGTAAGTTGATGAAGAGTTTGTATGGCTTGAAGCAAGTCCCGAGGCAGTGGTACAAGAAATTTGATAGTTTTATACAGAGACATAACTACAACAAATGCAACACTGACCATTGCTGTTACTTCGAAAGGTTTGATGCGAGTTACATCATATTGTTTCTTTATGTTTATGACATATAAGTGGCAGGTTTTGATTTCAAAGAAATCGGCAAGTTAAAGAAACAATTATCAAATGAGTTCAAAATGAAGGATCTTGGTGCAGCAAATGAGATACTTGGGATAAAGATTAAAAGGGACAAGCAGAAAGATATTTTGCAGTTGTCTTAGGCCAACTATGTTAAATGCATCTTGAAGAGATTCAGTATGAGCAACACTAAGCTGGTGAGCACACCCTTAGCAAGCCACTTTCGCTTATCCAATGATCAGTGTCCGAGGATAGAAGAAGAGAAGAACTTCATGGCTAAATTTTCGTACGCTTCAGCCATTGGAAGTTTAATGTATGTCATGGTGTGCACGAGACCAAACATTGCTTATGTAGTATGAAATACCCCCTACAAAATTTCACGCATGAGGTGGCTAGTTTCACATATAAAACACAAGGGATACTTACAATTGATAGCAAACAAGCATAGAATACAAAGACAAGAGGAAAGAATTTTAAATGCTGAAAGGAAAGTCCAACTGAAATAAATATATAACATTAAAATAAATATAATACCAAACTGAACATTACAACTTGGAAGTCCAGTAACTCAAGGATAGGGGTGGCAATTTTACCCGCCCCACCCCTAATGGAGGAGATTTAGTATGACCTTAATAAGAGTAGGGGCGGGTATAGGTTTTTAAAAAAAATCCGACTCGGGTTCAGGGCGGGTATGGGTTTATAGTCATACCCGACGGGTACCCGCCCCGCCCTGATTAACAACCCCTCTAAATTGATATATATAAAAATATAGTTGTTGCTACAAAGTATTGAACCTTCTCCAATTTTTTTCAATGTAAAGGCTCTAACCATAATGCCAACATGTTATTTATGTTAATATTAGACCAATAACTATATTTACTTAATTTATTTTGGAAAGCTAATCATTACAAAAATACTAGAATAAGATTTTTTTTAAATAATACTTTAGTGTTAATATTTATTAATTTATTTTCAAATGTATAAAATAGAATGCTTAATATTGTATATTTGTTTTAGAATGTTAAAAATATGTAAACATATATGGGTAGAGTTCTTCTACCATATTGTCACACTATTTGTTTTGACATGTATTATTCTTTTTGTTAATTTTATGTTCTAATATGTTATTTATTGTATAAATGTTCATTTATTTCATTCTTAAATCTATTAGTATTCATTGATTTAGTAAAACAATAATTACTAATTTTTTAAATAAAGACATGGAATTGCAATTTATAAATGAATCATTACTTATGCCAAATGATCTTCAAGAAATCAATAAAATTCACTAAAATACATATCACTTTCGGTGTCACTTTTAATCATCTGATACATATTCTCTCTATTGTATATCACATATATGTACAAATGAGTTTGGTCACCCAACAATAATAAAAGTTTTTGCACCTAATACCCCCACTGTTGAATACATTTACTATACATATATCTTATAATATAAGATATGATACTTCTAATGTCTCATTGGGGTTCGGCATCATGGTCACACCATATACATCTATTGATGGACCAACACTCAATGTCTTCCATAAAATTTCTACGTGTGATCGGTGTTGAATGTTACGCATTCAAGCCTCTTAATGATTATTTCAGTTAAAATCATGATTTTTGGGTTTCTAAAGAAGACATTCAAGATGGTTAGATGAAACCTACATCAAATGGATCCCTTCAAATCCATATTTTAACTCAAAATAGCCCAAGAAAGAGGTCCAAGAGAATTATAATTGCTTAAGGAAATTACGGGCCTGAAGCCCAATTCTGCTCATAATCTAGTTTTAATCCCGTTTTAGAAAACGGACTGAAATTATTATTTTTGAGCGTCAGTTCAACTTGATTTCTAAATGAGTTGAACAAAATTCGATTCTGGACACTTTTGTATATCACGTAAATTTTATGAATCGGACTTCTACTGGGTCAAAACTTGGGCCGAATATCAGCGGAAAAATCCACCTGTTTAGGGTTGCAGGAAAACCCTAATTATCTCTGAATTGGATTAGGACTTTATCTCCTAATTGGATTAGAACTTTATGTATTCTCTTGGGTATAAAGTGGTGAATTGGAGGCTGTTTTGCAAGAGAAAAGAAGTGGAGGCCAGGGCAGAGAAAATAGAGACAATCCGAGTTTTATCTATTTTATTTCATTATGTCTTTTATTATTTTGTTATCTTCTTCTTCTAACATGTGTAACTAAACTCATCAACTAGGGTTGTGGAGGAAACCTCCATTAATGAAGTGAAGTTATTTTGTTCATTAATTGATTCCCATGTGTATGATTTAAATGCTTATGATTTTCGCTTCTTGTGATTAATTATTATATAGTTCTTTCACCATCTACATCATGTATATGTGGTAGTTAAAAAGTATTATAATTAATCTAAGATTGGGTTTATATTTCTTAAAAGTAATAATCTTTGATCTTATGTTTTTCATTAAATTAGATACATTAGATGCTTAGAATTTTACACTAGTAAAGCGAAGGAAAATCTACCTTTTTAATACATTTTTCATAGTACTTTATTGTTAAATCTTGAGTAAGCAATAGATTGATTTCTTAATTACTACTCTAAATTTGGGGATTAATAAATGAATATTAGAAGCTTCATGGATTTAATAGTGGTGGAATCCGAATCGTTAGTTATTTTCTCTATTTGATTTCAATCATGTTATCTTATTTGCATGTTAGTTTAATCTCTTTCAAATCAACCAACTTTTGTTTAAATTAGATTAGTTTTAAATTAATTTGAATTTGTATTAGTTTTTCTTCTCAAAGCATTCCCTTGGGTTCAACATCGTTCTTGCTGATCTATACTTCAATAGATTCGTACACTTATGAGTTATTTTACACTTTAAAAACAATATCAAGTTTTTGGCGCCGTTACCGGGGAATTGCAAACAAGAAACTAATCAAATTTCAATTGATTTAATTCGATCTTCTACTAGTTATAGTTTAGTTTTTTTTTTCTTTTTTTTATTATTATAAAAAAAAAATCTATCCAATTTTATTTATTTAGTTATTTTTTTATTAGTTCACTGTTCGAGGTTTAAAAAAAAAACTTTTTCTTTATTATTATAGTTTTGCTTTAGTTTTATTAATTTTATTATTATTATTATTTTTCTTAATTTAGTTTTAGTTTTATTTTATTGTTATTGTTTTACCTGATACTTCTTGAATTCTATAGGTGGTATTGTTGAAAATTACCTTTTTCGCATATTCTTGAGCACTAATTTGGAATCCAAGTAAGTACAGTTTTTTTTTCTTTTGTTTATTTATTTATTTTTCTTCTTTTCTTAGATTAGAAAAACATAGTTTTTTGTTTTAGGTTGATAATTTGTGCATGAGAACTCTAGGATAGAATAACTTAGAAATAACCCTAGGGTCACACTTTTTCAAGTTTATTTTATATTTTATTTTGTTTATTTATTTTTTCTCTATTTAAAAAAGAAAGAGGAAGAAGAAGAAAGACCACACACTCACTCACTTTTTATTTTATTTTTGTTTTTATGGTGTGTTTTGTTTGTGCATTTTAATTTAACATTCTTGCATTAAAATTTTAGTAAGGACACGAACCCCCAACAAGATAAGGATTGGATTTCATCACCAATTCCTTACTCAACTAGGTTAAAAATCTCCTTACATTTGTCTATCCCAAGCCAAATTTAGTTTAAATTTAAAATCAAGTAGACATTGGCCATAGGAATTCACATAGCTTATAGGACCCTCTTGGACAAAGTTAACTTTTGGTAACTCCAGTGAGCACCTTCCAACTTCACAATGTCTAGGAAAGTTCTGATGAGATTGGGTTTTAAGTGGGACCATTTGTGACCCCTCCAATCTATCTTAGAAACTTTTCTGGTTGTATTGTTGTTGGGGCTTAACTGGTAATCCTCTAGTTCCTCTGAAAGGGAGTAGAAGCTGTCTAATTAGGTAAGAATTATTTTGGAACTAGTCCAAATAGTTCTTTAGAAAAAAAATAAAATAGAAATCACTAACCTTGAATTAAATTTCAAAAAAAATAAATTGCTTGTTTATTTGGGTGGTGTTTTTGTGAGTCATTTTAGGGTTCCATTTTTTTTTTCTTTTGCATTAGGTTATCTTAGATTACACTATTCTTAACGATGCATTTCATTGAGTCGTTTTAGTGTATGTTAGGTCGTCGATCTCTGAATCTAGAGTTACTTCTATTAGATCTTGAAATTAAGAGAACCTTTCGAAAGGGTGTGAAAAATTCTAGTGTTAATTAGAGATTCTTCTTTATCCAAGATGACAGATTTTGTTGAAACTAAATCCCTTAAGGACTATTACACTCCCGTACATATTACAAACCCGTCTTACATTGTGTTACTTGTTACCTAACAGGGACATTTTAAGATACGAGTATCGGTAATTAATTTACTGCCCACTTTTAGAGGTCTTAGCTCTGATGACCCATACCTCCATGTTAAGGAATTTCTAGAGATTTGCTCCACACTACAATTTCAAAATATTTCTGGGGAGTCAATTAAATTGCGGTTATTTCCATTCTCTTTGAAAGAGAAAGCAAAATCTTGGTTATACTTACTGGAACCCGCGTTCGTCAATTCATGGAATGGGTTATGCACCAAATTCCTTACCAAGTTCTTTCCCATGCACAAAACTAACTCCCTTCGTGGAAATATCATGCAATTTACTCAAAAAGATGGTGATGAGTTTTACATGTGTTGGAAAAAATTTAATGATCTCCTCCTTAAGTGTCCCCATCATGGTTTTGCCAAGTGGCAATTAGTTCAATTCTTTTACGAGGGGTTGTCACCCCATAATCGTCAACTAATTGAGTCACGAGGTGGGGTAGAATTCATGTCTAAGAATGAAGATGAAGCATGGAAACTTCTTGTTGAGTTGTCAGACAACTCTCAACAATGGGAGTACTTAGGGAGGGTTGAAAGGAGTTCTCTATCAATGCTCTCAGAACCCAAAAAAAGAGGAATCTATGAGGTTCGAGATGAGACCGATTTAAGTGCAAGGATAACTAGTCTAACTAGAAAAGTGGAGGCTATAGAGATGAATAAAGGAATTAGTTCTTCTGTTCGTACAGTTAATGAGGTGTGTCAATTATGTGAGAGTTTTTCTCATACGGCTAAAATTTGTCCATCTATTACATCTTTTCATGAGTGTATAACCAAACAAGCCAATGTTCTCAATTCCTATAAGAAACCATTTGACAACCCCTATTCTGACACATATAATCCTAATTGGAGGAACCACCCTAATTTTTCTTGGAGGCAAGACCAACCTCGGAAAAACCAAGGAGTGCAACATATGCAACCCCAAGGGCAACCACAATTTTCATATCCTTCCATGTCCCAAAATGCCCCTCCGTATGTTCCCCCACCTTAACAAAGATCAACTTTAGAGGATACTCTCTAACAGTTCATGCAACAGACCAATCAGTCAATTTCTAAGTTAGAAACTCAAATAGGTCAATTAGCCACTGTTGTAGAAGAGAGGGAGAAGGGAAAGTTTCCTAGTCAGCTTGTGCCTAACCCAAAGGGTTAATTTCATATTATTGACCATTATACTTTTAGTTCACATGAGCAAGTCCAGTCTATCACAGTCCTAAGGTCAGGCAGACAAGTTGATAATGGAGTTTAAATGCCTATGCATAATGAGGAAATTGAAAAGGATCATGTTCGTGGTTTAGGGAGGGAGGACAAAACTATATCTGAAGTTAAGTCAAAAATTCAAGTCCCTATTCTTGACCCACTATCTCCAATAAGTCCACCAGTTAGGAACTTTGTTCCTATTGCACCATATCTTCAAAAACTTCAAAAGTCTAAGAAGGGGAATCACTATAATGAGATTATGAAAGTATTTAAATAAGTCAAAATTAATATTCCATTTCTCGATGTAATTCAACAGGTCCCCTCTTATGCAAAATTCTTAAAGGACTTGTGTACGATCAAACGTGGTTTGAATGTGCACAAGAAAACCTTCCTCACTGAGCAAGTTAGCTTAATCATCCAACATCGCACTCCACCTAAATTTAAGGTTCCTGGATATCCTACGATTTCATGTACCATAGGTGATCAAAAAATTGAGCAAGCTTTGCTTGACTTGGGTGCGAGTGTCAACTTGTTACCTTACTCTGTTTACGAGCAACTTGGTCTTGGTGATGTAAACCCTATTGCTATAAGGCAATCCTTACATGCCTCCCTTATCTACATATTATATACCTTATTAAATAATTGATAATCCTCACATGCACCGCCCTTATATAAATATATTAAGAAAATACCGTATAATGTAATTGGCAATCCTCACATGCCTCCCTTGTAACCCTACTAAAAACCTTATCATGCATCCTCCATACCATCCCAATCCATCAAACGTAGATATATACGTATCATTTCCTTATTTAACCTCTATCCTAAAATAAAAACTATCCTACACACCATCCCAATCCATTTCCTATCACACAAATTATAGAACATATTTTCTAAGTTCAAACCAAAGGCAATCCTTACATGCTCGGACATTTTACTGAATAAAATACCTTATTAATATTTGGCAATCCTGACATACATAACCTACTATGTAATTGACAATCCTCACATGCTTCCCTTATTAACCTTACGTACCTTATTGGCAATCCTGACATGCCTCCCTAATTAACCTTAAATACCTTATTAGGTAATGGTAATCCTGACATGCCCCCTAACAATCCTCACATGCATCCCTAATTAACCTTAAATACCTTATTAGGTATTGGCAATTCTGACATGCCTCCTGGCAATCCTTACATACCTCCCTTATTCCTTTTAAAAATAAAAATCAACCTACTTATAAGTACATTAATTTAACCTAACACAACTCCAATCACCAAAAGAAATAATACATAAACAATTAACTAAGTCCAACATACCAAGCAAGTAAAAGAATTATTTGATTCCATAAATTGATTTAAATATCAACATTTAACCATGAACATTTAAGAATGCAAAGAAATCAATTAACAAGAAGAAAAAAAAATAAAGAGAATAAAACCACATAAATAACCCTACAATACAATCTAATGTCAGGTGTATCTGAACCTAGGTCTAATCTAGGTTTTCATGCATATTCTACCTTTAAATGTCTCAACTAAATCTCCGAAAAAATTCAAAAATTTTCTGGTAATTTAAAATATAAAAATCTCAACTTAAAGGACACTTTTTGAACTAAATCTACAACGAGGTATAAATTATTTCATTTTGAAATTAAAGTTCCAGGTATATTCCATCCTAAAAAGTTAGGTTTGAATTTTCAAGAATTTTCTGAAATTTTTTACTAATTTTAAAATATTTTTTTTCTAATTTTCTATATTTAAAAATGTTTTAAAATTAAAAAGAAAAATTTAAATATCTCAGACTGTTCACGAATACTTGATAATTGAATGAGTTGCATGATCTGCTCTCCACAATATATGCATTTATTATAAATAAATCCTAATCCTAACAGCACAAGAAAACCTAAAGACAAAAGGAAACTAGGAGTACAATGAAATCGGTAAAAATAAAAACTTTCTCCAAAAATTCTAAAAAGCATTACATAAGAATCCTAATAATTAAAAACTACTAAATATTAAATTTCAGCCAATTATGAGTTCGTTTGGTCCATAGACAAATTTTTGAAATATCTAGCAGTTTTCCTATAGGATGAAAAAACGTAATTTTGGAAACCTAGACAATGGTTTTCAGCTGAAAAATGACATGATCCAATAGCCAAAGTTATTGGATTTTTCTTATTGGGTCGTTTCTGATCAAGAATGAGTCTCGTGGGGTCAAAATACGTTTGTCAAAAAATTCTAGACATTGACACTGTTCATAGAAATTAAATGTAAATACATACAACACAATTTAATTCACTACATATAAATTACACAAACGAAATCCAAGATTTTGGTCAACATACATATCTCCAAAAATAAAACTCTAGTTTATATCAATCTATATATTAGAAATGAAACCTTAGTTTAACACAATACATTCATGCTTAATCAACAGAAAATTCCATTAACATGAAATTATGCAAAAATCCCAAATTGTTAAAAAAACATGTTTATTCATGAAATCAAACAATACAAATATTTATATATATTTACAAGTTCAAAGGGGAAGTGAAGATATTGAACTTGCCTTATAATTTTGAGCAAAATCACCTTCTCTCCCTTTTTTCAACGTCTCTCATTCTCTCCCTATTTGTGCTTAGCAATTCCCTATGCGTAGGAACGACTGAACCCTAATCTTATTTTCTCTTTCTTTTATCTATATTTTCTTTTCTAAAAATTATTAAAATAATTCCCTAAATAATTCAAATAATAAACCTAAATATATATAGCGCACATATATAAATGTGGCCCAAATCTAAAAGTCTAGACCAACCCGACAATAATAAAAAAATAAAAGAAAATGCATCACAAAGTCCCACATATTAATTAAAAGAAAAATCTACATTAAAAACAAATATTTCTCAAACATTTTAAAAAATCAACCATCTATATTAAATCAAAACCAAGAACAAACATTCACAAATATTTACTAATTCATTTAAAATACCACAAGATGAACAATTTATATAATCAAAAACTCAAATTAAATATCCTCAAATTTTGGGGTATTACATAGTGGGAGTTGTGAGTAGGTTCATAAGTGATCCGGGAAGCTACATTGGGAAGTAGTGAAGTGGATATTGCAATATCTATGTGGTACCACAGAAAAATGCATGTGCTTTGGAAGAAGCGACTTGCGACTACATGGTTATGTAGATGTTGATTTTGTTAGGGAATTTGATCAAAGACGTAGTACGACCGGGTATGTGGTTACAGTTATCTACAACAGATGCAGAGTACACAGTAGTTACAAAGGCCAGTAAAGAAATTATTTGGTTACAAGATTTTTGGCAGAGTTAGGATTCAAGCAGGTGAAGAATGTTTTGCATAGTGACAATCAGAGTGCAATACACTTGGTGAAGAATTCTGCATTTCATTTAAGGACCAAGCATATAGGATTTCGATATCACTTCATTCGCTTGCTGTTAGAAGATGGAGTGTTGTTACTTGAGAAGATACTTGGAACCGAGAATCCTGCTAACATGTTAACCAAAGCAGTGATGATGGAGAAATTGAAGCTTTGCGCAGCTTTAGTTGGTCTTCTAGCTTGAAGACAGATGATGACCACACCGAAGTGCATTGCGATGCACATAGAGAGTTGATGGAGAAGATTCATTAGTCATCCAGTCTCCAAGTGGGAGATTGTTGTGGTTGACTGCTGAGGACGATGGTTTTTGGAAGGTTGAACTTTTTTTTTGAAACCTAAAGACTTGGTGATCAAGATATCTCTCTTTATAAATAGGAAGTTTGTGTAACTCTAAAATTTGTATATCAAATTGTGAAAACAATTGTGAGCCGAAGAAATCCAATTTTGTGAAATTGGTGAGAGCAAGAGAGAAGAGAGTTTGAGTAATTGTAATCCTTTATTATATTTTTCATAGTGAAATTGTCCGGTGTGCTATTTGAACCTAACTTATTGTTCGGGTGAACCAAATAAATCTCTTGTATTTTTATGTGATTGTTTTATTTTCTGATTGTATTCCACATATATTCCTAACAATTTCAAAATGACAGAGCATATGAGATAAATTTAAAATAATAAGGAAAGAATAAGTTTAATTGTTTTTACGACAACAATCCAAAACACTAAAGGATGGGGATCGTGTACTGATTAACTTGCTATAATATAAAAGTCTTATGTTCGCAAGATGCGATGATGCCCTTATTTTTGTCATATCTTTTTTTTTTTGTCTTTAATGACGACTCAATGATAAATTAACCGAGTTATTTAAGAACAGACTTAAACTAATTTACTCAAGCAAACAAGCTTAACTTGAGCTTGTTTCTCAGATCATTTAATAAATGAGTCAAATCTAAACATCTTAATTATGGCACTTGCAAAAATGTTTCGGAACATGTATTCACGAGAGGCATGTTACGGCTGGTGATCATGATTTTATTTTTTAGGGTAATGCTACTTAGGCAGAATTTGTAGGCAGAATTGATAGACAGAATGTTTTATATCCATTGGATGCATGTGGTAGGTCCCACCACATACACTCACCACATGCATCCAATGGATGTAAAACTTTCTGCTTATTAATTCTGCATATGAATTCTGTCTGAGTATCATTATCCTATTTTTTATTAGAGATGGATTTATAACTAATTTTTGCTCTCATCAATCTTGATTTCGAGCTTCGGATCGGACTCAATATAACTTAAAGGAGCTCGAGATTGACGAAAATGTTTCAGCCAAGATTGAACACTATGGGCTCGTTTGGCATGCGTTTCGTTTTTGATGTTTTGTTTTTGTCAAAAACAGAACAAGTGTTTTGTTATAAGTGTGTTTTGAATAGAAACAAAAACACGTTTGGCAAGAAAAATCTGTTTTAAGGTTTTTAAAACAGAAACAGCAAAAACATGTTTGGTAAGTCCAATTGTTGGCAAAAATATTGAAACAGAAATTAAGAAACATGTTTGGCATGAACCTGTTTGAGTGTTTTGTTTTAAAATATTTATATTATTATAAATAATTAAAAATTATTATAATTTACATATTATGTTACTTGTTAATATTGAGACAAAATTATATTTAGATAAATTGTATATATATTTTTAACAACACTTGTCTAAAAATTCAAAAATATAACAAATAATTTTATATTTTTTTGACAAAGTCTTGTTTAAAAATTGATATATTACAAATCTGTGCATTCCCATAAATTAATCCTGAACAAGTGTAAATATAAAACAATACAAATTTTCAACTTATATTATTACAATTTGCTCGAAATAGCAACAATCCACCAAATTTGAAAAATAACAACTTTGTATGAATACAACAAATATGACTAAATCCATATATCTAAAAATAATAATAATAGATTACAATTTAACAAATTCAACATAAATAACACTTTAAGCATCACTCCAGATTCCATGACAAGAAAGCTCAGCATCGTCAGCATATCACCCAAGTGTAGTGTTGGAGTAGTACCCACATGCAAACAAAAAAAACAAGTTCGTTATACAATGCAACTTATGTTATAATTAAACGTTATAAAGAAGAGGAGTAAAAGTTTGACCTTTTTCGGACTTGTTGAGCAAGCACAAGTCATTAACACTCAAATAGACCACACAAGTGAAGTGTTGAAGAAGTATCGACATGCAATAAAAAAATACAAGTTTATATCACGGTCACAATGCAGCCTATGTTATAATCAATTTTTAAATAATTTAGGCAAGAGTTTAACCTTTTTTCGGACTTGTTGAGCAAGCACTGCTCCACCAAAAATGCATTCCAATATTCTAACATCATCATTATCATTGAGTGTACAATATCATATATGCTACAATATATAAGTTTATACTAATGTATTACACAATATCCCAGTGCATACTAATGTATTACACAATATCCCAGTGCATACTAAATTCATTTGTCAACAACAACGATAAACAAGAAAAAGATGACAATCAAAATAAATATTACAGTTATCCATTGTAGAGTTATAGAAGTACTTGTCAAGAGTGGCCTAAACTTTGCCACACTCTATTAGCAATGTGATCACGTACATGATTCATTGCAGACACTTGATGTGGAGTATCATTGACCTCAACAATATCATCGTCATCGAGTTGAAGTTGTGAAGTAGAAGATTCTTGGGGATTAAAGATATTATCAGCTTCACCCTGGATTCTTAAAAAATTATGTAATGTACAACAAGCTACAACAATAAGTGTTTGAGTCGAAAATTTGTATGGAGGCATTTGTTTCAATATAGGGTATCTCATCTTTACCATACCAAAACAACGCTCAATCACATTCCTCAATGAGGAGTGCCTATAATTGAACACTTCCTCTCTACCACGTGGTCCTCTAGTATTTCGACGAAAATCCTGCATGTGGTAACGTTGTCCCCGATAAGGGGCCAAGAACCCAATCTGATTGGCGTAACCAGAATCAACCAAATAATATTTACCTGCCATGTTAAAGAATAATGAAACTTACTCAATTTCTTGTAATTTACAATAACTTTTCATAAAATTATATCTTAACCCAGCTAATTGTATTTATGTTACCTGTAGGTGCTTTAGGAAATTGCAATGCCTCATTTTCCAAACACTCGTTCAAAATCCTCGAGTCATTAGCTGACCCTTCCCACCCTGCTAGAACGTATGTGAATTTCATATCAAAAGAACACACAGCCATGACATTTTGGGTCGTATAACCCTTTCTGTCTCGAAAGGGTATTTGCTTACTAGCTGGCACTACGGCAGGGATATGTGTTCCATCAATGGCTCCTATACAATTTCTAAAGAAAGGGTAAAACTTTGGGTTATGTAGGATCTCGTTAGGAATTTGGTTCAAATCTGGAGGAGCAATGATCTTAGTCCCTAACTCACATACTTTTTTTAACACATCATTAAAGTGTTCTGAAATAGTCGATGTTGAGTGTTGAAATCTTTCAGCAACCACACGATTCCTTTCATTGTGTGACAAGGTCAATAGAAAGATTCCAACTTGTTCTTGGACTGTCAAGAATTTAGAATCCTGCAGTCCTAACAATTTCAGTTCATGACACAACTGCCTAAAGGAATGGGGGTACATCCTAAAGTTTTCATAAGACCTCTCTGGGTGTCCATTCAGAATCTCCTCTATGTATTCTTCACCTTGTAGCATAGAATCCCTACAAGGACGCTTATCATAATGTTTGCCATAGTACTCAAATGTGGCTGCAATTAATAGCAAACAATATTTTTCATCGTCGTCGTCATCGTCATACATAGATAAAATAGTCCTTACATCCATATATATTTATCAATCCTATTTAAGAACAAAACAAACAATAAAATTAATGTTATTAAACTGAAAATTAAAGCAACTCACAATATTCCATAATACAATCATCAAACATAAAAAAGTAAAATGGTTATAATACTACAGTGATCCAAATTCAAAAGTATGAAGTAAAGCATGAAAATAGTTATTATTATACAGTCATCCAAAACAACAACTGTCACTCAGAGATTCATCACCCACCCAACCTTCCTCTCATCAGGAATTTGAAGAAATAAGTTCCTCCACATTTCATCATCATGTAGCAACTGTAAGGCCTTAGAATAATGGATATCGTCAATCCCTTCTAATGCATTAAGGGCCTTAATGCATAAATTACATTTTTCCTGCACCCTTTCAGCTTTAGAGGGAGAAACTACTTCTTGCTCTTCCAACTTATGAGATGCAAGGTTAGTAGAAGATGAAGCTGCTATTGCTGCTGCTATGGCAATTTCATTTCGCTCAGCTCTCATGTTAGCATTCTCAGCCATACTTGCAGTCATGGTTGCTATGATAGCAGACATTGTGGAGGCAAAACTATCTTTCTTGGGTTTTTTCAATAGAGGTGGAGGGGAGGGACTCGTATCAATTTCTTCTCCCTCACCCAAGTCAATACTATTGGTGGCAGCATGGTGTGTGGGTAATTGGGAGGTTGAGGGTGCTCTAGTGGAAGGATGAACTTGACTCCCAGAAGCATATGTATCCCCAAAGATAGTGGTCAACTTGTCATAGTGCTTACATCCCTTTCTTTGAAATTTTTTGGCCCCGGTGACGACCTACAATTAATTATCTTAATGTTAACTTTAATAGAATGTTATAAATTCATAGAATATGATGAAAATAAGATTCCAGATTTAAAATATTGTAAATTCTACTAACCTTGTACAACCGTTCCCATCTTTCATCTTCTACAATAACCATGCCCGTTTCACGATTGTACCCCACACCAGTCTCAGACAACAGTTTCTTGAAGTCTTTATACACTCCCCTCATACCGTTGAATTTATTTCTTAGTTGCTCCTTAGTGAAAATTTTTCCAGTTTTTTCAATCATCCCATCTACAAGATGTCTCCACCCAAGTGAATTAAAAGTGCTACTAATACGATTACCTTGCCTAACTTCTTCCTCCATCAAGAGAACGAATGTCTCTTCAAGGGGGTCATCCCAATATACCTTGGTATCTTCAGCCTTTTTTGTTTTAACACCTATGTTCTCTTGATCCAATTCAATTGGGTTCAGGTATCGCTCAACATTCTCGTTATTGTTATCCATCTTATAATTTCTGAAAAACTACCAAATAGCATGTTTTAGGCATCCTTGGACTTTTATTATAGACTCGTATAATGGGAATAAAATGTTGAAAGATAATTAAAGCAAACTTCAATGTCAAGAAAGATAATTAAAGCAAAATTCAATGTCAAGAAAGATAATAGTACAACTACCAAAATTCAATGTCAAGAAAGATAATTAAAGTAAGATAACTCTTAACATAACCACATTTAATTTAATTAAATCAAGATACTTTCATAAGGAACAATTGTGTCATATTGAATGAAAATCTCAACGAATCTCTAGATAATTTCATAACTTTCTCGAATGTGGTTTGTTTGTTTGCCTATGACTATTGGCTGGGGTAAATCTCTGAATAGGCTAAAACTACGTAGCAAAATTATTACATGACTCTTCCCCTTTTTAAAATCCAAACCACGACTACATCTTATTGCAAGGTGTTTAATCCAAAGAAATTAAAGATAAAATTTGGGGTAGCTGGAACAAAGATCATGCAGAGTTGAGCAAAAAACTTACTTATTTTATAGCCATTACATCATTATTTATATACTTAGGACACTGACCAAATAAACAATTTCAGAAGGTTGTATCTATCATATGGGTGACATCTACACAATTTCAGAAGGTTGTATCTATCATATGGGTGACATCTACACGGACAATATCGTCCCATAGTGCAAAGAAGCACTACTCAAGACACCTTGTAAAAAGGAATACAGGAAAAAAAATTGTTTTGCACAGTCAAGGGAAAAAATTAAGAAAGAAAAATAGAGAAAAATTAACTACTAATATTTTTGAAAATAGATTGAGCAATAACTCAAAATACAAAAAGAAAATGTTAGTTCCAATTAATTCATGACTACAAAGAAAATGAAACCAAACATCAATATAGAAAATAAATTATAAGAAATAAAATAGAAATTATACTGTCTTTGATTCTAAACCACAAAGCCCTAAAAGTGGAAGCACCAATATTAATTTGGCATATTAAAAGGTCCTTTCCATTTTTAGAGTACCAATTAGATTGAGTTAGTTTGCATTCAACATATGTATACAATACATTTTTTTTCTGACCTTATTATGATATATGGAAAGTTATTGGAAAGTAAAAGATGGAAGGTTCCATCCTCATAAGGACAGGAAAAAAATAATACTATTGTTTCTCAATTTAATTAATACAAGATACCTTATCCTATATTTCTTCTAACACTACATTTTGAATAATGTTATTTTTATATTGAAAGAATTATCACACCTCCAATGTAACATATCCTTCTGTATAACAATCTAAATTGATTTAGTAAAATTTTGAAATAATCAATCGGAACAACAAAATACATAAAAGAAAGTCTTTAATAATGAATGAAATTTTGAAAACAAATTCAGATTTTTTTGTCAATTCGAAAGTCAGTTTGTAACTATAAAACAACCTTTACCTAAAGATTTCAAACCTCCCAAAAATAAATAAGTAAATAAATATTTCAATGGAAATAAATATATATATAAAAAAATGGTGAATGAAACCAAGTACACCAAACACCGAACACGGTTGGGAAAAAAATGGTGGCATGTTTTGATGACTCTGTTTATACTCAATCACAATGATCCGCAGAAAAATCGACAATTTGGTCTTGGCGAAAAATAAATAGACAAATAAATAAATAAATAAATAAAGAGTTTTGAGAGAACATAATACTAGATTTAGCAAGAGGAGAAGATCAAAGGTGCCCTTACAGTGAATGAGCTTCTAAACCAAGCAAGAACTGAAAGCAAGAATGGCTGTTCCAGAAATCGCCTTCAATCGCCAAAGAGAGAACGTGATGGAGGAGAGAAGCTGCGCTAGGGTTCTGTTTTTTTTTTTCTCTTTTTTCTTTTAAACCTGTTTTAAGTTTGTTTTGGGCTTGTGGGAACGTTTGAGCGCTACAGTATGAAAATCAACAAAAACACCAAATTGCTGTTTTGATTTTGGGCCACTATTTATCAAACGTTTGAGGCAAAACAGAATTGGTGGCCCGGTACCGAACATGTTTTGGGCTTCATCTATTTAAACAGTGTCATTACAAAAACAAAACACAAACCCAAACTACATACCGAACAGCACCTATATGAGCTCAAGCTTAGCTCCAACTCGAGTTTGATTATTGAGCTTGAGCTCGGAAAAGCCAAAGCTCAGCTTGACTCGGCTAGCCTTAGTTGTGATTACACTTAGCCCCTTCTCATTGGTCAATCTTCAGGGACCGAGATCAACCGACAATTTCTTAGAAGGAACAAATCTGGTGAGTATTTCAAATCTCCATTCTTGGCTGTTCATTTTTCCACACACACACACACACACACACACACACACACACATATATATATATATATATATATATATATATATATATGTCACCATCTCTGTTAGATCTGTCTTTACTAACCAATTTCTTCTCATCGTTGTCATATGGTACCTCTCATACGGCTCTCTCGAAGACCATGGTTAAACCCTCTGTCGTTGGTGAATCTCCAGAAATCACAACATCCATTGATATCTTTATTGTCTATGGAAGTAGTATAGTTAAAGCCAAAGGATAAATTCAATTAAAATAAAAAAATTAATTGTGGAATATATATATATATATATATATATATATTTAGAAATTCAAGCCATTAGTATAAATATCAAAATATGTACAATTTAAGCGGGGATAGTGTAGCCAAGAGGCCCATTCAGGGACTAGGAGACAACCAAAACAATATAACACTAACCCAATAATCATAGATCCAAACCAAACAAGTGTGGCCAAAATCTAGAGGCACATGGCCAACAATAAAAAGCCAGACGTGAGGGGGACTCTGGACGATCAAACCGGCAAAGAATCTAACCCAAAAACTCGAACCTAAAGTTCAGCGAATGGGGATACAGTGCTTAGTCCGGTGAACACGGCGGAGGACGGAGGCAATCGGCAGGCAAGTCACATTCCAGCGCAATCCGGCAGGCATCAGAAAGGAGTTTGGAGCGAACTACTTTCAAGATTTTGTTAATACCCTGCGATTGAGATGAGCATATTCCTTGAATAAGCCTCAAATTTCGTTCACTCCAGATTTGATATATGATGGCACGAACAGTTAATCGAAATATAGAGGCTTGGCATGATTTGGAATTCGTTTTCTGTTTTTCTTTGTGTGCGTGCCTGCTTGTATGTGTATGAGAATGTGTGTGTGAGAGAGAGAGAGTGTGTGTTTCATTACACATCTCTAATTAAGTTCTTTTATTCAATCTTCCTTTTACCTGTCAGACAATATTACATTATATATATATATATATAGGTGCAACATATCGGACAGCACTCATGAAACATCACCCTAATCATGATTAGACCTAGTAAGTTTAGGCCCCCCTTGGTGGAGGTGGAGGAGAACTGGAAAGTCGGCCGAGTATACGCACCGGTCGGCCTAATTTCTGCTCCAAGTGCAAGTCTTCCGTATATAAACCTGCAGATATAAAACATGAGCACAATATAGAGTAGTACTTTCTATACTCTCTAATATGGACAGACAATTAATGGCTTTATAAGCCTACCTATAACATTTTTTTTTATATAGAAAAAAGGAATGAAGAAAAAAGAAACTTTTTTACATGAACAACACTGATCTTTACATAACATGGCCCTATATATATATATAAACCATGCAAGGACAGCCTTCATGCCGATTAAATTATATACTATAATTGATGTTTTTCTGGGGAAAAATAGCACAAAATGAACTTACCAATAATGAACTTACCAATAAGAATGATGTAAAGGGCGAGAAGAGCAAAAAGGAGAAAATGTTTGTTCACAATGAACGCCATGTTACTGTAGATTTACGCGTGAGTAGAGAAATTAAGATGTTAAGTGTATTTATATACAAGTGAATGCCCTCCTGTTTATATATGTGTCTTGCAATTTCAATGCTAATACATATTTAATATATATAATCGCTCTTATACAATATTTCTCCTACTTTTCTACGTAGGAGAAATATTGGTTTCAGTTTAATACTTTGTTTGATTGGAAAAAATAGTCCCAAGACTTGACCAATCGATTATGTGTGTGTATATACATACATACATACATACATAATCGCTAGCTTTTCAATATTCATCTCACTTTCTACGTCAACGCAATGTCATTAATTAGGTCCGAAGACTTGATGAATTGGTCTCTATTTACTCCTTGTCTTATAAGATATATATTTTTCTCTTCAATGACTTTTCCACCATTTACAAAGGTTTGACTTTTCTATTTCTGTATGTGTATTCCCACACTTGTATCTTAGTTTATTTGCTATCGATTAGCCAAGGAGCTCATTAAGCAAGAACACACTAAAACCTCATTTTTCTTGTGGTTTCCGAGCGAACTTTATTGATTGCTTTTTACTCGTACACGTTTTTTTTTTTTTTTATAGAAAGTTAAGCGAATTTATATAAATATATGTAAATGTAGAGTTGTCCGTCATATAGACACGGGCTTAAGGGCATCCACTATGGGTTGGTTAGAAATGGTTCTCCAAATTTGAATTTTAGCCAGTCACATCATCATGTCAGAATCTCCAAATTTTGGCTTCACAATAGGTTTTCCAGATTTCCGTCAACCAAAAATAATAATATTTTAATAATTTTTTTTAAAAAAAATTTAAATTTAAAATTATTAAATATTTATTTATTTATTTACTAACAGTTATATTTCCAACGACTATATTTCTAAGGGCTATATTCCCAACGGCTATATTTTTCATCTTATATAAACACTCATTTGTTCATCTATAAAATTATCATTACTTTCATTCTTTTAAAAGTTCATCTACTATCTCTTTCAATTTCGAAATTTCAATGGTTTCGTCATCACGACCTTTGTCAGATTCTAATTCTCTACATTTTTCGTCATCCTCGTCATCAATAGATCTTGACAAATTGCTTAAAGATCATGTATCTACCTACAAAGAAATTCTGAACTGTTGTACGCCGAAGATTATAGCGCAAGTATTTCAACCAGCTCAGAGGTGGCAGTTTATTCATCGCGGCCAATAAAGAAGCCACCGTCAGCTAATGAAAGACTACTTTGACGAGAATTGCTTATATACACCCGAGCAATTTCATAGACAATTTAGGATGCGCAGGAAATTATTTCTTCGTATGTTGAATGATGTTCAAGTTTATGAAGGCTTCTTCATCCAAAAAGGGACGCGAGTGGCCGTTTGGGGTTGTCTTCTATATAGAAGATGACAAATTACAATACGCATTCTCGCATATGGTGGATCAGCCGATTCATTTGATGAGTATATTAAAATCAGTGAGAGTACTGCAATAAGTTGTTTGAAGACATTTTGTACTGCTGTTGTTGTTGTGTATGAGCAGCAGTACATGCATGAATCAAACAAAATCGACATCGCACGATTGCTTTAAGAAGGGGAGGCTAGAGGATTCTCAAGTATGCTTGTTTCTATCGATTGTATGCATTGGGAGTGAAAGAATTGCCCAATGGCGTGGCATGACACACACAAGGGCCGCACCCATAAGGCTACTTTAATATTGGAGGCAGTAACCTCAAAAGATTTGTGGATTTGACATTTATTTTTTGGAATGGCTGGTTCACACAATGATATAAATGTGTGGGATCATTCCTCCAAATTCAACCGTATTATCAGTGGTAGAATACCTCTGGTTAATTATGTGGTGAATGGGCATCAGTATAGCATGGGGTATTACCTGTCTAATGGTATATACCCAAAATAGACAACTTGATGCAGATCATCCCAAATCCAAGAACTCCAAAACAAAAAATATTTGTAGAAAGACAAGAGGCATGCAGGAAAGATGTGGAGCGAGCATTTGGGGTCTTGCAAATCAAGTGGGCAATACTGCAACGACTAGTTAAATATTGGGAGAAGATGGACTTGTGTCTCATAATGAGAATGTGCATAATCCTTCACAACATGATTATTGAAGATGAGCGCCATGACAATATTGGAATTTGGCTGCCAACGGAAGAGAGTATTCCGAATCACACTTAAAAATTAGACCTTAATGTTTTTGCGGCACACATCTACACTCGCCAAACTCAGTATCATAGTAGAGAGACAAATACGCAATTGAGGAAGGATCTGATGGAACAGATGTGGAATCAGATTGGTGATTCATATGAAGATTTTTAAGTGATGTTTTTTTATGTACTCGATCCTATCTTTAAGTTATGTTGATTTTTTATGTACTTCTTTCTTTAAGTTTTGTTATCATTTTATGTACTAGAATTTCACGTTATGTTGTATTTTTATGCTTGTAAGATGTTATAAAATACTATGCAATATAACATAAGTTAAATGAATTACAATTTTCATAACGGATTTTTAAAAAAAAATATAATTTCAAACGATACAATATTCATAATGGATAAAAAAAAAAAACATAACTTAAAACGATACAATATCCATTATGGATTAAACAAATCCTATAGATTGCGCAAATTATCATCTGCTTCTGTACACATTCTCTCATATATCTGTTGTTATTTTCGGATAATCCATACTTTCTATACTTCTGTTGGCATTGAATTTAGATCTTTTAGCATCAACTCCTCTTCTCGAATTTTTTCTTCGTGTAGTTCTCTCTCCTATTGTGTTTCCATCTGTTTTAGCTTTGTCTCCATAATAACATTTGTTTGGGAGTCAAGTTTGGATGTTGCGTTCTGCTGGTCGCTCTAATGGTTGAGATTCAGTAATACCGGGTGAATATTCATTCATGCCGAACTGTGGCAATCCTTTAGAAGGAATACCCTCGTACACTACATTACTTAATAGACTTGATGCATTTGAGTGAGCAACAGGCTCGTCGATGTTGATTCCAGTACTCCTCTTCTTTACACGGGCAATTATAGCTTTGTTTTTTTCCTTGATCGAGACAATATGCATGCCATTTTGGAGAGTCTTTCAAAATGTTATAACAAGCATGGACTTTAAAGTCCTCATTCATAGTGAATTTATATAGATGTTGAACTGCTGTAATCTACTTTAAATAATTACACAATAATTAAAACTGAATTATTTAAAATAATTACTTATTAAATACGATCAAGTAAAGAAATTAATTAAAATTATTAACTTACCATATCATAATTGTTGAAGCCACTGGTCTGATTATTTTCAATTGTATACAAGCATCTAGAGCATTTGTTAATTTTTCCTTGGATGGTGGACCAACGATTTGCCAAACCTCCATCGCCTCGGGCAGTTGGAGCACCAAGTTGTACTTGAAATTCGACTAGAATTTTTTTCCATAACTTCAACTTTGCTTGGTCTGCACCAATCACTGAATCACTACTAACTTCCATCCACGTATTGCACAGAGCCAAATATTCTTTATTCGACTAATTAGGCATTCGAGGAACCGATTGCTTTCGGAAAGGTCTGACATTACTGGATTGAGGTAATACCGGCGAATAAAATGCGACTGATTGATTACATGAAAATTAAGAATCGCCATCATAATGTTGATCAGAGCTGTCAAATAATAAAAATCATCATTTGATAAAGGGTTGAAGTTAAAATTTGGTGGTGTTGGATCCATAAAAATGGATTTTGTAAAAATACAATTAACTAAAGATTGAGAAAATAAAAGTGATTCTAGACTTAGGAGGAGAAAATATGAATTTTTGGTTGTGATTTTGGTGAATGTAGGGGTGGTGTATTTATAGGGATGAAAAAGATGAAAAAAGTAAAAAGAAAAAATAAAATTATTATTTTAAAACCAAAAGCGTTGTTTTAGGCACTATTTGGCTCTGCCAAACAGTGCCTTAACGGCTCTTTGGTAGAGCTTAAATGTTTTTTTTTTAAAAAAATTAAAAGGCAAAAAACTTCAAAAAACCTCAATTCTGGGCAACCAAAGATGCCCTTAGGGCCTGTTTGGGCGTGCAACGGTCATAAGATCATTGTAGGACACGCGATGCCCTGTTAGGGCACCGTGTTTTTTTTTTTTTTTTATTAAAGTCACTTATCGAAACGACGTCGTTTTGATAAGTAAAACACGTGGCGCCTTGTTAGGGCTCCACATGTTTTTTTTATATATTAAAATCACTTATCGAAACAACATCGTTTCGATTAGTGAAATTTAAAAAAAAAAATATATGGGCCTGCATTAAAGCAGGCCCAAAGTAAACAGGGTTAACTATGTGGTTCGCCCAATCCAGTGAACCATCTAGCCAACCAACGGGTTAGCCCACATTTTTGGCCAACCCATTGTTGGGCTACAAGGGAATTTGGATCGCCAGATTGAGCTCTGGCGATCTTATTGCTGGTGCTCTAAGTAAGGTCCATATGAATAAAAATGGGACCAGAACAAAACCTATATAAGCAATGACCAAACCCAAATACTGACATTGAATTAAGTCCAATCCAAATAGACAGCCCAATAGATCATAACTGATATGCTTGTTATTCTAAGTTTCTAATGACTATTTTTTTTTTAATCCAATTACTCAAAAGGGTTTGAGAATCCAATTCATCATATTGAAGTTGCCAGTCAATGACTAGGAGAGTACTTTTTAAGTTGTATTACGAATTTAACAATAGTTTGGTCAAATTACACTCGAAGAAACTGTTTGGTCTTGATTTCTTTCACCTTTCTTAAATTCATTTTTTCAGTAGTCAGAGTAAATTTTAAATGTGAAAAGACAATTTTACCCTTACATTACAATATCACATTATATTTGAAATAGGATACAATATAATGATCGACCTCCTCTGAGGTTTGCTATAATTGCACTAACATTTCTTGAAAAAAATCTAATTTTTAAAACGACATATTTGTCCATATTATACTTTCTCTCTCTGTTCAGTTTTCTTTTGTACACCTACTACACCACCACCCATGACCACCATTGATCTTCGATCTTGCTCCTAACATATATATCTAATCAATCGCTAAAAATTCTGTCACAAAATATTTTCAAAGATCTTCGATTATGGGAATATATATACAAACACATGCATAAGATCATATTTGTGGACCAAATTGTTGAATTTTATCGTGAGTCATGGGTACGGGTTGACAAAAACGACCGGTATGGTGGTGTCGTGTGTGT
This sequence comes from Cornus controversa, assembly GCA_026545225.1. NCBI lineage: Eukaryota > Viridiplantae > Streptophyta > Magnoliopsida > Cornales > Cornaceae > Cornus > Cornus controversa. The sequence continues at coordinate 81,037,147 of CM048846.1, read as the reverse complement.
GAAAGCGTATATATCATTTTAGAAATCAAATTATTATAATTATTAGTAAATTATTTGGGTGTATAATGGTAAAATCATCATAAAATATTATTTTAAATCATTATAGGGGAGGTCAGTGCAATAATGGCAAACCTCAGGGGAGGTCAGTGCAATTATGAAAAACTTCAAGGGATGTCATTGTATTTTACCCTATTTGAAATATAATGTCATTATAATACAAGGGCAGAATTGTGTTTTAACTTTTAAAATTTATTCCGGTCACGAAAAAAATTGATTTAGGGGAGGTGAAAGAAATAAAGGCCAAACGGTTTCTCCGAGTGTAATTTGACCAAACCTCAAGGGAGGTCAGTGAATTTAACCCTTTAACAAATGTAAATAATGTACTTTTGTCATAATTGACCTTTCCTTATTTTTGTCCCGTAATAATGCGATTTTTCAATCCTAAACTCCATCCCCACTCAAAACTATTTAACCACCCTCCATAACCATTCTAAACGGGGAGGGTATCCGACAGGACGGGGTGTTTTTCCATTCCTTTGTCCATTGGATGAGGTCAATCTAGGAGGTGGGATTCATATAGAATCCAAATATTGCATTTGAATGTAGGTTGCTTTTTCTCATGTCACTGTTATTATTGGAATCCATATTGATTATGCCCTCAAAATTTCTCTAGTAGACAGTCACATACTCAAAATCATTTCTCTAGCAGACAGTCACCTACTCAAAATCCTACATTGAAGGAAGACAAAAATATTGGAAATTGTGGCTCATATTTATATTATAATTGAATATCTATTTTAGAGTTGTGATTGATTTGATAACTTTTTGTTAGATAAGGTATGAGAATCCTTGTACAAGAAGGAATGAGTTTGGAGACTCTATAAATAGAGGTAGGGTTAAAGGAAAATATAGAGAGAGAGGAAATATATAAGGGGTTGGTGAGTGCCATGAGGAGAGGAGATAATATATGTAATTTTGAATGAAAATATCAAGAGAAGAGTGAAAGAGTGTGTGTGGTAGCCATATTTTTACGTGTTGTATATTATCTTCTATGAAATCTCTCTATCCATAGAGATGGGTGAACCATGTAAAATATTGTGTTGTGGGTGAATGTGTTTGATCATTATATCCATATATACTTGTGTGATTGTTGATGTGATAATATGCTTATGTTGGGTCGAATGAAAGGGGGATTAATTAACAACAACTAGTATCAGAGCCAATGGTGGGTTACAGGTTGATCGTGAAGAGTTATGGAGATATAATCAGAGTAGATGAAGACACGAGAATGGTGATAGCGTGAAGCCCATAAGGAATAAGTCTTAGGACAAGTCAGAGGATGCACTTTTTCAAGATGGGGTAAGATAATGATGATGATGATGATGAGTGATGATGATGATTGATTGGTGGGTTGCCATACGTGAGCAATTGAACACCAATGGGAATGATGTGATGGATTTTGGTTTGACTAGAAGAATCTTTAATCGAGGTGAAGGTATGGAGGAGCACGTTGATAGAATTTGAGCTTAGGTGGAGGTTGTTGAAAATTGTGGCTCATATTCCTATTATAATTTGATATCTATGTTAGAGTTTGTAAAAAATGGTGTGTCTAGGGAATGAACAAAGGGAATTGGTTGAATAGTTTTCTATATATTGCAAATAAATAGAGTACAAAATATATAAAAATGTACAAGAATTAATCAGTGTTATTTCTAAGACTAAGGAATCATGATCCACCTTTAGTGGGATATGATCTATACTAACTTAGGAAAGTCCAACAAAGGAATTCAATTACATATATTACATCAATATTTCTTAATACTCCATCTCAAGTCAAAGAGTGAATATCATGAAGTCCCAACTTTACATGCATCGTCACAAATTGATCTTTCCCCAAGGCTTTTGTAAATACATCTGCCAACTAAAAGCACATAGGTATATACGAGGGACTAATCATTCCAACTTGCAGTTTTTCTTGAATTATATGATAATCTATTTCAATGTGTTTTGTATGCTCATGAAAAATGGGATTTGCCGCATTGTGAAAAGCTATATGATTGTCACAGAATAATAGTGTAGGAGCTATCTATGGGACTTTTAAGTCTTGTAATATATATCGCAGCCAAGTCAGCTCCAAACATGTGTTAGTCATAGCTCAATATTCGGCCTCTGCCGATGATCTAGAAACATTGGTTTGTTTCTTGGATTTCCATGAGATGAGAGAATTTCCAAGGAAAATACAGTATCCTGTAACTGACCTTCTTGTGATGCGACAACCTCCCCAATCTGAATCGTAAAAGGCTTTTAAGGTAAGACTGTTGGTGGAAGGTAATAGCAAAATTTGGCCAGGTGTACCTTTGAGGTACTTGAGCATTCATATGGCGGCATCCCAATGAGGTTTTTGAGACTCATGCATGAATTGACTTAATGTTCGAACAAAATAGACTATGTATGGTGTCGTAATGGTGAGATAAATTAATCTCCCAATCAATCTTCTGTATTTAGTTGGATCATTCAGTAATGCTCCATTCGTGAGAGTGAGTTTCAAATTCTATTTCATTGGAAATTTCTATGGGTGGGCACCTGTAAGTCTTGAATCTTACAAAATGTCTAGTGCGTATTTTTTCTGGGACATAAAGCTAGATACCTTTCTTGGAACGAGAAAATTCAATACTAAAAAAATATTTTAAGTCTCCAAGATATTTGATATGGAAACATTTGAGAAGAAATTTCTTGAGATGTTTAATTTCCTCGAAATCATTTCCTGTGAGAAGAATGTTGTCAACGTAGATGAGAATTGCAGTAAATGAAGCACCTTGAGCCTTCATGAAGAGAGAATAATTAGCTTTTGATTGTTGATAACTAGCTTTCTGAATGCTATCTTAAAAAGTGGAGAACTAGTTTCTTAATGCCTATTTGATCCCATAGAGAGACTTGTTGAGCTGACACACAATGTTCTCCCCCTGTCGGCGAAGACCATGTGGAGGCTCCATGTATATGACTTCATGCAAATCACCACGAAAAAATGCATTTTGGACGTCTATTTGGTGGGCAAACCAATTTCAGGCAGTAGTAACAATAAGAAGGCAACGAAGTGTAGTGAGTTTGACTATAGGAGAAAATGTTTCCCGATAATCAATGCCCCTAACTTGATTGCATCCTTTAGCAAAAAGACGATCCTTGTAGCGTTCAATGGTCCCATCAGACTTGTACTTGATTTTGTAAACCCATTTACAGCTGATTGCTTTATGTTCAATGGGTTGGGGAACCACATTCCATGTGTTATTTTACTATAATTCTTCCAATTCTGCATTTATGGCTTGTCACCAATGTAGATCAAGAATAGCCTAAGCATATGATTTAGGTTTGATGTGACCTGTAATGTTAACTAGGAAAGTGTAGTAACCCTTGTGGACGGGTGTGAGTGGGCGGGTGCGAAGACAGACACTGGGCTGAACTACCACACTGACAGGGTACAGGGTGCTCAATCCCACATCGTCTGGGTGTGAAAAAGGGGATGTGCTTATATGTAGTATGTTCTCTTCAAATGGTATGAGGCCATTTGGGGTAAAACCCAAGAGCAAAACCGTGCGGGCTCAGGCCCAAAGCGGACAATATTATACCATGTGTTAGAACGGGGTATTACATAAAGCACGATGGGTAGAAAGAGACACGGGAATATGAAAAGAAATGAGAAATAAGTTATCAAATACCTAATGTAGAACTTGGGTCCGAGGTAAATTGATTGACTTGAGCTGTCATTACGTAGTCTTTATGCCATGTCGAAGGTTGCTTAGGATGAGTAGAATGCCACATAGGAGGAATGGAAGCTGTAAGAGAGTCTAAAGTGTTTGAAGTTGGTGCATTGAGCTCAGCTTGAGATGGAAATGAAGTGTTCGAAAAGTCTGGAGTTGGTGTGGAAAGTGGTTCAGGTGTGGCCGGTAGGTGTGTTGGGGATATGGTTTCAGTCTGTTGGGTTTGTGGAGATGGAATGTTTGTGGTGAAGGGTTATGTAGGAGACCAGCTATTTGTAGTGTCAAGGACAATATTGGGCAACTCAGAGTTTGGATGAGATGGAGTTGAAATAGAAGAGAAAGGAAAAATAGTTTCATAAAACCTGACATCACGGCTTACAAAGAATTTCTCAGTTTTCATGTCATAAAGTTTGTAAACTTTTTGATTAGTGGGGTATTAAAAAAAAATATAACGTTTGGCATGCTGATCAAATTTGTAAGTAGGATGAACGATAGTTACATAACATAAACAACCAAACACTTTTAACTGATCAAGTGGTGGTGAATAGTTGTATAACAACTCAAAAGGAGATTTATTAGATAACAATGGTGATGGTAGACAGTTAATAAGGTAGACAACTATCGAAACACATTCACCCTAGAAAGTGGTAAGTGAGATTGGAAAAGCAATGCACGTGCTATGGTGAGAATATTTCGTTGCTTTCATTCGACAACTCTATTTTGTTGTGGAGTGTAAACACAAGTATGTTGATATTCAATGCCATGAAATCGAAAGAAATTTCTCATGGATAGGAATTCAGAACCATTGTTTACTCTAACAAACTTAACATGGGCATGAAATTGAGTATAAGCAAAATCAATAAAAGATTTCAAAATTTTATATGTTCAGATTTATGTTGCATAAGGAATATCAATGTGCATCACATAAAATCGTCCACAATAGTAAGAAAGAAACGTGCTTTTGAATGTGTGGGACCTTTTGTGGACCCCAGATATCACAATCCAACAAATCAAATAGAGCATGAGTTGATATGAAACTTAAAGGAAATGGAAGTCTTGTTTGTTTGGCCACAGGACAAACAGTATAATTATCATCATAAGAGATATTATTTGAAGACAATAATGAAGAAATCAATTTAAGACGAGATGGTGATGGATGTCCAAGGTGCATATGCCATAGATTTGAAGGATGAGAAACTTGATGGGAGATAGGATTCCTTTGCAATGGAGGCATGTAATAGAGACCACCGCGCTATTTATTGAGCCAATCATCTTCCCCGTAACCAAGTCCTGCAAGACATAGAAAGTGGGAAACAAAATGGCACAACAGTTTAGAGTAGTGGTGATTTTGCTTACTGATGTCAAATTTAAGTGAAAAAAGGGGACTCATAAAACGTTGTCTAAGGTTATGTTTGAATTGAATGGTACAGTGCCTGTTGAAGTGATTGGGGCAGAAGACCCAGTGAGTAAATTAATAATAGGTAGTGATGATGATTTTATTTTAGTGAAAAGTGTGGAATCTAAAATGATGTGGTCAATAGCTCTGTTATCTAAAATCCAAGGTCTGGTAAATGCTAAATTGATTGAAGCATTGGAAAAAAAGGTCAGACCTGTAGCATTTGCATAAGCATTGTTGTTATCCAAAGCATGGTTTGGAGTCATCATAGACACGGCTTGAGCCAGTTGTTGAAGTTGTTCTGCAAAAAGACCATGTAATGATTTGGAAGAGTTATAATTATTATAATTAGTTTGCAAAAAACCATGTGGAAAATCCAGTGAATTGGAGAAATGTGAAGGAGTATTGATTTCTCGCAGATATGCCTCATGTGTAGATTGAGAAGAATCTGTTGCATTAGCAGTAAGAAAAGAGTTGCATACATTACCCCTAGATCCGCAATGATGTTGTTATGGCCGATTTTGTCAATTGCCTTAAGTTCCTGTGTTGTTGAAAACTCATGTGCTATTTTTATATTTGCATCTTTCCTTAGGTTGACCTTTTTTTGTCACAATATTTGCAATGAAATTTTAAAGTTCGACAATTTTCAATTGTATGACCTCCTCTATTACAGTGCTCACAGTACTTATCTTTGAAATTATTTGAGGAGTTGTTTGTTAGACTTTAAATTGCAACATCAATAGAAAAATTCTCAATTGATTCTGATGTCATTTGTCGCTATGTTTCGTCTTGAATGAAGAGAGAGTAGGCTTGTTGTACATTAGGCAATGGTGACATCATAAGGATATTGGTACGAACAACGTTGTAGGTGTCGTTGAGGCCCATAAGGAATTACATCAATTAATCTTCTTCTCTCTGGTCATTATGTGCTTTCATCTGGTTGCAGGTGGGAAGAGTTCGATATGTCTCTAAATTGTTCCAAAGGCCTTTGATTTTTGTGAAATATGCTGAGACTGTCATAATGCCTTGTGACAGAGAGGCTAAATATTTCTGAATTTGATAAATTGTTGGTGCATTCTTCTGTGAAAACTGATCTTTGAAATCTTTCCAAACTTGTTGTGCAGTCTTGGCATGATCGAACAACTCCTTTGGCTAGACCAGGTTCTACTGACCGAGTTAGCCATGATAAAATCATCCTGTTGCATTGATTCCATAGAGCATATTTTATTGGTTGTTTGATTTTTGAAGGTGGCTAAATAGATCCATTAATAAAGTCAATTTTGTTCTTGGCTGTGAGAGCATGAATCATAGATTTACTCTATGATGGATAATTGGCACCGTTCAATTTTGTTGGAAGAAGTATATATCCGGGGTGATCTGAATGATGAACAAAGTATGGGCTTGATGGATCCATTCAGGATTAATGTTGCTATTGTTTGAATGTATTGGAATGTGATTTTTTTACGGTGTTTGTTCTGGGCTTGCCATGGCGTTTGCAGGTGTGCTGACTTTTTTTTTTTTTGAAAAGAAAAAAAGATAAAGTTCCAATGGAACAATACAAGATGAAGCTATAGCCAAAATATGAAATTAATAATAAAAATGCTTTAAACAAGCACGGTTAGCAAACAACTTTAAATATAAAAAGTGTTTTATAAAATATATCACCAAAGGTGTCCCATACTTTTTACTCATCACGACACTTTTATGAGAGCTCTACCAATGAAAGTGTTTTGACAGTTATATCAACAATGCAAGACGGACACTAAGTGATGGTGGAGTGCAGCAGGGGAGCAAAGTAGAGATGTAGGATTGGTTTATTTGTTTGCTAACATTTGTATATTGCTGACATTTGTTGATGGTATACTAATTAAATTGGTTGATTGGCAAACTGATCGTATTTTTTTCGATGCAATTACCAGTTATTTCATTTTCATTATACGTCTCTTAAGTTCTTTATTTCATTATTTCTTTTATTACATTGAATATATAGGTCCAACTTAGAATAAATTGTTGAAAATGCAACAAATATGATACATCACACTAATCATGCTAAGGCCTGGGAGATGGAGGCATCCTTGGTGAAGGTGGAGGGGGGCTGGAAGGTCGGCCCTGTGCCTGCAACTCCTCCATATATGAACCTGCAGATATAAAATATGAACATATTATATATATATATATATATATAGGTTGCACCTTGGTGAGATAGCTCAAAAACGATAGGTCTCGGATTTGAGACTTTTGGAAGCAGCCTCTCCAAAAATGAGAGTGAACCTTTCTCAAGCGAGAACCTTGTGCACTAAGCATGATGTACTTTTTATATCTATATAAAACAGTAAAAACTTTTTGTTTCCTCTCACCCTTTAGAGAAGGCTAAGAATATATATACAAACAAATTTTTTTATGTACATGTGATTTAGTTAGTAGGGCTTAAGATCATGCTAAGGCCCTATTTTTTTTTTTTTGGAAAAAGTTAACTTTTTCCACATATGAAGAACGCGAGCCAATCTTTACATAACATGACCCTATATCAACCATGCATGGGCAGTCTTCGTGCCCCAATTAATTAAAAATGACTACAATTGATGTTTTGCCGCGAAAAATAGTACAAAATGAACTTACCTGTAAAACCCAAAGTTTTTGAGAGAAGTATGATGTAGATGGCGAGCAGGGCATAAAGGAGAAAATGTTTGTTCACTTTGAACGCCATATTATATATCTGCAGATTTGTAAGTCGAGAAAGATGTATTTATAAATAAGTGCGTGTATACCTCCTGTTTATAAATGTCTCTTGCAATTTTAATGCCACATATGTACACAAACAATCAAGCCAATGTCTCTTTTAATGATTTTTCCATCGTCTCCAACAGTTGTCCCTCGTGACTTGAGGGTTTGACTTTTTCATTTCTGTATGTGCATTAAACTTCACCTTTTTTCTTCTTGGAAACTCACCACCTCCACTTGCTAAAAGTATTTTTGAATTCCTTGTCAAAATAAAATATATATATATTTTTGAATTAGTCCAATTCGACCTAACGTATCATTTACTCTTGGTATTTTTATTACTTTATCTCAGTTTCTTCGCCACCTGGCTATATATAGTAGAGTGGCAGATAAGCAACTGTCATGTCCTTTGCTAACTTTGAATCCATAGCTATAAGGTATAACTAGAATGTCTGTACGTGTAAGAATTCAAGCCCGTGACAAGCAAATTGATTCAAACTAACCGTAATCTTCTTTTATCAATTCCTAGATCCATCCGGATTAAATCCTCTTCTTTTAAGAATATCTTGTAACTTTATTCTTAAAACAATTGATGATCGACTTACAATATTATGGTATGTTGACGTCGGACAGAATAGTGATTATTTTTTAGGCTAATGGCAACAGGTAATTCATAGAACGAATGCAAGAGAATCGCCCAAAAATTCAGAGAAAAACTTCTGAAATTTCTATTCAATATTAAAAATCAAAGTTATTTTTACAATCAGCCCACAAGTCAGGCTATATAGTTGAAACTGGTCAACATTACCAAAAATAGCAAAATCTTAATAATCGTACCAAAATAAAATACGAAATAAAAGAAGAAAACTGTTAGAAATCTGGTCCAAATCAAGTCCAGAATCACTTCCTAATCGACAAAAGAAATTTTTATAAAAAAAGAAATAAATAACTAAAATTGGGGATTCGAAGGGAAAAACAGTAGATTTTGGACTTGAAAAAATACGCACCCAGCCTAGCTTGGTGCCCACGACGTGCGCGCCGAAATAAGTTTTTCGAATTGTGGTCATAAAGACGATTCTGATACTCGTAGTCAAAGTTATGGCCAAAATACTGAAATGCGCCCAAAACTGTCCCAATTAGGGATAATATCGCGATTTTCTGCTATCTTTGCGCTGATTTGCTAACTCAAATTATCTCAACCTCATTAATGTGTCATCTGACAGCTCAACACATTTTGACTCAAATCCTCCTGCATCATATGTGATATTAATATCACTTATTTATAACATATTTTACTAATTCTTGATGTTATCGTAACAACGTAAATTGCCAATAATTATTATAAACGTAACATCTCGTAGAAGAGGATTTTACTCCAATTTACTTGAGACACCAAGCACCGCCTCCCTCAGATATCACGTGACCCAATTGTCTTCGCATCAATTCCAAAATGCACTCATGACTCACTGTCAACCCTTCCCTCTCAGAAGGCAACCGCGTTGACTATCCGATCAATATCACCAAGACATGGCTGTCAGTAGCCGAAGCTAACCTACCCTCACCCACACCTATCATATTTGAATTTCCCCAACCCATTGTCTCTAAAGTCAAAGTCATGGTCAACCCATCATTGATGTATCTGCTGAAGGTGAGATGGAGTGGAAACACACCTCGACTGGCCTATTTTTTCAGAAGGAGCCTCCACTTACAATGCTCAAATATTCAATGAGCTCTTAAGCTATGGGGGTATCAGAGGAATTCAAGAGCTCAAAGCAAATGAGAAGGGTTATTGACTGTTAAGTTTGAGAATTTTTTACCTATTAATTGCACAAAATAGTCCGGCAGTATGCAAATTGTGCGTATCCCACTCCTCTAATATGGAAAACACTCCCTACCTAACTTTTTAGTGCAAACAAGCGTATTGGGTCAATCTACCATTAACAAAGCTGTAAAATTACTTAAATATCCCTGTAATGAAGTGACGGTGAAGTGCAAAATTCCAACCCCCTACAATATACCCCATTGTACACGAAAATCCTCAACCTTTTTAAAATGAGCCGTGTTATGTCAAGTCTATAATTTTGTAAAAATATGCATATGCTCTCCTCTCCTCTGATCACTTTTTGATATGGTGTTTTTTTGTTTTTTTAACATAGCCAAAATGCTCCTTTTACAAATGTTATATTTCTCACCCCTCTCTCTCTTCTAAGAAGCTTGCAAGTGTTCACGTAGCATACAGGGGTCCCCTTGCTGGTCGGGAAATAGAAATAGACAAACATAGAAATTATTTCACCCAGTAAAGCTTTCTGTTGGATGCATTGTGTGTGTGTGAGCACCGTGGTACCAGAGATTCCAAACTTGTGTATGCATGCTAACCATTATGCAAGAAATTCCATACTCTCAACAAAAGCTGATAACATTTAAAAGCAATGAATTTCTTTCCCTAATGTGATGCAAAGGAAAGGAAGTGTTTTTAATACACAGGAGTCTACATGCACATATCGTTTTTTCGCACTTTACCTATGAAATAAAAAAAAGAAAAGAAAAGAAAAGAAAAAACATTATATTTGAAGGAAACGGCCTATACGATGCCGTGTACTATTCATCCCATCCAGACGTTAATCATAGACCTACAAGTGTTTATCTCTCCTACATAATCATCCTGTCCATCTCTCAATTTCATTCATGAGGGTTGTAATTTCAATTTTTGCCCTCTTTTCATACGAAGGAAGAGATTTCCAGGGTTTTATAATTTCTTTCTATATTCTCTTCCTCTATTATATGGGGTTAGATTTTTGGGGCTCAAGCCCTAAATCTTACCCCTTTTTTGTTCGTTGATCTTTTTATCTCTTTGTATACATATATAATTGTGCGTATTTATATACATATATTTATATCTTAGATTACCTTATTAATCATTGATATAGATATTGTAATGGGATTAGTGTGACAATGGTAAGTTTAATTGGAAAGCACTTAATTCAAATTCGGGTATGGACTTGGTGGAATATGGGTTTCTGTTCCAATCGACAATTGAATCGTATTCGCCTTGCCAATGAGGCATTCTCTAAACAACTTCTCCTTTGATTTCAAAACGAAGTTAACCTCAAGATGACTTTGTTAGGTTTTGAAGTTATTTTCTTCTTTGTTATTTTTTCTTTTGGATTGAATTGTTTTTGTTTTTGCAGTAGGAAACGTGAAGTGTGAGGAATATATTTGTAATTGAAAAATTTTGATGTCAAAACTAGAATGATCAAGTAATAATTTGTGGTTCATTTCTTGTAATCGATAATGAAACTGTTGATCAAGTGCGTGGAAACCGCGAATTCAATTGAGAACATTACATAGAACACTTTACACTTTATGGTATGTTTGATAGGCTGGTTCTAAAATCTTTGAAACTTTGGAAATTAACATTTTAGAAGGGTTGTTAAGTATTTTTCCAAGTAAAATTAAGACTTTATCATTTATATATAGTACTTATGTTTTCTCCATTATTATGCTTTCAGGAAATATTATTTTTAGAGAGAGTTTTTGAAGTATTTTGACACCGGACATAATAGTGATTATTTTGTAGGCTAATGGCAACATGTAAGACACAGAAAAAATGCAAGAGAATCACCCCAAAAACTCAGAGAAAAGCCTTTGATATTCTATTCAATATTCAAAAATCAAAGTTGGCCTCCATTCAGCCCACAAGCCGGGCTATATAGCTAAAAAAAATCATAAAAATTGGAATCTTACCAAAAATAACAAAATTCCAATAATCACGCTAAAATGAAATATGAAATAAAATAAGTAAGGTCCTAGAAATCTGGCCCAAATCGAGTTCAGAATCAATGTTAAAACGATAAAAGAAAATATTACTATAAAAGGAAAGAAAAACTAAAAATGGGGATTCGGAAGGGAAAACAGTAGATTTTGGGCTCGAAAAAATATGCACCCAACTTCGCTTGGTGCCCACGACGTGCGCACCGAAGAGACCTTTCCGAATTGGGGTCATAAAGGCTATTCTGATACCCATAGCCAAAGTTATGGCCAAAATACCGACACGCCCAAAACTGGCCCAATTAGGGACAAGATCGCAGCTTTCTGCCATCTTTGGGCTGATCTGCCAACTCAAGGTATTTCAGCGCCATCAATGTGTCATCTGGCAGCTCGGTACCTTCTGATTCGGATCCTCCTGCATCATATTTTTAGGACATAAAATTCTTCATTTATTTTCTATTTATATTTTTCTGAAAGCACGTGCACATATTTGAGAGTGATGTAGAATGTTCCTATCTACTTGATCAATTGTTCAAAGACTACTTCAAAGTTTAGCTATTGATTAAGGCACTGGATTGTTTTGGTTTCCTCTTAAGTGTTTATTTGTGAGGATAAAAAAGACAATCTCACTAAGAAGCGAACAAAATATGCGTGGAGTGTTGATGTTCTTTTAGCAACCCTTCTGCATGGATTGTGACATTAGCCTGAAGTCTGCAGCAATTGGACATGGAGTCGCAAGATCGAGTAAGCTTGACGCATTCAACATCAAATTCTTGGCAGAGTGGAGTATGTGTGAGACTGAGATAAAGTCTATTGTACTTTGTTTCTCCGAGACTACAGTCTCACCCGTGATTTTCTCCCTTGCAGGGTTTCCACGCAAATCTAGTGTTTCCTCTACACTTAATTTACTTTATTTACTTTCTTTGTGTGGTTGATTAGTTTTTAATTCGGCTAAAATTGAATTAATCTGAAAAATTGCACAAACAAACAAGGAAAACTAGCCGCACAAGAAAACTGCTAAAAATAAAACCATTTTTAGTATTCTAAATTAAGAAAATTAAATAAGAAATCTAATAATTAAAAACTACTAAATATGAAATTTAATCTAAATCCGACTTCGTTTGGTCCATGAACAAAATTTAAGAAATATTCAACACTCTTTCTATAGGACGAAAAAATATGATTTTGGAGAACTAAATGAAGGTTTTCAATAAACCAACAATATGGGCCAGTAGCTATAGCTACTAGGTTTTGTTTATTAGGTCGTTTTCGATCGAGAATGGATCTTTTCAATTCAAAATACGGTCGTAAAAAATTATCTCCTACATTAACAAACCAATTAAACAGTCTAAACATAATCACCTTCTAATGATTCTTATTCTATGTTGGCGGGAATGCTGCCCCTTGCCCGTAAGGTGTGGGTTTGGGGATATGTTCCACCAACACCAAATATTTTAGTGAAAACATTTATAATTTTACACTTTTTATGTAGCCCTAATTTATATAGGTAGGTGTCACAGAGGTCAAATTGAACACCGAATTTTTACTGTTGTGATGCCACTGGGACAACCCTTGTTTGACAGTGCCTAGTTGGAGCTAACACCTTTGATATTTAAAACACACACCAAGGTTCATTACCACACACCCAAAGAAAGTTATGCAGGAATAAAAAGAGCAACACATAGCAATTACAGAAATGTAATACCCCATAATTTTTAGGTTGTTTAATTTGAATTTAATTGCTCTGTTATTAAATTAGTTGTTGGGTGTTTTAAATGTGCGATGTGTTTAAATTAATTTTTTTAGTGCCTTGAATTTCTTGTGGAATGCTTTAAAGGTTTTAGGTTGATTGTTGTTTTCTTTTTTTATTTATTTAATTTTAGTTGGACTAGGTCTTTGTATTGTCTTTTATTTTAATTTTGGATTGGGCTAGGGAGAAATTTGGGTTGAGTTGGGCTAGAATGACTGGGCTAGGTGTATATGTATGGGCTATGGTTTATTATATTTTATTTATTTTTCTTTTTATTATTATTTTAGATTTTTTTTTATTAATTTTCTAAAGACAAAGAAAAGAAAAAAAAGGGGGTTAGGGTTTCTGTCACTTTCATGCATAGAGACTGAAAGGGTGTAGACGCAAGAGAGAAATGAGAGAAAAAGTGATTCATCGGGACGAGTTCTTGTTCGTCAAAAGGCAAGTTCGAACTCTTCTTTTCCCCTTTGAATCTATATGCATAGTCTAAGTTTTGTGTCTATGATTGCATATGTAAATTTATATAATTGGATTATATTCTGTTGTTCTCTATTGAAGAATTTTGTGTGATTGCTTATGTTAAATGAATATAGGTGTAAGGATATATATATAGGTATAAATATATGCATATATATATATACATATATATATATATGTTGTATGTGTATATATGTATAAGATTCGTATGAGCATGAATCTGGGTTAGTGAAGGTTGTTAATTCGTTTCCTTGTGTTGTTTTTGCTCAGGTAAATAATTAGAAAATCGGATCACTGAGAGATTAAGTTTCATTTTGAAAATTTTGTGAAGAACCCTAAAACTTGTGAATTGGGGATTTTTGTTTCGAGCCATTTTTGATGTGGCTTTTCACATCAATAGGTAGCCTACGTCAAGAGGAGAAAAATAACGCAAAAATGGAGGCGAACGGTGGCTGGGGCATTGTCGGAAAGGCCGCAACAGTTCGCTGTACGGGCCGGAGAAGATGCCCCAGCGCAGGTGCCTCCCCCACACGCGCTGCCGGTGCGTGAGGCCTGGCCCGGGGAAAAGGGCATTGGGCCCCACTTGCCAGGGCCCACCTCCGATATACTTTTAATTTTTTAATCATTTTTAAATGTAGAAAAAATATTTTTTAAAATTACTGTTAAATTCTAAAAAATTTCCAAAATTTTAATTTAATCTTCTGGGGGCAGTATAAGCATGGGTTTTAAATTTCATAACGAGATGAACTTCCTTTGTTATAGAACTAGTATAAAAAGTGCGCTTTAAAATGCAAATTTTTAAATTTCTTCCTTTATTTGGTTTTTATGAATTAGCAAAAAATTGTAAAAAATTCCAGAATAATGAATTGAGCCTTTTTAAAACAATTTATGCACGAAAACCTAGTTTAGAGCTAGGCTTAGGCATGCTTGATACTTACGTTCCATTGTAAGGTTGATTTTGTGATCTTATAGTTTTTAGTAATTGTTTTCTTGTGCTTACATGGTGTATTGGATTTAGTTTAATTGTGTTATATCTATTGTGGTGATTGAAATTCTGTTAAATTAAATAAATGTGCTTGAGTAGGTTAGGTCTTTTTATATATTTTTTAATAAGTTAGATAGGGAGGCGTGTAAGGATTGCCAGGGGGCATGTCAGGATTGCCAATACCTAATAAGGTATCTAAGGTTAGTTAGGGAGGCATGTAAGCATTGCCAAGGGGCATGTTAGGATTGCCAATACCTAATAAAGTATTTAAGGTTAGTGTAGAAGGCATGTCAGAATTGCCTAGTTTAATAGGGTATTTTATTTTATGTCTTTGGTTTGAACTTAAAAAATAGGTTCTAAAATTGTGTGATAGGGGTTGGGTTGGAATAGTATATACGACGACTTCTATTTTGGAGACATAAGATAGATAAGAAAATGATTTGTATATATTTAAATGTATTTGTTGTCCCTCATATAGAGGGAATGTGTACCGGTTCTCTGATTGTGTTGTAGTAGAGAGAACTTGCTCGTGGGTTTAACCCACTTTGTTGATATTTCAGGTCCCAGACCAGTTCCACAGCAAGGATGGAGTCTTGAGCTGGTAGCGTGTGGTAGATATCTTCTCTCATCAATTTCCAGAGTAGGGACCTATTCTTTTCTTCATGTTCAACATATGAACTCTTTTGGGACGCTATTTATTTTGATTATTTATTCTTTAGTAATTACTCTTGTACTTTTTGGTTAACTGGTCCTTGGGTTACGGGACTTTCAAGTTGTATTGCATAGACACACACTTTATTTACTTAACATTATTATTACTTCAGATAGACTTTCCTTTCTATATTTATATTTCTTTCCATTCTTTCCTAGTATTCTATGCTTGTTGCTATCAGTTTTAGGTATCCCTTATGTTTTATGTATGAGACTGGCCACCTCATGTGTAAAATTTGTAGGGAGTATTTCACAAATGCTCTATTATTGTGTTATATAATTTATAAAAGGGTAAACTACACTAACTTCCCCTGAGGTTCAGTCAATATACACTGACCTCCCTTGAGATTTGAATATGGTATAACACAAACCTCCCTTCTATTAGTGGTCAACACAGTCAATGATGAAAAATTATGATGTCAACAAGTTGTATATTTTAAATTCCAGTTCTACCCTTGAAAAACATATAAAGATATAATTATCCCTATGAAATCACATGAAATACTTAAATACCTTTTGTAACTGAATAAAGTTGACAAAATTATCTCCTTCTTCTTTTTATTATTTCAAAAAGTATTCTGCTTGGTTGTTAGAGCATTTGAAATCCAAGAAGAAGGAAAATGTTATCTTTCTTCCGTTTAGGGAGATAATCATTATTCCACCTCTAGCGCTGTCATTGGTACTAGATCCGTTAAACATCAATATCCAGGGCATCATGAACAAGGCTGCCGACTCTAAATCATCTGAAATATACGGGTCGATATCATTTGATGGATGGTCTACTAAGAACTCTGCCAATGCCCTCCCTTTAATTGACTTTTGAAGGACATGAACGAGGTTAAACTCCATTAAGGCCAATGACCATTTGCCTATTTGGCCCGTGATCAACGGTCTTAATAGCATGTATCTGATGAAATTGGTCTGACAAATTACATAGACCAACATTGGTAGCATGTATACTCTTAGTTTCATAGCAGAAAAATACAAGGCCAAACATAATTTTTTGATTGAAGTGTATCTACACTAGACCGAGGAAAGGACCCTACCTAAATAATAGATGGCTTATTCGTTTCCTACCTCATTATCTTGAGCGAGTATGCTCCCAATGGATTCCTCAGAAGCTAATAAATAAACTTTCATCGGCCACCTTTCTGGGGAGGCATCACAACTAGTGGATTGCCTAGGTATTCCTTTAGGGCTAGTTTGGTATGCAGGAATGGAGGTGGAATGGAATGACCATTTCACCTCTGATTCCCTTTCTCTTGTTTGTTGTGCTACATTAGAAATGGAATGGACATTGCTAGTCATTCCCTTGGAATGCTAATTCCAACAAAACCATTCCTCTTCTTGAGTTATGGAATGGTCATTCCATTCACACTTCTTATTAAAATCACATTCTCTTTCTTCATTAATTTCTCTCCCTCTTTTACAACTCACTCCCGAATATATATATATATATATATATATATATATATAATAAGTAATTAGTGTTAATTTCTCTCTCTATATATAATAAGTACGTTATATACCTGCCACACGCTTATATATATATATGTACATGTCACATGCTCATATATATAACTTGCTATATTTTAAATTGTGAAAGAAAAGGAAGATTCTTGTTTTATCAATTTCAAATTTTAATAAAGTACAAAATATTATATTAATCTCTAGACTAGAGTAAAAAGTCGAATTATATCTTAATCTAGAAAGTTTTAATTGAATGGGTAATTAATTTTTTTTTACATGATAATTAAATTAAAGTTGACCAAATGTCCCATTTTAAAAATGCAACCAAACATTGGAATGAGAAGGATCATTCCATATTATTCTCATTCTCATTCCATTCCTAACTTCATTCTATTCCCATTCCATTTCATTCCTGCTTACCAAACTAGCCCTTATTCTTTCAAAGGCCCGTTGATGTTTTTCATCCCACATGAAGTCCTCTTGAGCTTTTAGTTTCATCAATAGGTAAAAGGTGTGAATCTTCCCGGCACAGTAAAAGATGAATCGTTTTAGAAATTTTACTTGGTCGATGAACCTCTGGAGTTATTTTTTGTTGTTGGGAGCCATGGCGTTCATGATTTCTTTGGTTTTGTTTTGATCGACTTCTATGCCTCGTTGATGTACCAAGAAACTCAAGAAGTTTCCTGCAGACATTCCAAAAGCACAGTTAATGGGATTTATCTTTAATTTATGGGCCTACATTCTCACGAAGGAGGCCCTAAGATGTACTAGATGCTGTCTTTTGGCTAATGACTTTACTACTACATAGTATGTAAATTTCCATAAATTGGCCTATTATATCGTGGAATATGGCATTCATTGCCCTTTGGTATGTGGCCCTAACATTCTTTAATCCAAAATGCATGACCACCTATTCAAACATCCCAATCGATCTTGGACATCTGAAAGCTATCTTTGCAATGTCTGCTTCCACTATATATATCTGATTGTAGCTTGAATGGCCATCCATGAAGACATGATTTCATTTTTGGAGACCGAATCTATCAATTGATCGGCCACTGGCATGGGATACTCATCCTTTGGGGTGGTTAGGTTCAAATTCTTGAAGTTGATATATACCCTTAGCTTCCCATCCTTCTTGATCATGAGTGCCATATTAGATATCCACTTCACACTATTCAAATAAAGCCTACATTCAAAAGCTTTTCTATTTCTTCTTTGACTTTGGAAACCACCTCTTAGGACATTTTTCTTGGCAGCTGTTTGTATGGTCCATAGCCCTCCCTGATTGGCAACTTGTGCTCTACCAACTCTCATGACAAACCTGGCATTTCTTCATAATTCCAAGTGAAGCAATCTTTAAATTCCTTTAGTAGTTCGATTAACTCGTCTTGATATTGGGGCTCCAGAAGAGCACTAATATATACGGGTCGAGGATCATCCGCTATCCCCAAATTCACTTCCAATAAAGGCTCCTAAACTTCTGCCTTGAGGTCATCCAGTTTTGCCTGGGTCGATCCCATGTCTGCCTGTTGGATTGCATCCAATTTTCCATCATCAATTTTGACTACTTCAGCCAATTGGCCAATAGTTCATAGTAAAATTGTTCTGCTTTGATGATTATCTTTTTAACTAAATATGCTTTCAAGCAAGCATAGGCGGCCTTGAAGGCTTGCTGTCTTTCGACCTTTCTATTAGGTTTGTCTATCATCATTGATTGTTATTTCTAAATTAGAATCAGGCCGATGGAGTTCTAATGTTGGCTGATGTGCTTCATATAATAGCTCTTGTACTTCTGAAGCCGCAAACCCCCTCCTCATTACAACTGCAGCAAGTCGACCCATCTTGTCTGTGCTAGTGAACTTAATTGGGACACAAGTTTCATCATATAATGCAGCTTCAGTAGCACATACTTTGGTGACAAAAGGCTTGTTATCAGCCTCTACTATCTTAACTTCATCCCCATCCCATAGGATTAACATTTGATGTAATGACGATGGAATACACATATTGGGGTGAATCCAATCGCAACCTAGCAACAAATTATAGGCTGCTGTTGATTCAATAATAAAGAACAAAGTGAACGAAAATTGACCCCCAACAGTGACTTCCAAATGGAGTATTCCTTTAGTATTGGTAGAACCACCATTAAATCCCCTAATCACGACGTCTCTTGGGATCACATCTTCTAGGTTTTTTTCTAACGTTTTCATAGTCGTTGATGGAATAACATTGACTACTGATCTATTATCGACCAACACTCGGTTGATTAGCTAGCCTTTCACCCAAACTTTGACATACAAAGGCCTCAATTGTTCGGTTATGGCTACTGGCGGTCTTTTAAATACCACTTTATCAGCCGTAACAGAGTTTTCTTTTGACACCTGCACCTTATTGACCTATACCTTCTCTGGAAAGTCCTTTTGCATTGTGTTATCTGTGTTAGGCTCTAGAGGATCGGTCACAGTACATAGCTGATTAGGCTTTGCTTGAAAAATGGCTGGCAAAATGAACGTTATATTACACACGGCCTTTTCTGAGAAATTTCCAAATTTGATTCAGTATTTTGCTATCTATTTAGGGTCTTGATCGGATTGGTCTCCCCCCTGGGATGATTCTTCATCAGCAAAGGTCAAGGACATATCTGCTGGTACATTTACTACAGATGCCTGGTCGTCGGCCTACTTCCTTCTCAACTCAGCTCTCTTTTATTGCATTTTCTACTTCTGGGCACGTGTGAGGGCTCCATTCAGTACCATGCTCTTAGGAAACTTGGGATGAGTCACCCTTGTCCATCTGTTATGGGTAACCATAGGTGGTTTTATCATTCTTAGCATCGGGTGAATGTTTTCCTTATTTATCCATATTTTTGGTTGGTCTAGTACCCTTTTCTTAAACCTTGGTAGGTTATGATGAATGGGAGGCATTTTTTTCGAAGATTTCCCTTCCACTACGTATGGTGGCTTCTTCTTTTGGCTGTATTCTTTGGAAGACAAATTGATTATGATAGTCTAAGTAGCTCGATCTTGGAGAACCATAATTCTTTCGTGCATGCTTCTACGCGCGGCTTCCCCCCCAAGTCTGATTCCTTCGCTACCAAGAACCTTGCAATTTGGACAACATCCATGTTACTCGAGGAATCTTACTACGTACCATCGACCATTCCCATATGCCTGCCGTCAGCCTTGTGGGCCAGACCAATCATATTGCTAGCAAAAATTGTAGGAAAATGATTGCTATCGACCCCAATCACTTCCATTTGTTTATCTAGGAATTTTAGAGTGCTTTCATCGATCGCCTTTTGTACAATATTACGAAACACCGTACAATCATTAGTACTATGGGTCCAAGAATTATGGCATTTACAATATTCTTTTCCCTTCAGTTCAGCAGCCGATGGAATCTTATGCCTTTTGGGCAAAGTAATTTGTTTATCTGCTAATAGATGGTCAAAAATTCTATCGATCATGGACAGGTCGAATGAGTAGAATTTGCCTACATCAGCTGTCCCTCTTTTTATAGGATTAGCCGATGATGAGGTCGAATGAGCACCACTAGTGGTTGATTTAACTCTCACTAAACTTTCACATATGTATAGCTTCTTAATGTGGACCTCGGCCACATTTGGCTCGAGATTCTCACTAATATATGCCGAAAACACCTCATAATTGAGATCTTTATAATAAGTCCCCTTTGATGAGATTATCCTTTCTTTTTTTCTCATTAAGGATTGTCTCATACTAGGTAGCCCTGTCGGCCAACTCGAATATGTCATAAAAGTTTATACCCTCGAACCTCTTCCTATGTTCAATGTCTAGACCAATTAGGGCTAACTTTGCATATTCCGTTTCAAGGAGGATCACTTGACATTTTCACCAGGCCTTCCTGAACCGAGTTATGAAAGTCTCAATTGTTTCTCCAGGCAATTGACTTAGCTTGGCAAATCAGCCAATGTAGCCTCAGGCTCCGGGCAATAAAACTGAGTATGAAATAGTTGCTCTATTTGCTGCCAAGTTATTATGAAATTTGGCCTCAAATTAGAATACCAAGTAAAAGCTATACCAGTTAAAGAATTGGGGAACAACCATAATTTCCACCTTTGATTAGCACCAAGCTCCCCACATTGAATTGTGAAGCGACCGATGTGCTCTAGTATTGACTAATTTCCCTCTTCACTAAATGTAGTGAAATTAGGGATCTTGTATCCAGTGGGATACTATAATAAATCATATTTTTCAAGATAAGGTTTTCTTATAGTAACCCTTGTGGACGGGTGTGAGTGGGCGGGTGCAAAGACAGACACTGGGGTGAGCTACCATACTAACAGGGTACATGGTGCTTAATCCCACATCGCCTGGATGTGGAAAAAGAGATGTGCTTATATATAGTATGTTCTCTTCAAATGGTATGAGGCATTTTGTGGTAAAACCCAAGAGCAAAACCATGCGGGCTCAGGCCCAAAACGGACAATATCATACCATGTGTTGGAGTTGGGTATTACAGTGGTATCAGAGCCTGAACCCAGCCGGAAGTGTGCCGACGAGAATGTCGGGCCTCGTAGGGGGGTGGATTGTAGTAATCCTTGTGGACGAGTGTGAGTGGGCGGGTGCAAAGACAGACACTGGGCTGAGCTACCACACTGACAGGGTACAGGGTGCTCAATCCTACATCGCCTAGGTGTGGAAAAGGGGATGTGCTTATATGTAGTATGTTCTCTTCAAATGGTATGAGGCCTTTTTGGGTAAAACCCAAGAGCAAAATCGTGTGGCTCAAGCCCAAAGCGGACAATATCATACTATGTGTTGGAGAGGGGTATTACAGTTGGTATCAGAGCCTAAACCCAGCCAAAAGTGTGTCGGCGACAACGTCGGACCTCGTACGGGGGTGGATTGTAGTAACCCTTATAGACGGGTGTGAGTGGACGGGTGCAAAGACAGACACTAGGCTGAGCTACCACATTGACAGGGTACAGGGTGCTAAATCCCACATTGCCTGGGTGTGGAAAAGGGGGTGTGCTTATATGTAGTATGTTCTCTTCAAATAGTATGAGGCCTTTTGGAGTAAAACCCAAGAGTAAAATCGTGCGGGCTCAGGCCCAAAGCGGACAATATCATACCATGTGTTGGAGCGGGGTATTACATTCCTAAAGGTAGGTCGATTAGTCCTTCATAATCCTAGGGCTCAATAAATATCATCAAATCAATTCTTGAGGACATTTGGATTTATCGGTCGTTCATGTTCTGGCCACCGTAGTGGCTGATTATTTTCCATCTGCCCCTGTGTGTATGTGCGATTGGGGGGTCTTGTCTTCTTCCCCGATGGGGATTGTCCCCAAGGCTGATTTGACCTGTGGAATCATTTCAAGTGTGTACCTGATGTTGCTCAGGCAACCGCTATTTGTGGCCTCGATTGATAGCTAGTTGTCACCCTCTCCAGGCTGAGAACTACTAGACGGCAAATTGCTTTGCACAGAAAGTTGAGGTAGGGGTTATATTGGGCCATTTAGTTTCTGATCGGTCTGCTGAGCCCTCGGTTGGAGAGGAGACTTTTGGGACTAGAGCCTTGAATGGCTGATCGTTTGTGGATGGTCGACTGCCTCATTAACTCGTCCATTCGGTCATTCATTTGAACACCAATTTGGGTGATCCTTTCATCCAGTTGTCCTAAACTAGTGCTGACCTCACCAAAATGGACACGTATTTCATGCATGGCGTCCATTAAGATTGCCATATCTGACGGACTGGTCATAGGATCTTCTACAGGCTGAGGAACTTTTTCCTCTTGCTCGTCATCACTAGTGGCTGAGTTCCATCCTGACCTTAGCTTGGGCGGCATATTCTCAATTCTTTAGCACTTTTCGGGGTCCCACTAAACATGCCAAAATATGTTCGGTTATAAATTAATTAGCCAGGTAAGCCGATTGCTTACGGGCGTGCTAGAGCTATGGTATCAGCTCAATATAAACGGTTGGTCGAACACAAGTATCTCCTTTGAAGGTCGTGTTAGATTAGGCGATTGACTAGGGAGAGAGAATACGAAACTCGCTATTGAGTTCTTTTCTTGCCTCAACTAAGAGGATTTTTAATCGTGCACAAAGAATTACGAGACTGACTCGTAGTAAGGAGGGAGATAGAAGGAGGGAGATAGCAAGGAGAGAGGTAGAAATTGAGGGAGAAATAGACTAACAGAAAGATTAGAGAAGTCCAAGAGCAAGAAAGTTGAGGGAGATATAGATCGAGTGAGAGATATAACGGTATTCTGAAGAATATTGAGAGAGAAATACTACACGTGATGCAATTGTTTAGTTGTGGTTGTTCGGAACTCCTAATACAGAGTCCTTTACTTTTATTTATAGAAGAAAAAGAAATACATCACTGCACTCAATCCTAAATTACGTACATGATAAATACAGAAATACAATAAAGGGAAATACATTATGGACACTTTATCAGATTCTCCATGCAAGAGTCCACATTTAGCCCAAAGTCATCCCATGCAGTCTTTTCTTTACATAAAGTCCATGCTCTACACATTCATCTAGTATAACCGAAACTCATACTATCCATGTATATGCATAGATCATGAATAAGTATCTGTAGTTATAACTTGATTACCCACACGCAAGGGTATTGTAGTGCCCTCCTATTTCCTTCTGCCGGTCTTCCACAGAGGGTACAAGTTAGAGTACAAGTTATTTTTGGACTCCTTGCAACCAACCCGTAAGATTAAACTACATCCACATAGACGTATATATATATATATATATATATATATATATATATATATATATATATATATATACGGATGATTCGATATGTGTATATCTCTATATCGGCTTATTCCTTTAAGACAATCCCACTAAATTATCGACCCTATAGAGTTTTTCCTCAAGATAGACTCCTTGTTAGTCCCTTGACGACAACCTCATCCTTCGCTATCAAGTGGCGCCAAGTTTGGGTGCCAACACTTTCACTAATATAATAACAATTTATTTAATCAATATTAATTTCTAACAGCTATTTCGTGGGCATTGGCAAGGAGCAATGTTTAATAACCCAATATAATTTATTTATAGTTGGTTAAAGCAAATTAACCCATTTTAGTTTTTTCTTAGACCAGTATTTTACTTTAGCACAAACACACACAGAGGGAGAAGCTGAATTGGTTTGTTTGTTTTCTAAAAGCTGGATAGTGCACCATTTGTTGGTTGTATACTGAATTGGTTGATTGGCGAGTTGTTCGTATTTTTGTTGATGGAATGATAAGTTATACTGTGCATTGCCATTGCCGGTAGGAGTGGTCGAGTTGGTGGCATATTGGGAGGGAAGAGATAGAATGAAGAAAGAGATGGAAGAAAAGTTAAAGCTAAATTAAGGGTAAATTCAATTAAAATAAAAAAATTAATTGTGCCACACTTGGTTGTCACATGGTGTTTTACTGTTTTTGTTTTGAAATTTTGCTCAGCATAACATTTGCACATAATCAAACGTATTTTAAGTTTTTGTCAACATGGACAATCCACTGTAGTTGCCCACACAACATATTTGAGCATTGCTGGCATGCACGGTTATGTTCTTGAATTTTAAACTCAAAAGACCACATACATTCTAGGAGAACACACAACATATAAGCATATTCCCTTCACCATACTCAAAGAATATGGGACACTACAAGAACTCTTCTATGTGTGTATGAGAGATAGAGAGTTTCATTACACATCTTAACTTCTTTTATTCATTTGTCCTTTTAGCAGTAAGACAAAATTACATTATATAGTTGCAACTCGAAATTATTGAAAATGTAACACATACAACAGCCCCGATCATACATCACCCGAACCATGCTAAGGCTTGGAAGGTGTAGGCCCCGATGGTGGAGGTGGTGGTGGACGGGAAGGTCGGCGTTGCACTAGTGGTCGGCCTACAGCTTTCTGCTGCAAGTACAAGTCCTCCGTAAATAAACCTGCACACAGAAAATATTAGCATAATGTATATATATAACCAAAAAAGAGTAATAGCGCGCTGTTTGTTTCTTCTTAACCTTTAGAGAAGGCAAAGAATATATATACAAACAAAACTTTTATATATGTACATCTGATTTACTACTTAGTAGGCAATTAGAGCAATTTTGGCAAACGATTGTTGAATATAGTTATTCATTACCCTTCCAATCCAAATTAGTTTCTCTGTGGAGTGTATACAGGAACTTTTGGATCAGAATTAATTAGAATAATATGGAAAGACAATTAATGGAAAAACAATTAATGGCTTTATAAGCCTACCTATACCTTTTACGTAAAAATAAACTTTTTTCACGAAGAACACTCATATTTACATATGAATGGGTCATTAGCCCAATGTTATTGTTAGAAAAAAAGAAAATTTGTATTGATTTATATTGTCTTTTATATCATAATAAATGGTTATTTATAAGTACATAATCTTGGAGGTTAACTAAACCTAAGAGACAAAATTTTAGTCTTAAATGGTTTAAAAGAACGTGTAAGAAACCTATGGTGTTTAAAAAAAGATATATAATCTAACTGCAAATATAATAAAAAATATATAATCTAAAAGGTATAACTACTCCTCCCTCGTAGGAGAGGTGAGTCATAAAATGTGTGCGAATACTTACCTAATACAAAAGAAAAAAAGGAAAAAAAAACAAACAAACATAAACCTCAATTAATCTTCACATAACATGGCATTATATATATAAACCAGGCATGGACAGCCTTCATGCCGATTAATATTACTAAAATTATTGTTTTGCTGCAAAAAAATAGCGCAAAATGAACTTACCTGTAAAACCCAATGTTTTTGAGATAAGTATGATGTAGAGGGCCAGAAGAGCAAAAAGGAGAAAATGTTTGTTCACTTTGGATGTCATGTTATTGCAGATGTGTAAGTAGAGAATGATGTTAAGGTAACTGTATTTATATACAAGTGGATGCCCTTCCTTATTATATATATGTCTTGCAATTTCAATGCTAATATATATTTAAATAATTGTTTTACAATATTCCTCTTACTTTTCTACGTCAAATTAATGAGATTACTTGTCTCAGTTTAAATAATGTTTGATTGAAAAAGATATTACGAAGACTTGATCAAGTAGTCTCAGTTTAATTATTGTTTGAAATGTATTTTTCACTTGAATGACTTTTCCACGATATTCAGCAGTTGTACCTCGTGACCAAAGGTTTTGACTCGTTCCGTTTCTTTATGTGCAATCTCCATTAATCTTCATCGTTTACTGTATTCAGCAGTTGTACCTCGTGACCAAAGGTTTTGACCTGTTCCATTTCTTTATGTGCAATGTGCATTAATCTTCATCGTTTTCTTCTTGGTACGTATTTCCACTTTCATGTGTTAGTTTCTTCCCTGTACGTGTTAGAAATTAAACTTGATTAAATAAATTATTATTTTATTAGTAAAAGACATGAGAGTTAAGTTGTGTTAGTAGAGTTGTTATTGTATTAGTGAAAGATATGAGAGTTAAGTTGTGTTAGTAGAGTTTTAAATGTTATGTTAGTAGGTGTAATGACATTTACATATAGGTGTTACATATTTGTTTTGAAGTATATATAATGTGATGTTTTCTATCAAAAAAATAAAAAAATTATGCAAAATAAAAGTATCTTCGTAGTGTTCCTCCTTTCATTTCTCTTCTAATTTTATGTGTGTGTGTAATTGATCGGCATTGAATGTTACGTATTCTATCATATTAATTTGTATATTTTATTCTCTTAGAGATAGTTTATTTGTAATTTTACTTTGTTTTTGTATTTCCTGTATTTTTAGGCCTCAATTATTATTTTAGTTAAAACCATGATTTTGGGCTTTTAAAAATGACATTCAAGAAGTTTATGTGAATCCTACATCAAATGGATCCATTCAACTCCATATTTCAACTCAAAACAGTTCAAAGAAATGACCCAAGAGAATTATAACTACTAGAGGATATTACGGGCCTCAACCCAATTATGTGCGTAATACAGTTTTAATCCCGTTTTGAAAAAAGGCCAATAACTCTTATTTCTAAGCTTAAAATTGACTCAATTCTTATGTAATTTGAACAAAATTCGATTCCAGACACTTTCGTATTTCATGTAAATTTTGTGGACAGGTGTGAGTGGGCGGGTGTGAAGACAGACACTGGACTGAGCTACCATATTGACAGGGTACAGGGTGCTTAATCCCACATTACCTGGGTGTGGACAAGGGGATGTGCTTATATGTAGTATGTTCTCTTCAAATGGTATAAGGCCTTTTGGCGTAAAATCTAAGAGCAAAACCGTGTGAGCTCAATCCCAAAGCGGACAATATCATACCATGTGTTGGAGCGGGGTATTACAGTTGGTATCAGAGCCTGAACCCAGCTAGAAGTGTGCTGACGAGGACGTCGGGCCTCGTAGGGGAGTGGATTGTAGTAACCCCTTGTGGACGGGTGTGAATGGGCGGATGCGAAGACAGACATTGGGCTGAGCTACCACACTGACAGGGTACAGAGTGCTCAATCTCACATCGCCTGGGTGTGGAAAAGAGGATGTGCTTATATGTAGTATGTTCTCTTCAAATGGTATGAGGCCTTTTGTGGTAAAACCCAAGAGCAAAACCGTGCGGGCTCAGGCCCAAAGCGAACAATATCATACTATGTATTGGAACGGGGTATTACAAAACTTTAGACAGAAAGTCAGTAGAAAAATTCACCTGATTAAGGCCTGCGGGAAAACTCAATTGTCTCCTAATTATATGGGGACACTCGTATACTCTTGGGGTTTAAAGTGGCGAATTGGAAGCTGTATTGGGATACTTTTGAATAGCAACTTGCAAAGCTTTAGAGTGGAGAACCATTGGAGAATAAGGTCTTACGCAAATTTCATGAAAATGACGCATTCTTTCTCAACAGTTGAAGCAGTCTCTTCTATCATGAGTGACTAGTTCATCTACTAGGATTTTGATGTAGCTCTAATTAAGCATCAATGGTTTAGTTGTTCTAATTATTGGAATTTTTTGTATTTATGCATAGATTGTGTAATTTAAATTCTTCTTATATAATTGAGCAATAAAAGTCTTATATATTCAGTTTCAATGATTTCTTATCTTGTCTTAGACACTTGATTATTGTTATTGAACTCAATTTCTCTTATTTTTTATGATTATGAGAGTGATTATTACACAATAGTAATCATTGAATATATTTTCAAAAGCTTTGATGAATTATGCCTAGAGAAGATGAACCATACTGCACCTTAGAGTAGAGTAGTTATGCAGATGACTCATGCCAATCGAAGATAGTCCATGACTTAGCCTTAATCATATGTTATCTTCTTGACGGATGGAGATGAGCTTGTAATCACCGACACCCCTTATGCATGGTATAATTCCCCATAGTTAGTTCAATTGGCCATTGAGTGTAAAGTTAGTGGTGAAGCCAATAACCCTAGATTCATCTCATATTTTCTACACTATTTAGTTTCTCTTGTTTTTGTTTAATTACTTCCTTAGATAATTTATATATAAAAATCAGAATTCTTTTCTTTTAAATTCAATTAGAATTAATTCCATATATCCAACTCAGTCAGACCACAGTCCTAGAGGTTTAACACCCCTTTTAATAGCCCTATTCTATAATAAATTTGTTCTATTACAAAGTGTAGTAATTTAATTGATACACTTACTAACAAATCAATTTTTGGCACCGTTGTCGGGGGATGTCTATTTGATTGTTTGAATTTATAGAATTAGTTTTAATTGAATTTTTAGTTTAGAAATTTTTATATTTTATTTTTAATTTTATTTTCGTTTTAATTTCAGCAATTTTTAATATATGCATGGTCGCCATTCTGTAGCTGATCCTTTGATACATCTTGATCCTGAGCCTAAACGTACTCTCAGACAATAGAGAAACATTCCTATTGATCCTATTGTGCAAGAGGAAGAAATCATTGATGACATGGCTGAAGAAAGGAATAACAACATTGTTCCTAATGCTACTAGTGAAGGGGCAAGACTGCTCAGAAACTATTATGTCTCAAAGATATACAATTCACCAATTGGATTCCAACTGCCCAATGTCACAACGCAGAATTATAAGATTAAGTCCAGCATTATTCAGATGCTACCATCCAATTTTGGGCTGGCTTATGAAGACCTTT
The DNA here is from genome assembly GCA_026545225.1 of Cornus controversa. Classification (NCBI taxonomy): domain Eukaryota; kingdom Viridiplantae; phylum Streptophyta; class Magnoliopsida; order Cornales; family Cornaceae; genus Cornus; species Cornus controversa. Next base: position 81,007,954 of record CM048846.1, on the reverse strand, counting down.
ACAAGCATATAAATGAGTTCATAGAAGTGTGCTCAACTACAAAAATTTACAACTTCTCTGAAGATGTTTTCAGAATGCGACACTTTCCATTCTCCTTGAAGGACAAAGCAAAGTATTAGTTTAATTCTCTACCGGTGGGCTCTATCACGACATGGACTCAAATACAACATGAGTTCCTCAAGAAATATTTTTTAATAGGAAAGACCAATCAGTTCAGACATATTATCACTAGTTTCTCCTAATATGAGGGAGAACAACTCTATGAGACATGAGAAGATTCAAGGACGTTCTTAGGAAGTGTTCTCATCATCAGGTTCCTAAGTTGCAGCTTCTTCAGAGTGTTCATGAAGGGCTGACAGAAGCCAACAGACATATGATCGATGTATCCTGTAGAGGTACTTTTTTGTTGAAGAGTGAAGAAGAGGCATGTACCTTGTTTGAAAATCTGAGTGATAATTCTATACAATATGTGTCCTTTACTCCTTCTAGCAGACCAACCACTACAAAGAAGATTGATGGATTTTTTAGGTTAGTGCTACAGTTGCTAAGCCAACCGACATTGACTTGATTGTACAAAAAATTAACATTGATCATGGCAGGCAATCAAGCTCCTCTTGTTGCAAATTCTTTATTACTAGGCCCTTGTGACTTCTGCTCTAGTCCTATATATAATGTAAACAATTGTCCCTCAGTTGGACAATTTTTTGAACTTCAATAAGAGCAAGTCCAAGCTACATTCACTGGACTAATGAATCCTCTATGTGGTAATACTTACAATCCAATATGGAGGAATCATCCTGATTTTTCTTATAGTAACTATGGGGCAACAATGCAACCTACATATCAGCCTAGGAACTATGTGCCTCAATAATCGTATCAAGTACAAGTTTCTATACCACAAAAAAATTTTGCTCTTGAAGATAAGTTGGTATTTGCCCTAGCAAAGTTTGAGAAGCTTGAGTCCATTGTAGAAATAGTGCATGTTGCGGCAGAAATGGTGCAAGCGACTGCTCAATTGGTGCACTCTCACTCTCAGTCCATCACTAAACTGAAATCTCAATTTAGACAACTTGCTAATGCTTTGAGTATAAGAGAGGATGGAAAGCTACCAAGCCAACCTATTGTCAATCCTAGAGGGGTGCATGCTTCTTCGAGTAACCCACACCATGAGCAAGTTTAAGCGATAACCACTTTGAGAAGTGGGAAAATAATTGATAACAAGGTGGGGGAGAAAAATAAAGAAGAAGATGAAGTGATCACAAGTCCAAGTGATGAAAATTCATATGAGTCTAAGGCTCCGTTCTCACAATGTGTTCTACAGGCATCTAAGTTGGGGAAGCAAGGGGACAAGTTGCATGACATGATTGAGGTTTTTCGACAAGTAAAGATTAATCTACCACTCCTTGATGCCATGAAACAAATTCCTCCTTATGAAAAATTTCTGAAGGATTTGTGCACTCAGAAAAGGTGTTCAAAATGTCATGTGCCAAATAAGGTAATGTTGCCACAACAAGTGAGTTCCATAATTCAACATTGCACTCCTCTAAAGTACACAGATCCTGGTGCTCCAACTATTTTATGCATCATTGGGGAGCACCATGTTGATAAAGTTTTTCTTGATTTAGGTGCAAGGGTGAACTTGCTGCCCTATTCAGTCTATTTACAGTTGGGCTTAGGAGAATTGATGCCTACCTCGGTGGTACTACAATTTGTAGATAGATCAACAAAACAACCATTGGGGATTGTAAAAGATGTGCTCATTAAAGTGGACAAGTTCTACTTTCCAATTGATTTTATTGTGCTTGACATTGAGCCAGTACACAATCCGAGAAGACACATTCCAGTCATCTTTGGTCGACCTTTCTTAGGTACTATAGATGCTTGGATAAACTATAGGTCAGGGATCATGGATATTTCTTTTGGCAACATGAAGGTCAAGCTTAATATTTTTAATGCAATCTAACACCCTCTTGATCAGAGTGATGTTTTCTGGATGAATGTTATTGAAGATTGTGTGGAGGAATTTGCTTCATCTTCTTTATCTCACGACTCCTTGGAGGTTTGTAGGTCCCTCTAGAACTATGAGGCATTCAATATAAAGGAACTAGGTGAAGAGGCAAATCGTATGTTAGAAATTGCAACCATTCAGAATACACGACCTTGGAGAATTTCGGTTGAGCCCACTGTTTATCCTCTCTAGCACTCCTCTAGTGCCTTCATTAGAGTCCCCTCCACCACTAGAGTTGAAGCCCTTGCCTGATAAGTTAAAATATGTACTCTGGTTATAATCAAATGGATATGGACCCAAAAGATTAAGAGAATACCACTTTTAATAAGGGATACTTACAACTGATATCAAACAAGCATAGAATACAAGGACAAAAGAAAAGAATTTTAAATGCTGAAAGGAAAGTCTAACTGAAATAAATAAATAACGCTAAAACAAATATAATACCAAACTGAACGTTACAACTTGGAAGTCTCGTAACTCAAGGACCTATAACCAAAAATAACAGAAGTAAATACTATTCTGGAAAGAATCTAAGTCCATACATTGAAGTCTAGTAAGGAATAGATAGCTGCCACACTCTAGGGACTCCATGCTCTAATCTCGAGGTGGAAGCTACTTGGGACCTAAAATATCAATAAAGTGGGTTAAACCCACGAGCAAGTTCCCTCTACTACCACCCAATCAGAGAACCGGTAAACATACCCTCTATATGAGGGACAATAAAATACATAAATCTACACATATCATTTCCTAATTGAACTCCTGTCCCAAAATAGAAACTAACCGTACCAACCCATCTGTTATCACACAAATTATAAAATCTCTTTTCTAAGTTCAATCCAAAGGCAATCCTTACATGCCTAGCATTCCTAACATGCCTCCCTTCTAAATGTATTAAATACCCTATTAGGTATTTGGCAATCCCGACAATATACAGACCTACCCTTTCTCACTTAACCTATGATTCCATATTAGGACAATCCTATATCCTGTACCAACATATATGTTATCACAAAATAGAGAACACGTTTTCCTATGTTTAATCCAAAGGCAATCCTTACATGCTTGAACAATTAATTAAGTACATACTCTACTAGTATTTGTCAATCCTAACATGCCTCCCTTATCTACATATTATATACCTAGTATTTGACAATCCTGACATGTCTCCCTTCTTTAAATATATATATAAAAACTTTATTATTTAACTGGCAATCCTCACATGCCTCCCTTATTAACCTTAAATAACCTATTGGCAATCCTCACATGCCTATTTAATTAACCTTGAATACCTTATTAGGTATTTGCAATCCTGACATGCCCCTTGGCAATCCTCACATGCCTCCCTAATTAACCTTAAATACCCTATTGGCAATCCTTACATGCCTCCTTTATAATCCTATTAAATACCTTATTAGGTATTAGCAATCCATACATACCTCCTTTATAAACCTACTAAATACCTTATTAGGTATTGGCAATCCATACATGCCCCTAGCAATCCTCACATGCCTCCTATATTCCTTTTAAATAAAAAATTTAACCTACCTACAAGCATTCAAATAATCACACTATTTTATACACTGAAAATAGAACATCAACATTTAACATGAAATTAAGAATGCAAAGAAATCAATCAACGAGGAATAAATAAACAATTAAAATAAAAATCACATAAATAACCCTACAATGCAAACTAACATCAAGTGTATCTAAACCTAGGTTTTCATGCATATTCTATCTTTAAAAGTCTCAACTAAATCTTCGGGGAAATTCAGAATTTTTTTTATAATTTAAAATATAAAAATTCCAACTATAAATGAAACTTTTGAACCAAATCTAGAGACGAACTTATTTCACCATGAAATTAAAGTTCCGGGTATATTCTGTCCTATAAAGATAAGTTCGAACTTTTGTAAATTTTATAGTAATTTAAAACATTTTTCCTAATTATCTACATTTTAAAAATGAACTAAATAATTAAAAAAAAATACTAAAATATTTTGAACTGGGCCAGAGGTGGGCCCCAGTGAGTGGGGCCCATCGCCATTTTCCCCAGCACCTGCGCCGGTGGCACGCGCCCCCATGCACCGGCATTGCGTGTGGGGAAAGCGCGTATTGCCTTCTCCTTCCCCTTTTCCCCTTTTTTTCTAGCAACCTGCTGGTTGAGCGAATAGCCATTTTTCGGCCTCTTTCCAGCCATCTCCACCCACCAAAACTTGTGTGTGAATATACCATTCCACTCTTCTCGATCTAAGCTACACATTGGTTCCAAAAGTCGCCCCCTCTAGCAGCCTAAATCAAAAATGCCCAAATCAAGTTTCTAGGGTTCTTAAATTTCAAACTCAAATTTCTGTCAAACTACCCAACGATTCGTAACCAAACTTTCAAGAATTATTCGGGAGAGCAAGATCAACAATTTAATTGGAACAAAAATCTTCAAAAATGGCATTAACATTCAACACAAATTCCATGTTTATATATATATATATATATATATATATATATATATATATGCCTATATACCCATATATACATGTATATTCATGTGAGAGAAAAATTACACAACTTCGAAAACCCCAGATTATATGTATATAATCAACCGAAAAATTCTTATATGCATAATCATATAAAGACATAATTATATACACACCTTCTCTTTCTTTTCCGGTGTCTACCGTTCTCTCCCTATCTGTGTGTATGAACGACTGCACTCTAATCCTATTTTCTCTTTCTTTTATCTATATTTTCTTTTCTTAAAAAAAATTAAAAGAAAAATTCCTAAATAATTCAAATAATAAACCTAAATATATTTAACCCACATATATAAATATATATATATATATATATATATGTGTGTGTGTGTGTGTGTGTGTGTGTGTGTGTGGCCGAAACCCAAAAGTCTAGCCCAACCCGACAATAATTAAAAAAAATAAAAGAAAATGCAACCCAGAGTCCCACATATTAATTAAGAGGAAAATCTATGATAGAGCATTGCACATTTAAGCCTTCTTAATTGCATTTGTTAATTCCTTATTTATGTTTACATTGGTATTTTTATACCATTCTCTATTGTTGTATTTTAGGTTTTGTCCCGAAAAAGGATAATATTTTCGTCAACATTGCAAGTGCAGGGGAAAGGTTCATGCAAGCAAAGAAGGCATTTCGCACAATCGAAATACATATTTCGCATGATCGACATTTCAATTGTGCAAAACATATATTTCGTACAATCGAAACTTCGATTATGTGAAATCCATGTTTCGCACAATCGAAAATATGCAAATTGTAACTTGGCCACTTGCCTACTTATCTTGCCATTTATTTCCAAAAATGAGCTTTGCACGACCTTTTTGGAGATTTTTGGACTTCCAAGAGAGATATGATGGGACTATATGTATATTGGGTAGATATATACATATGTATGCATGGTGGGGCCCAAGAAGACCCTCTCTTGACCATATAACCATGGGGAAAAGAAAAGGGATGTGGGGGGCTGAGATTGTAGAGGTCTGGAACAACAAAGAAAAGAAGCATGGAGTTGAGCTTACCTTTGTCAATGGAGGATTTCTACTCCAATATGATCAACTAAACCTCTTCTCTAAGGTGTAGATGAAGTCCTAGCCATGTAACTTGTCTATTTTGTAGTAATGTTGGGATTGTGTTTTGTATGTAGATTGCATTGCCTAGCGCCTTGTGAACACAAGTGTAACTCTCTTTAAATGTTCATTTGATGCATTTTCTCCTTCTTGTCTTAGAGTTTTAAGTGTTTCATTTGAATACTCAACATTTATAGCTTTCACAAAAAGTGTAAATGATGGTCTTGTAATGGGTTTTAAATGAATGTGATTATTCTAGCTTTTATAGTCCATGCCAAGATAAGATAGTTTTGATACATTTAGGTAAGTTAGGAAAGTAGGATAATTAGATAGTTAGAGAAACTATGCTTGTTGAAGATGGATTATGCTCATCTAGAATTCATATATTTTCTTAAAGATATCATTATAGGCCACAAGCCAAATGACTCATTGTTGCATGTAATTTCACATTTTCTATTTGCACTACAATTGGACAAGGTAAGGTGGCTAGAGGTGGAAACCACCCCTAGCTCTCTCTTTACTTTTAAACTCCTTACTTTATCGTTTTTACATTCTTCACAATAGCTATAATTTCAACCAAAAATCTATTTTTGAGTTAAATTGAAACAACTCTCTCATATCAAGCAATTCACCCACGTAGTCTCCGTGGAATTGATACCCTCTATAAAGAGCCATATCTTCAAAAATTCATTCTCTTACGAGTAGTTAAATTATATTTTGATAGTCAAAAGAAAGCTAAAAAGGAAATCAAGTTTGGTCACTTCAATCTACATCAAAAGCAAATATTTCACAAACATTTTAAAAAAAATCAACCATCTATATTAAATCAAAACCAAGAACAGGCATTCACAAACATTTACTAAAACATTTAAAACACCACAAAATGAACAATTTAAATAATTAAAACCCCAAATTAAATATCCTAAAATTTTGGGGTATTACATTATAGCTCTAAGTTGTTAAAGATTTATATAAATAACAAGAAGGCCACGATTTTAAGTTGGATCACTATTGGAAAAATTGTCAATATTCGCCAAAATGGCATGACCATTTCAACGCTCAACAACAGAAAGAAAAGTCAAATCAATAAATAAGGAAGAGAGCCATTGTCAATCTTGATATTAATGAGCCTGAAAATTGCTCTGAATCGGTTTAAACACATACAGATTCATTCCAAAACAATTCATCTAGTCCATCAACAACTCTAGTAAACCTGGCAATGACAACTCGCCGGCCAATGCTGAAGGTTCTCATGACTTACCACGACCCCTTAGACAAAAAACGGTGAAGAAAGGCAAGAACAAAAATAAATATGTTCTACAAATGTAGAAATTATATTTGATCCAAATTCAAGATTTTAACGAACATGATTGTGTGATGAATGAAGCAAAACTCGAAAGAGAATGAATGAAAATCCAATCCTAAATTGATATTCGCATCGCACAAGAACAGACTAAATAGATGGAGATAGAATTGAGAGTGAGGTTGGCTAAATATGAGCATGAAAGAGCTCAAATGGAGTTTGAAAAAGATATGATGTGCCGATAAGGCTCCAACGCAAGCTACAAAATCAAGGATCATTACAGAAGAAAATATATCCACAGAAAAAGCATGAATCTATCACATTGACTGAATTGGTTTGCATGTTTTCTAACATCTGGCTATTGCACCATTTGTTGTTTGTATTTTTATTGATGGAATGACAAGTTATACTGTGCATTGCCGTTGCCAATAGGGAGTAGAAAAGGAACACACAGGGAGGGTCAGGTGGGTGGCATGTTGGGGCTGGATATTAGGCCGGGTTAGAAAGAGTAGAGAGGGAGGGAAGAGATGGAATGAATTGAAAGAGAAGGAAGAAAAGTTAATGCTAAAGGGTAAATTCAATTAAAATAAAAAAATTAATTGTGCAAAACTTGATTGTCATATGGTGTTTTACTGTTTTTGTTCTGAAATTTTGCTCAACATTTGTACATAATCAAACATGTTTTCTGTTTTTCTCGACAACAATAACAAACTTGCTAATGTTTTCTTGGTAAACAAAAGCACAAAGAAAACGTGCCCTTAATTATTTGTCTATGCGTGCTTGTATGTGTGTATGAGAGAGAGTTTCATTACACCTCTTAAGTTCTTTTATTCATTCTTCCTTTTCACTCTCAGACAGTATTACATTATACAGCTGCGGCTGGAAATTATTGAGAACTCGATCAACACATACAACAGCACTCATGCATGATACATCACCCGATTGAACTATGCTAAAGATGGGGAGATGGACCCCCCAGTGGTGGAGGTGGTGGCCGAGTATCAGGTCGGCCAGCTCCAATCAGTGATCGTCCTAATTTCTGCTCCAAGTGCAAGTCCTCCGCAAATAAACCTGCAGATATAAAATATAAGCATAATATAGACATGTATAACAAAAAAGAGTAAAAACATTTTTGTTTCTTCTCACCCTTTACGAAGTGCTAAGAATTATATATACAAACAAAAATTTTATGTACATGAGATTTACTTAGTATGGCTTAAGAGCAATTTTGGCAAATGATTGTTGAATATAGTTTTTCATTCACCATGCAATCCAATTTAATTTCTCTGCGGAGTGTGTACCGGAACGTTTGGATCAGTAATTAATTAAAATATTACGAAATAGTACATGATCTAAAATCCACCTCATAAAGTAGCAATCCAATTTAATTTCTTTGCGGATTGTGTACCGGAACTTTTGGATCAGTGATTAATTAGAATATTACGAAACAGTACATGATCTAAAATCCACCTCATAGAGTAGTACTTCATACACTCTATTATGGACAGACAATTAATGGCTTTATAAGCCTACTAATACTTTTTTTAAAAGAAAAAAGAAAACAGAAAGAAAGAACTTTTCCCTTGAAGAATACTAATCTTTACATCACATGACCCTAAATCAACTATGCAAGGAAAGCTTCATGCTGATTAATACTACTACAATTGATGTAATATTAGGGGGAAAAAGAGCAAAGAGGATTAATGACTTTATAAGCCTCCCTATACCTTTTTATGAAAACTGATCCTTACATAACATGGCCCTAAATCAACCACGCATGGAAAGGCTTCATGCCGATTAATATTACTACAATATATTGATGTTTTGCTTCAAAAAATAGCACAAAATGAACTTTACTTGCCTGTAAAACCCAAAGTTTTTGAGATAAGTATGATGTAGAGGGCAAGAAGAGCAGAAAGGAGAAAATGTTTGTTCACTTTGAATGCCATATTATATTGCAGATGTGTACGTAGGGAAAGATTAACTTATTTATATACAAGTCCCCATGCCCCTCCTATTTGGCTGTTTATAGATGTCTCTTTCTTGCAATTTCAATGCTAATATATTTTTAATATAATCGCTAGCTTATAGAATACTCCTCTTACTTTTCTACTGCAAATTAATGAGATTAGTGGTTGTTTGATTGGTAAGGTAGTCTGAAGACTTGATCAAATGGTCTCAGTTTATTATTGTTAATTTGATATGAATATTTTTCTTGAATGACTTTTCCACTACATCCGACACCGGTACCTCGGGACCAAAGGATATGAATTTTTCTTCTTGATATTCCCCATCTTACTATATATAATATATAGTACCAGATAAGCCAATTCTCTTGTCCTCTAACTGTGAATCCATTGCTATAAGAGGTAGAACTAGAATGTCTGTTCTAATAACAACAGTCTTTGATCTGTGGTAACTGATCAAATTGTGCTTTTGATTGATTTATTTTTTATTACAAAAATGAAGCCCAAGATACACCAACGAAAGACCCCACCAACAGGAAAACACTTAATCCTCATTTTGCTTGTGGTTTATGAGTGAACTTTATGTATAAATGTACAACGGTCCACTATACAGACATGGTCAACATTATTGTTATAAGAACATGAAAGATTATTCTTTTGGTTTTCATGCTAGTAATTTTTTTTGCTTAGGGTTTATAATACTCCGCTCCAACACATGGTATGATATTGTCCGCTTTGGGCCTGAGCCCGCATGATTTTGTTTTTGGGTTTTTACCCCAAAAGGCCTCATACCATTTGAAGTAAACATACTACATATAAGCACATCCCTTTTCTACACCCAGATGATGTGGGATTGAGCACCTCATACCCTGTCAGTGTAGTAGCTCAGCCCAGTGTCTGTCTTCGCACCCGCCCACTCACACCCGTCCACAAGGGTTACTACAATCCACCCCCCTACGAGGCCCTACGGCCTCGTTGGCACACCTCCGACTGGGTTCAGGCTCTGATACCAATTGTAATATCCCGCTCCAACACATGGTATGATATTGTCCGCTTTGGGCCGAGCCCGCATGGTTTTGCTGTTGGGTTTTACCCCAAAAGGCCTCATACCATTTGAAGAGAACATACTACATATAAGCACATCCCCTTTTCCATACCTAGGCGATGTGGGATTGAGAACCCTGTACCCTGTCAGTGTGGTAGCTCAGTCCAGTGTCTATCTTTGCACCCGCCCATTCACACTCGTCCACAAGGGTTACTACAGGGTTCAAGTTAAGAAAAGAAATAATCAGAATAAACCCAAAAATTCTCAAGTTCAAAGAATTCAAATAAAAAGGGTAATGTTGCTAATTCTCCACAATTTCTTCATGATAATTTATATGTTAATGCAATTTGTATGAAGAAAGATGATTTGGAGAAATATGAAAGATAATTTGGAGAAATATGTGCCTATTGATGATATGAGATTGATTTCCAATAGGTCTATGGGTGCAATCCTTACCCACTAAGACACTAGAATTTGTATGGTCATGGACTAAGCTTATGTTCTTTATCTATTTTTCATTGGACCATATCTTGTAGTGTAGGATAAGTTTGTTTATTTTTAGATTTTAAGAATGTGAAAATCATATTTTTCTTTGAAACAGTATGAAGTTCTCTATATTTCTTTTAAATTTACTATGGTTTGTGAATGCAAATTAGGACACGTAATTTATCAATGGATGAAATTCTTGAAATTATGATCTAAACATTGATGACTAATTTGCTTTATTTGTTTATATTTATATTTAGCCATGAGTCTTTTAAGTCCATATATTTGTACACAAGTGAAACTCTGAGATAATTGATAGAAAATCAATATGAAGTTGACTAGGTTATATCATATGAGAAGATACTTGAGTATTTACATGACTTAAACGATTTACGTTTATTGAATTCAATAGAAAAGAAAGAAAAAAAATTAAGTATGCTAATGAAAATCTAAGATAAGGAAAAGGCTACCTATGGTAATTGTCCGAAGCTACCATGATAACATGGCATAATTGATTTTCAAATTTAAATAAAGTTGTCATAGGAAATAGTTGGATGTCCATTAGAGTAAAAGTCACCTTCTTAGAGGTTGTTCGGAAAGGTTTCCATTCCAGAATTTTGGATTCCATTTTCAAAAAATATGAAATACCAGCAGAATCCCTTTTGGTAACCTAATTTCGTTTTCAATTTTTTAAAAAGAAAATGACATCCGGTTGCCCCTTTCCATACATATTTGAAAGCTAGAAAGTTAAAAGGAAATTAAATGTTTATATTTTTAAATTGTTCATATGTTGTTTTTGATGTTTTTTTATACAATTACTGAAACGAATTTGATTGATTATTGATGATGTTAGATTGCACACAAACACACATGGACTTCTTAGATCAATTTCTAAATTTTTACAAATATTGTGAGTTGGGATTCGTGTATTGATTATGAAATTGAGAATAAATTTCATTTGCAAACTTATGAATTTTAAAATTGTGTTCGTAAATATTTTAAATTTTGTGAAAATTTTAGAGCTCATGATTATTCCGTGAAAATTTTGATCTAATTTTCTCATGTTTTCATAATTGTTTTTATGCAAATATTCAAAAATTCCAAAAACATTTTTTTATTTTATATTTATATTTTTAATGATATTTTTCAATTGGTAAGGTTAATTTGAGGTTATACATGAATTTGTGATGCAGGAGGATCCGAGTCAGATGGTGCTAAGTTGTCAAATGACGCATTGATGGCACTGAGATACCTTGAGTTGGCAGATCAGCGCAAAGATGGCAGGAAACCGTGATCTTGTCTCTAATTGGGGCAATTTTGGGTATGTTTTGGTATTTTGACCATAACTTTGGCTACGAGTATCAGAATCAGTCTTATGACCCCAATTTGAAAAGCTCTCTTCGGCACACACATCATAGGCACCAAGCAAAGCTGGGTGCATATTTTTTCGAGCCCAAAATCTGCTATTTTCCCTTCCAAATTTTTGGAAGCTTACTTATTTTATTTCGTATTTCATTTTGGCGTGATTATTGGGATTTTGCTATTTTTGGTAAGATTCTGATATTTACGATTTTTCAGCTATATAGCCCGGCTTGTGGGCTGATTTGAAGTCAACTTTTGATTTTGAATAATAATTTGAATACCAGAGGATTTTCTCTTTGTTTTGGGTGATTCTTTTGCGTTTTTCTCTATGAATTGCCTGTTGACACTAGCCTACAAAATAATCACTATTCTATCCAGCGTCAATTTGGGAGTCTAACCTTTATTTTTAGAATTTAACCAAGTTGGACCAGTCATCAAAATTTAGGACCGATCGTAATTTTTTGCAGAGGTGAGATACTGAGAGTACTTGAACTAGTCCTCAAATATGAGGACCCATTGCGCTTAGCGGATGACTTTTTTTAAGTGTCCCAAATGCACGATTTTGTTTTAAACTCCCCCAAACTTTCTCACCCGAATCTCTCTCTCTCTCTCAAACTTTCAAACTCACTCACTCTCAAACCAATCTCTCTTTTCTTTATTTCTTATGATTGTTTATGGCTATTGGTGGATTGGGATTGAAAATTCGTGGTTTGTTCTTGATTTATGAGGATTTCCCAAATAGATTGCTAAAAAACTTTAGGTTACAAAGAGTGCTCACCAAATGTTCGAAGAAATTCCCAAATGAAAATCATTACTTTGTTTTTGATCCCATTTGTCGTAGCTCTTATGGCACGTAAAAGGGTAAGAAGAAAAGTATTCACTAGCTAAGAGGGACACAGAATTCGCCAAATCATGTTTGAGGATGATTTCAACTTTAACAACTTTGTTAATGTAATTGGATGTCGGACGATAAGAATTGAACAGAAGGTGGATTTGGAAGCCATAAAGAGATAATGGCACTTGGATTTTGCCAAGTACTTTGAGGACAATGGGTGGTAAACATTGTGTGATCTTGGAGACTCATATGTACTGGACATGGTGAGGCACTTTTATGGGAATGTTATTGAGTCAAATTTCGAATAACTCAAACTTGTTACCAAATGCTTCAATATTCGGATTAAGGTTACCAAAGCAACGATTGTCAGTTTTCTTAGGATTAAGGAGATTGAAGATGGGATTATGTTTCCATACTCAAATGATCATCCCAATAGGCTTTCCATGGACGAGATGATTAGGACTTTGTGTATCCTTAATGCACCAATGCTCTTAAATAAGCTCCCTTCTCTCTACATCACCAACTATGTCTTCAGCCTAAACCTTGTACTCTCATGCAATCTTGATCCTCATGACCACAAAGGTAATCTTATTAGGAGTTGCGTTGAGTTTCTATACCATATAGTATATAATGATAACATCAATCTTCTAGCTACCATAATGAAGACCATGATACTTGTTATACATCATTCTAGGTCTTTTTCAGCTCTTTCATTCCCTATTATGATGATGTAGATTCTACGGCAAGCTAGGGTTCCCATTCCAGTGCATGAGGCTATAAAAAATCCAAAAGGAAATTTTGAAGGAATTTCAATCACAAGGTCTATGCACAAGAAAGAGACATAACCCGGTGCATCACATAGGGTATTTCAACTTAGAGGACTGGTGTAATACCCCAAAAAATTTGGACGTCTATTATTTTAAAGAATTTAAATTTTTTATATTATTATTATTATTATTTTTCAATTCATGTGGAATGCCTTTATATGCATTTTATCATTTCATGTGCATTGTTAGGTCTTTATACAATTATTATTTTATGTGAATTGGTTGTCTTTATAAATTCTTTTATTTCATGTGAATTGCTCTATTTTTATTTTTATCAATTTATATGAATTGTTTATTGATTGTGTATTATTTGATTTAAATATTTTAAATGCTTTGGATTGGGCTAAGGAGGAACCTGGGCTAGAATGGTTGGGCTAAGGATATGCTTAAGTTGTTGGGCCATGGTTATAGTTATATTATTATGGTTATTATTATTATTATTTTTAGTTATTTAGTTTTTAGAAAAAATAATAATAATAATAGAATAAAAATGATTAGGACAAAAGATAATAGAAACTAGGGTTTCTGCCGTTTGCATTATGCACAAAAATCAGGAGAGTAAACGAAAGAGAGAAGGAGTTCGGGTGAACGAGTGTTTGAATCGTCAAAGAGACAAGTTTGATTCTTCTCTTCCCCTTTGAATCCGTATGCATAGTTTAGGTTTGAGGATTATGTTTATTTTGGAAATTTGTATATAATTGTTTTTTTTTTTTCTGTTGATAAATTTTGTGAGAATTAATTATGCTAATTGTATAGAAATGTTGCTAGAAATTTGTATGCATTTAATTATGAAATTAATGATTTTGCATGCTAAGAATAATTATGTGAATTAAACATTAGGATTTTGGAGTTTTGGTACTATTTTAGGGTATTTTTGCATACGTATATACATGTATATATGATTGTATAGGCGGGTGTATATATATACGAACATGAAATTTGGGTCTACTGTGTTTATCATTTTTGAGGGATTTTGTTCCAATCAATAAGTAGATCTTACTTCCTAGAACAATCCTTGAAAGTTTCGTTATGAACCGTTGGGTAGATTGACGGGAAATTAAGTTTAAAATTTTAGATTTTCGAAACTTGAAATTGGGCGTTTTTGATTTAGGCCACGAGAGGGCGTGAATTTGGTACCAATGCATATCTTAGATCAAGACGAGTTCAATGGTATATTCATACGCGCGATTCGGTGTCCGGAAGTGACAGGAAAATGGTCGAAAAGTTCGGCCACCATTGTTGAGCTTTAAAGCTTCAGCTGTGGGAAGAAGAAAGAAGAAAGAAAGAAAGAAAAAAAATGTGTGGGGGCAGCATCGCCGGCGCGTGGGGGTGCGTGCCGCCGGCGCCGGCTACGGCCGGTGGCCGGAAAGATGTTTTTGGGCCCCAATCTCGGGGGCCCACCTCTGGGTCCGATATGGACCCATTCCGAATTATTTTATTATTTGTTTTAAATTTTTGAAATTTTTGGAAAAACTTGAAAATTCAGAAAATCATTTTTTTAAAAATACTTGTATAAATCTAAAAATTCCCAAAATTTTATGTCAACTTACTGGGAGCTTAAGGAGCTTGGGTTTTAAATTTCAAGTCGAAATGATTTACCATTGCCTTTAAATTAATTTTTAAAGTGTCTAAAAACTGAGTATTTCAGCGTCTTTAATTTTAGAAAATATTTAGAAATTTCCAAAAATTCCGAAATTTTTATTGTACCTTTATAGAGGTTAAATACACTTGGGTTTAAAGTTTCAACTCAAAATGATCTTTCCTTGTTGTTCAATTGATTTTTAAAGTGTCCAAAAGTTGGGTTTTTAACTTTCTATAATTTTAGAAAATACTTTTATAATTCCAAAAATTCCCAAATTTTTACTGTAATTCTCTGGAGGATAAATACACTTGCGTTTAAATTTGAAACTCAAAATAATATTTCCTTATTGTTCAATTTATTTTTAAAGTGTCTAAACGTTGGATTTTCACCTTCTTTTATTTTTAGAAAATATTTTAAAATTCCAGAAAATTCTAGAAAAATTTAGGTAACTTTATAGGATTAAAATACACTTGAGTTTTAAATTTCATGTGAAAATGAGTCTCCCTTGTGATTGTGTTGGTTGTGAAATTATGCCTCAATTTATGTTTACTTTCTTTTTGCTAGATAAAAATATTTTTAAAATTCTAGGAAATTCCAGCATGATTTAATAGGGTTCTTAGCAGTAGAATATGTCCAGAAACCTAGATAAAAGTTAGGTTTAGACTCCCTCATATATTTAGGTGCATTGAAGGTTGAATTGGGAAATTGCTTCTTTAATGGATGTTTGAGTTATTTGATTTACTTGAATGTAATTTTTTTTAAGGATATAAATGTCCATCAAATACTTGATTATAGTCTACTTGTGAACGATTTGTCTTATGATGATAATTTCATGTTGGATGATTTGAAATAACGGTTTGTGTAAATTTAAATCATAATGCACCTTGTTATTTTATATTGCATATTGGAATGTATCTATGCATTTTATTTTGGCATGTAAGGATTGTCCGGCGTGTCAGGATCGCCCATACCTAATACGATATCTATGTATTTTATTTGGCATGTAAGGATTGCCCGGCGTGTCAAGATCGCCCATACCTAATAAGGTATCTATGCATTTTATTTGGCATGTCAGGATTGCCCGGCGTGTCAGGATCGCCCATACCTAATAAGGTATCTATACATTTTATTTGGCGTGTCAGGATCGCCCATACCTAATAAGGTATCTATACATTTTATTTGGCGTGTCAGGATCGCCCATATCTAATAAGGTATCTATACATGTATGCATATGTTTTCTTTATTTTGAACTTAAAGAATGTGTTCATTGTTGGATGATAAAGGTTTGTTGGAATAATGTATAAGATGATTTTACTTCTGAAAACATGAACTAAATAGGAAATGACTAGTATGTATATATCTATACCTATTAAGGTATCAAAAGATTAAATGATGGCATGTTAGGATTGCTTAAACTTGATATTATTTCATGTTATGTTTATTTCTGCTGAACTTCAGAAATGTGATCACTTTTGCATAATAAGGATTTGGGTGGAATATTATAATTAATGACTGTTGTTTTGAAAACATGAAACTGGAATAATAATAGCTTGTATGTTAAATCTATTATTTTCTTTTGTGTCCCTTATACTGAGGGTATGTATATTGGTTCTCTGATTGGGATGTAGTAGATAGAACTTGCTCGTGGGTTTAACCCACTTTGTTGATATTTCAGGTTTCAGACAGGTTCCATTGCAAGAATAGAGTTTTAGGGTTGGTTGTGGCAGACATCTCTTCTCATCGGTCACAGGGTAGAAACCTATACTCTTATTCAAGGGTCAGACTATGAACTCTTTTGGAGGTTTTGGTTGTTGGTTTTAAATTAGAGTCTTAAACTTGTGTTTATTCTGGTTAAGGGGTCCTTGCATTACGGGACTTCCAAATTGTATTACCAGGCATATAACGATTTATTTATCAGTTATTTCAATTTAGTGGAATTTTATGTTCAGCTTTTAGAATTTATTTTAGTCTGTCTTTTGTATTCTATGCTTGTTGCTACCAGTTGTATGTATCTCCCAAGTTTTGTGTATGAGACTGGCCACCTCATGCGCGAAATTTTCTGGGGGTATTTCAACTGGAGAGGCATAACCTGGTGCATCACAAAGGGTATTTCAGCTTCCTAATACTGATGATCCAATTATAGCTTGTCAGATGAATTAGGTGTTGAGGTTTATATAGTAAGGTTTTGATAGGATACATGCTAGACTCGATGGTCGTGGTGCTAATGATGATGGTGATGATCAGTGGTGTGTTCCAAACTCTTTTGTGTTTAGCAATCAAAATATATTTTACCACTCACAATAGAACGAATCCTTGGTAGGATAGGACTCTATGTAGAAGGTGTCGATCTCACAGAGACTACGTTGGTTTAATAATTAAAATGAAAGTTTAGTTTCGGTTCAATTAGCAAACGGTGATTGTTGGTTTGCTTAAACTACTAGAATTATTAGAAATACAATAATTAAAAGGAGTTTGAGAAAAGGTTAAAGAACTAGGGCTTAGACATCACCGCTAGCCTCATAACCATGCCATGGTACTAAATTGGGGAATGTATACAAATGTCTACAGAAGCCGTGTTTGGCAATGCTACCTACAACGACGTCAACAAGAGGATACATGAACCTTAACTAATGATAATCCATCTTCGATAGGCATAATTTATCTACCTAACTACATTAACTTAATTACCTAATTGTAGTGAAATTACTTTCTCTAAGCATGAATTATAAAAGCTAAGAATTGACATGTTCAAGTGAAAATAAGTACAAAGCCATCACTTATAGTTCTTGTGGAACTATAAGTGTTTGAGGATCATGTGAAGCAACCAATAATTCTAAGACAAGAATGATGAATTAACACACATGAACTTATGAAATTTGTAAATTTGTATTGAAGACAAGGCACAAAGCTAAGTACATATACACACAACTACACAAAAATCCCCAATTCATTACAAAATAAACATAATACATGGCTAGGATTTTGTCCAAACCCTAGAGAAGGAGTTAGTTGATCATAATGGTGATGAAGCACTCAATAGATAGAGATGATTCCAGCTCCACATGGTCTTTAAGGCTTTGTCAAGACCTCCTTTGAAGTTTTTCCTCTCTAGAACTTCACTTCTCTCTCTAAAATCTTTAATATGCTCTGCCTTACAAAATATCTCTATCTCTAACTATGAGACTAAAAATTCTATTTTTCTCTTATTTCAAGCTCAAAATATCTACAAAATTACGTGCAAAACCTTCTTGGATTTGATTGGTGATAAGTGGCAAAGTAGCCAAAATATCTTTAATGGCAGCTGTCTGCTGTAGGCTTTGGCGATGCATCATAATGCATGTTACAATGCATCAAAATTACGATGCATCAAAATTCCTTGGCTTTGAAAATTGATTTCTTTTAGCTTTGTAGCTCTAGCTTGCACGTACTCTGCTAATCCTCATTGTAAGCCTTCAATCAAATGGTCATGAGCTTGGAATGCATTCTTGGGATAATAGCGGAGTCGGATTAAGCTGGTTTTCGGAATAGAACCTGAAATCGTAAGAAACATCAAAAACACATAAAAATTATACAATATGTGAAACTATAGAATCAAAATATGTAAGTAAAAGCACGAGAATGTATAACATTCAACGCTTATCAATGAGGATGAGGATGTTCAATTAAGATAGGCTATAGTTCTACTAAGTTTTGTTTTAGATTTGGTCATTATTGATAGATGTGGATGTTTAGGTTAGATTTTGGATTTTCATTATGTTTGGATATTTTATCCTTGGTTATTTTTATTTTAATTTGATTCTATGTTTTGTGTGATTGATGATTATCCATTATTTTGTGAACTTTATTGATCTATTGTGAATGGAAATCATTTATTCTCTCCTATGTATTGTGTATTATCTTCCTTATCTCTTTTATTTCTCTCTTATATATTACTTTGTCAATTTAATTATTACAAAAAGCGGGAGGAAAATATGTACAGAACTTAGGGAGAGATATGATACACATTAAGGAACAACACAAGTTAAGCTTCAATATATCAGATATATTTTTGTTTGTTTTTGATATATTGTAATCTAATATTTTTGATGGGTTAGGTTATAATTGTCTAAGTCATTTTATCATGAAATTGTCAAAGCGGGATATTGTGAGATATATTATTTGTAATTGACAAATTTCAATGTCAAAACTTGATTGATCAAATTGTAATATTTGGTTTGACTTTCGTATTGATCATGGAGGTTATGATCAATTATGGATACAATCGATTTGATGAGAACATCATTTGTTACATATATGTATGGTGAGGACACTATGGCCCTGTTTGGATTGGCTTTTGAAAAGCGGCTTTCGGCTTTTCAAGCCCGCTTTTCAAGCTCAAAAGCCGTTTTGGAGAGTGTTTGGATTGGTGAGACGGAAGAGTTTCGGAGTCCAAAAAGAGCATTTAAAGGAAGTTAGGGGTTACCAGCTTCCTGATTTAGCTTCTGCTTCTCTTTTTCTTCTGCGTAAAAGTCGAAGCAAAAGCTCTGCCAAACAGGGCCTATGTAATTTATGTTTGATAAGTCGGATTTGGAAAACTAATCTGTCTTTGCAAAATTAGGGGTTTTTCAAAGTTAAATCAGTCCTCAAAATCCAAGACCGGTCTTACTAACTCTGTTTCAAATAGGAAATTGTTTTAACTAAAATTTCGTTTGCCTTTTTATTTGAAACTTTATGGAACGTCCTAAATTGATTTCTAAGTTATTTTTCAAGCATATTTAGGACTCATATGGATATATAGTGATGAAGCAAAAATTCATCCCCGATTTGGTCAAACACTAACCTGTAAAAGGACAAAACAAAGGTAACCAAAAAGACACCAGTGTGGTGCTGGTCGATTACACTCTGATGCTCAAGTCAGATATCAAAAAGGATTTGAAAGCTATAAAGACAGTCAAAGGGTATTAATTGCGTACCTGGTATATGAACCATCTCTGTATTTATAGCTGTCTGATGGGAACATGTCCTGGTAGGAGATTGGCTCTTTAGTTCTCCAAACTTTTCTAGAGATAGAAAAGATGTAATACCCCGAAAAAAATTTAAATGTCTATTAATTTAAAGAAATTGAATTTCTTTATATTATTACTTTATTTTATTAATTCATGTGAAATGTTTTTTTTTCTATAAATTATCATTGTAGGTGAGTTGCTTTTCTTTTATATATGCATCTTATCATTTTATGTGGATTGCTTAGGTTTTATAGATTCAAATCATTTCATGTAAATTTCTTTGTTTATTTTTTTTTTATCATTTTATGTGAATTGTTATTGATTGTGTGTTATTTTATTTAAATGTTTTGGTTTGGGCTAGGGAGGAATTTGGGTTGGAATGATTGGGCTAAGGTTATGTTTAAAATGTTGGGTCAGGGTTATAATTATATTATTATTGCTATTATTATTATTTTTTTGATTTTATTTAGTTTTAGAAAAATCAATAATAGAATAATAATTAAGACAAAAAGGAAAAAGAAGAAATTAGGGTTTTTGCCGTTGCTTTATGCACAGAACTGAGAGAGTAAACGAAAGAGAGAAGGGAGTGACGATCGGGTGAACAAGTTGATTCGTCAAAGAGGCAAGTTTGATTCTTCTCTTCCCCTTTGAATCCGTATGCATAGTCTAGGTTTAAGAATTTGGTTTATATCGAAAATCTGTTTATAATTGCATTTTGTTTTGTTGCTTCTTATGGATAAATTTCGTGAAAATTTATTATGCTAAATCGTATATAGAAGTATAGATATATATATATATAAGAATATATGCATATATATATTTCATGTATGTGTAAATTGTATAGGAATCTATTTATGCATGAATTTAGGATGAGAAAAGATGTTAATTCGTAAGCATTCTCTGTTGTGATTGTCTACAAAACAACCTTTGATCTTTAATAAAATAGATCGTGAGAAATTTGAGTTGAAATTTTTAAATTTTGCGAAGAACCCTAGAACTTGTGAATTAGGGGTTTTTGATTCGAATAATTTTTGATGGGGCTTTTTGTACCAATGGGTAGAGGGGATCAAGAGGAGAAGAACGGTACAAAAATCAGGCTGAACAGAGGTCGGACGAAGCCGGAATCAGCACCGAAAAATCCCCCAGCGCGCTGGGGATGACAGCCCAGCCGGTGCGTGTTACCCACGTGCGCCGCCGGCGCGTGGGGGCGCGTGCCATCGGCTCCAGCATAGACCGGTGACCAAAAAACTGTTTTTGGGCCCCACTCGCGGGGGCCCACCTCTGGGTCCAATATGGGCCCATTCTGGATAGTTTTGATATTTCTTTTGTATTTTTGAAATTTTTGGAAAAATTTGAAAATTCAAAAAATCATTTTTGAAAAATACTTTTATAATTCTAAAAATTTCAAAAATTTTATGTCAACTTCCTGGGAGCTTAAGGAGCTTAGGGTTTAAATTTCATGTTGAAATGATCTAACATTCTCTTTAAATTAATTTTTTAAGTGTCTAAAAACTGTTTTGTTTAGCTTCTTTAATTTTAGAAAATACTTAGAAATTTTCAAAAATTCCAAAATTTTTACTGTAATTCTCTGGAGGCTAAATACACTTGGGTTTAAATTTTCAACTCAAAATAATCTTTCCTTGTTGTTCAATTTATTTTTAAAGTGTCTAAAAGTTGGATTTTCACTTTCTTTTATTTTTAGAAAATATTTCAAAATTCTAGAAAATTCTAGAAAAATTTAGGTAACTTTATAGGATTAAAATACACCTGAGTTTTAAATTTCATGTGAAAATGAGTCTCCCTTGTGATTGTGTTGGTTGTGAAAGTATACCTCGAATTATGTTTATTTTCTTTTTGCTAGAAAAATATTTTTAAAATTTCCAAAAATTCTAGAAAATTCCAGAATGATTTAATAGGGTTCTTAGCTGTAGAATATGCCCAGAAACCTAGATAAAAGTTAGGTTTAGACTCCCTCGTATATTTGAGTGCATTGGAGGTTGAATTGGGAATTTCTTCTATAATGGATGTTTGAGTTATTTGATTCACTTGAATGTATTTTCCTTTAAGGATATAAATGCCCATCAAATACGTGATAATAGTTTACTTGAGAATGATTTGTCTTATGGTGATAATTTCATGTTGGATAATTTGAAATAATGGTTTGTGCAAATTTAAATCATAATGCACCTTGGTTATTTTATGTTTCATATTGGAATGCATCTATACGTTTTTAATTGACATGTAAGGATTGTCTGGCGTGTCAGGATCGCCCATACCTAATAAGGTATCTATGCATTTTATTTTGGCATGTAAGGATTGCCCGGCATGTCAGGATCGCCCATACCTAATAAGGTATCTATACATTTCTTTTGCATCTATGCTTGTTGCTATCAGTGGTTAACATTCCTCAGGTTTTGTGTATGAGACTGGCCACCTCATGCGCAAAATTTTCTAGGGGATATTTTATTTGGTATCAAAGCATTCCAGGTTCAAGTGTCCTCGGGTTTTAAGGGTCTATCGTAGGGTATCTTCCGCGTTGTGTATTCTGATAAATAGGATTCTAAACATAGAGTTCATAGTATTTTAATCTATCCTCAATGGTATTGATGTTTATCTATTTCCTCTACAGATGCCACCTCGTAGAAGGAGGAATGTGAATGATATTCTAGGTCAGGGTCATGCTCAGGGTGGAGATGCAGAGATTCCTCCTGACTTGGTAACCATTGTAGCGCAGGCTGTAGCTGCCAGAGTGACGACTGCTCTTCAGAATCAACAGCCACCTTAGCAGCCACAACAGATGGCACAGGTTCCATTTCCTATGGAGCAGTCCAACACTTGGGAGAGGGTACGGGATTCCTTCACAAAAGGGAATCCGTCGGAGTTTTCAGGGTCTACGGAGGTTACCGAGGCGTATCAGTGGAGGAAAGATATTGATCGCCATCTTCGCATGGTTACGTGCACTGAGGTACAGAAACAGATGCTAGCTACATTTAAGCTAGTGGGAAATGCATTGCAGTGGTGGGAGTCTGTGACTACACTGGAACAACGTGCCATGTTCACCTATGCAGATTTTTAGGTTTGCTTTGATGCTAAGTACTTTTCGTATGCAGTGAGGGCAGCTAAGAAGAAGGAATTTCTCGGGTTACAGCAGGGGGACAGAACTGGGGCAGCATATAAACAGGAATTCACCAACTTATCACTATTTGTACCTGAGGAGGTGGACACCGAAGAAAAGAAGCTGCGATGTTTTGTGAATGGGTTAATCTGGCCTATTCGACAGGTCCTTCTGGGATGTCCAGCTTATATTACATATGCTCCGGTAGTGGATGCTGCATTGCAGCACTGTCAGTCGAGAAAAGATTACAAGAAAGGGCAGACTCGTGGGATTGTTTAAAAATATTCTCAAAATTAATTCATCACATCTTTTTCATTAAAGACCCTCTTTAGAGGTGTGCCCTCGTGGGATTGATTGACAATATTCTCGAAATTAATTCATCTCGCCTTTTTCATTAACAGCCCTCTTTAGAGGTGTGCTGCACCCCTGTTGGGTTATTTGACAATGTTCTCTAAATTAATTCATCTTGTCTTTTTCATTAAAGGCCCTATTTAGAGGTGTGCCTCGTGGGGTTGCTTAACAATGTTCTCAGAATTAATTCATCCCGCCCTTTTCATTAAAGGCCCTCTTTAGAAGTGTGCCCCTATGGGATTGATTGACAATGTTCTAGGAATTAATTAATTCTGTATTTTTCATTAAAGGCCTTCTTTAAAGGTGTGCCCCCTATGAAGTTCATTGATAATGTTCTCAAAATTAATTCATCCTGCTTTTTTTATTAAAGGCCCTCTGAACGAGGTGTGCCCTAGTGGGGTTGATTGTTCACTTTTGGTTTTAATTATGACAACATATTTTAAAATGAAAAAGACTTTTATTGATATTCTAGAAACAAATAGAGAGTTATTTGAGAAAAATCTCGAAGATATTGTCCTAATACTCGATACTAAACTAAGTTTCAGTTAGAACTATTAAAGTAACTGTAACTTAAAAAAAAGTCTTACTGATAATATTTTCTTAGATGCTCGGCATTCCAAGGATGGACCAACTACCTCCCTTCCAATGTCTCCAATTAATATGCCCCCTGTTGTTGAGTTTGGATAACTCTGTAAGGGTCCTCCTAGTTAGGAGCCAGTTTCTCAATGCCTGGGGGTTTGGTTGCTTGAGTTGCTTCACGAAGGACTAGGTTTCCAGGTTGAAAACTCGGCCTCCAGGCTGAAAACTCCTTTTTCTTGACTTGAGCATTGTAGTACTAAGACATGGCTCACTGATACGCCGCCACCTATACTTGGGCATGTTCTCTTCTTTATTTTCAATTTCTAGGTCTTCTACACTTAATGTCTCTGAATCTTTTTCTCTTTTAGGAAAATGGCATAGCATTCTTGAGTAGTGGCAAGATCTCCCCTTAGTTCCCCAATGTCGTAGTCAGTATGGAATCACACGAGGAGATGGTAAGTGGGGGATACTGCCCTCATGGCGTTCAACGTGGCTCTTCCCAAGATAACATTATACGTAGATGGGTAATCTACTACAAAAAAGGTCATCATCTTGGTGACTTGTCTTAGACTCATACTAGCAGTGACTAGAAAGTCAGTGACACCAAGCAGAAAGAGTTTCTCCCCTAAGAATCCGATAAGTGGGGACTTTGTAGGCTTTAGTCTTTCCCTGCAAATATTTATCTAGTGAAAGGCTTCTACAAATAGGATGTCAGTAGAACTACCTTTGTCGATTAGTACTCGCCTAATTGTAAAATCAGCAATAGTAAACGTAAGCACTAGAGCATCGTCATATGGCTGCTGAATTCCCCTCGCATCTACCTCTGAGAAAGTTATGATCTGATCTCCTGTTCGAGGGTGCTTGGCTTGAGGGGGCGATTCATTCACTTCGCCCACTCTATAGAAATTTTTGACTTTTCTCACATGCGCTTTATGAGCCACTTTGGACTCTCCGCCGCTCCAAACCCACCTGAGATAACTCTGATTTCTACTAATGGAGGGGTTTTCTCAAGCATTTTCATCTTTGCCTTCTCGTTGGCAGTTATATGCCCTCTTCTCATTTCCAATCATGAATCTACGCAACTACCTCCTGTGAATTAGGCTTTAAATTTGCCTTTTTAAGTCGATGCACTCATTTGTATCATATCCATGATCACTGAGAAATCTACAATGCTTGTCGCAGGATCTCTTCGGAGGATTATTTCTTACCTTTAGGGGCCATATCACTGCTGGATCATCTTTAATGTGGAGAAGAATTTGGATTATCGATGTGTTTAATAGGGTAAAATTGAGTCCCTTATCTCGACGCGATGACCTGTCACCTTGATCTCGCGTTGTCTTGCTATATTTGGGGTCCCTTTCTTTCTCACTGGAATGTTCTCCCCTTTTTCTATCCATCCTTCTATCAACATCTCCTTTTTTCCTCCGTGCATCTAGCGCATCCCTGAAATTCATGTACTTTTGGGCTTTTATGAGTAGCTTTGACATGCTTTCTGGCGGATGCTTAGAGATTAAGTACAAGAACTTTGAGGGGTGCAGGCCTCCTATGAACGAGGTAACTGCTACCTTGTCGTCCAAAGCATCGACTTGCAACATTTCCCTGTTAAACCGGTTGATGTAGTCTCGCAACGATTCTCCCTTTGGCCTGTCTTATGTTCAGAAGATAAGTGGCAGGCTTTCTGTGTCTTCAGGCGACAATTAAATTGATCACAAACAACCAACTTAGCTCTTTGAAGGAATGTATAGACGCAGGCTTCAAGCTGTTAAACAATGCTCGGGCAGAACCTTTCAATGTAGTGGGAAAGGCTTTGCACATGATTTCATCTGGTACTCATTAAAGGTACATCAGAGCCTTGTAGGTCTCCAGATGGTCTAGTGGGTCCTTAGTCCCGTCAAAGTTTTCAAGGGTAGGCGTCCTGAAGTTGTTGGGCAAAGGACAATTCATTACTTCAGTGGTAAATGAGAGGTTGATTTGTTGGACTAGATCCTCCACTGTAGCTGGACATTTCCCCTTTATGGCATGGGCCATACTCTCCACCTTCGCTCTGAGGTCTTACAACTTTATGTCATAATAGGTAGTTTTTCCTAGGTGCCCTGAATCTCAGTGAGTACGAGCCCTGAACCCCGAATCACCAAAAGAACAAGCTCTCAGGCAAGATTAGGCGCTTCTTACACGGCTCTAGGCCACATTTTCTACCAAAACTCCTAGCATCATTCCCTTCTAGATCCATCGGTCTAGGGTGACTCTATGACGGCACCGGTGCCACAGGAGGGAGGTGTTGTAGGATTGTTGCATTTTACTAGAGTACTTGGATCAGACTCTAGTTTAAGTTCTAAACTTGGTATTTTAGCATTGCGACACACTCTTGGTCATTTGGGACTCCGGGGTGTACCCCAGAGAAGTCTCCCTCACCAGGGGGTTGCATGCCTCATTCTCCTACTATAGGTAGATTGTGACCAGCAAGGCTTGGGGTGGCAGGCGGATCATGTCCGACTGGAGGGTTGTGGCCGACAGGAGGATCATGTCAGGCTGGAGGATTGTGGTTGGTAGGAAGGTCCTGTCTGGCTGTAGTCTCGTAGGTGCATCATGCTTCATATATGATTCGGGTAAAACAGTCAAGTTTGTGACAGTTCTCATAAACGGCGCCAACTGATGAAGCAGAAATCCAGTCCTGATCTGGTTAAATGTCAACATGTAAAAGGACAAAACAAAGGTAACTAGAAAGACACCGGTGTGATGCCGACCGATTACACTCCAACGCTCAAGTCAGATATCGAAAAGCTGTAAAGGCACTCATAGGGTATTAATTGCGTACCTTGTATATTGATCGTCCCTATAGTTATAGTGGTCTGATAGGAACGTGTCCTAGTAAGTGACTGGCTCTTCAGTTCTCCAAAATTATCTGGACATAAAAAAGTCTTGGTCAAAGCACATCTCGTATCCATATCATACAAATCATAATTGTTATGTCATACGTTTTACAATCGGAGTAAAATACTCTATCATATACTAACCTATATTTTCTCTAAAATTACGTTTTTAGAAAATCATTATTTTAAAGAGAGAACTTTTAAAAGTATTTTTATGGCAGAAAATTAATCATCTTTGATCTTTGCATCTTTTGAGAGCGCACATCTATAATTCATGAGAGATATTTAGAATGTTGTTCTCAATTAGATCGACCGTTGAGAGAATTCTTCGCTCGATCAGGACATTGAATTTTTAGTTGTTCTCAATTACTTGCTTGTGAAGAAATGTGAACTAGCTTGCACTACGAAGGGGATAGAATATTCATAGAATGTTTGTGTTTATCCTGCTACCTTCTACTAGAATTGTGACATTAGTCTAAAGTTTGCAGTAATTGGACAAGGAGTAGCAAGAGTGAGCTTGAGGTAATTAACAAGAAATACATGACAAAGTGGAGTGGGTGTGAGATTGAGACATGATTTGTTGCACTTCATTTCGACAGTAGTGAATTGGTTTTTTGAGTTAACAACCTCCCCCTAATTTTCTCCTGATTTGGATTTCTATGAATATTTGGTGTCATCTTTATTTTATTGGACTTTGATTTATTTATTGCTTTATGTGTGGTTGTTTTTAAAATAATTTTAATAATCAAGCAAACGAGTTCAAACATCAATTTATTCACCCCCTCTGACTGTGTTTTTTATCAAACTTCCACAGTCACTTTCGTACCGCACAACTCACGTGTTTGTTTTTGGTATCTGAAAGCACAAAATTTTTATAGAAGCACTATTCTCATGATCTTCAGAAAAACCAGATAATTTATGAAACATATTGTGTATGGCTGAGAAGGTGGATGAGCTTGGGATATGTGGTGTGTGGGGGTGGTTTAGCTTGGTTTGGTTGAATTTCTTATTTTTTTTCCTTGGTAAACAAAAGCACCAAGAAACGAGTCCCTTAGGGGCTGTTTGGTAAAGCTGTCGGATTCTATTTTTTGAATTCTGAAAAATGAAATCTAAAATACAGTTGTGCTGTTATTTCTGTCAAAAGCATAATACGTTTGGTAATGTCATATGTTGTTGAAATTTTGAAAGCACAAATCTGAAAATATGTTTGGTAACTCAAAATAAATTTTAAAAAAAAAATTAGTAGTATATTTGACTAAAAATGTGTTTGAGTAATATGGCTCCAACTCATTTTAACCAACATAAATATGATATTAAATATTTTACATATATTATTTCCTCCGAAATTATATTTGTTAGGGCTTTGTTTTAATTTATTTTAATTAAAATTTCATTTTTTTGCATTTGCATATTTTTGTTAATTGTCATAAATTCAAATTGTCATGTATTTTCTTCTTATATATTTTTTTATATATATTATATGTTTATTATATAAAATTTTAATTTATTATATTATATTTTTGTGCAAGAAATTTTTTTTTTATTATATTTTATAAAAAAATCAGAAATGAAAACTTGAACTGAAAAATCAAATTTGAAATTGAAAACTTCATTACGAAGTTTTCAAATTATGCCTAAGGATTGTCAAAATTTTGACATCACTTTCATTTCTTCATAAATGAAAACTGTGTTTACCTAACATGATTTATGTTCTGACTTTCAGAAAAATAAAAATGAAAACTAAAATTTGAAATGGAAATTGTTACCAAATTGGGCTTAAATATCTCTATTTTAGCGTGTGTATATATGCGTGCTTGTATGTGTGTTACGTGTATGAGAGAGAGAGAGAGAGAGATATTGAGAGATTCATTAGGTCTCTTAAGTTCATTTATTCACTCTTCCCTGTTACCTGTCAGACTATTACAATATTACAATATAGGTGCAACTGGGAATTATTGAAAATGCAACATATCATGATACATCACTGGAAAGTGGAACCATGCTAAGGCCTGGAAGATGGCGCCCTTGGTGGAGGTGGCGGCGGACGGGAAGGTCGGCGTTCGGGCTGCTGCGTATACAAGTCCTCCATATATAAACCTGCATATATAAAATATGAGCATAATATATATAACAAAAATGTGTGAAACTTTCTAGTTAATTAGAATTTTGCGAATTTCCTAATTTAAAATCCACCTCATAGAGTAGTACTTTATATACTTTCTAATTTGGACAGACAAATAATGGCTTTATAAGCCTTCCCATAACTTTAAAATAAAAATAAAAATAAATAATAAAAAAAGGGAACTTTTTTTTTTCTTTTCATTTGGTAAATAAAGTTTGTATAAAGAGAGAAAAGCTCTAACAAATTACAAGGGCTACACCCAGGCCCAACACATGGGAACTTCGTCCATGAAGAACACTAATTTTTAGATAATATGGCCCAAAATCAATTAATCAACCATGCATGGACAGGCTTCATACCGATTAATATTACTACAATTGATGTTTTGCTGCAAAAAATTGTACAAAATGAACTTGCCTGTAAAACCCAAAGTTTTTGAGATAAGTATGATGCACAGGGCGAGAAGAGCGTGAAGGAGAAAATGTTTGTTCACTTTGAACGCCATATTATATATTGCAGATGGGTAAGTGGAGAAACATGTTATATAAGGTAGCTCTATTTATATACAAGTGCATGCCTCTCCTGTTTATATATGTCTCTTGCAATTTTAATGCTAATATATATATATATATATTTAATATAATCGTTTTCACAATATTCTCTAACATTTCTACGTCAAATTAATGAGATTAGGTAGCTTAATTTGATTGAAAAAGTCCGGAGACTTGATCAAGTGGACTCGTGTTTAATTCTTGTTTGATATTTATTTTGCTTTTGAATAACTAGCTTGTTCACACGGTTTGACTTTTCTATCTTGGCATTCCCACTGCTGTATCTTAGTTTCTTCCATGTGATTTCTGAGTGAGCTTTTATTGGTTGCTTTCTTTCTATTCCATTTTTCTTCCCGCCGCCCCCGAGGAAAATTACCCAAATGTATATTAATGTAAGCGAAAAGATTTACAAATACATCTTACACCGGATGAATTTAGATCCTATGTGTTATACACGCACAATAAAACATACCATCCATATTCATTCGGTGTATTTATACTGGGCGAATGAGAGAAGAGGAGAAAACATAAAAAAGAGAAGATGGAAGAAAGATAAAATTTAACATGAGAAGATGGAAGGTTTTATAATTTCCAATTTTTTACAATTATTCCTTAAGTATATATTCAACAATTCATAAAAATCATTAAATGAGAAGTGACTTAATAAATTAGAAGTTTTAAAATGAATTAAATTATTTGAACCTATTATTTATTAAATCTTTACCATTAATTGGGGCATAACAATACAAGGAAACAAATATTGTAGGAAGACAAATAATATAAGAAAATAAAAATTTTAAGAACTCTTATTAAAGAAATAAAATAATTTGGAGGTCTTCTATTGGGTGGGGCCTTAGACTACCGCCTAAGTCGCCTAAGGGTCGAGCCGGCCCTGCAGCTCATAACTGTCCAATTATGACAAGGACACTTCAAGGTCATTTTGATAAAGTTTTTTAAGGGATATAGGTGGCGAGGAAGAGTGTTGACACTTATTTTTGTTAGAAATTAAACTTGATTTTATGATTTTAATGTTTTTTAAAGTTACTAGCCTTTTTCATATGGTGTGTACTTTAATTTTTTGTTAGTGGGAGTTAAGCCTATATAAGTTATGTTAGTGTGAATTAAGCCTACTAGAAGTTATGTTAGTGGGAGCTAGTAATGAGAGTAATTAGCCATTTATGTGTAGTTGTTCAATATGTGTTTTAAAACTTATGTAATCTCATGTATTCTACCCATTTTAATCAAGTGGAACAAAGTATTTTCCTAGTATTCCTCCATTCACTTCTCTTCCATAATTATTAAGATGTGTGTGTCTAACCCACTTATTTCTAACAAAGTGGTATTGATTCGTTGGTAAGTGTATCAGTTAAAATTACCGCACTTCGCAATAGAACAAATTCCTTGTAGAATAGGGCTATCAAAAGGGGTGTCAAACCTCAGGAATTATGGTCTGAATGAGTTGGATAACCAGAATTAATTCTAATTAAATTTAAAAGAAAATAATTATGATTATTATATCTAACTAAATTAAAGAAGCAATTAAAATAAAGCAAAAGGAAATAGAGAGTGTAGAAAATATGAGATGAATCTAGGGTTATTGACTTCAGCACTAACTTAACAATCAATGGCCAATTGAACTAATTATGGGAAATTATATCATGCATAAGTGGTGTCGGTGGCTACAAGCTCACCTTCATCCGTCAAGAGGATAACATATGATTAAGGCTAAGTCATGGACTATCTTCGATTGGCATGGGCCATCTGCCTAACTACTTTACTCTAGGGTGCGGTATGGTCCATCTTCTCTAGGCATACCCCATCAAAGCTTTTAATGATATATTCAGTGATTACCATTGTGTAATAATTGCTCTCATAATCACAGAAAATAAGAGAGAATAAGTTCAATAACAATAACTAAATATCTAAGACAAGATAAGAAATCATTAAAACTAAATTTATAAGACTTTATAGTTCAATTCTATAATAAAAATCCTCTAAATTAGACAATCTATGCATGTATACAAAAATCCTCAATAATTAAAACAGTCAAACCATTGATGCTTAGTTAGGGCTACATCAAAACCTGTGAGTTGCGCGGTACGAAAACGGTTGCGAAAAGTATTTTAGAACCTAGAGGGGGGTGAATAGGATC
Organism: Cornus controversa; assembly: GCA_026545225.1. Lineage (NCBI taxonomy): Eukaryota > Viridiplantae > Streptophyta > Magnoliopsida > Cornales > Cornaceae > Cornus > Cornus controversa. The sequence goes on along the minus strand of CM048846.1, from coordinate 80,976,212 downwards.
ACTTGCTTGTTTGCTTAATTTTTAATTAATTCAATTTTAAGTCCAATTAAAATTCTAAGCAATCCCACAAAGCAAGTAAATAAATAAAGTGCAGTAAAGTAAAGAATGCACCAGATATACATGGAAACCCAAGGCAGGAAAAACCACGGAGGAAGGCGGCAAGCCTCAAGAAACTAATCCATTATGATGAAGCAAAATACAATAGACTCTGTCTCAGTCTCACACCCCTCTTCACTCTGTCAAGAATCTGATGCGGAACACCTCAAATTTATGATTGCGACAACACGTCCAACTGATGCAGACTTCCGGCTAACGTAACGATCCTTACAGAAAGGTTGCTGGAAGAACCAAAATACTCAGCAAGTATTTCGTTCCTTTCGTAGTGCGATCTGGTCACCTTTCTTCCTCAACAAGTAATCAAGTGAAGAACCATCAATCCAATGTTCTGATCAACAAATAAATTTGATGCAGTCTCTGAGCAGCTAATCAGAAGTAGAAAATCATCCTGAATATCACTCGTGAAGTATGGATGTGTGTTCTTAAAAATACATAGCCCTAATTATACTGTATATATTTTCTCTCTCTAAAAATATTTATTCTTTAGGATTTTTCTTCACAACTTGTAGAGAAAATATGAATATATATATATATACGCGCATCATGAAATACACGCAAGACTTCGTTCTCCAATGGTTCTCCACTCCAAAGCTCTGCAAATTCTGTCTTCAAAAGTGTCCAAAAGCTCTCCCAAAATAGCCTCTAATTCTCCCTTTTAAACCCCTAAGAGAATATATAAAGTCCTAATCTAATTAGGAAATAATTAGGTTTTTCCGCAGCATTAAACAAGTGGATTTTGTTGCTGATGTTTAGCCCAACTTTTGACCCACTAGAAGTCCAATTCATGAAATTTTTGTGAAATACAAAAGTGTCCAGAATTGAATTCCGTGCAATTATTGCAAAAATTAAGTCAATTTGAGGCTCAAAAATAAGACTTCTGGTCTGTTTTCCAAAACGGGATTAAAACTGTATTAAGCGCGAAATTGGGCTTCAGGCCCATAATCTCCTTAAGCAATTGTAATTCTCTTGGACCTATTTCTTGAGCTGATTTGAGTTAAAATATAGAGTTGAATGGATCCATTTGATGTAGGCTTCATCTAACCCTTTTGCATGTCATCTTTAAAAGCCCAAAATCATGATTTTAACTTAAATAATCATTAAGGCCCTGAAAATACAGAAAACACTAAAACGAAATAAAATCACAAAATAATCTATAACTAAGAGAATAAAATATACAAATTAAGAGGCTAGAATGCGTAACGTTCAACGCCGATCAGGTATCAAAGCCGTTTGTGGGGAAGAAAAGAAATGGCAAACAATTTAATTTCATTTCAAATGCCTTAGTTCTCCAAAGATAACTGTGAAAAATGGTGTATCCATATGAAGACAATTTTGGGAGCATGTAATACCCTCATACCATTTGAAAGGAACATACTACAACTAAGCACATCCTCTTTTCCACACCCAGGCGATGTGAGATTGAGCACCCTGTACCCTGTCAGTGTGGTAACTCAGCTTAATATCTATCTTCGCACCCTTCCACTCACACCCATCCACAAGGGTTACTATAGAGCACAAGATATGTGGTAAGTTCTTGGCAAAGATTATGTTAAGCCACAAGATGGAACAACCTTATCTCAAATCAAAAGACGTTTTATAAGCCACGAGGAAAAAGGACCAAAAGGCGATTATGACCATCCATCAACATTTGGATGATGGAATGCTACAAAGAGTTCCTAATGCAACCAATGCAAAACAATTATGGGAGATTCTTCAAAATTCCTACCAAGGAGATAAAGTGAAAATGGTTCACCTCCAAACTTTATAAGGTGAATTTGAAGTTACATATAAAGGAATCTGAATCTATTTCAGATTATTTTTTCAAGGGTCTTGGCTATTGTAAATTAACTAATTAAGGATATATGGGGAAGCCGACATGAATGATGTAAGGGTCGTTGAAAATAACATTCGGTCATTAGATCCCATATTCAATTTATTGTTGTAGCCATTAAAGAATCAAAAGATTTGGATTTCATGACCATTGATCAACTCATGGGTTCATTACAAGCTCATAAAAAAAAAGGTGGTGAAGAAACAAGAGTCTTTGGAATAAGTGCTACAAATAAAGCTTTCTTTGAAAGAAAGAGACGAACGTGAAAGTGATCGAGGAAGAGGAGAAAGAAGTGATCACCACCCCCATCAACAATGAATAGAAAATCTATCACTCACATCAAACAAGGGGGCATGGAAGAGGAAATAACTCTAGGCTATATGAAAGAATATATAACAAATCTCAAATTCAATGTTACGATTGTCAAAAGTATAGCTATTATGTTTTAAAATGTAAAAATATTGCTAACGTTGTTGAAGAAAAGGCCAATTGTCTTGATGAAAAAGTGAGCTAGCCTATTTTGTTGGTGGCATACAAGGTGAAAGGAGTGAAGAGAACATGTGGTATCTTGACATCGAGGCTAGCAATCATATGTGTGGTAGCAAAGAAAAGTTTGTTAAACTTGATGAATCAGTAAATAGCAACATATATAATATTTCTCATGCTCTTCTACATGCATTCATGCTCTATATAAATCCTAGCATGTATATGTACTCACATACAACATATAACCATACATATGTTCACAATCATACATATAATTCACATATACATACAATTCATCATATATACAAATATGATTTCATTTCATACATTCAACATGTATGTGCAACCAACAACATATATCACAAGATATAACATCCATATCATGCACTTTATCACGATAGAAGAGGGAAACACCATACATAACCATACCGCACTCCCAAGCATGCTAAATTCAACTAAACCCTCTCAAACTCACCAACACCCTATAAATCGATGATCAAGGGTGAAAGAACACCCCTACCTCAAGATAGAAGCTTTTTTTAGCAAAACCCTATAATCCTCCAAGCCTTAACTTCTTCAAAATATGACTTAGTTTGGTTAAAACCGAAGTCGTTAACCCGTAGAACAAGTTGTCCTTCTTCGAAAACCTCCAAATCTAAGCCCTAGGACTACCAAATCAAAGAGAAAAGAAGAAGAGATGAAGAGGAAGAGAGAGAGACCTAGTCGGTTATTTCTTGCTTCTTAAATGACTGGAATCTCATCTATACAAATATTTATAATATCCTAGAATGCGAAATAACTAAAATGCCCCCGAACCACTTAACGTACCCTCCCGACCTCTATTTTTGATTTTAAAAGCGTCTACGGCTTTGAAATCGCTTCCTTAACTCTTTTAACATTTCATTTGAGCTAAAAGCAAATATATATATATCAGAGTTTTGTCCAGGTGAGCCATACAAAGGGTTCGAAGTCGTCCAACCATGCTATAGAAGTGATAAAATTATCCACTACGGTATGACCATCAGAGTTATCCAATTATGTTTAGGCTAATGCCTAGAAGTTGGAATAGTCCAAATTCTTGTGACTGTCGGAGTTGCCCAATCACAATGGCAAGACTAATATATTGTAAAAAATGTATGATCTTCGGAGTTGTCCAATTATACAGTTGTCGTCGGAGTTGGCCTATCATGTATACGTATTAGATTATGACCGAGAAAAGTGTAAACCTAAAGATGCTTATATGTTTAACTGTTAAGCATGATGAGTGTGTTGATTGCATATATATATATATATATATATATATATACACACACACACACACACACACACACATGAATGTTGAGAATGTCATATAGAATAGCGACATCATGATTGCATATCATGTATGTTGGTGTCGGGTCGATGCCTATGTGGGTTGGGGCATTCCTACTGAGCTAGTTGTTTGCTTACCCCTCTCTCTCCAAACTTTTTACCTATAAGGCGCCGACGATGGATGGGATTTGAATAACCAAGTGGAGTTTTTGGTAACATTTTGAGTTACTTTTAGATATTATATGTATTGATGTCCATGCCGGTTTGTGGCATATTGATACTAGTAGGAGTTGTAACTATGAACAAACAACTTATAATTTGAAAACTTTCATATATATAATACATGTGGACGACATATGGAATTTGGAGAAATGTATGTTTTGGATCAAATGCAAGAGATGTATGATGTTATAGTGTTTTATATATGCTTCAAAGTATTATAGGTGGATATGGGGATGAAAAATGCATTTGGGTATAGATTGTGTGAGTTGTTGAACAATTGAAAATTCTGTAGAATTTGTAATTGAGAGTTTACGATGCATCGTAATCACCATTACGATAGATTGTAATCTGATAATACATGGTAATTCCCATTGCGATGGTTCGTAAAAATGTTGAGAAAATTAAGTTAAAACCCGCACAGGTCACAGGATGTAGCAATGCATCATAGATAATGATGCATCGTAATCCCCATTACAATGGATCATAATCCACAATTAGGTTGATAACTTAATTATTGATTGATCGAGTATAAGTGGTCATGTGTGGGGCCATTAAGTCGAGTTGATGTAGAAATTAATATACATACAAAAACATACGTATATGATTATGCTTTCGATGGATCATTATTGAGAGATGTTGATGTTAAACTCAATCACCCCTATTTCCCATGCCCTTCTGGGTGTTGGAAATGGGGGCATGACAATTAATCATTTCTAATGTTTATTATGTGTCTAATGTGAATAACAATATTTGGAGTTTCAGGCAACTCTTAGAAAAAGGTTACAATATTTTCAAAAGGGCTATAGTCTTTCGATAAAAGACTGGTTAGGAAGTTTGATTACCAAAATTACAATGACAAAGAACGTACCAGATGTTTTTGCTAAATATTCAAATAGGTGTAGCTAAATCTTTGAAGGTTTGTTTTAATGATTCAACTTGGCTTTGATACTTAAGACATGGGCACTTGAATTTTGGAGGACTTGACTTGTTGGCCAAGAAAAAGATGGTGAAAGAATTGCCTTTCATTAGCAATCTAAATCAATTGTGTAAAGGATGTTTTGTTAGAAAGTAATCAATGAAGAGTTTTCCTAAAGAAGCTACCATAAGAGCTATGTCACCACTACAACATGTTAAATCGAATATTTGTGGTCCAATTTCTCCATCATCATTTGGTAAGAATAATTATTTTCTTCTATTCACTAATGATTTTAGCCAAAAAAATATATTGGGTGTATTTTCTTAAAGAAAAATCGAAGGTGTATGGAGTTTTCAAAAAATACAAGGCACTTGTGGAAAAATAAAGTGGCTATGACATAAAGGTTATATGACCCAATAAAGGTGGTGAATTCACATCGAATGATTTCAAAAAAAATTGTGGAGAAAATGAAATTCACCATCCTTTAACGGTTCCAAGATCTCCCCAACAAAATGGAGTCGCTGAAAGGAAGAATAAATATATTCTCAATATAGATTGAAGCATGTTGAAAAGCAAAGAAATGCCTAAAGGATTTTGGGCCAAAGCAGTTGATTGTGCAGTGTACTTGTCCAATTGTTGTCCTACTAGAAGTGTGAAAACAAGATACCACAAAAAACATAGAGTCGAAGAAAGTCAAGTATCTCTTATTTGCAGATTTTTGTAGTGTTGCCCATATACATGTGCCGAACAAAAGAAGGACCAAGTTAGACAACAAAAGTGAGAAATTTGTGCTCATCAGCTATGATTCAAGATCCAAAGGCTACAAGTTGTGTAACCCAAGTAATGGAAAGATCGTTATTAGCAGAGATGTTGAATTCAAAGAGGAAACCATATGAGATTGGAACCTTCCAAATGAAGACTAAGATTTTCTTCTAATCTTAAAGGAGGAGCAAGCAATTTAAGACATGGAGCAACCCATATCTTTACCAACGACACCCCCACCATCATCAACTCAAGAACAATCAACTCCATCATCATCAAGTTCAAGTGACACATCACCACCTCGCATGAGGAGTCTTCGGGACATATATGAATAAACGAAAGAGGTAATGGAAAGATTTAGTGATCTAACACTTTTTGTTTCTTTAAGGATTGTGAACCCGTAGGATTTAAAAATGTGATATAATACAAAAAATAGAAAAATGCTATAAAATAATAAATCAAGGCCATAGAGAAGAATGACACGTGGGAGCTTGTTACACTATTGGAAGGACAAAAGGCAATTGGTGTCACATGGAAAAGAAGAATGAAAATGGTGAAGTTGAAAGATGCAAAGCGAAATTGGTCATTAAGGGATACAATCAAAAAACCAACATTGATACGATAAGGTATTTGCACCCGTAGCCCGTTTGGAAACTATTATATTGATAATTTCTTTGGTAGCCCAGAAAAATTAGAGAATTCACCAATGGATGTAAAATCAACTTTCTTAAATGATCTTTTTGAAGAAGAGGTATATATTCAACAACCCATAGGGTATGTTGTGAAAGAAAAAGAAGACAAAGTCTTGAAGTTGAAAACGGCTTTATATGGCTTGAAACAAGCACCAAGGGCGTGGAATAAATGGATTGACAAATATTTTCAAGACAAAAAAATTTCAAAGTGTCCATGTCAACATACTATTTACACCAAAATTAGTGAGAATAGAAATATATTTCTTGTTCGCTTGTATGTGGATGATTTGATCTTCACCGGTAGCCATACAAGGATATTTGAAGATTTCAAGAAAGTTATGGCTAATGAGTTGAGATACTGGATATTGGCATCTTGTCTTATTATATAGGCATTGAGGTCAAATAAATGAATGATGGAATATTCATTCACTAAGAGGGTCGTGCTATGAAAAATCTCAAGAAATTCAAGATGGACGATTGTAAATTGGTGAACACACCCATTGAAGTTGGAATCAAGTTGTCAAGAGATGAAGATGGAGAGACCGTAGATACAACATTTTTTAAAAGTCTTGTTGGAAGCTTGAGATACTTAACTTACACAAGATCGGATATACTCTTTGAAGTTGGGTTTATTAGTCAACTTATGGAAAAACCCACCATGACTCATTACAAGGTGGCTAAGAGGATTCTTCATTACATCAGAGGTACACTCAATTTTGGGTTCTATTCATTTTCTAATGATTTCATGATTGTGGGTTATTGTAATAGCAATTGGGCAGAAGATTTGAATGATAGAAAAAGTAATTTCGGTTATGTTTTTTTCTTGAAAAATATGGTTTTCACATGGTGTTCAAAGAACCAAACCATTGTCACACTTTCAACTTGTGAAGCGAAATATGTTATGGCTACTTAATGTGTTTGTCAAGAAATTTGGTTGAGGAATTTGTTGAAGGAATAACACATGCTATAAGAAGAGTCTAGAACAAAGCAAGCACAATGAAACAAGATTTTTTTTTCATTAGAGAATGCATAACCAAGAAGGAAGTAGAGCTGATCAAGTTCATGAACTCACAAAACCAAGCTACAAATATTTTCACCATACCCCTCAACTTTTAGAATTTCACAAGTTAAGAAGTTTACTTGGAGTGGAGATATAAATTTTGTAGTAACCCTTGTGGAGGGGTGTGAGTGGGCGGGTGCGAAGACAGACACTGGACTGAGTTACCACACTGACAGGGTATAGGGTGCTCAATTCCACATTGCCTGGGTGTGAAAAAGGGGATTTGCTTATATGTAGTATGTTCTCTTCAAATGGTATGAGGCCTTTTGGGGTAAAACCCAAGAGCAAAACTGTGCGAGCTCAGGCCCAAAGTAGACAATATCATACCATGTGTTGGAACAGGGTATTACAGTTGGTATCAGAGCCTGAACCCAGTCAGAAGTGTGCCGACGAGGACGTTAGGCCTCGTAGGGGGTGGATTGTAGTAACCCTTGTGGACGGGTGTGAGTGGGCTGGTGCGAAGACAGACACTGGGCTAAGCTACCACACTGATAGGGTACAGGGTGCTCAATCCCACATCGCCTAGGTGTGGAAAAGGGGATGTGCTTATATGTAGTATGTTCTCTTCAAATAGTATGAGGCTTTTTGGGGTAAAACCCAAGAGCAAAACCGTGCGGGCTCAGGCCCAAAGCGGATAATATCATACCATGTGTTGAAGCGGGGTATTACAAATTTTAAAGGGGTTTATAAATTAAACTTGGTTTTAATATTTTTTTGAAGATTGCAAGTCTTTTCATAAGGTGTGTTAATTTTGTGGTAATGGGAGTTAAGTCAATATAGGTTATGTTAGAGGAGTCAAGTCTATTAAAGGTTATGTTAGTGGAAGTAATGGGAGTAAGTAGGCATTTACATGTAGTTCTTACATATAATTCTCAAAGCCTATGTAATCTCATGTATTCTACCCATTTTAATTAAGGGGAATAAATTATTTTCTTAGGGTTCCTCCCTCCACTTCACTTCCAGAATTCTTGACTTGTGTGTGGTATATTTAGCACACTTATTTCCAACAACTATAATCTTCATACCATTATGGGTGGGAGTAGACCTGTAAATGGATCGGATATGGACTGAATCACGATCGATCCAATCCGAATCCAATAAGCACAATAGACAAGTTGATCCGATCTGATAATTCAATGAATTTTTCATTCAATGAATCCATATTCGATACCACTTTATTGGATATTTGATCCGATTATCCGACCTATCTAATTAAATTATATAATTTTGCACAAATCAAGCAATTGGGGCAAATAATTATCTCTTTTACTAGTCAAAGAAACTAAAAATCAAATCTCAACAATGAGATAAAATCACTTGATTTTGTACTCTTTATTCAAGAACTAAAATCACCATCGCGAGAGAAAAAGGAAAATGAGAGAGAGAGGGAATAAAAAGTGAGGATAAAAGACCTGAAATAACGTAGTTGTGGAAGATAGAAAATTAGGGTTTCTAATGAAGAAGAAAAGAAGGAAGAAGAGAATGAAAAGGATAGAGAATAGGCAAACTCAATACTCACTAGGCAAGGGTTTCGGGCGAGAGTTTTAGCAGTCGATCCAGTAGCTCCCTTCCTCTTCGCCATTTTTATTAAGCTTGAAAGTACTGATTATGGAGCTTTCATTTTGATTCTTATGTGAGATATATTAGGAGAATTCTTATAATGTAGGTGACCGAGAACACTGTACTCATGTACATGTGACATTGTGATGAGTCTTTTTTCATTAAATTTAAACTAATTTGATGGCTGATACATGGTAATATATTAAATATAAATATAATAATATATAATTTTAATTAGATCATATTAACACTAATCTATATTCGATTTGTTCAGGTATCCGATTCAGATCATTATCAAATTATTATATTTAAAATTCAATTCATATCTCAATAATCAGATCGGATTCGAATTCGAATAAGAATCTGATCTATTGACAGATCTAGGTAGGAGTAATCCTATTATTAGATTTTCTCCTGTTAGAAATATAGGAAGAATATATATTGAATTGATATTGATGAATAATACATAAAGGACTATTTATAGGCACATAAATAGTAGCACACGGAAGGAGGTATGTGATTACCATAGGAGGCACATGCAAGTGTTGTGATCAATCATGTATACGTGTGATTACCACAGAAGACACATGCAAGTGTTTTGGTCAATCACACTAGAAGCGCATGCAAACGCGGTGGTCAATCACAAAAGCATGTGATTACCATTGAATATATGCGAAGACGCGGTAACAGAACTGTGAAGATATAGTACAATCACAAAAGTATGTGATCACCACTGAAAGCATGCGGAGATGCGGTAACGGAACTCTAAAGATACGGCACAATCATAAAAGCGTGTGATTTCCACTGAAGGTGTGCAAAGATGCGGTAACGGAACTGTCTGGATAAGGAATCAATGAGCGAGGAAGTTGTGGAGACTCGGACAGTAATGTGAGGATGGGAGTGATCATGGGTCTTGGAGGCCGCCTCCAATTCGTTGGCGGCTTTGGACGAAGAACAATCTGAATCTCTTCGCAAATCCAAGTTGAAAAGGATGAATTCTCGCATAAAAATCTGTAGTGAGGACACTAACTTCAAATACAAATTTGACCACCATTTCTACTCTGAATATAGACATATAATATATCAAATCAAAGCTCTTCGAATTTCCTATGTTCTGGAATTCATCTCAGGTCATTTAGATCACTAACGAAGAAGTTAGAGTATAACAGTTTTGATGTGGAGAAAAGTGCGAACCAAAATTTTCAATCTTCGCGAACACGATTCGAACACCATGAATTTGATTTTTTTTTGGCTTTCAAACACTCCCAAATCTTCAATCGTATGTCCTTGTATGGAATCCACAAGCAAGAAAAAAGTGGGCTTCAAGTCACCTTTGAATTAGGGTAAAAGAGAGAGAATTATTTGACAACTCTTACACCAATTGTGTAAAAGCATTGGTTAGGTATTGATTTAGCGGAAGCTATTCTTTCCACGATTAACCGCCAGGACCGCCAATGAAGACTACCAAGAATTGATAGGTTCATACCATGTTAGAAATATAGGAATAACATATATTGAATTGATATTGATAAATAATACATAAAGGCCTATTTATAGGCACATAATCTTAAAGACCAAGTTTACCTAAGAGATAAAAAATTCTAATTCTAAATGAATTAGGAATTCTAGATAAATTAGGATAGAAAGTAACATAATATTAAATATATTATCTAACATGTCCTAGACACTTGGATCCACTCTTCACATTCATTTCATGCATTCATCTCATTGGACTCATTTGCAAGTCTGGTATTGCACATGCCCACAAGGTGGCTGAACTTACCACAACTCAAGCACAATTAGGAATGCAATGGGTATTGAACTTTCATGGTTACATGCCAATTAGCACCAACTCTAAGTTGGAATTCATTTCTGCAAGTACGGACCTGGCAAGTGCCCCAATGCAAGTGCCCCAATGGAAGCGTCCATCCCCACTGGAATTTTTTTATTTACATTACAATCTATAATTTTTGTTAACATCTTAAAAATGCCATTTTTGAAACTACCCTACAAAAAACCAAAATAATTGGTTCTATCTCTCGTTTCTTCTTTCTCCTGTACTCAACGAGTTTGAAAGATTTTAAGGGGTTGATATTGTTGCAAAAATTAAAAACAAAAAAAAAGTTGAAACCCAAAAAAAAGGTGTATTCATTACTTTGTTTGTAACATTGATATTGATCCTACTGGTTACAACTGCCACTATAAAGAGGATTTTTGCTATAAATATTGTTAAGAATCAATTGCAAAGTTGGATGGGAGATCAATGAATGAGTGATTTTTTGATTAATTATATATGTTGAAAAAGAAATATTTGATAGCATGGATAATGAAGCTATCACACCTTGCTTTCAAAATATGAAAATTCATGGAGAACAATTGTAAATGAACTCAATGATAATTTCAATTAATGTTAAATTATTTTTTGTATTATGATAGTTTGAATTTTTTTTATTATTGTTCGGGTTGCCCCCTCTCATATAATTTTCTAGCCAGCTCTACATTTATGGGCTCTGTAGGTGCATCCATCTCTATGCATATTCGAGCAAAGTCAATCCTCTTCCTTTCTCGTGCTTTAATCTGCATACAAAGATCTTGCAACAACACTGGCCACGTAGCTCAGGCCTCTCACAATCAACAACATAAGGACGTTAAAAAACTTAAATCATATGGGTATCCTAATCAACCTGCATAATGGAAACCCACTTCTTCATCACGATCAGTTTACCATATAGCAGCCACAGCCCCCCTTCTAAGATCGCTTCCCACTGCTCACAGCCAGAGAACTTGAATAAGAAATAATTTCTGCCAAAAAAAAAAAAAAACAACAACAACAACTTGAATATGAAATAACCAATTCCATTGGCAAGGACCTCATGTAGAGATCGGGAGCAATTTTGGCCGATTTTCATTTTATTCTATTATTTTTGTCATAAATGCATATTAAATTATGTTTAGCATGTTTTGAGTGTGGAAACATATTAGGGGATTTGTTTAGAGGTCCCCGGAAGTTTTGGGAGCGTTTGGGTAAGTTTGAGAATTTTGAATCAGTAGGACCCGGGAAACGGGTCAGGTGGGCCCGGGAATCCAAAAATTTTTTGAGAAAATATTTATTTTTTTATTTTAGACCAAATGAAATGTTTAAAGAGTTAAGGAAGTAATTTCGAAGCAGTAATCACTTTTGAAATCGAAAACGGAGGTCAAAAGGGTACGTTAAGTGGTCTGGTAGTGTTTTAGTCATTTCACACATTAGATATTATATCTATCGAGTGCCTGAGAGAATCTCTGCATTTCCCACAAACCAAACACTTGCCCAACACTCTCTCTTCTCTCCCACTTCATCTCTCTTCCTTCTCTTTTCATTTTGGAGGTTGTAGGCTTAGATTTGGAAGTTGCTGGTGAAGGACAACTTGTAGTGCTTGGCAAGGGTTTCGGTTTGAGCTGAACAAACTTGAATTCCAGAAAGAAAGGGCATGGAGGAATTTTTGAAAGTATCTTGGAAAAACTTTAAATTCGAGGGGTGTTTCTTCTCTCTTAGTCAATGATTCTAGGGTTTCGGTGAATTCGAAGAGATTTTAATTGAGTTGACATGTATGAGAGAATTGGTGGGAATGGGTTATTATGTATTGTCTTTTCTTATGATTTTCACATTCTAGTATTGTGTACATTGTTATTTATGAAGTAGTGAATGTATACATGTGATATGTGTGAAATGTGCATCATATATGATTTTGCGAATTTCCTAATTTGAAATCCACCTCATAGAGTAGTACTTTATATACTTTCTAATATGAACAGATAACTAATGGCTTTATAATCCTACTCATACCTTTAAAATAAAAATAAAATAATAAAAAAGGAACTCTTTTTTTTCATTTGGTGAACAAAGTTTGTATAAAAGAGAAAAAAGCTCTACAAAATTACAAGGGGTACACCCAGGCCCAACACATGGGAACTTCGTCCATGAAGAACACAACAAAGTTTGTATAAAAGAGAAAAAAGCTCTACAAAATTACAAGGGGTACACCCAGGCCCAACACATGGAAACTTCGTCCATGAAGAACACTAATCTTTAGATAATATGGCCCAAAATCAATTAATCAACCACGCATGGACAGGCTTCATACCGATTAATATTATTACAATTGATCTTTTGCTGCGAAAATTTGTAGAAAATGAACTTGCCTGTAAAACCCAAAGTTTTTGAGATAAGTACGATGTAGAGGGCGAGAAGAGCGTAAAGGAGAAAATGTTTGTTCACTTTGAACGCCATATTATATATTGCAGATGGGTAAGTGGAGAAAGATGTTATATAAGGTAGCTCTATTTTATATACAAGTACGTGCATGCCTCTCCTGTTTATATGTCCCTTGCAATTTTAATGTTAATCTATGAATTTAATATAATCGCTTTCACAATATTCTCTAACATTTCTACGTCAAATTAATGATAATTTGATTGAAAAAGTCCGGAGACTTGATCAAGTGGACTCATGTTTAATTCATGTTTGATATTTATTTTGCTTTTGAATAACTAGCTTGTTCACACGGTTTGACTTTTTTATCTTGGCATTCCCACTGCTGTATCTTAGTTTCTTCCATGTGATTTCTGAGTGAGCTTTATCGGTTGCTTTTCCAAGTGTCTCTTTCTATTCCATTTTTCTTCCCCCCGCCGCCGGAGGAAAATTACGCAAATGTATATTAATACGGGTAAATGTACAGTACAATGATCCATCATGTAAGCGAGAAGATTTACAAATATACTTTACACGGAGTGAATCTAGATCGTACGTATTATACATGCGTAATAAAACATACCGTGCGTATGATCCATATTTACTGAATGCATATACACCTGATGTATTGTAGACGTACGTCATATAAGCATGAGTTAATAACAACACCCAACTCAATCAAAAAACAGAAAATAAAACTTTGTTACTCCCGGTGCACCATGCACATGTATATTAATATTCGTAAATGTACAATACAATGATCCATAATAGTTTTCTATTTTCTAATAATTGAAAATTAAAAAATTGTAACAGAATTTGTTTAGTTGACACTATTTTTTGAAAATTCAATTAAAAAAATGTCTATTTGTTTTCATATAATTGACTTCTATAGTTATGTGAAACCTAATTTCTAGAACTAGTTTTAGAGAACTGAACCAAACAAACTCTAAGTAAGTCGTGTATAAGTCATGCTACACTAATTGACGAAACAAGAATTGTATGATCGGATAAATGCAATCCATGTTTTTCTTAAAGAATTTTCTTATCATACATTTGATTATCATTATGAATCTAAGTATGTCGCTAATATATTTTTCTTTCATTATTGTATATCTTCTAATTCTTTTAGATAACTTCATTGTTCATTTGTTGATTTTTTTCACCTAAATTTTTTGTTGTTTTATTATTAGTTATAAAAAAAATAAAAAATTTGTTGTAATGAGAGAAGAGGAGAAAACTTAAGGAATAGGGAAAAAAGATAAAAGTTAACAGCAAAAGACAGAAAGTTTATAATTCTCAATTTTTTACAATTATTCATTAAATATATATTCAACAATTCATAAAAATCATGAAATGAAAAGTGACTGACAGAAAAAAGAGGAAGGTGTTGAGATAAGAATAGAAATTGTAAGTTTTAGAATGAATTAAATTATTTAGGCCTATTATTAATTAAACCTTTACAATTGGTTGAGGCCTAACAATACAAGGAAACAAAAATTTTAGGAAGACTAATAATATTAGAAAATAAAAAATTTAGGAATTCTTATTAAAGAAATAAAATAATTTTGAGGTATTCTATTGACTGGGACCTTAGGCAACCGCCTAAGTCTCTTAAGGGTCGAGCTGGCCCTGCAGCTCATAATTGTCCAAGTTTGAGAAGGACATTTCCTTTGTCTCCTACACAGCTCCATTGTTAGCTTCATGGTTAGTTTTATGAACAATGGAGCTACTGGCTTATTTAAGGTTATTTTGAATAAGGTTTTTAAGGGATATAGGTGGCGAGGAAGAGTGTTGACACTTATTTTTGTTAAAATTAAACTTGATTTTATGATTTTAATGTTTTTTAAAGTTGCCAGTCTTTTCATATGGTGTGTACGTTAATTTTTTTTGTTAGTGGGAGTTAAGCCTATATAAGTTATGTTAGTGAGAGTTAACCCTACTAAAAGTTATGTTAGTGGGAGTAATGAGAGTAATTAATTAGGCATTTATATGTAGTTATTCAATATATGTTTTAAAGCTTATGCAATCTCATATATTCTACCCATTTTAATCAAGTGAAACAAAGTATTTTCCTAGTGTTCCTCCCTCCACTTCTCTTCCATAATTATTGAGATATGTGTCTAGTCTACTTATTTCCAACAAAGTGGCCGGTATCAGAGCTAGTTTGTGGGGGAAGAAAAGAAATGACAAACAATTCGATTTCAATTCAAATGTATTAGTTCACCAAAGAGAACTGTGAAAATGGTGTATCCATATGAAGACAATTTTGGGAGCACAAGATGTGTGGGAAGTTGTTGGCAAAGATTATGTTAAGCCACAAGATGAAACAACTTTGTCTCAAATCAAAAGACGTTTTATAAGTCACGAGGAAGAAGGACCAAAAGGCAATTATGACCATCTATCAATGTTTGGATGATGGAATGCTACAAAGAGTTGCTAATGCAACCAATGCAAAACAAATATAATAGATTCTTCAAAATTCCTACCAAGGAGATAAAGTGAATTTGAAGTTACATATGAAAGAATCTGACTCAATTTCAAATTATTTTTCAAGGGTCTTGGCTATTGTAAAATAACTAAGGAGATATAGTAAAGCCACCATAAATGATACAAGAGTCGTTAAAAATCATATTCAACTTTATTGTTGTAGCCATTAAAGAATCGAAAGATTTGGATTCCACAACCATTGATCAACTCATGGTTACAAGCTCATAAAGAAAAGATGGTGAAGAAACAAAAGTCTTTGGAACAAGTGCTACAAACAAAGCTTTCTTTGAAAGAAAGAGACGAATGTGAAAGTGATAGAGAAAGAGGAAAAAGAAGTGATCACCACCCCTATCAACAATGAATAAAAAATCCATAACTCACAACAAACAAGGCGGCATGGAAAAGGAAACAACTCAAGGTCATATGAAAAAAGGTATGACAAATCTCAAATTCAATGTTACAATTGTCAAAAGTATAGTTATTATGCTTCGAAATATAAAAATATTGCTAACAATGTTAAAGAAAAGGCTAATTATGTTGACGAAGAAGTGAGCTAGCCTACTTTGTTGGTGACATACAAAGGTGAAATGAGTGAAGAGAACATGTGGTATCTTGATATTGAGACTAGCAATCATATGTGTGGTAGCAAAGAAAAGTTTGTTAAACTTGATGAATTAGTAAATGGCATGGTCACATACATTTAGAGACTTATCATAAATTTCGATAAGAGAGAAAGGTAAAATCTTGAGTCATTTGAAGAATGGGCAACATTAATCATTTCAAATGTTTACTATATGTCTAATGTGAAGAACAATATTTTGAGTTTCAGACAACTTATAGAAAAAGGCTACAATATTTTCATGAATGATTGTAATCTTTCGATAAAAGACCTGTTGGGAAGTTTGATTACCAAAATTATATTGACAAAGAACGTACCAGATGTATTTGCTCAATATTCAAACCGGTGTAGCTAAATCTTTGAAGGCTTGTTTTAATTATTCAACTTGGCTTTGATACTTAAGACTTGGGCACTTGAATTTTGGAGGACTTAAGTTTTGGCCAAGAAGAAGATAGTGAAAGGATTGCCTTTCATTAGCAATCTAAATCAATTGTGTAAAGGATGTCTTGTTATAAAGCAATCAAAGAAGAGTTTTCCTAAAGAAGCTATCACAAGAGCTATGTCACCATTACAACTTGTTCACTCGGATGTTTGTGGCCCAATTTCTCCATCATCATTTGGTAAGAATAATTATTTTCTTCTATTCACTGATGATTTTAGTCAAAAAAAAACAATTGGGTGTATTTTCTTAAAGAAAAATCAATGATGTATGGAGTTTTCAAAAAATTCAAGACACTTGTGAAAAAACAAATGGCTATGACATAAAGGTTATACGATTCGATAGAGGTGGTGAATTCACATCGAATGATTTCAAAAAAATTTGTGGAGAAAATGAATTCACCATCCTTTAACGGTTCCAAGATCTCCGCAATAAAATGGAGTCGCTGAAAGGAAGAATAGATACATTCTCAATATGGCTTGAAGCATGTTGAAAAGCAAAAAAAAAATCCCTAAAGGATTTTAGGTTGAAGTCATTGATTGTGCGGTGTACTTGTGCAAATCGTTGTCCTACTAGAAGTGTGAAAACAAGACACCAAAAGAAACATAAAGTAGAAGAAAGCCAAGTGTCTCTTATTTGCAGGATTTGGTAGCATTGCCCATCTACATGTGCCGAACAAAAGAAGGGCCAAGTTAGACAACAAAAGTGAGAAATTTGTGTTTATCGACTATGATTCAAAATCCAAAGGCTACAAGTCGTGCAACCTAAGTAATGGAAAGATCGTTATTAGCTAGGAGAGATGTTGAATTCAAAGAAGAAGCCACATGGGATTGGAACATTCCAAATGAAGACTATGATTTTCTTCCAATCTTGGAGGAAGAGCAAGAAAGTTAAGACATGGAGTAGCTGATAACTCTACCAACATCACCCCCACCATCATCAACTCATAAACAATCAACTCAATCATCTTCAAGTTCAAGTGACATATGATCACCACCTCGTATGAGGAGTCTTTAGGATATATATGAAGAAATGGAAGAGGTAATGGAAAGGTTTAGTGATCTAGCACTTTTTTTGCTTCTTTGTGGATTATGAACCCGTAGGATTTACAAGCCAATTAGCACCAACTCTAAGTTGGAATTCATTTATGCAAGTACGGACCTGGCAAAGGCCCAATGGAAGCTCAACTAGTCAGACCTTGGGTTTGCTTCCCAATGGTCCCCAGTTCAAGTCTCTTCAGGGCCACTAAAGGCTTGCTCAGTCGTTAACTTCAAGGGCCTCGTGGGATTAGTCGAGGTGTGCGTAACCTGGCCTGGACAACCATGATTGAGAAAAGAAAAAAAAAAGGGCCCAATGGAAGCTTCCATTCCCACTAGAATTTTTTTATTTACATTGCAATCTATAATTTTTGTTAACATCTTAAAAATGCCATTTTTGAAAATACTTTACAAAAAAGAAAAATAATTGGTTCTATCTCTCGTTTCTTCTTTCTCCTAACCTACATCCATTATACTCAACGAGTTTGAAGGATTTTAAGGGGTTGGTGTTGTTGCAAAAAAGAAAAAGAAAAGCTGAAACCCAAAAAAAAGGTGTATTCATTAATGTTAGAGATAAAGAAAGAGAATTGTATTGATTTAATTGATTTGATATATTGTGAACAATATATAAAGGCCTATTTATAAGCACATAATCTTGGAGGCTAAGTAAACTTAGGAGACAAGAAATCTTAATCCTAGATGATTTAGGAGAAGGTGTAAGAAATCTATTAGGAAAAGATCTTTAATATATAATGGGAAATATATAATCTAACAGCAGCTTGCGAAAGCAATCTGGTGATGTAACCAACAGTGGCTGCGAACACATACAAAGAAGCTGCAAAAGAACAAACTCGTTGGAGCGACGGTAAGACCGAAAGATGTCCGCTAGAGTGAAAATTGATTTGAAAATCAAAAAAGGAACTCATTAAATCAGCAACTTTTACACACAAATACTAGTGGGAGCCGATGAATTGAACTTGAGCTGGGCTATCATATTTTCTTTTATTATCTGCACATATATATATAAGTCAAAAGCTATTTTGACAATTGCCTACTAGGGATGAAGTCGATGGTGTCATCCCCGACGATAAGGACGATAAACAGTGACCAGCAGAATTTGATAAGCTCTGATACCATGTTAGAAATAAAAAAAGATAATTGTATTTGATTGAATTGATCAATAATACATAAAGGCCTATTTATAGTCACATAATTAATTTTGGAGGCTAAGTAAACTTAGGAGACAAGAAATTCTAGTCCTAGATGGTTTAGAAGAATGTGTGAGAAACCTATTAGAAAATTATATATAATTTATAATAGAAAATATATAATCTAACAATTACTTTGTTTGTAACATTGATATCGATGTTACTAGTTGCAATTGTCATTGTAGAGATGATGTTTTGCTATAAATAATGTGAAGAATCAATTGTAAAGTTGGATTGGAGATCAACGAATGAGGGATTGTTTGATTGTACATGTTGAAAAAGAAATATTTGGTAGCATAGATAATGAAGCTATCATACAGTGCTTTTAAAATATGAAAATTCATGGAGAACAATTGTAAATGAACTCAATGATTATTTCAATTAATGTTAAGTAATTTTCTGTATTATCATAGTTTGAATTTTTTTTATTATATATTGTTCAGGTTGTCCCCTCTCATGTAATTTTCTAGCCAATTCTGCATTTATTAGCCAACTCTGCATTTATGAGCTCGGTAGGTGCATCCACCTCTATGCATATTCGAGCAAAGTCGATCCTCTTCATTTCCTCGTGCTTTAATATGCATACAAAGATCTTGCAACAACACTGGCCACGTAGCTCAGGCCTCTCACATTCCACAACAACATATGGGTATCGTGGGCACTGTTGGTATCCTAATCAACCTGCATAATGGGAATGGCCCTCCTTGACTCCTACGATCGCTTCCCACCGCTCACAGCTAGAGAACTTGAATAAGAAATAATTTCTGGAAAAAAAAAAAAACAACATAAAACTTGAATATGAAATAACCAATTCCATTGGCAAGGACCTCATTTGACCCTCCATCCACTTCTTCATAGCATTAGATTGCACCGGCCAAAACTAGTGATGACATTATATCACACACTAATTAAACACTTATACAACTAAATAGGATTTACTGAAATAGATACATTCTTATTTATGTGAGAAAATATAATTGATTGATGACACTGATGACATGTGTTTGAAGTACAGTAATGTCGCTCCTTGCATGGGTGAGCCGCGTGAGTCCGGTGCGGGCCTTTGGATGTCAAATACCATAAAAGACTTGTGCTTTCTTCACGGACACCAATTGATTTTTAGATGTGATGACAGAGTTTAATCCAAGACTAATAAGTAGTATCGAAGTCGAAGGTCATGAGTTCGAGTCCTAAGAACCTCATCCCTTGAGAAAGGTATTGATAAAAAAAAATATTATTCCTTAGATGTGTAAACGTATTTAATAATTTCTTTTTATAAAAAATTTACCCATGATGCTGAACCTGGTTGAAAACCTCAGTCTCTTTCTCAATCAAAAGGATTATGAGGACCTAAACTTGGACTCCAAGATAACACGCTTTCTTGACTTGGAAAATTCGTGTCATTCTCACCTATTCTATCTCTTAATTGCTTCCTCATGATCGTCAGTTTCTTGTCAAATTCCCCTACCATCTCATAATTCTAATATAAAGCTCATTGGCCCGGAATTGGACTTTTGAGGTTGAAATCATTAACCCAATAACTAAAAGTGAGACAATGACCACCTAATCCCTTCTTGCTATCTTGATTGAAAAAGGCAGTTCATGAATATACATAAATTTTATAATTATTAATTAAACCACCACCACACTCCTTAGTCATCAATTTTACCCTAAAATATCAATCAAAAATTAAAACAATTAATGGGATAAAGGTTGATAGCTGCCTGCTGGTCTTTTAAGTTTTAGCCCTTACACTACTAAATATTCTGTAAAGGATCACACATATATGTGTGTATATATATATATATATATATATATATATATATATATATATAATTATATATATATTTGCATGCCATTTATACAGGTTTTGTATTGTTTTCACGTGTGTAAATGGGAGCATACTGTTCCACACATGTGAGTGGGAGATCTACATTATGGTTTAGTGCACACGAGAGGGTAGAGATTAGTACTCCAAATGAAATGTAGACAGTGGTGGACTCAGTACTTCATGTGAAGCAATCTCTAACTTTTTCTGTGTAGTAGACCGTTCGATGTACGGGTGAGGATCCGAGTCCCGCGGGTTTAAACATATTTTTTCCTGTGTAAAATATATATATAATCCCTCCTATATGTGTGTGCATGCAGAGCCATGTATTTGCAAATTTGATTGAGGGAGGAACTTGAATTTTATTTTATTTTTATACATAGAAAAGATTTTCATGAAAAGGTTAGAGTAGTTAAAAAAAAAAACCAAAACAAAACAACTTGACAGGTTAACAGCCAGCCGGAATAAGATAAACCTACTGCAATGCCATCTCACTGGAGCTCAAGATTTTGCTGCACATTCTGATTGTCATTAGGAACAGAGATGCAGGAGCTGGGAAGACGCCACAGACTAGCAATTCTCCTAGCAGTTACAGAGTCTTTGAACATAGAGAGCCATTTGCTTATGATAATTCCCTGAATGTCTCTGACAACAGCTGAAGGGAGAGAGAC
Organism: Cornus controversa; assembly: GCA_026545225.1. Classification (NCBI taxonomy): domain Eukaryota; kingdom Viridiplantae; phylum Streptophyta; class Magnoliopsida; order Cornales; family Cornaceae; genus Cornus; species Cornus controversa. Next base: position 80,954,735 of record CM048846.1, on the reverse strand, counting down.
TCTTTGTTCCTGAAGACTCTATATTTCCTTTCTTTCCAAATGGTGTACACAGTGCAAGCAAAGGCCACTTTACTCACATAGACCTCCAAATTCTTCTTTTTCATCTGTCCAGTGGTCTGAGACCCATTCAGTTATAAGATTGTCCCAAATTGAAGGTCGGATATTGAAGGACTGAATTACATTCCACCAATAAGGTTCTGCCATTGTGACCTAGAGGTTACAGATTCAAAACACGAAAACAATATCTCCGTATACGGAGATAAGACTGCTTACATTTGACCCTCTCTAAATCCTACAATGACGGGAGACTTCTGTACTGAATTTGCCAGAATGGGAATGAGAATGGGGAATAGGCGAGACATGGATTCTGAATAGTGATGGTGCTCTAGGAAAGGGTGCTCGATTCACAAATTCGCTTGTTCTTAGCCATGCTACTTATCATATCATTGAATGTAGTTAGAACTTAGAAGGGAAAAGAAAAAAGAAAAAAAGTTTATGTCATGTTGGGTACAAGAATGAGGATATATATAGGAAAAGGAGAAGGGGTTAATCAATTAAATACCATTAGCAATTTGCTATCCTTTAAACACTACAAGAAATTGGAGAAACCCCCGCATTTTTTTCCCAACAATCAAGAAAACGCTGGTGTTGATAACAATTACCGACGGAAAATAAAAATCACCGATGAAAACTATGTTTCACCCGTGTACACAAAAGAAGTGCAGGTAAAAACTAAGTTTCACTAGCGTGCTTAAAAGAAGCGTTGGTAAAAAGTTAAGTTTCACCGACGCACACAAATTGAACGGTAGTAAAAAGCTAATTTTCATCAGTGCACACAAAGAGAACGCTGGTAAAAAAATTGATTTTCACCCGCTCACACAAAAGGAACGCTGCTAAAAGCAATAAGTTATAGTGGGAAATTTTCGCGGTACCCATTTTTTTCCTTATTCATTATTTCCTTTGTTACGTTCAAGCATCTCTCTCTTATTGAGTGAGCAGTTCCTTCATCGATAGTTTGAAAGCGGTTTTCGTGGTCATGATTCTCTGTCATCGAATTCTCTCCATACTATCATAAACACCTAGAAGAGTATCATACGGCCAGAGAAGTCTCACTGTCAAGCCCAAACTCAATTTTTTTTCCCAAATTGGTTGAAATAAGTTTGAGATCAATTTTATGTCAACGATGTCTCTTGATGCAGGAGCATCCGAGTCAGATGATGCTGAGCTGTCAGACGACACGTTGATGGTGCTAAAATCCCTTGAGCTGGCAGATCAGCGCAAAGATGCAAAAAATTGTGACCTTGTCCCTAATTAGGGTAATTTTAGATGCGCTTCAGTATTTTGGCCATAACTTTTGCTACAGGTATCAGAATCGCCTTTATGACCACAATTCGGAAAGCTTGTTTCAGCGCACATGTCGTGGGCACCAAGCAAATGCTAGGTGTGTATTTTTTAGAGGCCAGAATTCACTATTTTTCCCTCCAAATCCCCAATTTTAGTTCTTTCTTTCTGTTTTTAGTAATATTTATTTTATTGATTAGGAAGAGATTCTGGGCTTGATTTGGGCCAGATTTCTGGCAACTTCCTTCTTTTATTTCGTATTTTATTTTGGCACAATTTTTGAAATTCTGCTATTTTTGGTAATGTTGACGAATTTCAGCTATATAGTCCGGCTTGTAGGCTGATTCTGAAATACTTTGATTTTGAATAATAATTTGAATACCAGAGGCTTTTCTCTGAGTTTTTTGGGCAATTCTCATGCATTCATTCTATTTATTTTCTATTGCCATTAGCCTACAGAATAATCACTATTCTGTCCGGCGTCAGTTGGTATTAGAGCTTCAGTATCTTCTTGGGTGAGATTTCATCAATTTTCATGGCTGGTGGTCGTGGTCATCGTGGGCAGATTTCGAACGAGAAAGTCCCACACTGTGATCGATCATAGTGTTTAGGATTTGATGATTGAGGATTTACAGAGGCAAGTTGTAGAGTTAGCCCAGTGTCTAACGACGCAGACTATCAATGACCGTGACATGGAAGATCACGAATCCGATTCTAGTTTCGACAACCCATTTCACAATCGTGCTCGATTCTGGGGGCACCGTGGTCTGGAGGAAGGTCATGGAGACCTCGATTTCAGAGTAGATCTGCCCGAGTTTTCTGGTACGTTATAAGCCGAAGGATTTGTCGATTGGATGAATGAAGTGGAGCATATCTTTGAATATAAGGAAGTCCCAGATCATGTTAAAGTGAAATTGGTCGCCATCAAACTCAAAGGCAGAGCCTCTGCATGGTGGGAGCAGTTGAGGCGATCACGAGACAGGCAGGGCAAGGCCAAGATCACTGATTGGGAGAAGATGAAGATGAAGGGTCACTTCCTTCCTTTCGGCTACATTCAAACCTTGTTTTAGCGACTTCATTCGTTGAGGCAAGGCACGAGATCGGTTGAAGATTACACGGAGGAGTTCTATCAATTGATAGCCCGGAATGATTTATCTAAGACGGAAGAGCAGACGGTGACGCTGTATTTGGGAGGATTGCGACAGCCCCTGCAAGATGTCCTCAGCCTTCACTCACTTTGGACTGTTTCTGAAGCATACCAACGTGCACTTGTTGTGGAAAAACAGCACAATCGAAGGCTAGTGATCAGGAGCGATCAAAGCAACCGACCAGTTTGTTCTCAAGAACCCCGTCCTGTCCAGCAGCCACCGTAGGGTAATTCTCACTCGAACATTAGATGTTTCAGATGTGGTGAACAGGGACACAGAGCGAATGAGTGCAGGAAGCCTGCTAGTCAGAAAGGCAAAAATCTCCTGATTGAGGAAGACGTGGCAGACGAAATTGAGGAGATTGGAGAGCCTATGTATGGCGATGATGAAGATGGAGATGTACTGTATGGAGATGGCCATGAGACTCTGGTCATTCATAAGAGTCTACTGACTCCCAGGGGTGATTTAGGAGATGATTGGTTGAGGAGCAATATTTTTCACACGACCTGCACAGTTACAGATAAAGTCTGCAAGATGATCATTGACAGTGGCAATTATGAGAACGTAGTATCTAAAAAGGCTGTCCAAAAATTGTAGCTGAAGACACATCGTCATCCCAACCAGTACAAGTTGTCATGGCTAAATAAAGGCAATGAGGTAAAAGTGGATAGGTGATGCCTAGTGTCTTTTTCGATCGGCAAGAAATATTTTGATAATGCTTGGTGTGATGTTGTGGCTATGGATGCTTGTCATGTACTGTTAGGTAGGCCTTAACAGTATGATCGCAATGTTATTCATGACGGGCGAAAGAACACATATTCCCTTAGCATCAAGGGGAAGAAGATTGTGTTGGCTCCTCGTCGGGAAGGAACCAGTCCTACGCCAGTAGCCAAAACTACTAACCTGCTTTCTATGTCTAGGTTTTTAACTGAGATTAAGTATGGGGACATGGTATATGCTCTGCTGCCTTGTGGGAATAGTGCAACAGACGTGAACGTGAATCTAGATTTACTAGCAGAGGTGCAGCAGCTGCTAGCAAAGTTTTCTGACCTGATGCCAGAGGATCTTCCTCCTGGGCTGCCGCCTATGAGGGATATTTAGCATCAGATTGACCTTATTTTGAGGTCCAGTTTGCTTAATCGATCGGCGTATCGCCTCAGTCCCAAGGAATCTGAAGAGTTGCAGCAACAGGTGGTAGAGTTACTGGAGATGGGCTACATCCGTGAGAGTATGAGCCCATGTGCAGTTCCCGCTCTATTAGTGCCAAAGAAAGATGGCTTTTGGCGTATGTGTGTTGATAACCGAGCAATCAACAGGATTACAGTGAAGTACAGGTTTCTAATTCCCCGTCTGGATGACATGTTAGACCAGCTGTCCAGTTCTAAGGTTTTCTCAAAAATTGACTTTAAAAGCGGATACCACCAGATCAGAATAAGGCCTGGGGATGAGTGGAAGACAGCGTTTAAGACGCAACATGGGTTATATGAGTGGATGGTCATGCCTTTTGGGCTGTCTAATGCGCCCAGCACATTTATGAGGTTTATGCATCAGGTTCTACGACCTTTCATGGGAAAATTTGTCATAGTTTACTTAGATGACATCCTCATCTATAGCCCGACATGGAAGTCACACTTTGATCACCTCTGTGCCGTCTTTGATATGTTGAGGACAAAGCACATGTTCGTCAATCAGAAGAAGTGTTCTTTTTTCACTACTTCTATAACTTTTCTGGGTTTTGTGGTGTCTACTGATGGTGTTCATGCAGATCCGTCGAAGATAGACACGGTCTTGGAGTGGCCCAAACCAAAAACCTTGCACAATGTCTGAAGTTTCCATGGATTGGCATCTTTCTACCGTTGGTTCATCAGAAACTTCAGCACTCTGATTGCTCCTGTCATAGAGTGCCTCAAGGGATGTGATTTCCATTGGTTTGAGGAGGCAAAGGCCAGTTTTCATCTGGTCAAGCAAAAGATGATAGAGGCACCAGTTTTGGCACTTCCCGACTTTGAAAAAGTGTTTGAGATAAACTGTGATACATCTGGGGTTGGCATTGGTGGTGTTCTGAGCCAAGAGGGGCGCCCAATAGCCTTTTTCAGTGAGAAGCTATCAGGATCGAAGAAAAATTACTCCACCTATGATCTGGAGTTTATGCCATCGTTCAGTCCCTAAAGCATTCGCGTCACTACCTAATACAGAGGGAGTTCATTCTCCTCACTGATTATGAGGCCTTGAAATACATCAATGGCCAGCACAAGCTGAGTAGACGGCATGCCAAGTGGGTGGCATACTTGCAGGAGTTCACATTTGCACTGAGGCACTAGGCAGGGAGTTTGAACTGTGTTGCAGAAGCGTTGAGCCGTCGTACGTTGCTCCTCACCACCATGAGCACTAGAGTTACAGGATTTGAGACATTCTCTGATATGTATGCTATAGATCCTTCCTTTGGGAGGATAATTCAGGAGGTAACTGATGGTCAACGCCGTAATTTTATTTTGTACAATGGTTACCTGTTTCATGGATTGAAATTGTGCATTCCAGATTGTTCACTAAGGCAACAAATTATTAGTGAACTTCATAACGAGGGTCATTTTGGGTGAGATAAGACGTTGGGTCTGATCTCTTCTAACTATTGTTGGCCCAAGTTGACTAGTGACGTGGCTCATTATGTGGAGCATTGTTATGTGTGTCAGAGGTCTAAGGGAGTTCTCACTAATCCGGGCCTGTACACACCTTTACCGGTCCCTGAAGCCCCTTGGTTTGATGTCAATATGGACTTTGTGTTGGGTTTACCCCATACCCAACGGGCCATGGATTCTATTTTTGTTGTGGTTGACAGGCTTTCCAAGATGGCCCATTTTGTTGCTTGCAGGAAAACAATGGATGTTGCCCGGGTCGACCATCTCTACTTCAAGGAGATTGTGTGTTTACATGGTGTTCCCCAATCCATTACCTCAGATAGTGATACCAAGTTCATGAGTCAATTCTGAAAAAGTTTATGGGAGAAACTGGGAACAAAGTTGAATTTTAGCAGTGCCTACCATCCTCAAACAGAGGTGGTGAATTGAAGTTTGGGGAACCTTTTGAGGAGTTTGGCAGGAACTAAACCAAAGTAGTGGGATTTGGCATTACCTTAAGCAGAATTTGCCTATAACAGGTCAAAGAACAGAACAACAAGAATGAGCCCATTTGAGATTGTCTATGGTCAAAATCCATCCAGGGTGCTTGACTTAGCCCCTATTCCGCGCATATGTCGTTTCAATCGCAAGGCAGATAAGATGGCAGAACATCTTCGAGGTATCCATGAGCAGGTCAAGCTGGCCATTCACGAGAGTAATGCTAAGTACGAGGTTCAGGCTGACAGCCACTGTTGTCAAGTACTTTTTGATGTTGGTGATTTTGTTTGGACGGTATTAACTCGTGATCGTTTCCCTGTTGGAGAGTATAACAAGCTAAAGGAGCGGAAGATTGGTCCCTGTGAGATCCTGCAGAAGATCAATGATAACGCCTATAGACTGCGCCTCCTCAATCATTTGAGGACTTCTGATGTCTTCAATGTGAAACATCTGAGTCCTTGTTTTATGGATTCCGATGAAGCTAATGTAAACTCGAGGACGAGTTCTTTCCAACCCGAGGTGACTGATGCAGGAGCATCCGAGTTAGATGATGCTGAGCTGTCAGACGACACATTGATGGCACTGAAATACCTTGAGTTGGCAGATCAGCGCAAAGATGGCAGGAAACCGTGACCTTGTCCCTAATTAGGGTAATTTTGGATACGCTTCGGTATTTTGGCCATAACTTTGGCTACGGGTATCCGAATCGTCTTTATGACTACAATTCAGAAATCTTGTTTTGGCGTGCACGTCGTGGGCACTAAGCAATGTTGGGTGTGTATTTTTTTGAGGCCAAAATTCACTGTTTTTCCCTCCGAATCTCCAATTTTAGTTATTTCTTTCCTTTTTTAGTAATATTTATTTTGTTGATTAGGAAGAGATTCTGGGCTTGATTTGGGCCAGATTTCTGGCAACTTCCTTCTTTTATTTCGTATTTTATTTTGGCACGATTTTCGAAATCCTGCTATTTTTGGTAATATTGACAAATTTCAGCTATATAGCCCGGCTTGTGGGCTGATTCTGAAATATTTTGATTTTGAATAATAATTTGAATACCAGAGGCTTTTCTCTGAGTTTTTTGGACAATTCTTGTGCATTATTTCTGTTTATTTTCTGTTGCCATTAGCCTACAGAATAATCACTATTCTGTCCGACGTCATCTCTCCACTCTTTTCTTGTTTAAGATTTTGTTATAGTTGTTAAATTTTAAGTGAAAGTGCTCTAATTGTTTCCCCCTCTATAAACGATTTCTCTCCATACTTCTGTTGATATACATATACAATATTATATAGGTACAAAGAGAGAATCAAATGACAGTATGACTCCAAAAGTTCTATTTCATGGTACAACATCACTTTTACTTCCATTTCAATTAGTCTGTCACATGAAAATTTTGATCCTAGTATTTTTCTCTCTTCTTTGTAACATTTTATTCAATTTGTTTCATTTGGTTTCTTACTCAACATTCTCTATTTGTTGAATTTCACTTCAAAAATAAAAATTTTGGAGTTACAAGCTGTTTATTGCTCTGGTATGTAGCAGATTTGAAGCACGTTTCCATCAAAGCTACTTAAACTAGGACCTCTTTTGTCTATTCTGTGATCATTTGTTCAGTTTTTGTTTTTAGTGAGTGTAATTATTTGTTTAGTTTGGTGTTTGATTTTTTATTTTTCTTCTACTTGTAACTCTCTTTAATTTAACATTACTTCATATGATATCTTGCATGGAAACTTCGTATTGAGGCAATTTTTTGTTTGAATTTAGTTACTTGCTCTCTGTTTGAAGGCTATATAATGGGTTAACAAGGCATCTGATAATGCATATTTTATGTTCATTTTTACTTCCAAAATTATACTTGTTAGTACTTTAGTGTTATTTTATTTAAATTAGTAATTTAGTTTTTATGTATTTATAGGTTTTGGCAACTTTCCTAAGTTAGAGAGAAATAAATTAAATAGCAGAGAGAATTTGATAGATAGTGTGATTTGGTATAATATGATTGGTGGAGTGTCTTGTAAAAATATAATAGGTGGGTGATGCGTGGAAGACATTCAGATGGTCCAGTAAGCATCATTTCCTTACTTTACTTTCATAACTAGTTTGCTTCTCTCCTTTCTTTCTCCTTAATTTTCCAGTAATTGCACTGTTAAAGCTTTTCAAAGCTTGCTAAAAGATAGAGACCAAAGCCCATAGTATATATAGTATATGGTTCAATAACATTTTGCAACACCATCTATCTTATCATTTTTTATACTCGAGATTATTCAATAACTCCCTGTCTAGCATTCAATTCATTAAAGAAGTATCAGAAACTTAGGAAATGTTTAGTTTATTTTTCATGATTTCTGAAAAAAATAAAAAATATTCAAAATCTCCAAAAAGTATGTAATTGTTTGCAATTTGATAAATTTCTCAACACTACTTCCAGATAGTCAACCAAAAAAGTCGTCGAACTGTTTTCTATTTATTTTAAAAGAAAATTTTCTCCTAAGAAAATTTAACCAAGCAAACCCTTAAGAACTAATTACAAGGAAGATGGTTCGACCCAAATCGAATCTGATCTAAAATAAAGGAATTCAAGTGGAACAGCAATCAGATTGTGCAAATATAAGCAATATACTTTTGGGTCATAGCTCCTTGGAATAATGTTTTGGCACCGAACTCATCTTTAGTATGTTTCATTATTGGTCTGAATCTCAGCATGATAGCTCCATTTTAAAGTAATTAAGTCTACCATTTGGTATTGGTCAGCTTCAATCTTATCAACCTATGGGTGAATATTCATATATTTATGTATAGAAATATAGACTCATCGTATGATAGGCCGTAATTCCTTTTCAACATGGTCAGTGTTAAGAAAGTCCTTGAAGATGCTTAACCATCTTATATTCAGGACTCGTTTGACATAATTTCTGTTTTTACTTTTATGCACAAGGAAAAAAATTAGAGAACCTATCACTTTTATTTAGAATTTTTACATAGTGTTACATTTACACTTTACTTTATTTACTTGTTTTGTGTGATTGATTAATTTTTAATTGGACTAAAATTTGATTAATCTGAAAAAATTTAGCAAATGAGCAGTAAATGTATTCATCCCCTCTAGGTTTTAGTTAAGACTTTCGCAACTACTATTGCACCGCGCAACTCATAGATGGAAGAGAGAGGGAGATGAGTAATCCAAAAATATTGTCTTTTTTCCGAATTCAGAATTTGTAGTCAACAAAAATACATTTGACCAAAAAGGTCATAACTCCCCTTTAGGAATGTCCAAATTGAGCACAGTTTTTGGCATTTGAAAGAAAACTCGCAGAGATTTCCAACCATTTATAGCTTACCTTCTAATTCTTCAAGAACTGTTCCAAGCTAAGCTTCAAAATTGACCCAAATATACGTTCTGAAAACACAGTCCTTTGAACTTCAAATTCGTAGCATTTTGATTATTGTCATTTAGCTTTACCATCAAGGACTTTTTCGTGTCAAAAACCTTTAAACCTTTAAGCAATTTGATAAATTTGAGTGATTTTGAGGTGTACACTAAAATTTTGGACTTTTTTTAACTAATACACAAATTACATTATAAAGTTTACAAAATTACAAAATAATTGTTTAATTTGAAGTGTTGAATTGGTTTATCAAATAATAAATTAAGTCTTGATTGATAATATTGAAAATTTTGAGAGTTCCAAAAATTTTAAGTGCTAGTTATAATTTGAGAATTATTTTTTCACTTTTTAAATTTTAAGTGTTTTTTGTAATAAGTGAACCTTCACTCACTTGAGATTTTATTCCATTTTGAGTGATTCTTCTTCATTTATTTGGTACCATAGTGTATTATAAAAAATAAGGAGTAAAGAAGCTGAAAGCTAATTGCAATGTTATATAATATAAAAGAAATATCAGACATCATAACACAATGACTCTCGAACACTTATCCGGATCATGTGCACCTTAAATATTTGTAACTAATTGTCTTTAATGAGAGGATCTGCAATAGTATTTTATGTGAAAAACCTCAATAGAACCTTCCTTAACCTTCTCACACATGAAAAAGTACTTTATGTCAATGTGTTTATTACGCTTGGTCAACTTTTCATTTTTCACATACTTTATAATAACTTCATTGTCACAAAAAATGTCATAGACTTGTGTATGAGTCCACAACCTTCAAATCCACAATACAAATTTCTCTGTCACGTGGCATGTTTGGTTGTTTCACAACAACTGACCACCTCTGCATAAATAGTGAAATATGTGATAATATATTGTTTAGAGATTTCTTTTAAAGACAGCTCACTCTATGAGCCAATATAAAACTAAAATCAAAAATGAATTTTCTACTACTTGAGCAACCTATATAGCCATAATCAGAATAATCATTTATCTTTAAGTAGTTTGATTTCATGTAAACCAACATGAACTCTTTGGTTCTCCGGAGATATTTCAAAAACTTTATTCACTACCTTCCAATAAATAATGCACAGATTTTGCTAAAATCAACTTGACTTCTCACAAAATCATTATCGAGACACCTTTTATTCTAACAATATATTCCCTTTAACACTTAGAACCTCACTTAGCGCACAATTTTTCATCTTAAAAGTTTTCAATATTTTCTCAATACATGTCTTTTGAGAAAGTCCAAATTTTTCTACAATGCATGTATCACATGGATGTCATTGCAAACTAACAAAATATCATCAACATATAGGACAAGGATAACAAATTAACTTACACTAAACTTGAGGTATACATATTAGTCCATGACACTCTTAAGGTTAAGACATGTATATCACTTCCTTAATGTCTCCATTTTGGAATGATGTCTAGATGTCTGTCCAATGCAACTCAATATCATAATATGTGACAATTGTAAAATGGCTCTCAGAGAATCCTCTGATGAAACTAAAGAGAAAACCTCAGAGAAATCAACACCTCTTATATATATCATACACTTCAAAATCATCAAGTACAACAGACCTCCAAGTCCTAGAAAATTTTCAAAGCTGAATGAGCTCAGGAATTGGATTAAAAACTAAAGGAAAAGGCTACGAAGAAATAACGGAAGGAATGGGAATATGACCTCTGACCTACTAAAGAAAGTGTAATGAAATATGCAGTAAATGAAATGGGCACTGAAGATTGCTCATATGCTAAAGAGAAAATACAATACTCTAGACTCCCACTCGATTTGCCCATCCTCAATAAATTTCACAATGACACATTTCAACAATCTTCATAAGTTTAGAGGGATAATTAAATCTCTAATACCCAATAAAATAACAAATGACTGTGTGAGGATCAACCTTCTTAATATTTAGATTTTACAATTTTGTCTTTGCAAAGCATCCCCACACATATAAATGTTTGAGACTAGACATATAACTCATCCAAAACTTTAAAGGTATCTCATGAGTTGCTTTATATACCACCCTATTAATAATATAAACATCTGTTTTGAGAGTTTCTCTTCAAAAACTCTCATGTAGTGAAGAATGATTTATCATGCTGTAAAGAACATCCTTATAGGTGCGGAGAAGTTTCTCCTTTTCTGCAAATCCATTCTATTCAGGAGAACCAAAAGTGGTGTATTGTGGCTCAATACCTACTTCTTGAGATATGTACTAAAAATACCATAATTCACATCCTCCTAATCCATTCTTCCATAATTCTCACTACCTCGATCTAATCTTAAAATCTTAATGTTTCTGCCCAACTATTTTTTAACTTGAACATGATAGACCTTAAACATATTAAGTTTTTAGACTTTTGGTGGATTAAGTACATATAAGAATGCCTTGAGAAACCATTAATGAAGGCAACGAAATACGTTTCCCCATCTCATACAATAATAGGAAACAGACCACAAACATCTGTATGAATAAGGTCCAAAAGACCAAATGACCGACTAACCTCAAGATTGAATTTCTTCTGCATCTTCCCTTTGACACAGTCAACATATAAATCATAATCTAAAAATTTTAGTGGTCCAATAATCTCATCATTGACCAAGCGTTCATGTCTCTTTTAAGAGACACACCCCAATCTCTTATGCCATAACATAGATAAATCATCTCTAACAAAAGCACGATTTTATCCGGAAGGTATTTAGTTCATAAAAAAAATAAGAGGCATGTATGATCACACCTGAATCAATCTCCATAAATGTTCAGGCACGTTTATAGAATAAAGTTCAAATATTACCATGTCAATTTCACACCTGCTTTGTTTTTCTTTAACCAAACATTGTAACCATAACAACTTTCTTTTGATGCACTTTTATTTTGCAAAACTAGCATTCATCATTCCTATGACCATGCATTTTCCTTTATCGTTCTACTTTTCCTTTTTCTGTTTTGCATGATCTCATTTCTTGCCACTTATTTTTTTTTTAGAAAAAATTCTTACTGCTAACACTTACGGCAAGATGAGCTAACTCAATTTTAATGCCCTTGAACCACTTTTCCTCAATCACACAAAGTGCTAATAGCTAGTCAATATCTCATTTTTGTCTCATTTGAATTATAATTCACCTTGAAAGTCTCAAAAGAACTAATCAAAGAATATATCACCATATGGACTAATAAATCATCATCAAATGTGATTCTCTGCTGAGACTATTAACCAGCTTGCACATCTTATAGATGTGCTCCCTTACTAAACCATTTTTATCATATCTGACTAGCATAAGTTGTGTCAGACAATAATAATGTAGTTACTTTTAAAGTGCCCGTGAACTGTTTTTTGATTAAATCAAGAAACTTCTTGCAATATTAAAAATCATAATACCACCCCGAATAATCTCACCAACAGAAGCATAAATTAACTTGATAGCCATGGTATTACCTTTAGTCCACTTAACATATAACAACTTACTGCCTCAGAAGACACTAAAGTGGGTATAAGGGGTTTTTCTTCAAAAACGCACAAACTCGTAGTCCAAGAACCCAACACAAAATCAATATATGTCCTCTAGGCAGTATAATTTAAACCATCCAGTAGTTTAATCCCTGTAAGCTATCTATGAACTGCGGAAGCGTATATACCTCAATACATGTTATATCAAATAACACCATATAAAAATATATATGTCACAACTTTAGGGATTATCACTTTAATTCATATTTGGAATTTTAAGCCAAATTTATCAGGGTATTTTACCATGTGCAAAAGCTTCCACCTTACGGGAACAGGTAAGATGTCATCTAAAAATCACCTTTGGGCAAAATTTTAAATACATTTACCTCCCAAATCTGCGATCAAATCGCACATAGACCTAGTTAATTATGCTTGAATTATTACTAAACACTTCCACTACCTTTGAGAAAGAGAGTTATTTAATTCTAACACAAACACTCTCAACTATTCTACTCACTTATCCTACACTAAGACGCTGATCACCTTTGGGCAGAACTAATGCCCTAATATAGGTAAGCGCACTGTGAGACCTTAATAAAACTAATGTCTTAAAATTTTAAAAATAGTAACCTCCATGAGTGTGTCACCTTTGGGTAGGTATCACCCACTTTAATTATCACCTTTAAACGGTCACCTTACCTATCCTCCTAAATCCCAAGGAAGGACCTAAACTGTAGAAAAGTTTCATTTTATTTTGGCTCAATTTCTTTATTTAAAAAAAATACACATAAACAAGCCTAAACATTATAGAACAATTGATTTCACTGCAACATAAATAGTTTTAAGTTAGATAAAGCCTCTAGTGGTACATCAAAAAAAAATAACACATAATTGTAATTGCAAAAGAACATGTACCGAAAACACATTGTTTGCAATGAAAAAAATATCTCTATTCAGAATTTCATTCATATATCAAACATTATATTTACATATCCGTAAAGATAATGTTTCAAGAATCATTAAATCAAAGTGCGCAACTCAAGCAATCTTACTTACATGTTTTTATACACATGCATAATCATGTATATATATATATATATGAAACAATATATATACATAATTACACACCCACGCACCAGTGAGTTTTTTTTTTTTTCAAGTCAAAATTGCCACACATGTATATCTCTGTATACCCACATATGAAGTTAAGTCTATTAAAATAACATGCATGTGATATATGTACATAGATTACCTTCAGTGGGATGAAAAAGTTAACTTCAGTAATTTCAAAGTTTGTTAACTTTTTCGTTCAATGTACACGCACTGAATTCTAGATCCACAAACTTCATATATGTAATTCTATTGAAATTGATAAACAATGCTTATGTTTCAGTGGGTATTACGTGAACATATACCCAAATGGAACAACCATATATTTACGTGGGTATGACAAATAACATGTTTGAAACTAAACAACAGACTTGATATTTATATACATATACACAACATTCATTACCGCTACACTAAATTCAATACCACGATAACCAAAGTAATACCAGTGACTTGCAATTATGCAAATAATATAACCAGATATTCAATAAAGCAACATTGATACAGAAAGTAAGAAATGAGACCGTCATTTTTCTGAAACAAGCCAATTCTAATATTAAAGCACAAGTAAAATAAAAAAAAACTTCATATCTTGATTTCTACAATAAAACTCTTAACCTTAATCATGGCTTTGATACCAATTGTTGGAATTTAATCCATACTTAACTTATAGAAATCAAAAAATACTGCAATAATTATAGAGGAGATTTAGTTGACATATATACCTAATTGAAGATTAAACTATAGAATACCTTTGAGTTTTTCTGCAAGAGTTCCTTAGAGTGCACTACCCTCGTATGAGAGTTGTCGTACGATAGGGCTGAATAAGGGTTTTGAAACCCTTATATATAACAACAACCGGGGGGGGACGGCTTCTCTACAAATAAATACCTAAGGGCTTGCTTGGTTTGCAACTGTAAAAACAGTTTTCTATTTTTCATTTTTTCAGTTTTCAGATAATCAAAACAGAAAATAGTTTTCAATTTTTTCAGTTTAAAAATTCACTTGGTTGGTAAAACTATAAAACAGTTTTCAGAGAACAAAAACTCATAAATCTATTTGGTTGTATCTATTGAATAGTTTTTAGAGAACAATTTTTACTTTATTTTTCTTAAATCTAATCATACAATTTTTATTAATAAGTGTTGGAGGTGCATTACTTTTAAGCTAGTGTTTTTAACTTAAAAATTTACTTGTCCTGAAAATAATTTCTTGAACAAATAAAATAACAAAAATTGCCCATTACTATAATAAAAAATAATTTTTACTAATTAAAGTAATTCTCAAATTATATCAAATAAATGAAAGGAATACAATTTTTTTTTTGTGAAAATTAACCAAATTGTATTATTATGATAATAAGTGCATTATTATGTATAGTTGTGTATCCAAACAGGTTATTGAGCATTATTGTTGAATAAGTCAGGTCATTGAGGATATATATATATATAAGAAGAATGATCATGTGGTTGTCGGCAGAGAGACAAAGGGAAAGCTAGAGAGAGAGAACCAAAAAAAGTGGAGACAACCTCATTTTAATAAACCCAAAATCAGAGCTTACAATTCATCATTTCTTCGAGCAAAATGTTGGAAACTTTGATGCCCACAGGCGAACTCCGATGCCCATCGATGCTTTCTCTCTACCCTCTACAATCTCATCCTTGATGCATTCTTCTCCGACAACGTTCTTCGCTCAACCAGTGTTGCTGACCTCTGGCTATCCACCCTCTAAGATGAAGTGTGTGGATTGCTAGAGAGAGAGAAAAAGAAAGATAGCAAGGAAGAGAATCTGTAGTGTAATCATATCAAGTGTTCCAAAGAAACCCATCTTCCTCCTTCCACCGCCGTTTGGCTGAATTTCTTGTTGCAAAACCCTAGGTCTTGCAGTTGTGATTTTTTAAAATTCACATGTTGAGCTTAGTGATAAAGACCCAAATGACGGCTTGGGTGGCTTGATGGTGGCTGTGAGTTGAAGAAATCGTCATCAGGAAGGTGGTTTGGGAGGTGATGATGAGTTGCATAATGTTTTAAATGAATGGATCATTGCGTCAAATTTTTTTAAGTGATAGAGTTCTCTGTGTTTTCAATTGTTGAACTCCTTGTTCTGAAAATTTCAAAAATAACTTTTGATTGTTCTCTAAAAACCTACACTCATGTATCTCAGTTTTGTAAAAATTATTTTTCCAAAATAGATCCAAGTAAGCCTAAAATGAGTTTTTTGAATTTTTATCACTCGGGAAACAAAACAGTTTTCATAGTGATAATCCAAGCAAGGCCTAAGTCTCCCTTCCTATCATGGAAACATAGATATCAATGGTTAGGATTAAATCCCACCAAATAAAGTTGAAAAATCACAATCCAACAGTGTAAATATTTTATTAGTCAATTAGACCACAATTGACAAGTATAACCCCAACCCATCAAGTAACAATAATTACATTCCAATCCAATTTTAGAAATAGGGCATAGGGCTACAAATAAAAAATATTTTATTTATTAAAATATTCTAATAGGTTCGTGTGGAAATGGTTAATTAATTTAGTATAATTTGACATCCCTACGTATTTAGAGGGGGTTGAACATGTTCTCATGCTTAAATTTATGGCTGATTAAATTAAGGAATTAATAAACAATTCAAATCCACATCCCACAAAAAAGAAAGGGCTCGCCATATTTTTTATATAGAAAACCTTGGAGAGGAAAAATCACAGGACAATAGTACATAAATGATACATGTTCTCGAAACATAAATGGTCTTTACATGTTCATCTCTTGCATATAGTCCACAATCTGGACATACATTCAAATAAAGTAAATTAAGTATTTAAATAAAACTAATATTTCCACTCCACGCCAATGTGCTATTGAGAAGACTCAACTACCTCCTGGGATGAGTAACCACACACTCAGTAAGAATGTCTAAAATATAATTTCACAAATTTCATAAATACCACATAAACATATATTTACATTTATTCATGTCAAGCAAATATCCATGTATCACAATCATATCATAAGCAAAGTGTAATGCAACATGATATGCATAACTCCCTCTTACTCTCCACACGTCTATTGGGTTCTAATTTTACAGGCCGCCCAATCCCACCTAACCGAGATTTCAAAACCATTTTACGTCATTGTAGGACTCCATTTTAGGGAGTATCATCTTTCATTCAAGTCCGGAGCCCTAATTAAAGATCACACCGTAAGGTTCTGCCCCGAATTGCCCCACATGGATTTATACCGAATACCATGCACACCTCAAGAGGGCTCTTAACCCAATTGAGCTTACTACCCTCACCATGCCAATGAAGATGCATCCCACATATTCAAGCCAATGTGCATTTACAACTCAAAATCAATAAGGCATTCAATTGTCATGCTTGTATAATTTTTCATTCAAATATCACATGCATACACATGGAGCATGTTTCACATGTTTCACATTTCATATAATTCATATATCAACAATTAAATCATATTTTTTTACTTAAACATGCTTTCAAGAAAATTTTATCAAACACATAAGTGTCACCTTCACACATATACATGAACTCACATAATTACTTCACAATTCGATCTCAACATGCTTATATAATCATCTAAGGCAATTATAAACATGTAACAATATCAATTAACATTGACAATTCATCAAATGACATAATTTAACATACTTTAATAATGAAAGACATCTAATTATCCCACATAACCAATTGGTTGCCATAGACAACCAATATACTCACAAAATATCGAATTCTATAGGTTAGGCATCCCTACCTCAATTTGGAAGAGCTTCCAAATGATTTTTTCTAATTCTCACCAAAAATTAAATTTTTTTGAAATTGATTCTGAATGGATCAAACTCGAGCCCTCAATGAGTAAATTGTTTCTCTTTTCTTCAACATTTTCTAATTCTCCCCCCAAGTCCCTCTAGTTCAATAGAGAAGTGAAAAAGAATATATATATATATATATATATATATTGCTCCTCACGGATGATGTAATAATGAGAGAATGAGAATTCTATATTTTCTTCTTTCTATTTATAGACCTAGCTCATTTATATATAAAAATGCCATTAGCTTTTTCTAAAACCTTCCTGAGCTCGATTTTTAATATCAATAACTCCAATTGACACAAAATTGACTTTGTAGCATGTCAAATATTTTATTTACGTTACCTTTCAAATTTGGTGTCATTCCGACACTTTCAGATTTTTCGGGCCCACTTGACCCAAAAAATTCAACTTCTGTCAAACACTCTGAAAATTTTTCCAAACACTTATATAAGTCCCCAAAAATGTATTTTACATTTAAAACACACTTATAATTATTTAAAGTATTAATCTAACAATAAATGAAATTAAAGAAAAATTGGGCAAAACTGTCACGGTTCTTACAACCTACTCAACTTAAAAGGATTTTATCCTCGAAATCAGGCCATACTTGAAGGAAACAAGTCCAGATACTTAGAACGAAATTCCTGCTCTTGCTCTCAAGTAGCGTCCTCAACATTATGATGATGCCACAAAATTTTGACCAACGGAATGATCTTACCCCTCAAAACTTACTCTCAAGCATCAAGAATCTGAATTGGTCTCTCCTTATAGGTGACATCCTTATCAGGTTCGTATTTCCTCAACATCAAAACATGAAATACGTTGTGAACCCTTTCCAACTGTGGTGGCAAAGCCAATTTATAATCCACCTCACTGACACACTCTAGGATCTCAAATGGTTCAATATATCTCGGTGACAACTTGCCACTCCGCCCAAAATGCATTAATTCCTTCCATAATGAGACCTTAAGAAACATGTGGTCTCCCATCTCAAAGGATAATGGTTGTCGTCTCCTATTGGCATAGCTTTTTTGTCGACTCTAAGCCGTCAATAATCGTTGCCTAATCAACTTGATCTTTTTATAGTTTCATGAACAATATCTGGCCTTAAGGCTGTGGTCTCACCCACCTCAGTCCAATAAATTGGAGCTCTATAAGGTCTGCTATATAATGCCTCAAATAGTGTCACCTCAATACTGGTCAGATAATTATTGTTGTACGTAAACTCCACAAGTGGCAAATGGTCCTCCCAACCACCGCCAAAATTCAAAATGCAAGTACAAAACATATCCTCCAATATATGTATAGTACACTTTGACTGTCCGTTAGTCTGATGATGAAATGTCGTGCTAAAATGCAACTCTATATCCAATACCATCTAAAATCCCTACTAAAATCTCGAAGTAAACCATGGATCCTTATCCAATACAATGGATACTAGAACCCCATGTAGCTTCACAATCTACTCTACATATTGCTTACTAAGCCTCTTCACATCATCGGTTAACCTTATAGGCAAGAAGTGTAACAGCCCATTCCACCACATAGTATGATATTGTCCGCTTTGGGCCTAAGCCCGCATGATTTTGCTCTTGGGTTTTACCCTAAATGCCTCATACCATTTACAGAGAACACACTACATATAAGTGCATTCCCTTCTCCACACCCAAGCGATATGGGATTAAGCACCCTGTAGCCTACCAGTGTGATAGCTCACCCAATATCTCTCGCACCCGCCCACATCACACCAGTCCACAAGGGTCATTACAATCCACCCCCCTAAGAGGCCCGACGTCCCCATCGGCACACTTCCGGCTAGGCCCTTAATTTGATACCATTTGTAACAACCCACTCCACCATATGGTATGATATTGCCCGCTTTGGGCCTAAGCCCACATGGTTTTGCTCTTGGGTTTTGCCCCAAAGGCCTCATACCATTTGGAGAAAACACACTACATATAAGCACATCCCCTTCTCCACATCCAGGCAATGTGGGATTGAGCACCCTATAGCTTACTAGTGTGGTAGCTCGCCCAGTGTCTCTCACACCCGCCCACATCACACCCATCCACAAGGGTCACTACAAGAAGTGTGTTGTTTTAGTTAACCTGTCAACAACAATTCAAACTATATCATTGCCCTTGTTTGATCTCGAAAGACTCGTCATAAAATCTATGGTAATATGTTCTCATTTTTACTTCCCTACTGGTATTGGTTGTAATAACCCGGTAACTTTCTGATCCTCTGTCTTTACTTGTTGATAAATAAGGCATTTTGCCACAAATTGTGCTACATCCATCTTCATACCTCGTCACCAATATTAACATATCACATTGTGATATATTTTTGTTCCACTAGGATGAACTGCAAAATAAGAATGATAAAATTTTCGTAATACATCATCACAATAATTAGAAGGAACTACCATCAATCCTTTGAATCGTAGACCCCTATTAGAATGTAAGGTCCAACCCTCTACTATCGTATCACTAACAATCTGTGAGTAAATGGCTTCCAACTCACTATCTCATCTCTGTGCCTCAATCACCTTGCTCACAAGCATAGATTAAGCTACCAGGCTAAACAACATAGCTGGGTCACCATCATCACTGAAGTACAATCCCAACTCTAAGAAATCTTCCATCATTTTCCACTCTCATATAGTTATGCTAGCTAGAGTCTTGTGAGACTTCCTGCTCAATGCATCCACCACTACATTTGCTTTTCCCAGATGGTATTGCAAATCAAAATTGTAATCCTCCATGTACTCAATCCATTGCTTCTGTCTCATGTTCAAGTCCTTTTGGGAGAAAATGTACATAAGACTCTTGTGATCTGAATAAACCTCAAATCTCTCACCATACAAGTAGTGTCTCCACCCTTTAAAAGTAAAGATCATCGTCGCTATCTCTAGATCATGTGTAGTATAGTTATGCTCGTGAGTCTTTAATTGTTTAGACCTATAAGCAACTACTATGCCACATTGAATCAACACACTACCTAGCCCGCTCCCTGAAGTATCACAATAAATGATATACCCCAAGCCACGCTCAAGTATTGCCAAAATAGGAGTTGTAGTTAATCACTTTTTCAGATCACGAAAGGCTAACTCACATGTTTTATTCCACACAAACTTCATACCCTTACGAGTGAGTCGTGTCATAGGGACTGCAATACTAGAGAAGTCTTTCACAAACCTTCTATAGTAGCCCGCTAACCCAATAAAACTTTGAATGTTAAAAACACTTTTCGAACTTTCCTAACTCATCACAACCTCAATCTTAGATGGATCAACTGAGACTCCACCTCCGAAAATAACATGCCCAAGGAATTTCATCTCATAGAGCCAAAACTCGCACTTTTCATACTTAACATATAATTGGTGCTCTCTAAAGATTATCAAAACTATCCTCAAATGTAACTCATGCTCCTCCTTCGAAGATGAGTGCACAAGTATGTCATCTACGAACAATACCACAAAAGTGTCAAGATACTTATGAAATGCACGGTTCATCAAATCTATAAATGTCGCTAGTGCATTTGTCAAACCGAATGGTATTACAAGGAATTCATAGTATCTATACCACATACGGAAAGCCATTTTATGGATATCCTAATCCTTCACCCTCAATTGGTGGTAATCCGACCTTAAATCAATTTTTGAGAATAAGTAAGCTCCCTTCAATTGATCAAATAGGTCATCTATCATCGGTAACAGATATTTGTTCTTGATTGTCACATGATTTAACTTTCGATAATCGATGCACAATTTCAAAGAACCATATTTCTTCTTAGCAAACAACACCGGTGCTCCCCACGGTAATGCACACGGTCTAATAAAGCCTTTAGCTTTCAAATCATCAAATTAATGCTTTAGTTCCACCAACTCTGCTGGTGCCGTAAAATGGGCATCGTACCAGGTATAAGATCAATGCCAAACTCTACCTCTCTCTTGGGATGCAAATCTGTCAAATCGTCTAGAAAGACATCTAAAAAGTTACTCACCACTGCCAAATATACCTTTCTAAAAATATCCTCTCTCTCGATCAAAAGACTAGACAAGATAAAATTGTGTCACTCTCGACTGCTAATGCCATAACATGGTGAAGTATAGAAGTCACTCTAATCTCTCACAAAACAAAAGCAATCGCTCTCAAGCATACAAATCGTCACTCCCCCTCTAAAATAATCAATCATAGCATGGAACTCTGATAACCAATCCATTCCTAGGATGATGTCAAAACTACTCATATCAAGGAGAAAGAAATCAAACTCAAGTGTCCAACTGGATATTTCAATAGTATATCCTCGACATACTCTATCAAGGATCACTATATCACCCACTAGCGTATCAACACAAACTACTCTACCCAAAGGACTAACCTTCAAGCCCCAAAGCTTGTGCAAATGATGTAGCAATAATGAATAAGATGCATTTGAATCAATCAATACACGTGACCAAGAACTATACATTAGGAATATACCTCTGACCACTGAGGGTCTTGCTAAGGTGTTTGCGGGTGTCATTGTATATACCCTGCCTTGAGCTCTCTAATCCTATGCTTCATTAGCTTGAAACCCCGACTACTGTGTGGATACACTAGGGGTAGATCCCCTTACTGGTCTTGCACTATATGCAGACATAGCTGGCTATGGTGGAGTCATCGCTCTATAACTCGACTATGCAGTCGTGGTCTGAGCTGGCCTTTGTTGTAAACCTTGAGCACCCTAAACATCTCTACCATACTGTTGACCCTCCCTCCTCACGTGCCCTTGTTGCCCACAACTAAAGTATGTCATCGTGCTAGGATGAATCATAGGTTGACTCTGAGGTGTCCTCAAGGATGCTCTCGAAGGACAATTTGACTTGTAGTGCCCCAGTTGCTTACACTTGTGGCACACTACCTCGGTTCTAGTAGATGTCAAGGACAAGGGAATAGTAAGTGTAGAATGTGCCATCGGCTATCCCATTGATTAAGAAGAACCACCCTTGAACTTTTTCCTTGCATGCCCTTCTAAAGCCACTGTCAAAGCCTTGATTTGCCTCAATGCCTCTCTCTTCTCTTGCCTCTCCTTCACTTCAACTTCTGCTATCAGAGCCTTCTCTACTACCTCGACATATACTTTCAAACCCAAGATGGACACAAATGGCCTAATCGAATGGTGAAGGCCATTGACAAACCTCCACGACTTTTCCTCCTCATCTCTCACTACTTCGGGTGCGAAGCATGAAAGGGAAATAAACTTGTTTTCATACTCAGTTACAGTCATGTCATCATGAACAAATTCCTCAAACTCCTTTCTCAAAGCCCTCCTATTTGGTTTAGAAAAATAATGCTCAAGGAATAGAGTCTTGAACTCTTCCCATGACATTGTCTCAACATTGTGTCGGTCGCTCACCGATTTTCACTAAAGTTCAACTTCATCCGAAAATAAGTATGTAGCAAGAATGATGTTCATGCCATCATCGGGTGCAGACATCATTTTCAAGTGCTTTTCCACTTGCTCCAACCAATTATCCACTATCAATGGATCCGAACTACCCTCAAAGCTTGGAGGCATCAACTTCTTAAATCGAGTGATGTACTTGAATCTCCTTTCACTTTCACTCTCTTCCAGTTGCATTACTGGTTACTGTATCTCATTAGCGGCTGTTCTCATGATGTCTCAAAGAGCCGCAGTCATATCATTAATCAAACAGTCTCCCTTAGGTACCTCACCCCCAACTGCCCTTCCTCGGGGTCTAGGCGGTATATCTCTATCTAATTAAGATATAGGTCAACACAATGAGTTATCACATGCTATGTAATCAACATGATCAAACTACTACTCACATAACAACATGTTATCACTTTTGCACATAATATATAGACATACTTTTCAACACACATTTAATCACATAAACATGTTATCAAATCAACACATAACATATAACACATGTTATCACATAAACACTTAACATGTTATCATGTAAGCAGATTTCACATACACATAAGTTCTCCTATCAACTATGTCATGTCTACACGAGTTTCTAGATTTTTAACTTAATGTTTTAATTCAGTATGGTTATTCGACTTAGTGTTCTAATAATAACAAACTATCAACCATCTCAAACCAACACGTGATCTGTCCATTACCCGTCGCCCTTAAGTATTCGACCTAGTGCTTTGATACCAAAATGCTATACCCCAAAATTCAGACCATCGAGACTCCCCCAGTCCAAGCCCAAATCCCAAGTAGTGAGGTGTCATAATCACCTGATCGTCACTCCAAAACCCGAGCAACCATGACAAGTTACCAGTCATCACCATCTAATATTATTATTGATACCAAGTTGTCACGCCCCGAGTGTCGGGTCATAACTCATCGCTGAAGCCTTTATATTATTAATACATTTATCCTTTACCTAATATGCCACAATGATCAACCAATCTAAATTGTGATCTCAAAAATAGCGGAAGCCTTCATTTATACATCAATATCGTCATGCAATACATGCATACATAAGTAATTCAAATACAATGATCATTGTCGCTACGGAACCCCACATGTACATTACACTACATATCTAACATAGTTATGGATCGTCAATTTTTCACAATCGAAGTACAAGTTTCGCACAATCGAAAGGCAACTTTCACATAATTGAAATTGATATTTCACATGATCGAAAGTTCTCGAATGATCGAGGTAGTATTGAAGTACTTGCAAAATTTTTTGACTCTTGGGACTTTTAACACTCTGTAATTTTTGCACATGTGAAACTGCGCTTTCGCATAATCAAAAATTTTGATCATGCGAAATGGAGATTTCACACGATCGAAATGTCTTCTGTAGAAAATCATGCAATCTCACACTTTGATCATTTGTGGTCCAAATTCTATTTTTAACACACATACTCCTCATATCTTACTAACACATTAACACAACCATTCTCACAAGTTCATACATGTATAAATAAACATCAATGAAGGGTCATCATTTGAAATGTCTAGCATACTACCATAGTCAATATCATGCTTACAATATATGAAATCATAAAGCATAAATAATACATGATTCTCGAAACATAAATGGTCTTTACATGTTCATCTCTTGCATATAGTCCACAGTTTGGACATGCATTCAAATAAAGTAAATTAAGTCTTTCAATGAAACCAACTTTTCCACTCCACGCCAATGTGCTATAAGGGAGACTCCATTACATTATTTTTATTTCCTGAAAAGAGTTAATCCTCATGGAATGAGTAACCATACGCTCAGTGGGAATGTCTAAAACATAATTTCAGAAGTTCTATAAATACCAAATAAATATATATTTACATTTAAACATGTCAAGTGAATATCCATGTATCACAACCATATCATAAGCAAAGTATAATGTAACATAATATGTACAACTTCCTCTATTGGATTCTGGTTTTGCGGGCCACCCAATCCCACCTAATCGAGATTTCAAAACCGGTTTACCTCATCGTAGGACTCCGTTTTAGGGAGTATCATTTTCTATTCTAGTCCAGAGCCCCAATTAAGGATCACTCCACAGGGTTTCGCCCTTGGATTGCCCTATATGAATTTATACCGAATACCATGCACACCTCAAAAGGGCTCTCAACCCAATTGAGCTCACCACACTCACCATGCCGATGAAGATGCATCCCACATGTTCAAACCAATGTGCATTTATAACTCAAAATTAATAAGGCATTCAATTGTCATGCTTGTACAATTTCCCATTCAAATACCACATATATACATAGTGAGCATGTTTCACATCTTCGATATTTCATATAATTTATATATCAACAATTGAATCAATGTTTTTCACTTAAACATGCTTTCAAGGCAAATTTATCAAACACATAAGTGTCACCTTAACACATATACATGAACTCACATAATTACTTCACAATTCGATCTCAATATGTTTATATAATCATCTAAGGCAATTATAAACATGTAACAATATCAATTAACATTGATAATTCATCAAATGATATAATTTAACATGCTTTAATAATGAAAGACATCTAATTATCCCACATAACCAATTGGTTTTCATAAACAACCAATAAACTCACAAAAACATTGGATTCTATGGGTTAGGCATCTCTGCCTCAATTTGGAAGAGCTTTTAAATGATTTTCTTCAATTCTCACCAAAAATTAATTTTCTCCGAACTTGATTCCCAATAGATTAAACTCGATCCCTCAATGCATAGACCATTTCTCTGTTCTTCGGCGTCTTCTAATTATCCCCCAAGCCCCTTTAATTCAATGAAGAAGTGAAGAAGATGTATATATATGTGTGTGTGTGTGTATTGCTCCTCATGAATGCAAGAATGAGAGAATGAGAATTATGTATTCTTTTTTTTCTATTTATAGACTTAACTCATCTATTTACAAAAATACCACTAGTTTTTCCTAAAACCTTTCCGGGCTTGGTTTTTAATTTCAGTAATTTCGATTGACACAAAATTAACTCCGTATCATGTCAAATATTTTTATTTAAGTTACCCTCCGAATTTGGTGTCATTCACACACTTTCAAACTTTTTGGGTTCACGGGACCCAAGCCCGGGCCCACTTGACCCGAAAAAGTAAACTTTTGTCAAACACTCTGAAAAAAAATTTGAACACTTATATAAGTCCCCAAACATGAATTTTACATTTAAAACACACTTATAATCATTTAAAGTATTAATATGACAATAAATGAAATTAAAGGAAAACTGGGCAAAATGATCACGGTTCTTACAAAAGGTTATTCTCTCATCATTCTCTTCGATTTGATTGGTTCGAAGTTTGATTTGATAAAATTTGAAAAGTTGGGCAAAACTAGGGTTTGAATTTGGGGATAGCTCAAGAAGGAAAAGTTATTTTCTTTATTATAACCTACGATTCTACGATTTGAAATTCGAATTCGGAAGAGTTTAAAGATTTGATGATTTGAGACTCTTTGAACTTAAAGCTTGAAATTGGGTAGGGGTGTTCTCTCCACCTTATCATCGATTCCTTAGGAACTGATATTGATTTTGGATTGTTTAGCATGTTTAGGAGTATTAGAAAATGGTAATGTTGGGTTTTGCATATTTTCTTGTGCATTTATACGCTAATTGAGTCGTCACATGATAATTATGATGACATTGATGTGTATAGACATTATACATTTGTCTTAGTGAATTCGATAATTGTAATTATGTTGAAATATGTGCTAATGTGGGCTATATATGTGAATTATGCATATATACTATATATGTTAACAATTGAGGATACATGTCATTTATTAGAATAATCTATGGTTATGGAGATTATATTATACATATGTATGCCACATGTTTGATAAAATACATGAAAATGTTTCTCTCCTACTAAAACACATTTTGGGCATGCTTATGAAAGAATTGTTATAACATTGTTATATATATATGAAAAATGACATATTTTAGCATGAAATTAAGTAACTTATTTTTGCGCTTGAAAATACGTGATACACTCAAAATTGTATGTGTTGACATACTTGAAATTTATGTGCTTGATTGTTGATTTTGGGAGGAGGTCAAAAAATCAAGAAGGGCCCGGAGCCCTAGGGTGCAAAGCCCAAAACTTGGCCACAAAACCCTCGGGTTAGTAGCCCGTAAAGTAGAATATTTTGGATAATTGACCAGTGGATCTAAGAATACTCCCACACTTGTTGATTTTGAAACTTATATGACTTGGTGTTTAAGTTTGATTATCGAATTGTGATATTCATGTTTAATGCTTGTATGACTTCCATTAAATAAGCATTGTTGAGCATATGATTTGTGACGACCTCTTTGAGTGTGTGTGGTGTGGGCAAACACTGGCAGGCTAAGGGTGTCACAATCCCACATCGCCTGGGCAGGTGAAGGTGAAATGCTATATGTATGTTCATCACCTTTTTATGACACAACGTGTTTTAAAGCCATGATAACCATGAACCCATCAGAACTCCACAATTAAGCGTACTTAGCTGGGAGTAGTACTAGGATGGGTGACCCCTAAGAAGTCTCTAGTTTGGGAGAGCCAAAAGTAGATAATATTGTGTCTAGTAAAGGTGTGGCATTAGAAATGGTATCAAAGTCGGAACCCAGCTAGAAGTGTACCGACAAAGACGTCGAACCTCCAAGGGGGTGAATTGTGACGACCTCTGTAGGCGAGTGTGGTGTGGGCGAACACTGGCAGGATATGGGTGTCACGATCCCACATCACTTGGGCAGGTGAAGGTGAAGTGGTATATGTATGTTCATCACCCTTCTATGATACAACGCGTTTTAAAATGGTGATAGCCGTGAACCCATCAGAACTCCGCAGTTAAGCATGCTTAGCTGGGAGTAGTACTAGGATGAGTAACCCCCTAGAAAGTCTCTGGCGGGTGTGGTGTGGGCGAACACTAGCATGATATGGGTGTCACGATCCCACATCGTTTAGGCAGGTGAAGGTGAAATGTTATATGTATGTTCATCACCCTTCTATGACACAATGCGTTTTAAACTTGTGATAACCATAAACCCATCAGAACTCTACAGTCAATCATGCTTAGTTGGGAATAGTACCAGGATGGGTGACCCCTTAAGAAGTCTCTGGTTCGAGGGAGCCAAAAGCAGACAATATTGTGTTAGGTAAAAGTGGGACGTTACATGATTCATCCATGTATTGTATTGAGGTTTCGTGGACATGAGCATTGAAAATATGTCATGTAGTATATAGGAATGCTATGATTGTATTTCATGTACGTAGCGTTGAGTCGATGCATAAATTGGTTTGGGTATGTCTACTGGGCATGTTGGCGATTACCCCCTCCCCCCAAACATTTTGACAAATAAGGCATTGGCAATCAACGAAGCTTAAAGGTGCTAGGATTACTCAATTTATCATCAAAATTATGTATGTTATGTTTACTCATGTCATGCTTGGGCATCTATTGAAGCTTTGTAATTTGAATATGGGATAAACAATTTCGTTATCATGAACATGTGTAATTTGTTATTCTGGATATTGTTACGATGTAACTCTTTAACTTTGAATTTAGTGATGTTTACGTATAAATGACAGATAAGTTCTATAATGGGCTAGATGTATGCATTTCGATTACTTTACACTTGAAATTATGAATTGGCTCGTATTTATGTATGCTATGATCGTTTTGGACTTGTATAAAATCATTGGGAGCTCATGCATGTTGAGGGTTGAAGATTGGTTTGAAATGAAAAATAAAAAAATTTGGGAATTCACCCAAGAGGAATTACGATTGATCGTAATCTTCATTACGATTGCTCATAATTCTGAGTGTAAAAAGGGGGCCAATTTCAATGTGTTACGATGGATTCTACGATACATCTACGATTGATCATAACCTCAATTATGATTGATCGTATTGAGAATTACAATTGATCGTAACTCAAGGTACGATTGATCGTATTGAGCAGCTGCTTATGAAATTTGAGAATGAGGCTAAAGTACTACACATATACCCTAGTGATGGACCCACTTGTATAAGTTGATATATATATACATATATACATTGAATGTATATTTATGATTATGTTTTCATGGTTATGAGTTTTTGAATTGATTAAAGTTTTGGATGACATATCACATTAAACCACCCCTATTTCCCTCGCTCTTAGTTGGGTGTCAGAAATCGGAGCATGACAAAAAATATTAAATCAAATATAAAATAAATTGAGTTGAAGGCTTACTGCTGTAGAATAAATCAAACTAGTAATAACTTTTATATTTCCTTTTTTTTTTCTTGACTCAAAAGCATTTTTCTTTCGTTTTCTTACCTTGACTACTTCCCATAACTCAAAAAGTGTTGAATGTTGTATAAGAGGAACGAGCACTATGAGACCCAAATTAAATTGATGTTAAAAATAAAGCATATAAATTTCAACTTTTGGTTTTGAAAATACTTATTTTTCTCGTGAATTTTTTTTATTTAAAAAAGTACTAGTTTTGCTTCTGAAAGCAAATATTATCATGAATTTCACTCTAAGAAGCAATATTCATCACTTCCAAAACGCCAACCAAACAAAACTTTAGAAACATAAGAACACAAATCAGATTAAAAATTTCTTACATAGGGAAAAAAACACAATTTCACTTAATCAAATCCATGATTTTCAAAAAAATCACTCATTGGCTCAATCAAATAGCACATGTAGTACGTAATTGGCAAAACACAAAAAGAAAATAAGTCACTGTAGAAACTCCTTTGTCTTGAAAATGAAGGGATATTTAATTTATTTTATTAGTATAATTTTTTAAGAGAGTAGTCAGCTGTCACAACTTTTGATTTTTTTTTTCACTAGTTTGTTTTCTTTTAACCGCAACTCCAAATTTTTTTTCCTAATTGATTCAATATTTTTTTAACGCTAAGATGAAGTTAAGATTTAACAATATTTTTTTCTAATTTCTAATTGATTCAATAATTTTTTAACACTAAGATTTTGCTGCCATTTATGTATGTGTATAATTGGATGCATATTAATGCATAAAAATAGTTTTAGATACATATTTGTTGTCAGAACAGTTTGATTAAATTCTTGTGAAATCATAACAGTTTCTTATCATCAATCGAATAAACAAATGGTTGAAAACCATTGTTTTACATGTTTTGGACAAGAAGTTAGTACTAAATTTTGTTAATTTAATATTTAATTTAACCGAAAATTTCATTAAAAATTGAATCGGAAGACACGGTTTGATGGGTTTGACCATTTTCTCGTCTCAACATATTGGTTAGAGAAATTAATTGAAAATGAAATCCACGTAAGGAAGAAACTTAGAAGCAACATATGTATGTCTGTGTGCCTATATAAAATTATATATATTTATTTATTTATGATAAAGTTTTCACTCACTCGTTTTCGCAATTATTATGTAATTCTTTCCATATTGTTCTGACGTAAGAAGAAAATCGAGAGGCGTATCAAACGGGGACGGAGGAGTTGAACAACAAATTGGTCAATTAGCTCTGCTTTCTCTCTCTAGGTTTTCATTTTTGGTATTTGCAGAAAGCAAATACAGCACCTGAGATTCTGCTCTCTCTCTCTCTCTAAAGGAGATGAAGACTTCTTTGAGGAAACTGCGAGGATTCGGACTCCACAAGCACACCGAGGCCAGGGACAGAAGAGACCGTCGTTTTCAGGAACCTCTCGCCCAATTGGATGAGCTTGCCAAGGCTTCTCAGGTATTTCCTTACGCCTCCGTTTGGTTGCGAGTAAAATGTGGTATAAAAGACAAGAAAATAGGATTTAGAATTTTTGTATTCTCACTACTTAATGCGACTTTGATTGACTAACTCCAGACGGTTCTTGTATATCTGTGAAACCAAAATGACATTAATATTCCAGATTTAGTTTCGTTTCTTTTATTTTTTTTCCTTCGTTTTCTCCGCAATCAGAATGTAGGGTTAGGTTTTCTCATTAATTTCTGAAACTTAACTCTAAATATGTCGGGAAAAAAACCTGATTTTTATTTTTTATTTTTTGGTTTTTGAGGTAACTTTACTGGACTATATGTGCGTGTATGTTAAGAATGATGATATATACTATCAATAAAATAAATATGCACTCCATATTTGAGCTTCTTTTTTTTCCCTGGTTAACGTTTGAGCTTTTTCATTAAGTTGAAAGTATGCTGGATGATTATTTGTTCTCTCTCTCTTAATTGCTCTGTTGGAATTTTATGTGTCATGTCCATTCCAAAATGATGTTCTCTTGGTCATAGCCTGTGAATTAAGTTGAAGCGTTTGCTTGATCTTCGATGGGTTTTGGATCTCATTGGCAATTGTTGTGTCTTGAATGAAGATTCTTACTATGCCTTCATATTCCCGTTATTTTTTTACAATATGGTTAAGATTGCCTTGGCATAAAATTTGGTTCGAGTGTATATCAACACAAGTGTACAACACAAACCTATATGTGGCACAATTGTAGTTCTGGAGAGCCTAAAAATATTAACGTTGTTTCATGAGGGTCGTCAAACTACACTTGGTATCTTCTTCTTCTTCTTCTGTATGCAAGAGTGGCTACAAAAGGAAACCAGCAACCCTACTCTGCATGTCCCTTGGGAAATCTACATAAGAGATCAACCTAAATAGAACCCTCCTTAATAGCTTTAAAATTTATGTCTTCTCTAAAGTTTCTTCTACGGTCATAGATCAACGGATTACAAAATGCCACCTCATCTATTAATTCAAACGTTTAAAATGCTCTTATAAAACACTAGCGGCTGGTTTAACGACGATTCCTCTGTTCAAGTTTGACATGCTTCATTCTCTCTTTCTCCTCTATCTCTTTCTGCATCTTTTACATGCATTCTTCACTTTTTCTAATTGCTGCTCTCTTTTATCCTAAGCACAAGTTCTCACCTTTATTTTTATCCCGTGCTAACTAAATGCAAACTCTCTCTCTCTCTCCCCCCTTCAATTTCAGTCCTAAATTCCTAATTCCTAGTCTAATGGGATTAAGGTTTTTAATTGCAATATATATATATATATATATATATATTGTTTAAGGTTTATATTGGTATGTGTGTGTGTGTGTGCGTGCGCGCGCAACATACCCATAGAGCAAAGCTGAAATTCCAGATTCAAAAATTGGATGAGTACTTTCAATAGAGAGATGTAAACAGCAACCACCGAAATTTCAGATGCCTAATGGATTTAGATCTTGTGATGAAGGATTGGTGTTGAAATGGCAAGCAAAAACTACAAAGAAACCTGTGAGAACTCTGGATAGTGATTTTGACAGTGGTTTATGAGAGATGTGGGCTGAAGAAGGTGTAAACGAGTTGTTTGTTTTGACGTTAGTGTTACTCACGCTAGGTTCACAAACAATAACGTGTTGATTGTAATTTCAATCCATGACATGGCACTGTTGTGCCGTTGCGGAGAGGCTATTTAGAGGAGAGGAGTTCCATCCGAGTTAAAACCCAAGGTGTAGTAAAAGTGAAGAGAAGAGACTTAAGTCAGACGCACCTTGATCGTGCTTGACGCTTCGTGCAACCCATGAAGAGAAGGCACACGACTTTGTAAACTCACTTCGCCTGGGCATTACTTACACATAACTCCTGCGCCTTGATGCGCTTGGCGCCTGCCAATGCCTTTAAAACCTATGGTCCCCTTGGTTTTTCTGTTGAGGTTTTCCATGTAAATCCAGTATGCTCGTGTGATTATTTTACCTTGCTCATTATTGCTTTCATTATCGTATCGGATACAATAAACAGACACATAAATATTAAGGGATTCAAATTTATAATTAGTATTATTAAAGTTAATTCAAAAATCAATTATATAAAGCTAGGGTTTCGAAAATTGGACAATACATATTTACTCTCCCTCTAGGTCTACATCACGGATTTTGCGCATACTCTCTATCAGAGACTAGGGTTTTGGTCCTTACCCTATCAGAATTGTTAGAATTGATAGTAAATGGTTGCTTAGTGGGCATACCATCCTCCTACAAGTTGGACTTGCTTCCCACTGTGAGAATTTAAATTCTCTCTCGCGTATTATTCAATCGCGTGAAGTTCTTATAAACCCTGGATTTCTGTTAACTCTATTAAAGATCCGTGTGCACAAGCTCATTTCTTTCTCATACCATACTTGTTGTCTCAAAGAAACTCTAAAATTGATTGATTGACTTTTCCTATGTTGTCCAGTTATCAATGGCTCCTCTTTCTCAAATTAGCATTTGAAAGGGAAAATGCCCAAACTTTCATATATAACAAGAGGAAAGACATATTTGTATTGTAGAGACTGTAGCAGGCACAAGATTAAACCATTGTCTGGCTGTCTGAGTGACCCTTGACCAGTGAAGATTCTTCTTCGCTTACCACTTAAACATGCATTTAGATTTTCTGACTAAATCTTTGACAAAGAAATTCATGACTTCTACTAAATGAACATGAGAAGAATTTAATACCCTATGTTACCTGGAACGTGGTTCTTTTTGGTGCGTGAAAGGTAAATGGGAACACTGTTTACCACATTCGCAAAAATGTGCTACTGTAGGTGTAGACTTGCATAGATCACAAAAGTTGGTTAATGACTTCCAAAAATGAGAAATTTTCTTTTGACACATGGTAATTAATGACATGCAATACCACTAAAATGCACTGGTTCATTATTTTACTTTTATAAATTTACTAAATTGGAACTATATGCAAAAACATACAGATTAGTGTCACACATTATGAGATGGAACATTTGAAGTTAGTGGTAATAGGTGAAGGATATGGTGGGTGTGGGATGTTGGTTGGGAGTTGTTGGAACAACATTTCTGTCCCAGAGAAATAAATAAACCACATGGAGGTGGTTATAGGAGTGGTGGTGGTAGTGTTGGTAATGGGTTGGTAGAGGTGATGGTGGAGATCAATATGATGGCGATGTGGAGGCTACAACAGTGGGGTGAATTTGAGGCAGATGTGATGGTGGTGATGGGGGTGATAATGGGTTCCTGAAGTTTGTGGTGGTACTGGTCTTCTGAAATGTTGCTACAGATGGTGGCGGCAAGAAAATTGTGCTAAAGTTTGAATTTTAGTAGCATGGTGGCGATGGGGGGTTGAAAGTGTTCATATTTTGGTGGACTTAGTGGTGATACTAGTCATTGGTTGCCAAAGGCTTGGCATCAGTTACAAGTTGCTGAAGGCAGTGTGAGAGGGAGTTTTAAACGTCAGCGATTGAGGTGGTGATTATGGGATGTTGAAAATGAATATATATATATACACACATATATAGAGTCCTGTTCTCTTGCTCCCTGGCGTGGATAGACATTTATACGTGACTTAAAAGGTGGCCGTAGGATGATATCCTATGGTTGATAAATAAAACCACTCTACCTTTTTGTCTGGTTTCCAAAAAGCTGAAAACCACCCATGATTATTTCTCCATATCTCTCTCTCTCTCTATCTCTCACTCACTCACTTAAAAAGCTGAAAACTGCTTTCTCCTCCCTCTTTTTCTCTCTCGACCTTTGGTCTTCACATGACGAACCTACCTCCACGGAAAAAACTCAAGCTCTTTGTTAACGGTCACTGTTTTACATTGGCACACACCATAATCCCAATGATTCCCACTTTGCAACCACGGATGCCACTCTCACCATCTTTAATCAAATTGCACAGTGCATTGGAAATACATTGAGAGAGAAGGCTTTAATTAAAGCCCTCTGTTTCATGCCAGCAAACTTTGAATTACTCTGTTTGTGTGTGTACACATATACTTGGCACATATCTATATACAGTGAATTAACCATCCAGAATTGAAGATATGAGAAAATTAATTTTTTTAGGGCTTTTTGTTTTACATGTGCAAGGATATTCAGTGATGAATAACTCCTTTTTCTCTGGGGTTTATGTGAAGAAAAGAACAGCGTAGAAAACAAATTTGATGATACTGATCCAATCAAAGAGGATTCCAGAATTGAAACCTTCCTCACGCTATTGCCTCTTCATCTTTCTTTCCCCGCGCCTTCTGCCTAAGCTGTTCTTGTCTCTCAAAAAGGGGAGTCTACTTCCCGATTCAACCCATTCCTCTAAGTTGGATCAGGCGCTGCAGACCTTTCAGACTCGAATCCAAAGTCAGCTGGATGCGTACCTTCCAAAATGACTAGCGTGTGACTTTGAGAAAGTGTTTTTAAGCCTTTATTTCAATTTTTAAGTGGTTTTCAGCTTTTTGGAAACCAGACAAAAAGTTAGAGTGGTTTTATTTATCAACCATTGGATATCATCCTACGGCCACCTTTTAAGTCGCGTATAAATGTCTATCCATGCCAGGGAGCAAGAGAACAGGACTCTCTCTATATATATATTTGGTAAGTATGTTGAAAATGAATATATTGTGGTAATACTTGAAGTTCATTGGCAGTGACGGAATGATTTACGGAAATACATAATAGCGATAACAGGATACCGTGGTGCTCATGGTGACTTGTTGGCAATATGCCAAATTGGTGTTGATGGTGGTGGTGGTAAGAGCATTGGGTTGGCGTTGTGCAGAGGTGGTAGATGATGAAGGTGGTCTTGGTGGCAGTGGAGGGGTAATAGGAGGTGGCAATGGTGGGGATCATGCAATATCACTATATTCTAATTGGTGGCAATGATGACGGTGTTCTTACCCCCTCCTAATTTATCCAATATCCTAAGATCTAATTTGTAGATTTAAGGTGCGAATGAACAACTTCAGCACCCTGGTGGTTCATATCATATAGTTATGGAAATCCAGTTATGATTGGGAACTCTGGAAATATAAATGTCTATGCTATATAGTTCAAGTGTTTTATTCTTTTTTTTTCCCTGATAGGTTGTCTAGCAGATTCAATGATTTATTTTGTTCATTTATGCCAGGACATGCAAGACATGAGAGATTGCTACGATAGCCTACTTTCTGCTGCTGCAGCGACAGCGAACAGTGCATATGGTATATAATCGTTGTAATTTTCCATTTCACTTACTGACATTCTTTATCTGCATCTTGCCAATAAAATGACAATGAATGAAATGACCATCATTTGCATGCCTCATGTGAAGCATTATATGATTTTCGACATTTTATCCCAAGTAACTCATATTTTTGTGTTTTCTCAACTCATAAAATGCCGCAGTTGTGCTGGCAGTGTTCATATGCTGCTATTCCAGTGCTTTGTTTTTTAAATTGTGCTTTTGACTCAATTAACCTTAAAATGATGCAAACTGAGTCTTTTCCCCTCCATGGTTGGAAAACTTATAGGTGAGCCTATGTGATGCTTTTTGCTCTATTAGGTGTTTGGCTGATCATTTAATGTACATGTCTGACATCATCATAATATGAGTTAACTAGTTTTTTTTCTGGGCAAGTATTTTTCATCCATTTGCTAATAGAGGCAAAAATTTGGAAGTGAATTATAGGTAATGGAAATCCAACAATATTGTGAATTTCTGAATTATGACTTAAGTTGAATAAAAATAAGCAAGAATAGTCATATCTATTTGGATAGAACTGAGCCATCTATTTGTGCCAAATCATTGTCATCATCCTTGCCTTAATCCCATATGAATGGGTTGGCCACATGAATTCTCTCCTTCCAATCTTTTCTATTACATGCCATTTCACCTACTATATTTAACTTTTAAAGTCATTTTTAATAACCTCATCCCATCTTTTCTATTACATGCCAAACAGAAATATTACTAGTGTGGGGAGTAGATATCCATCATAGCATCATGAAATAACGTCAATTTTTTGTAGTCAGGGACTCTGGGTCTGCATGTGTGTGCTTCCATGTTTTTCCTCTTTGATGCCAACTGCGATGTTTTTCTTGTTTTTATTGTGGGTTGAAGTTGATTAACAGGAAAATGGAGGTATTGCATGCAGCACAATAGAGGTTCAGGTGGACTATGTTAGGTGGAAGTGGAGTCGAGACTGACTTGTGACAGATGTCACAGTGCATAAGTCACCACCATGGCACAGACTCCATGGGGTCAAGGTCTCGTCTAAGGTCCATATGATAAGTGTAGAGATCTAATCGAAGTCTAGAGGTGTGGGTGGAGGATAGAGGTATGGATAACATAGATGTCTAAGTGACTTTGAGTTCCAAGTATTTTAGTGGTTTGGATGACTTTGAGGTTCAATAGAAGTGAAATTTAGAGGTCAAGTTGAAGGAGACATTAAAGGTCAAGGTGAGAATGATTTTAAATGTCTAGAGGAAGATAAGGGAGAAATTCTAGATGACAATGCTCTGGAGCTCTGAGAGTTTTCTCTCCCAAGCTTCTCTTCTCAACATATGGTAAAGGACCTTTTATAGTTAAATGTGAGGGTTGTTTGAAGTTAAGTTGATGTGAGTGAATCATGACACGTGACAATAGGAAAGCATGGTTTATAATTATGGCGGTAATGGCATGACAACGACAAGGTATGACAAGGAAAATGTATGAGTTGTACTTATCGTTATGGTAAGAAATATGGTCATTTAATGCGATAAGATTAACTAATTTGTATGTTAAACAATGTTGAAATGGCAAACCTCTACTTCTTTGAGATTAAGCTATGGTAGGCATTACTTACTGGGAACCTAAAAAAAAAAAAAAAAAAGACAAATGGAAAAAAAAAATCTATGGTAGGCATTTAGTGCTCGGAGACCAAAGTGGTTTCTCTCTCTCTCTAAGTAAAGGTCAAGGTAGACCTTAAGGAGGGGTTACCTTGACCAAGCCTAACTTCAGCCACCAATCCAAGTACCTCTTAGGTTCTTAGAAGGCCATCATTCATGATCTTTAAGGTGGGTCATAACCGATTGGTCATGCACCAAGCTGGAGAAGCCCCCTGCATCTTGCTCCCAACATAGGTAGTGCACGAGGTGCATCAGGATACTTTTGGTCAACAGCCAGGCAACCCCGGGCTATAAGTTCTAATATGCCAGCAGCAAGAGTTATCCGAACGTGAGGAGTTGTGAATTTGTGATATTGGTGCTTGACCAGCAGGCTGGGGAACCATGGAGATTGCAGGAGGATTATTGAGTCCTAGTTGAGAAATCCATCAGGTAGAACTTATATTTAAATTAAACATCTAGAAATATGAGCAGTACTGAAGTATAGATATGGAATTTATGGACCGATCACTGAAGTTGAGGAGGGCCAACAGAATCCTTCTTACAATTCTTCTACCTTAAGTAAATCTTTAGGTAATACTTTCAGGTCAGGCCTCAGGTGCGATGCCATGCAAAACCATTTTCAGGCTGACTGGATCTTCTATTCTGATAGCATGTTTAATTTAGATATAAAGGGCTAGCCGCCATTGCGGGGTTTGGGAGGGTTAGATGTATACAGTCTTACTTCTGCATGGAGAGGCTATTTCCAATTTCGAACCCGTGACCTCCAGGTCACAATAGCGCAACCTTACCGTTGCGCCAAGGCCCACCCTTGTTTAATTTAGATATCATGCACCCAAATTAATTTAGTTTACTCTATGTTCCATTTTACTTGTACAAATGAAATTTAGTTTACGTGTCATTCCAGTATCCTAAGCACTTGGCAAAGAACAAACCCTATTGAATTTGAGCATGGAATACAAGATTATTGAGAACAAAAATGTAGGAAGAGGCTTACTCGGTAGAAATCCTTTCACCCTTTTTCAAGAGTGTAAACTGTCCACAAAATCTAGAATATGCTTGTAGCTTTTACGGCATGGTGGTATTATTATTACATTCTTAATGTTTTTTATCCATCAATTTTTTTTTAAATATGTGTAGCCTCATTTAGTCAAGGTTTTCCTAGTTGCAACTAGCGATATTTTTTATGGGGTAAAGTGCATAAAACCCCCCTGTAGTTTGAAAAGTGTGCAAAAAACCCCCTTCATGTTCACTTTCCTCCCCTGTAGTTTGTATTTGGTGCAAATAAACCCTTCTGAGCTAAAAACACTCTTTAATACCAATTTACCCTTCTACCAGATATCTTTATATACTTTCCAACAATAGCATTTTTATTCTTTTTATATACTTTTTTGTAAAATCTTAATTAATTATAACTTAAATATTCTTTTTTTATTATTATTTTGTGGCCCAACTGAAAAAAAAAAAAAATCTTCATTGGTTTTAAAAACAAAACATTTGGCATTGTTTCAAAAAGAAAATGCCGTTTTTTTTAAACAGTGCCCTTTTTAAAATAAAAAAAAGAAGAAAAAAGTGAAGTTTTTTTTTTTTTGGCTGGACCACGAAATAATAATAAAACAAGAATATTTAATTTATAATTAAATTAATATTTTACAAAAAAATATATAAAAGGAATAAAAATGCTATTGTTGAAAAAAAGTATATAAAGAAATTTGATAGAATGGTAAAATTGGTATTAAAGAGTTTTTTAGCTCAAAAGGGTTTATTTGCACCAAATACAAACTACAGGGGAGGAAAGTGAACATGAAAGGGGGTTTTCTGGACACTTTTCAAACTACAGGGGGGTTTTATGCACTTTACCCTTTTTTTTATGTTATCTAGTATAATGGGTTTGCTAGGAACACTTGAAC
The DNA here is from genome assembly GCA_026545225.1 of Cornus controversa. Classification (NCBI taxonomy): domain Eukaryota; kingdom Viridiplantae; phylum Streptophyta; class Magnoliopsida; order Cornales; family Cornaceae; genus Cornus; species Cornus controversa. The sequence goes on along the minus strand of CM048846.1, from coordinate 80,915,309 downwards.
ATACAAAAGCAATAGTATTACATGAGGACTTGATTGGTTTATCCTGCACCTCACAGATTTTTGAATTTTGAATTCCTTTTGTTAATTTACATGAAATGTCAGTAATCAATTTTGGCTATTTTCAGAGTTCTCGGAGTCATTACGGGAAATGGGTGCTTGTCTTCTTGAGAAAACTGCATTGAATGATGATGAAGACAGTGGTAAGTAAATGAAAGTTCCATTATCACTGGAATTACTTGTACAAATTATAGTTCATAATTTTAATATGCTTTGCTGATGTTGATGCCTGGAGACTAACTTATTTTTGCTTATCAAAATAAGTTTTGATAAGACTTTCCTATGTATCTGTAGATTTATTGTACTCAACCATAGCATTGGTATCGAGGTTGTATTTTCTTTCTTTATGTATCTTTCTTGCCTAGATGAGTTAGACATTGCATATCAAATATAAACCATGTCTGTTGCTTTTGATTCACTCTTGCAATTTCAGCTGAGAAAACAGAAGTTGAAAATTTCTAACTTTGGCTAGAATGTAACATACTTTGGGTGATGGGATTGATGATTGATTTATGTTTCTATTTTTCTTTTTATTCTATGGACTTCTCGAACTTTACGTGAACTGCTGACAAGTGTGAGGATGCAGATTGAGTCTTAGAACATACTTTGTGCAGAGTTATGTCAAAGATTTGGTGACTTAGGTCTGTCTCCTACTTGCCTAGACGGTACATATTTGAGGGGCCATTGCTTGGTGCAATTGTAAAAACATAGACTAGTAAAGCATGAGGACATATGTTTTGTTAGAATACCAATTGTCCAAAAATTTAAGTTGTTAGAGAACAGGCCAAACAGTATCCCATCTTGCATGTGGCGACTGGCGAGGCAAACATATGGAACCAAAATCACAACAAAGTGCAAACTTGCTCACCAAACTGGGAACCAGACTTGAAACCAATACCTCCAAGAACAAATTTCTGATACAAGTTTAGACTACCGATTGCCCCAAAAGTTGAAGCTGTTAGAGAATCACCCAACAATGTTTATCAATTTCGAGCATGTTTGAGTTTATGTTTGAAAGCAGTCCCTGAAAATAGTACCAAATTTATTTCCCATTCTGAAATAGCACAACACTCAACAAGTGGTTTTTGTTTTCAGGCTTTGTAAGAAGAACAATTTCTTTTAATTCCTGCTATTGTCAAATACTTATCAAGATCCGCCAAGTTAAAAATTCTCTTAGTTTTCCTAGGTTGACATTTTTAAGGTTGACACACTCTTTCTTAAGATCAATGGTTTGGAATGAGCCATGTCATACGAATAATAACAAAATTTTAAGGTAACATGATTTTTGGGAAAAACTAATACGACGGTGTTAACCAAACAGGTGAAAGAAATTTCAAACACCCAATTCTCTCTCTATGATTTTCTTTCTATTCTAGTTTAGAAATAAAGAATCAAAGAAACTGTCACTGCTACATTGGCAGCGCTGCTGGTGGCAGGTTTTGTAGGCCATTTTCCTAGAATGTTCCCCCTTCCTTACTCTCCTTATTTCTCTGCAAAACATGAACTCACACCCTCTCTCTTCCACTTCCCCCTCTCTCTTTTTTTTAGCAACTAGGTCACTACATACAATCTGAATTGTCATACGCATGTGTGTGTGTGTAAATAGATCTGGTTTGATGAAGTATCTTACTGGACTCAGGTAAAAGGAATAACTGTAGCAGAAGGGGATATCACAAGATACATTTGTATTACAGACCCTAGGGAATCATCATGTGTTCCTAGAGATGTATATTATAAAATACCATCACGCCAATGCTTTAATATTAGTGGAAATACCTTCATAAGATAAACAAGGGAATATTTGTACCAAAGTTTAATGCCAAATGAAAAAGAGGTAAAGATGGCAGGCTAAATTGTTCAGGAAATATCTTTAAGAGTCTTATTTCCATATAAAGTCATTACGGCCACTCATGTAGAGGTCCTACAGGTGTGTATTGTAACTGCTTTTTGTACAGGTTGATTTTGATGCTGGCCTCTTCCTACATGGCTTCATTATGTACAGTATGATGCTCAATAAAGATTTTTCATGGCATTATAAGATCTGCTGCAGTAAGAGAGAGGAGGTGAGTTGGGGTTGATTTACTGAGACACAAGGAGGGAAAGTGAAAATATTTTGGGTAGATGACCCCTAAGAGCCCTGCCGGAAAAGATGGTGTCAATGTAGTAGGGAAATGTTTCTATAGAAACTTAACACAGATAGAAAATCACAGAAAGATTCAGGTTTGAAAAGCTATTGGTTTTCCATTTGCTAACACTATTGATTTGTCTTTCCCACAAAATGACGATTTCTTGAGCACTTCTAATTATTTGATTGACATGGCTGATGGCACAATACAGACCATGGGTCTTAGAAAAGCCATGGTTCATTGTAGGAGCATTTTAATTTGGATAACTTGAATAATTTTTAAGTTAAGGATCCTGATCTTGCCAATACAATCATTATATATCATGCCAAAATCCACAAAATGTCTACCACTTGGGACTTTCGGATGTTATCTCATATCTGGTGATTCTTTTGTTTTCTGTATAGTTGTTTCATTTTTTTTCCCCAAAAATTGAGTTTTTTACATTCTTATGCAGGAAGAGTTTTGATAATGCTGGGAAAACTGCAGTTTGAACTCCAGAAACTTGTTGATAACTATGTAGGTCCTTAATTTATATGAAAACCAATTTAGAATCCGTTCCTTACTTGTTTTTTAATAAGTTATTTTACTGTGTATTTCAGCGCTCTCATATTTTCCGGACAATCACTATCCCATCAGAATCCCTTCTTAATGAACTTCGGACGGTTGAGGTTTGTTAATATGGACTATTTAATGTAGTCAGTGTATACATGTGCTATTGTTGTTCTTATGTCATGCATAAACATGTTTAAATTCTTCATTGTCTGGCTTCTAGAATTTTCATAACTTTTTCTTTTAAAATTTAACTCATAATTTTGTCATAAAAAAATTGTTGTGCGGGTTCTGTCCAGTGGTTTGGTGTAACAGGTCGGATGCTTACCAATGACCTAAAAGCTTAAGCTTTTGGGTAGTGCTGCGTACCCACCCTTATATGCCCAAGTCCTTTCCCTTCCGGATCTGATGTGGGACAAGTTAGCACCTCTAGCATTCTCACCCACTTGAACTCGCAATGTCCTTCTTGTAGTCGTGCCACCCTGCCTACTGGACTCTTCCCGGCCGGGCGCTTGGCATGACACTCAATCAAGACTGGGTTTGGCTTTGATACCAACAGTAATGGGTCGGTCGCTTACCAATGACCCAAGGGCTTTTGGGTAGTGCTGCATACCCACCCTTATATGCCCAAGTCCTTTCCTTTCTGGATCCGATGTGGGACAAGTTAGCACCTCTAACATCAGGCCTCTATATCTGAACATGTGACGGCATCCCAATTCCAGATGTGTGCTTGTTTTTGTTTTTTCATAAGTGAAAATAAAAGCAAAAAGAGATGGGTACTAAATCTTGATGATGGAGAGCTTTGTTGAGTTGCTAATATGATAAGCAATGAGCAGAGACAAATCTTTTAGTGTCATTTAGGTGTTGAGACTCGAGAGGGTGGTGAGATGTTTGAAATAGTTAAAATATTTAAGGCTTTTAAGCTATAAAAATAATTAGAAGTGAGCATCAAAATGAAGGTAGCATGACCAGCGGACTCAACTTTACACACAGATTTGCTGACTCTGAATTCTGAAAATGTGTACTTAAATGAACACAGGGATGTTATGTGCTCCTCCACAGGCACAATCAAGCTTACTTAATATTAGAATAAGAAAAAAAGTGTTGATTGTTGTCTATTGTGTAAGTAATGCTAGTCTGTGTTCCTAAGTATGGTAAGTGGCATTGGATCGGTGGATCCTACCTTAGGGAGTCATTTACAGTCAATTCTCTAGTAATTAATAAATCATGGGAGACATTAAATTTTTGACCAAGTGAACTATCAAGTACTAGATTTTCTTGATTTATTATTCTTTAAATTATTCAACTTAAATGTTGGTGAGATTGAAAGTTAACTCTATGCTTGTAATTGGTTGAGAACTTCACTGGCAAAAAATAACATATGTATACCTCTGGCACTGATGTCAGCTTAGTCCTCTTTGTCATTGCTTTTCTAATTCAGCTTGGAGCATTTAACAAAAGAATCTTTCACCCTTGGGCCTCACTTCCACTGATGTCAGATTCAACTTTCCCTTGCCGAAATACCCTGTCTCGGCTTCATGTATATTTCCATTCTAATAATTAATATGTGATTAGTATATAAGTTTCATTTTTCTTCAAAACTTTATTAATTACTAGTAGTAAAATTATTAATCACCTAACATGCTTATTCTCCACTGGGAGATATTTGATATTAGGATTAGTGCTTCTATGCATGCATTTTGTCACAATGTCATATGTATATGGCCTTCCAAGCCTTTTCTTTTTCTTTAACACTAACAGTTGACGGGGTTTTCCATTTTCTCTTTTGATGCAGGAGATGAAGAAGCAATGTGATGAAAAAAGGTCCAAAATTATTTGTGCATAAATTATTTTATTTTATTTATTTGACCTCTCAAAATGAATGTCTTCTTACTTCGGGTTTGTGATCTTCAGAGATGTATATGAATACATGATAACAAGACAGAGAGAAAAAGGAAGGTCAAGAAGCAGTAAAGGAGAAACATTTTCTTTGCAGCAGTTGCAAGGGGCTCATGATGATTATGATGAGGAGGCAACCTTATTTCTATTCCGTTTGAAGTCTCTGAAGGAAGGACAATCCCGAAGTCTTCTTACACAGGCAGCTCGGCACCATGCTGCTCAGGTTTTTTTTTTTCTTCTTCTTGAATAATTTATGCTGTCTTGATTGTTCTTCTTGTTGCATGATTGTTGAATTGCCTTCTTTCATGCTTATGAACAGATGTGTTTCTTCAGAAAGGCAGTTACATCTCTTGAGACAGTTGACCCACATGTCAAATTGGTCACTGAACAGCAACATATTGATTACCAATTTAGTGGACTTGAAGATGATGGGGGTGATGGTGATAATGATGATGACGACGACGATGACTATGATGAATACAGTGGTAGCTATGATGATCATGATGATGGTGAGTTGAGTTTTGACTATGGACCAAATGACCTACCGCATGATATTTCTACAAGAAACTCAATGGAGGTGAGATTCTAATATGTTCTGGTACTGACTGAGAAAGATTGACCCTATTTTGGTTCTTTCATGGAACAGTGAATAAGTTAATTGTCAAATCATAGACTATATATATTTATGGGAGCCAATCATAAAAGAAGAATTCATCGTTGGACTCCTGTCTTTTCATTAGAGTCCTGTAAGGCTGTAATCATGGTTTGTTGGTCATACCATTATTGAAGGCATTGATGGAGGTTCATGACAAATAGTTTCACTTCTCAAAAAAATTCCCCCTCTTATTAGATTGTCCTACCATATCTATTTATCTCATTATTTACTGCCACTATCTTACAAAGGTATGATTCTGTAAGACCAATATGATCCACTATAATGGATGAAAAATTAGAACCTTTAACGATTTACCTGAAACAGGATTTTTTGGTTTAGCAGTATTTACCATTCATCTACTAGCCTTACTAATGCCAGAAACTCAAGGAAGTCCTTAGAAAAAGTTTTCCTACGTCACTTCAAAGTCTCTACCATCATGCATATGATTGAGGAGATGCTTTGATTAAGCATCTCATATCTTGGCGTAGTAATGCTGAAAACCATCGCTGCTAATATTTTGCAACAATAGGAAGATTGGCTATAAGAACATGTCAAGCTGGGCCATGGTAAGTATCTTGGATAATTCTGTAAAAGTTGAGCCATCTTCTGTTGTTACTGGTCAATTCACAAATGTATCAAATATGATAAGAAACTTTTGATCCTGGAGCATTTTCATGCAACATTACTGGGATTTTTATTTTTTTGCTGATTAACGAAAAAGGCATCTTGATTTAAGTCTTTTTTAGGTTTTTATTACTGAAATTGTGTTTTTTTCCCAGAAATTTTTTACTGAAATTGTTGACTTCTAACATAATGTCCATTTTATCTTGATTGTCACTTTAATCTATACAATTTTTCTGCAGTTGGATCATGTGGACCTTACATTTCCGCAAGTTGCTACAGTGGATACAGCAAAGGTAGAAAACCTTTTGTTTTCTCATGCAATAAGAGTAAGCAGAATGTCCATTTTGTATGTGTAATGCAGACATAGGTCTGTCAGTTTAATCTGATTAGCTGGATTCAGCAAGGCATTGTGATTAAATACTCTATTAAAGATCTGTTCAATGACTAAAATGTATTGGATATGGATATAGATACTTTATGCTTATTGGCTCAGATATATTCAATAAGAAATGTATTGTTTTTTGGAATTATTCGATTAAGAAAAAACCTTTTATCCTCTGTTCATTTCCTGGGTGGAATCAGTTAACAGATGTATTTGCTTACACATTCTGTATCCTTTAGTGTGCCTTTTTAAATTTGGCATATATATGATATATGTATGTGTGTATATATATAATTTTAGTTGCTCGTTTTGAAGGTTTTCTTAATAATTTGATTTTTGATACAGCCAACAGCTATTTTATGGATTCCAATATTTATGATTCTTGTTTTGCATATTTGCAGGAAAATCTAGACAAAAACCCTGCTAGGGATTGTTTTGCTTTTGGTCATGAACAAAAAATAAGCAGCCAATCAGCTCCCCTTTTTCCTGAGAAAAAAGATGATCCTGCTGAAAGGTTTAGACATATGCGGCAATCATCCACTAGGAAGTTCCACACTTACGTACTACCAACACCAGATGAGACAAAGAGTCAAGTTTCTACAGGATTAGATTCTCAAGTTCCTCAAACAAGACGGGCAAGTATCAGTGGGAGTCCACTTAATTTATGGCATTCGTCTCCTTTAGAACAGAAGAAATATGAGAAGATTTTGGGAGATGAGAAATTGCCTATACCCACTGTCATCAATACACATTCAGTACTTAAAGAGAGCAACAACAATAATACATCCAGTCGATTACCACCTCCTTTGACTGAGGGACTTTCATTGCCACGGCTTGATCCTCATGCTTCTGATACTAAAAAAATCAAAAGACAAGCTTTCTCTGGTCCATTGTCTAATAAGTCATGGTCAAACAAGCCTGTTTTATCTTCCAGTGATCCTATCGTCTCAAAAGCACACCCTCTGCTGTTTTCTGGACCTATTTTGCGTACTCCATTGCCTCAGTCATCATCATCCCCCAAAGTATCTCCTACTGCTTCCCCTCCCTTTATGTCATCACCTAAAATAAGTGAGCTTCATGAGCTTCCTAGGCCACCAGCCAATTTATCCTCCAAGTTAGTTGCAAGACCTTCATATTTAATCACTCATTCATCCCCCTTGGCGTCAAAAGGTCAAGAGCATTCTGCTACAAATAAATTTGCAGGTTCCAATGTGGCATCTCCTCTACCAACACCTCCTCAGACCATCCCTCGCAGTTTCTCCATACCCTCCAGAGGTCAAAAAGTGACTCTATTACCTGTGTCTGATGCATCAGAAGAACCTTCCAAATCGAAGATGGCTGAAAATATTGCTTCACCTCCTTTGACACCAATTTCCTTATCCATCATCCAGCCAGCATCTACTGCTTCTGAGACCGCCATTCCAGCAGGTCAAAGCAGAGGTAATTAAGCAAACACTGCTTGCTTCTTTTCTAGTTTGAACAATTTGTCCTAAATCATGTGTTAGAACCTGTTTCAATGTTCTAATGGGTTCCGAGGGTGGATTTACTGTGTTTTTAATTGATCATGGAAGGGAAGATGGGGCTAGTAGGTTCTTGATCAGATGATGCTGTTAGTTGAGCCATATGCTTTATTTGGGGTCAAAACCAATAGTTTATTGGTCTTCACAATGTGCCCTTCACTATAGTAAACTGCTTTCTTTCATGCGCTTTACAATACAAAGATGGATAAGTGAGAAATGTATCTTACTACCGTATCGAAAAAAATTTGTATTTATCCACCAAAAAGAAAAAAATAATGGAAGTTTATTTGGTTATATTGTAGATTGAAAGTTGTCTGATGGTGTTGTTCCCAATTGGAAATGCATACATTAACACTTCATATTAATATCTGCCATGCCTATGAAGATGTGCATGAATATTGTGTCCTTTTCCATTTGACATCTGTTTTAGCTTGTACATCTTCAGTTACTTGCATAGTCTGCCAAGCAATAGGGTTATGCCTACTCCATATTATTCAGCATTTTAGTCTGTATGATATATTGTGATTCTTTCATCAAACAATACTGAAATAAAAATCATTAAAAATGATCAATATAGGAAGTTTCCACGCATACAAAGTTATCATGATCCCTCCCAGCACTCCGGGTTATTGTTTGGCACGATGGTAAAAAGGTTTAAACAGGTAAGTGTAAGGAAGTAGGCTTAGCAGTCTTTTTGTGCAAATAACGCCTAGGTTAGGTCTGTCTCAAGTTTTATCCTCCCAACACCCCACACAGGTAAGACATAGGTATTGGCACCAAAGTTGACATGTTCCCAAGTCTAACATTTAGGATTTGCTAAATTTTGATAACTGCAAATCATTGGTAATGAGAAAAATATCTAGATGCATTGTTTAAGCTATAAAAATTATAAGCCCATATAAAGAGGGATGTAAATTAAAATTTATGTTCACCCCATAGTATCATTAATTCTCCTTTTCTTATCAAGTTACTGATAGGTTTTTGGAAATTTTAGGTGCTCCCTGACTTTTTATCGTTTTTGCATGCTTAATTTATAAATTTAGAAGAGTTAATATAATGCTGAAGGTATAGATTTGCTATAATAAACAAGATATAATGCCTACCCAATTCATATGGGATTAAGGCAAGGATGAAGATGATAATGGACAAGCAGGAACTTAATATGTTCAAAATATTTGAGATTATTATGTCTCTTCAAATTGTAATGTCTTCATTATTGCAGAGTTTTGCATATCGAGTCTTTTTATTCTCATATATATAATTTTCTAGTTCTGAGTGTAAGTCTTCCAGTGGACACAGGTGCAGGTTGATTTGAATTGATGCTGTTCTGGAAATATTTTCTTCTTCCAACCTGTCAACTGATATTATGGGGCCAAAGATGTGTTTCTCATTATCAGGTACAGGTCAACCCAAAAAATTCTCATGTAGAGGTGCAGATATGTAAATATATCCTTTTCTGTTTTTTTTGCCTGTCATCTTAGACTTTGTTGCATGTCAGTTATTTATTATGATGAGTGCTCAAATTAAACTACTTCAATGTGTTCCATCACATGGAGAATTTGTATCATCGCCAAGGAATTTATCAATTCTCCATAATTTTGGCTCTATTTTTAAACTAATTCATAATCTGCTGCATGATGATACACTTTTCATGGAAAACCAAGTTTAACAAGGTGTTCAGCCAGCCAAAATGAGAATGTGTTCTCTTGACATAGTATTAGGTGTTACTTCTTTATGGAATAAAAAAAAAAAAGAAAGAAAAGAAGAAGAATTTGGAGTTACCTACCCAAAAAAGAAGACGTAAACTAAGAGCTCGTATTACTTGATCATTCTTTCAGCATCAAACTTATATACAAAAATTAGGTTTTAGCAAATTTGCCTTTAATCAGTTAGGGTACTTCCACAAGTTCGATATGTCAAGAGTTAAATGTTATAGTAATTGCTCACAATAGTTTAGCAAGAAAATATTGATACAATTGTCCAAATGTGATTAAGATTGTTGCCTGTGCTACTTTGATTTATTGCTACCATAGGCATTGGGTTATTATCTGGTTTATGCCGTGCCTATAAAGGATGCTGAGAAGGAATATTGGAGACTTGCATAATCTTTGCTACGATTTTTGTTAAAGTGATTGATCTTAGACTCCAAAATGTGGTTTCACACTTGGTAGTCCAAACTTATTATTGTAATTAGTTATTTATATTCTTCTCAAAGTTGTATGTCAAGAGAACTGGAGGTTACAATTATCACACGAGCCATTTTGTTACTTCTATGGTCTGGTTGGGCATCATCTCTTGAAACATGTTGGACATAACAGCATGAAACTACTCTCAACAGTAATTCTAAGAAGAAGAAGCCATTGCTCTTGTACAGTTTGAATTCTTCATCTGTTCCCTACACATCTAACACTTTTTTTATCCCCTGAACAGCAAACCCGGCCTCATGGCAGTTCTAGCTCGGGAAAGGTTTTCGAGGCCAATTTTTCTTCACTCTCAACAACTTCAAGAGTCTTCCTAGCCAAAACTTTGTCCGTCCACTGGATCCTACTAGCTTCTGTACCTGTGACCGGAAGTTTCAGCATTTCATTATTGTCATTTAGAAGTTTATATCTTGTGATTTTGTTGATAGGTGATTCTAATGTTTGTGTTGTGCCTGGAATTTGTATATAACCACTTTTTTCCTCCATTCCATGGGGCAACACCCACCATGGTTGAACTCTCATCAGTCTAATGGGCATGTTTGAACCCTCACTTGAATATGTGAGTAGAAACCCATTTACTGAAATGTTATATGGCCATGTTTGAACATCCCCTTGAACTGAATGGCTCCATTACCCTTTTACCTGATATTTTAGTGAAAAATTCATCCTCTTTATGGATACACTTAAAAAGAGGATGAAGAAGTTACAGTGAGGTTGACTTCATATGATATATAAGCTCTGTTTTTAAGATCTGATCACACAATATTGAAACACTTGACCTTTGATATTGAAACACTTGCTTGACTTTTGTATTATGTTTCCTTTGACCATCTTTGACCAACATTAACCAATGTGTAATCTCATATTAATGGTATTTTGAACTTCTACCTTTTTCTTTTTCTTTTATTTTTATTTTTATTTGTAAAACCATTTAAAAATGATATACATGAGTGTGGGACAGATTATTATTTTTGTAAAACTGTGATAATCAAAGGAGCTCATAAAATAGCCATGGGTTGATCTCAATGTTGTCTTCTCAAAATCGTAATTCTAACACAATGACCATGTATGAAGAATCCCTTGCTTCATTAAAATGATGAAAATAGTGAATTAGATAGTTTAAATTGAAAGTTGAAGAAGAAATTTTATATTTATTACAATTTGGACCGCAAATGAATTGAGTTGAGCCGAACTTGGATTGTTAAATAACAATGGGTACTTACCTCGTGAGTAATCAACCAATACTTTCTACTAAAATTGGAGGAAGCCTTTTTATCTTCTCTTTCCTTTTTTAATTTATCAATCAAAATATCAATATCCATGAATGATAAATATAAGATATTCATGTTTTCTATATAATACCATATATAACCATCCTTAAACCAAACAACTCCATTAAGTACAGAACATAATATATAAATATATTACAACAAAATGTGACATGTAGATTATATTACAACAAAATGTAACATGTAGATGATAATCTCTTTACATAAAAACAAGGAGGCTATTTTTTAGTGTTACAGATATATTATTACATAAGAAAAAAGAAATAAGAGGCTTCACATTTAAAGGGAAGATCATATTATCATTGCAAAACTTATGACCCTTAGCTGCAGCCTCAGCTGCATTCTCCCAAGTCATATCTCACAAATCCCATCAGCTCTGGTCCTTCCAGTTTTGGGTTATCCATAAAACTGCATGCAAACATCAAATTACCAAAGAAACCCTTATGCAAAATAAAATAAAATAAACATTAAAAGAAAAAAAAAGCTCCTAAATACAAATGTAAAATATCTGCGTTAATATATAAACAAAATCACCTTTCTTCTGTGAACTTAGAAAACGAGCCCGTGGTTGGAATGGTACCACATAAATCATTGTTTGACACATCACTGTACAGAACAAATTAAAAAATAAAATATTATATAATCGTCACTTGAATAAGGAGAAATTATTACTTGGACTAGATAGTTGAGTTTAATGAAAACAAATGTTTAAATTTCTTTTGTAATATCTTATGGATATAATAGTTTCTCGCGAAGAAGGGTAGTTTGGGAAATAAAAATTTGATTAATACTTACAAAATCTTGAGGTTGCCAAGCTTGCTAAGCCTTCTTGGTATTCTTCCTGTCAGCCTGTTGCCGTTCAGTCGCCTGCAATGATCACATTACGTGATCCACAGGTCATATGATACGGATGATTATACTATATATATATATATATGAAAGAATAAGAGAGGAGTAAATAGTGCTTACAGAAATCTGAGATTGGAGAGGGTGGAGAGTGATGGAGGGATGGACCCAGTGAGGTTATTGTGGTAGAGATCCAAGCTAACAAGACTTTTTAGTCCTCCAAGTTCATGTGGTATTGGACCCACTAAGTTGTTCATGTAGAGTTCCCTGTTCAATGTACACAAACAACAACCCAATACAATCACATTTAATGCCCATTTTAATGCATGACAGGTAGGGTAGGGGTTAGATTCATCAAACATGTTCTCTCGATATCAAAATACACGAACAATTAATAACTAATCAACTATAATAAATATAGAGAGGTATCCTGACCCGTAATTTACAATACTTTTGGTTTAATTCACCGGATAAGTTTTACAAGACATACTCCACTGTATAAATATTGTCTGCACATTTTTTCTTCATTATTTATTAATTTGAAAATAATATTGAAGGCAACGAGACAGATTTAAACAAACTCGTGTTGTACCCAACCCATTGTCATTCCTATTTTTGTTTTGTCGCAATGTTCAAATACTGCACAAATATACTTTTTCAAAAAAAAAATATATATTTGGTGGTGTCAACTATTTTCACAAGACAACCCTAAGAACTAAACTTGTATTCTCTTTTCTTGAAGCTAGTCTCAAATAAAATTTCCTTCTAAAAGTGTGGATGATATTTGCAGGTCAAACTTTGTTTGACCCAACGCGAAAGAAAATTGCCTTGGAAATATCACAAAAAAAAAAAAAAATAATTATATGAACACTCGTACAAGTAATTAGGAAAAAGCTTATACTCACAGATACTGAAGACGCTCAAGCTTCCCTAGCTCAGGGACAAGATTGCCCGACAGCTTTGCATTTCCAAGGTCACTGCGCGCATATACATATATATATATATATATATATCCCACGTTAGTATACAAACAGAATATAGTTCTATTAGAAAAGATTACAATAAAACAGTCTTGAAAGAAAGAATATTGAGAGACCCAATGAAAATGTCACGTACAAGAGTGCATTTTTTACTTCAACTTTATTTATCTTGTTAGTTCACTTGTGTGTTCACGTCTGATATACAGTAGTTATTAGAGCATTGGTGCTATCAAATTCGAATTCTGTCTTCGACTTTACTCTTAAATTGATTAATCAAACTAGGACGACAGTCAAAGTTAAGTTGAAACTTAAACTATAGTATAATAACTTTATTTTGAACTTAGTTGACTAACTCATTTCTACAATTCAATCCGAGTTTTTATCATTTTTCTATTACATATATATAATCTCCCTTCTTTCTCTACTAATAAAAATGTAACATGGGTTGCCAACTAGAGCTAAACACAGCCATCCGATCTTCTATGGTGTCATTTTCATCGTTCATTTGTCACGGGTCAAACGCAACAACTTTACATTGTTATAAAACTTCACTCGAGCAACAATTATGTTAGACTACTTTATATATTATGTTGTATAAGCGATGTGTATTATGTTGTATAAGCGGTACAAGATGTAGACTACTTTATGCATTATATTGTATAAGCGGTACAAGATGTAAATACAACATATCCCATACAAAAGAGGATCCGAAACTGATGTAGCTTTGTTGCCTTTTGTTAGTGTTGCTCAATTAGATTCCATTCTGAGAGTACGAATTTGCTAGCATTACCATAAACTTCATATATTTTTAACCAAAAAAAAAATAACTTCATATACTAACAAATCAATACAAATATATATATATATATATATATATATATATATATTGTATATCTAATAGGAAATCAATATTTATAGTAAGAGTAAACAAGAGTTAATTAACTAAGAAAGTGAGACAAGCCTTCTTCAATAATTAGTGCAGTCATTTTCAGAGCTCATTTCAGTTGTTAATAAATAGAGAGTTCAGAGAGGCTAGGGAAAGGGAAGATATAGCTTACAGTCGGGTGACCCGATTCTCGGAGTCGCAAGTAACATGAAACCAAGTACATGGATCCACCAATGTCGGATCCCAGCTCTGTAAGACATTTTTTGGGTCATTCACAGCTCTCCTCAATGCATACAGAGCATCCCCTGTTCACTCACAACAATTACAAGAAAATATTTATCAGTTAGTTACTATATATATATATATATATATAAATGATGGAATGTGATCATAAACAATCAATCTGGAAAATACCCAGATCAAATTTTCCTGCTTACCTTCTAAATTTGCATTTGTGGTTGCTGATGAGGATGATAGAAGAAGAACAGAAAGATAAAATGGAATCCAGACCGCCATTTTCAGAATCTTTGAAGTTGTAGTCTAAACTTAAAAGCCTTTGCCCTCTTAATGGTCAAGCTTTGTATTAGATACTGTCTCTGTGCTTGTGTGTGCAACAGAGAGAGAGAGACTCTCTGTATGTGTGTGTGTGTGAGAGAGGGAGAGAGAGAGAGAGAGAGAGAGTTGTTTCTTTCTTTAAGGCAGAGAGGCAAGGAATCTAAAGTTTTGTTGGGGAATTTATAGAGCCCATAAATGGACTGCTCGTTGTGCAGCATCACAGTAATTACAAGTTCTTAAGAATCTTAAAAGGGGTCAATTCTATTCCATCCACGACTATTATATTGTACGCACAAAAATACCCATACCCATTCATGGTTGAGACGAACATGTCCTTGAGTCACTCTCGCTTTTGTGCTTCCGTTTCGTTTTCGCAGTGACTTAACTTAAACACAAGCGACAAGCTCATTAGGAGTGTACAAAAAATCAATATGAATTAAATTAAATTGAATGATTTGATTTGATTCTGTATAATTCGGTCCGCATTCTAAAAATAAAGAACCGTTGACTCATTGTTCGATTTTGATTTGAAATCCAATAAAATTGAATTGAATTGTTAATTATATATAGAACTTTTGCTACTATGTTACATAGTTTGAGTCTCAATTTCATGCTTGCACAAAAAGTATGTGGAAAAAAAAAAGTAAAAATAGGCGATGAAGCTATAAAATCCAACACGTATCGAATCACATATGGTGGCACATGTTTTTGTTACTAATGTCAAGAATCGTGACTAGAATCGGACCGAATGAGTTTCACAATTCCAATGGTTCAATTTCGATTATAATTTTCGAAGAATTGTTGGAATTAATTTGATTATGATTTAACTTAATATCAACAAAACCAAACCGAACAGTGTACACTCCAAATTTTAATTTTATAATATTCAAAATCTAAACCCATGCATCAACTAAATCAAATCTAACCCTATCTTCAAAAATAACAAAATTTAATGTCCTTTCTCACATAAGCTAGTGAGGTAGTAGGTTTACAATCCTGCAATTTGATGCATCCCCCTTAAAATAAACTTTTGGCTCCATTACTATCCGTTGGTGTAGAACTATTCAAACGAAAAACTAAGTCAAATAACATACCTTAAAGAAAAGGGAGGTGATATTTGCACTCCCTTTTTATACATTTGCACTTTCATCTTAAATGAAATGACATTATAATCCTAACTTTACAAGTGAATGATTCTTATTTTTATCAAATTACACAACTACCCTCTAAGATATATCCTCTTTGTTTTTCATCTTTAATATTTTAGGTTTCTTTTGAGAGAATCTAAAAAAAAAGTTAGCTTTGTTCTCTTTTGACATGACAAAAAAAAAAAGGTTATTTATGCTTAATAAATTATCTATTTTTATCAAATTAAAAAAAAAGTTATCTATGTTAAATAAAAAGATCTCTTTTGACAAAAACCGAAAAAAAAAGGCAACTTAGTTATTTCTTTTGACATGACCCAAAAAGAGTTATCATATGTAGAATAAATAATCTTATTTGAGGGAAAAAAATATACTACACAAAAAAAAGGATCCAAAAAATTTATCTCGACTGAATAAATTAACTTATCCAAAAAATAAGTTAAAATTTACAAGATAAATGATATCTATGATATTATAAAATAAAAGATGATGCATTAACGAGTTTTAGTTTGTCCCGTTGAGAAACATTACTATGTGTGAAATGTAGTTTTTGAGAATCCATGAAAGTTCCGAGTCCATAATTATGATTTAACATCAACCAGATTTGAAATTTTGAATAGCACTTGGACTAGGATAATATAAAAGTGATCTATGACCAAACCATGTTTGAACCAATCAATCCAAATTTTGGGAACCCCAAAGTGTGTCAAATTTCTCTAACTTCCCGCGTTAGGCAAACATCAAAATCTATGTTGATTTTTTCTAGATGTTTAATTTTCTCTCCATTACTAATAATTCTTTCTTTGAATTCCACTTTTTTTTTTATCAGTCCAATGTTTGAACTACATCTTTCAGGTATAAGTCTTTCTTTTAAGAAAAATGATTTATTTTCGAATTTAGTTATTTTTGAATTCAGTTGTTTTTGATTGAGTTTACGAGAGTAGAGTGTGCCATGATCGTAATATCATTATGTTAATGACGTCCCAATAATATCATTCTTCACTTACAAAAATTTATTTCTGCCAAATTCGACGTGTATCATTACTCTTATTTTAATTGTTACGTGTTAGAATTTTGACTACTTTATTACCATTCTTGTGATGTTCATTTTTTTGCACCACCATCTTCAACTCATCTAACTTCGGAACCAAACTGTCTTTTTCCCAGTTTTAAATCAGAATTTGTATCGAAAAGAAGTCCACTATGTTATCACCAAACGGTCTGTAAGAGGAAAGCAAGAGCCTTATCTTACTCTAGAAACAATGTTGCTAGATAGGGCTTGATATATCCTCTCCTAATTAACATCATCTATGTTGAGAAATTTTTATGTATTTTATAGTTTTTAGTAATTTCTATAGTAAGATAATGAAAACTAACAATTCCAAATGTATAATTAGAACAAGAACATGAATTTAAAAGAAACAAATAACAAAAAATATGATATGTAGAATGGAATGAATAATAAAACATACAATTTGAATAATTAATTAAATAAACATTCAAATAACTATATGCATATAAATAAAACAGATTTGATAAAATGAAGAAGTTGACATTGGAAGGCATGTGTATGATGTTGTACCAAAGTTAATACTTCCTTTCCGCTTACAGTACCATTGCACCAATACTGACTTCAAAGGAAGAGAATGTATCTATTAACCATTAAGTGTCTTCTTGTCTAAAATCACAAAGTATTGCGAATATACATACAGAAGTGTGCCAGGCGTTTTTCTCGTGTACACGGCTTTGGCTGAGTTATTGAAAGCCAAACAAATATTCTTAATTATTATGGTCGATGGAACTTTGTAATCTTTACCTTATCTGACTTGAGCAATTGGAAAGAGTGAAAATGACCGTTTCACACGTTCTGTCAGTTTGAAGTACTATTTTTGTGATTTTCTTGTTATAAGTAGAAAGAGATAAAGAGAACGGTCAAACAACACATTAAGTGAAAAGTAGCATTCCCGTTATTAACTTGAAGTTAGTAGATGAAGATTGGATACAATCCCTTAAGTATTACAAGACTTTGGTCTTAGTTACACTCTAACATAATAAGCCCGATGGTATGTTCCATGAATTACAAGCTAGAAAATTAACAACTAAGTGTAGTAAGTGCAAGGAAATGATAAACCTAAATTACGGACTATTAAGTTAAATGAAAGCATGATAAAAATAAGGTATGAACCTTGAGCTACACTACATGAGCAAGTTTCGAAAATAAACTAGATGTTGGAATCCACTGGGGACAATATGAAATGTCGGTTATGTTAGTTCAGGACTTTTGCTCAAACATAAAAGAGTTTTATTTATAATACAAGTTGAGTTAGGTCTGCCGTTGAATTGCTTTTCATGTGGATGACCAATGTGTGATTTGTTACAAACTAGCAAGGGCTCACATGAAAGGATGGCTAAGCTAACACATGATGGGACATCCAAACTGCAACACCAAATGAAGAAAGATGGGTGAAGAGAAGATAGGAGGGAAGGAGTAAATTTCCTTCGTTCGGTAGAAAGAGTGCAGTGAGAGAAGAGAAAAGTGAATGGATGAGTCATCCTTCATTTTCTACAAATTTTTATTCCTCCAAATTTGGATGGAAGACAGGAAATGAATATTTTAAATTACAAAACTTTTCTTATTTCTCTTTCCTTCTCTCTTAGCAAACAAAGTAATATATTATCTCATTATCTTCCCTTTCATCTAACCAAATAAAAAGAGAAAATAACACAATCTCTTTCCTAGAATATCTCATTCATCTCTCATTCTCTCCTTTCATCCAATTTTCTTCATTCCTACCAAACATAACATTAAAGTGACCTTTAAGTTATAAAAAAGTAAATAGTCACCAATCCAGCTAAAAAATTACTTTTTATTGACCATTTTGAAGGTAATTTTGTCAAAAAAATTTATTTACTTACTAAAAATAATTAAAGAACTAAAACCTCTTTTTGTAAACTTTGCAAAATGGTCGAATTCAGCCACACTACCTTTTGGGAGAGGAATTGAAGAGATCTTTCATCAATACTTTAAAGATGAAATCGAGTTCTGAAATAGATTCAAATTTACATATGATAAAAATGCACAATCATAATTTTTTTTTTCCAAGAAATGATATGAAACTATTTGGAATTCAAGAAATCAATAAATCCAATAGAAGGATTAAAGGAGAACGAGGAACTGTCAACAAAAGGGTATTTTCTCTTATTTTATGGGAACTCCACCTCCATCACACTGTCTCCCAATCTGTTTAGTTCCAAGCAACAAAGTCTGAAATGGAATTTCTGACTACTTAAGTATAATCTTTGATGGAATTTCAGACTATTTCAAGCAGCAAACTTGATGATGCTAACGGCCAGAATCGGATTTCAGTAAATTTTTGATTTTAAACAATTTTTTCTTTCAAACTTCTGCTTTATGGTCAATGAGATTTCCAAGCAGTTTGAGCGAAACCATCACGGACAACAACCTGTTTGGAAGCCACCTCCACCACCATCAGTAAAGCGAGACACTTTTTTTTCGCACCGTCAAAAAAGGGTATTTAAGGAATTGAGTCTCAAATGATCACTGAAGTGCAATATTGTTTTAGAATTAATGACTATATTTTTAATTTTGGTTATTAAAATCTAATTTTCTCTTGAAAAAAGAAATACCATTCTAGAAGAACAAGTAAATAACCGAAATTACTAAGTACATTCTAGAAGAGCAAGTAAAGTAATGAAAATCACTAAATACTCAAATGAAAAGTACACATATAAGTGTTGGTGCAAAATTTCTGCACGACTTGGATTGGCACGACGTTCCTGAGAGGATATGCACCAGCGGAGGCTGATCTAATACAATCTAATAACGAAGTCAGTGAACAACGATGTATTAAAAAATAAATCCTAATTTTAATTTCTCACACTTTTTTTGGTTGATCAACCTCTCACTCTACTATTCAACTGTCGTTCAATTGTAATAGTCTTACCATTATAATTAAAGTCATGTTTGACAGAGTTTTTACTTCAACTTTTATGTAGACGAAAAAGAGAAGCAAAAACTAAATCAGGAAGCTGGTACTCATCGACGTCCTTTAAACGCTTTTTTTTGACTTCGAACCTTTTCCGCCTTATCAATTCAAGCACCTCCAAAACGATTTTTGAGTTTAAAAAGCTGAAAGCATCTTTTCAAAAACCAATCCAAACTACACCTCTGAGAGATATTGGATCTAGTGGTCATTGGATCATCATATTATCATTTGACCGTCATCGTAGTATCATATTATCCCTTGTCACCCGAGCTATTACTTTATTTGTTAAGCTCCCTCATGAAAAAGTAAAGCTTTTTAGAGGCATTCAAAGAGAGATCTCCAATCTTCAAAACTTCTATTTATGTCAATTAGAGTTGGTGGTTATTTTTAACCGCGTCTCTAAAAAGATGCCACTTGTCCCATCATTTGAAAAAATCACTAATTCTTGTCTTTAATTGGCCGAGTGACTTTCTTTTTTTTTGAATGTTTAAATAAATTTCTCTCTTCGAATAAGTTAGGTGTAATTAAACAAATTATAACTATCATAATATAAGAAAAATTATCACATGATTAAACTTTGAACTTCGATGGTATGCTTTTTTTTTCTTGATTAAAAAAAGTTAGAGGGTTCAAACTTAGCTAGAGACAAGTCGTGGTTCAACTTTTGGAGAAAATAAAAAGGAAGAAAGAAAAATTATATCATAATATAATGTAGAAAGAGGGTTTACATTCGTCCCGGTTAAAGGATGTGCATGTGGGTGGGAATCTAGAGATATATTTTTGAACTGCGTGGAGCCAACATTGGATAGATTACTTGAGAATAATTGGGAGCCACACACTAGCCAAACGCTACAGTATCAATGTTTTGTCACATACATATACATATATATATATATATACACTACCACGGAGTATATATTATATATTACACACACATACGTGTGCGTGTACACGCAGGTCGACATCGACAATTTTTAAAACATTGACCTCGGTTAGCAATCTTACTTTGAATTCTCTGGTTGTCGGGACATACATAAATTTTTATAATTTCTTTTTAATAATTTCCTGTTCCCACTAAAATCTCTCGATCTTCTTCTTCTTTTAAGATTTTGCTAATGTTATTCTATTGCTTTGAATTTTCGAAAGCTGCATCACTAAACACACTACTTTACATGCATGTGATGCATTGAATAAGTTGGATGAGACTCATTCTAAAGGCAACAACCGAAAGTCCAATTCATGATGTGTGTTCCTAATCAATTGTTCTATCTAGATCCCGTCTGGGTCTCACTATATATATATATATATATATATATATATATATAGATATCCACTGAGAAATAATTAAGTAGGTAGGGTTGATTTACATTGTTGGGCATGTGAGGACTCGTCTTTTAATGTTCATGTAATTGTTGGTGTCCATTCTCGATCAGTTTTGACTTGGGTGTTCACTGTAAATCTATTTAATTGGTCTTTTTCCCTCCTTTTCTCCTTTGTGTATATGCATGTTGTTCTGTCTATCACTGCTTGGTGGTGGGACATTCAAATACTTATTCTATCCAAATCTCTTTACAAACACTTTATAGAAATGTTATTATTCACCTCCTCCTTGAAAGAAGTGACTTGGACTAAGCCTGGAAAAAGTTCGAAATTTTGAAAAGCTTTTGTTTCTTCTTCAAAGAGAAAAGCTTTCTATACGGACCATTGAGTGCACAATCACTCCACGAATTTCTCTGATGAAAAGGCCATGGATCTTGACCATTGACCTCTCAAGTGCCTTAGTTGTTTATGGCACCAGCATAAGCAGACAATGTCAATTGATCCACTTTCTTGTGAAACACCAAGCTTTTCCATTTTCCTTTTCTTTTTCGTTTTTAATTTGACTTGTCGGACTCAAAAATAAAAATCTAGTTGTTTGCATTCAAATTGAACAATTGGTCCAACTAGGCTTAAGTAGCGGAGAGAAAGATCTAGGTCAACTGAAAAGTGAAAGAAATATGATCGAGTTCCACTTCGAATCACCTCAGTTGTTTTCACCGCCATGTCCAACCTACGATCACAATAAAACATATTCTTTCAAAGTAACGCAAACATTCGAGTGTCTGTAACATAATAAAAATTCTCATTCCATCACAATGACTGCAGACAAACCTAGAAAGTCACATTCGTGTCAGTTAGAGGACGACAGCTCACATGTGATAATAACCTTTACAAGACGGATTAAGGATTTCAAACACTATAAATAGAACTCATTTATGATGGAATCAAAGGTCTTGCACCAACACAACTACTTTTCATACGTCTATTTGATCCTGGGTCATCTATACCTAGCTTTACATTCTTGTGTAACTTATTTCTACACTTCCATACATCTACATGCTTTCATAGTGTAGCTCATACGTCTAGGTTTACACTGCTTTGCTTTTACTTGCTTTCATAGTGTAGCTCTTAGTCTTCACTTTATATTTCAAGTTTGTAATAGGTAACCAATGGTTCAACTAGTGAACCATTGGAATGTAATTAACTAGGTCATTCTGCACTGTATCATCCAAGAACTTGTAATTGATCCTCATTGTACTGTCTAAACGTAATGAAGAGAATGTCACATCTTTCTTTAAAGGTGTTCTGTTGCTTATTTGTGGTTCAATTCTTAACACCCATCAAACACACTTCAAACTTAACAGAACTCTTTTGATAGAGCCAAAGTGATACGAACTTGAGAGAAGGTCATTTCTATTCTCCTCAATTGCAACAATCAGATTCAACATGAGTGCACACACACTTTAAAACAATTAGAGGACACACTTCGAGCCAAACACTAGTCGAAGTGGTATATCTCATCTTCTTTCCACACAGGAGAGGTTAAGGATTACTCTAGACAATAACGTTGTGTGTATTACCTATCAAATAAAAAAACAACAATAGAGATTTTAAAAAATAAATTCAGAATGTTAATCATATAAGTTTTTAATCAATCAACAAGATTATACCTTCAAATTGATAGTTTTCGCTATGATAACTCTTCATGACATTTTTCTTCAATCCCAAATTAAAGTAACTTTGAAAACCCATATATACTCCACCTCTATGAGCCTCTTGTAACATATAGGATTTGTTTGTGAGAATCCTTTCTTTTTTCTCTGTATATTTTTATTACATGTAGATAATTAATACTAAAAAACCTTCTCAGAGATAAATAAAAGTATATTCATTCTGATCTATGACCAATAAATAGTAAGATTACATATGAGGCTCCTACGAACATTGTTCTAGTTCCAATTGAGTAAGAATATTTGAGTCTCTTCGTGACACTATCAAAATACAATTAATTGTAAAATACCACCGTTTTATTGCAATTGCACTATAAGACTATGGAAATTATATCAAAGATTTGTCTATGATAATCTATTTTCCTTGATATGCTTAGATGTTGTTGGCTGTTGATATAATTGTACATCAAGTATAAATATATATATTTTTGGTTGTATAGTGGTTAAAATATAGTACAAGAAGAGATAATTAGTGGTTAATAGAACTTAATATTATTGGTCAGATGTTATTTTTTTTTTTTTGGTTGGATGGTGAAATGAGAATATGTTAGTTTTTTACACAAAACATTAATGATATATATATATTATTTTTATTTTCTAGTGGTTACATGTATTTATTTGTCAGTGTTTTACTTATCAATAATAATTAAAAAAAATCATCACTGAAATATCTTCATATGCCTGCTGCTTTCATAAAAATTGTTTGAGGTTTTGCTTTGTTATTTTTTAAAAAAAAATTATTACATGATCCCGAACTTACATGGTCGATTCCGACCAATCACAGAACGACACGCAATCTTTTTGTGATTGACAGGATCATATAATAATATCTCATTTTTGGATTATATGATCCAAGCGAATCACAAGTTGACACATAAGAAAAAAATAAATAAAAAGTAACACATTTTCTTGTGTGTCATCTTTTGATTGGCTAATCGCGGAACTACGTAATAATTTATCTGCTTTTAGTCTTTAATTTTGGGTCCACAACACATTTAAGGCTTTGTACCTTTAGCCCAGGTGCAAGCCTGTCTACAAAAGATTTTTACGAGGTTAGACTCAATTTTATTTTAAAAAATAATAAAAGTGTTGATCGATTTTTAAAACTATTGATTGTGTAAGAGTCCTTGTTGTGCACTCTTATTGGAGTAGGTAAAAACCCGATTTGGGCATTGTAGCATTACTTTTTTTTTTTTTTTTAGGGATGTGGTTAGACTCAGTTTGCAATTGGTTGATCCCTTGTTTATGGTTGTGGGTTGGTTGTTGCTGAGTTGCTATTGTTGGGAAGATGCTTTGGGCTATAAAAGCCTGCAACTGTAGTTTTTCTTGGAGTAAGAGGTTGCCTACAAAGGCTGCAATGGTTTCTAAAGCTTTTTTTGGAAATAATCAATCTTGATGTCGAGTTCAAACTCGAGTTGGATAAAACAACGGTCAAAAGGATCTTTTTTGTTTGAATAATTCTTAGTGCCCTACATGTTTACAGGAAATGCACATTTATGTTCTTTTGCTTTTCCCTTCAACTTCAAATTCAAATTATAAAAAAAAAACAAATTTTAATTTCCATTTCAATTTCGTGTGAGTTCCGTTAAAAGCCACTTTGGTTCGTGTGTGGTTCCTTTCAATAAATGGGGAGTCGCATAGGAAGAAGATCATTGTTTGAGCAACCGACTCAACTATGCAACTAATAGATGATCAAAATGTATTTTCATATCGACAATGCTTGCCTACTTATCCGTGAGTAGCAATCTCCACCTCACCAACACAATAACATAATGACATTTGTTCATTTTAAATTTAAAATATAAGAGAAAATTAATTTTTTTATATATTTTTATTTCAAAATAAACACATATCATTCTATCATTGTGTCACATCAATAGTGAGAATGAAATTTCTACTCATCAATGAGTAGACAAATATTATTTTTTATTTGTGTAAGACAAAGCAAACGTATGAGGTCTGAGTGATAGCTAAAATTCTCAATGTCCATGGATTTTCTTGCATTCATATTGATTGCTCGGTTAAGTTTTTCATTTAGAAAATAAAATTTCTTCAATTAGTTATATACTTGTAGTTTATACATAAGCTACTAAAAATTGGTAGATGCTTCATGGGCTTTTTGCTAATGGAGTCCTTAATTTTGTTGGGCTTGGAACTAGTTGGTCTAGCATTGCGAAGGGGCTCACTGGCTCAGGTGAGGATGATAATCAACCAGGCTGGTGATGCTATCAAGTATCAACCATGATTATAGTTTGGATAGCCCAAATATTTAGCAATGGGCACAAGTATAGCCTGGTTAACTTGTTTTGGGCTACATCTCTCTACAAACACTCTACAATAGCCATTTTCTCTCTCTAAAGCATCTCTCACCACTCTCTTGCACGCTCGCTCTCTCCATTTTTTTTTCTCTTTCTATAATTAGTTTTAAAATCCATTTAGAAGAACGACAAAGAACCATTTTAATCTCAATCGCAATCATTGAAATATATATATATGTAAGAGAAGTTAGGGATGGTGTAGAGAGAGAAAATTTTCTGTCATTTACATGTGGGTTTGTATTGAGAAGACAGGGATAGTGTAAAGAGAGAAAGATGAAGTGAGAAAGATAGAGAGGATGCTTGAGAGAGAGAGAGAGAGAGCCGAGTGTTCATCCAAACCCTAACATATTAGGGTTGGTTTGGCTACTTCACAGAAAATATTCAATTTTGATAACTGATTTACCGAACAAGGAATTAATAGGTTATGTAAATTCATAATCATAAATGGTGAGTTCAAAAGATGAGCCCATTTGAATGTTATACTGATTCTGTTATACACACCACACAAAAATGCTCTTGGTGTACATATAAAAGTTCCAATCTGAAGATGCAGTAAAATCAACTAAAGAACTTATTTTTGTTTACAATAAATCATGAATTTATTGTGTGCTGGTTCAACTGCTTTCAAGCTTTTGGATCTTGTATAATTGTTGTAACTGCAAATTCTTCAAAAACATCACAATGATAAAAAAACAGATAAATCAGTTGCATCATTTATAAAACATGAAACAAATGTTTCTAAAACGTCAAACCTCCTCGAAAAATTGTTTTCTTAAATTTATGCAATTGAATAAAGTCCACAAGGCACTGTGCATATCTAGACTATTGGTGCTTTACATGTACGATAAAAATCATAGTACGTGTAATGCACCGAGAGTTCAAATGTGTCCGGTGCATATGTGTGGAATACAATCAATATCTATTCCACAAGAAGAATGACAATGGACCAGTATGGGCAAGGTTTGACCCATAAGATGGTCCATAAATCAGATCGCATTGGATAAATAACTCAATGGTTTTTAACAAAGGGAAGTGATATGGTACCTGATTTATTGTGGTGGTGGACACTCCCCATCAATTGATTGTCTGATACATTCCTGATATTTAAATTACATCAACCAATAAGATAAATAAAAAACCAGTACGATAATGAACTAGTCAGACTATTTAGCAAAAAAATAAAAAAATAAAAAATTTGATACAATTTTAAGCCAAGTGTAGATTCCATGTTGAAGATCTATCACAAGTCTCTCTTTATTATCCTTGACAGTGATTAATTAGAGAATTTGTTGTAGATCTAGTTCAATACGTGTACCTCCTTATATGTCATGACACCGTTACATAGATATATGAGATTGATATATGCTAGTTTTTAAGCATAGTGTCCATCTCTTCACTCATGACTAAGAACAAAATAAGATTATAGAATTGAAAATTTTTTATCTTTACGATTCTCCAATCATCACTAAGTTTTTCTTATAATTTAACTTTAGGGTATAATTAATATCACACGTATATATAATTTACACTTTATTTGTTTTGTTAGTTTAATCTTTTTTTTTACTAATTTAGCAATATTTTTTCGTTGAATTCAACTGATGGTTAAGATTCTTATTTACAACCTTTAAAAGTTGAATTTGAGGTTTCATCACTCAATTTTTATTTTGTCTTGACTCTCCTATTATTGGTAGGCTTGTAAACAGATTAGATTTAGACCGGATCAAACATGATTTGATCTGATCCCAACTCAATAAGAGATACAGGCAAATTATATATAATTAAATCAATATCCGATTTGTTATTAATCAGATATTCGATCTGAAAAGAATATAATTTTTTTAAAATAAAATTAATTTTAAAAGAGATTAGCAAATAATAATTAGGAAAAAAATAGAGAAGAAAAATAAAATATAAAGAAAAAAGTAGTAGAAAAGTAAGTATCTGAATTTTTATTAAAGAAAAAAACTATAAATAAAGACAAAATAGAAAGGGAAGAATAAGAAGGAAATAATGATAAAAAAATCTTTTAATAGTATGTAAATATTATATGTTATAATATTAGATAATATATTTATAATAAATTGTATATTATATTATTTTGGATTGTATTATTATTGGATCGGATCAACCATATTACGTATATGATTTTTAACTAATAGATTATCGAATTCAGATCGCTAATGGAATATTAGATTGAATGTCTAATTCATATCCTAATTATTGGCTCGAATTCGGATCAAAATCTGATTCATTAACATGTCTAATTGCCGGTATCCAATGCCGGATATAAAAAATATGTGAGTTAGTGCCAGGTTCTCATAACAAGCTAAAACACTCGTGTACACTCGTATCTATAGTGGATCAAAATCCTCTCCAGTACACTTTTTTTCGTTATACCCCACAGTGCACTTTCACCATATATATTTACATTGAAATTTCATCACTTAAATTGGTGAAATTTCAAAGGTTTAACTTAGTGGTACTTTTTCACCTTTCAAATTCTCATAGAAATAAAGTGGGTGTTCGTGGTATGAGTTTCAAATGGGAATTAATTTTCAGCATTTTAAACTAACCAAATAAAAGTTGTGACATTCACCATTAAATTAAAGTGGTAAAGTTCATAGTACAAAACAATATCATTTTAAATAAATGAGTGATGTATCGCTCTTATGCGTAGGTCTGTAATAGATTGGATTTAGACCGGATCGACTATAATTCATATCCAATTTGTTAAGCTAATAGATT
Source organism: Cornus controversa (assembly GCA_026545225.1). Classification (NCBI taxonomy): domain Eukaryota; kingdom Viridiplantae; phylum Streptophyta; class Magnoliopsida; order Cornales; family Cornaceae; genus Cornus; species Cornus controversa. The sequence continues at coordinate 80,887,475 of CM048846.1, read as the reverse complement.
ATCAGAGTCATACCACTAATGAATTATAAGATTGAATGTTCCAATCCATATCCTAATTACTCAGATTCAGACTGGAATTGGATCGTACAGACGTTTAATTGACCAGTGAGTAACACAAAATATGATTTTAGAACTTAAATGTCTAACTAGTACACTTAAAGGGTAGGTATTTGACATTTTATTTAAGAAAAAAATAATAAAGAGAGAGACAAAATAGAGAAAGGGAAGAAGAAGAAGAAGAAAATAATGATAAAAATATTTTAGATGTATAGCATTAGATAATATATTTATAGTATATTATATATTATATTATATTGGATTGAATTATTATCGGACCGGATCAATCATAATCCATATCCGATTTATTTAGTTAACTGATTAGTAGATTCGAATTGCTAATGAATTATCGGATTGAATATTTTAATTCATATTCTAATTATTGAATCAAATTAAAATTAAAATCCGACTCATCATTAGATATGCAGTGTGAGGTCGCACGAGGTACCTTGTAGTAGAGAGGATTATGACCCTATATATGGTTGCCATGACAAGATGAAAATGTAGAATTACTCACATAATGACCAAATTGCCCCATTGAACGAGTTGAATGACCGCAGTTGGTATTTTGCCAGATAGCTTGTTACTGTTGATTCTCCTGCACCCATAACAAATAAATAAATCAATTGTATATAAGACAACATCTACCATTTTTCTATTTCCTAATAGTAGTATTCATTATTCAAAATTCCAAACTTTCAATATTTTGACTACTACCATTTTTCTATTTCCTAGTAGTAGTATTCACTATTCAAAGTACCAAACTTTCAATATTTTGACTATATATATATAATTGAAAAACCATTGCACTTACATAAATCTCAGATGTTTCAATTTTCCAAGTGATGCTGGTATAGTCCCGGATAGTTGATTCTGATACAGATCCAGACTAATTAGCATCTTTAAGTGACCTATCTCTTCCGGAATAACTCCACTTAGGTTGTTAGCATATACTTGCCTGCGAGTCAACATTCATATATTTGACTGGTATCCCTTAAAAATGTCAAGTCATACAATATTTTTCAGTTTTTTATAGTTATTTAATGCAAAAAAGTATATTTGTATCAATTTTTCATGTTTTTCAATTGAACAGTAACAATAATTTTGTTCTAACTTCTCTTTCTAAATTTATTGGATCAATCAAATAGGATCACAAGTGATATTTAATTAATTAAATAAAAATTCTTTCTAAATTTAGTCTGATAACTCACACTTTCCTCAGCCAAAATGACTATTATTTTTTTCCTTTTATTTTAGTGATAAAATTTGATATTTAACACTAGGAATACGATGTGAATTTCAAATGAGACCTATCTCATCAATAGATTATATTGGACTGTCATGACTATTTATAGCATGACTCATCTATCACTAATTCTATGAACCAAATTACAAGATAATTTACAATAATAATAATAAAAATAAAATAAAATTAATTTTTAATTCCAAAAACTCCGAGCCTTATATGAAATTTTCTTTTTATTCAAATTTGTAGTAAAGTTGCACAGTGTATGTTCCATAATTCATCATATTTAATGAAGGAAAATGCTATGAGGGAAACACTATTTATGAATAAGTTATGGTAGAAAATTATGGATCAAATAATAATAATAATACTAATAAGCTTACAAATATTGAAATAATAATAATAATAAGCTTACAAATATTGAAGATTTTTCAATAATCCCAGCTGAGGTATTAGAGGTCCTGATAGTCTCGCATTGCCAAGGTCCCTTCAATAACCAAATCATGTTTCAAATTATATTTCCAATTAATCAGTCACACACACGAGTTGTAGATTTACAAAAATGACCTTTGGGTTATACAAGCGCTTACACTCTTGTGACACTGTTGTCACTATTGCATGTGATGTGATACCAAGTGCATGGATTGACTAGTGTTGGGTCCCAGCTCTTGAGGACATTGTTTGGATCCGCCAATACGGTCTTCCAAGCATACAGAACATCCCCTGTTCAAGAAAACAAAACCAAAAGCAAAATTTATTAGCCAAAATTATACTATAACATACTATTTTGATCAGATTCATATTGGATCCGTCATACTCCATTCGCTAAAAATATATTGAATACATGTCATAATTCACAATTGATCCGCTCATATTTGATTCGGTTCAAGTCCGTCTAATTAACAAAACTTGCTAATTCATACCGAAAAGAATACTCATGAAGCTTCAGAATTTGAAAGACGGAGTAAATTTCGAAGGCAATGAAAAAAGTAAAGAAAAAGAAAAAGAAAAATCAAGTGTATGAAGTTAGGTTTAATACCTTCGGAGTTGCATTCTACAGTCACTATAGCAAGAGCAAAGAGAAGGAGAATCAAAGCCTGAGACCCCATTTAGTAGCAGAAGAATGCTAAACAAGAGAAGGGTCAATATAATCTCTGGCTGCTTCAATTCTGTTTATCGACAAGCCATATATATATATATAGATAGATTCTAGAGAGAGAACATTTTGTATTAGTGTGGGTGGATAATACCTCTGATAGGATATTACTGAACTTGATGATTATTATAAGATAAATTACCCTCACCTTTTTCTAGATTTTCTCTTATTATTTATAAATTAAAGTTGATATTTTATCTCTCACAACCTTGTCAGTTTAACCTTCTGTTAAATCAACTATCGGTTGCAGTTCTTTCACCATTATACCCTCAAGGATTCTCTCTCTACCCTCACTCTCTCTCATGACCACACTCTCTCTCCTTCCTTTCTTATTCTTTTCTCTTTCTTTGTTTTTTCTATTTCTCTCACCCACCTTCTCTCTCTACCGTCACTCTCTCTCTCTCATGTCCACACTCTCCTTTTCTTATTCTTTTCTCTTTCTTTTTTTTTTTATTTATTTCTCTCACCCACCTGATTCTATCTCTACCATCACGGACCACACTCTCTCCTTCTTTTCTTATTCTTTTCTCTTTCTTTGTTTTTTCTATTCCTTTCACGCACCTGATTCTCTCTCTACCATCACTCTCACATATATATATACATATATATTATTTCTATTTTATTCTGTCTGTCTCTCTCTCTTCATAAGACTTTTCTTCCTTTTTTTATTCCCCTCTAACAACCTAAAGTTCACTGGGGCTAGTTCACTGGGGCTGGCCATAGGGAATGGTTTGGAGATGGGTCTTTTTGTTTGTGTTTGATGGTAGCCTTGAATGGAATTCCAACGAGGTTGCTGGCCGGAATTGAGGTTCTCCAGCATGTGTATTTCGGACGGTGGAGAGAAGCTTGGTTTGAGATGATGGAGGCTATAGGTGGTGGTTCCGACGTGGGCTGTCTCAACAGTGCTGTTCTGGTCGACGGAGAATATGGTGGTTCGGTCAAATTCCGAGGTGATGTCATGCATGGTGGTTCTGGGTCTTCTAGGATTCTTGGCATGTGGAGTTGAATGGAGCTCCGGCGAGGTTACTGGTGGCCTTCAATGGAGTTTCGACGAGATTGCTAGTCGGAATTGATGGTCGGACATGGTTGTTTAGAGAGAAAGAGGGGGGTGAGAGACAAGACCGGTAAATTTGTAAATATGATGCACACATGAGGGTAGTTTGGGAATTTTTTTTTTTTTTGTTGGTCTTGAATTTAACGGTACAAACGGCGAGTTCGAGGTTGGGTTAGGGTAGTCATGATTAAGTCAATCTAAAAAAAACTTCGAGGTAAGGGTAATTTACCCCTATTATAATTTGCACCAGTCGGCAGTCAAAGGTACTTGTCGTGGAGAAGAAGGGTCAAAGCAGCCACGATTATTAAAATCAAAATGAAAGGAATGATCAAGAAAAATCATCAATTTACCAGTTGGACCCATTTCTAGAAGAACATCGCTATACTGGAAGCTTTCGTGGAAGTACACACATGCGTGGTACCCATTCTTTGCGTCCCAGCACATGAATGCTGGGGATGCATGTGTTTCAAGCGCAAGTTTAGGATTAAACACTTTTTTAAAAATAATTTTTTCATTAACCTTCTTTAATTGAATTTTTTTTTTTTTTTTCATTCAAAGTTCTCTCTTTTATTTTTATTAATTTTTTTTTTATTGCACTCACGCATGATATATGTGTAGAATTCGTTTTTCTCCTCTTCGTTAAATTTAATATAAATTATTCTTATGCTCAGTATGATTTGCCCTAGTTATACACAATGGTTGAAAATAAACATAGTTACGTAGGCACGAACTTACATATACATAAGACTTTCTAATGTTTATTTCGGCCACATTTACTTCGCAGACGCGGTAATACAACCCTTCAGATGAATTTTTTGTCTTTTTCTTCCTGTAGTAAATTCTCATATTTAGCCAATCTATTTGCTAATTCAAACAAATATCTGAACTACAATCATTTTGGAGTTCCAATTCTAAAGGACTTTGTAGCCTCTGGGTACTCAATCTCATCAACTAAATCTTGGCACGACTTCTTATACATAGGTTTTCGTTCTCATGGAAAAACCAAATTTTTATGATTTTTTATAAACTCGAAGAAACATATAGTGATAAGTATAATGATAAAAATAATTTAAAACTCTGTCTTATCTTCTTTCCTAACAAATAAACTTTTATTCAGGGATTTTCTCTTCTATCCAACCAAATAAAAAGAAGAAAGAACATAATCTCTTTTCTATAGATGTTTCATCCATTTCTTCCATCCAATTTTTTTCTTTTCTACCAAACGAAACATAAGTATGTACTGAATTTCATTAATGAACGATAACTAAAGATTAATGTACTGCTACCCTATGAATTGGAAAGGGTAATTAAGTAAGTGACAATAAAATACTACACTATGAAAGAAAATTGCATGATAGAAAAAGATAAGTGCAATGTGAAAAAAGATGAGTGTTTTTGACGAGTGTGTGTAGAGGGGACTTCAATCTGCAACTTCTTCACTTTATATTAGACTCTCTTTTAACGGTTACCTACCATAGCCATCATCTTCTAGATCTGCTCCCCGCGATTTGTAACTTCTAATGCCCCACTTATCTTTAACAACAGATCTCCTATAAATACTCAAATTATACTCCACATCTTCTATAATGGCTATAATCCATTTTTACTTGCTATTGACACATGTTAGCTTTCTGATAGTGTCTTCAACTAGCAAGTACCATGTGGATATCCTGATTGGTCCATATCTTTCACTATTCTTTAACTTCCCATGATATGTACTGCTACCCTATGCTGTCATGTGTACCTTCACATGGAAGTTTTGAGAATAATTTGTACTGCTACACTATGCTTTTAACCAATGACAAATAAGAATAAAAGACAATCACAAGTCGTGCTTTCATCGGTGCTTTCGGCCTATAAACATGGTGTAAACACTTTCGATTAGAAAAATACTATATATCCTGAATAAATATCTCGAAATATATCTTGAATTTATGTGACAGGTGATATGATAGTTAGTTAATCTAAAAGTAAACATTAACATAGATATTAGACCACCGAGATTGAGAAAGGTCTTTATTTACCTAAAATTTTTGAAACACTCATTTGCAATAAAAACTATTATTTTATTTCCAAATGACAAAAAAATCCTGTTAAATAGTAATGTTCAACAAAACGACATGGTTTAACCATTTTAAAGAGTAGTTGTTTTAGAAGGTTGTGAAATGGTGGAGTTTTATACTGCATGACATGCCATAGGAAGCCCCTCAACAGGAGGGGATCCGGATCCTATGATCATTATGCATCATTCCAATCAAACTAAAATATAGATATCAAGTTAGAAAATTCAACTATAAAAAGTTAGTGGACTTATCCAAGAATCACGGTACAACCACCCTTGATGGTGTACTTGATCCCGATCAATCTCTTAAAATGCAAAAAAAGCAAAATAGGTGGGCATGTTATTTGGTAGAAAAAATATGTAATAAAGATGTATAACTTTAGACTCTCACCTATAAATAAGATGCAAACACAAAGGTATGGTAAATCCAATGAATCATGGGGATGCATAAGAAACACTGGTATCACATGATACGGACATAGTGATACAAGAATTATTCAAAAACTAAGACACCGACCCGACAAAAATAACTAATATATAGGGTTAACTTGATATTTCACAAGTTGTGGAGCCTTAATTACAAATATAATTGTATTCAAATAGTATTGGGTGAAAATGTCACTTTTGAAGAAATGATTGTGTATTTGACAATTTATATTCTTCGCTTATACACGTGGTCTAAACTACCCTTTCCACCTTTTTGAGCTAATATCCAATTACCAAAATGTCTTCAATTGACTCAAAGGAGAAAAGGGACCCTCACTTAGCTACCGGTCAATGGTCCTTCTCTCACATCACTTACATAATACCCCTCTATCTCTCTTTCTTTATATATATATGTGTGTGTGTGTGTGTGTGACTTGAAATTCAAGAGATAGTTTTGTAGGAAGGTTCTAGTTTGTTTTTTATATGTGAAATAGTGTATCATATTTGACATGATGGAGGTTTTCGGCTAGTTTGGCACTAGAGTTGAGTATTGAGGAGAATGATGTCAATGTTCGACCATCAGTGATGAATGAAATGTGGTTGCCATTACGCCGCCACCACTGACATTGTTAGGATCGTTCAAAGAGAGTAAGATTTTGTGGTGGTAAGCTTCGGTCCGATCGAATTTGTATGGGGACAATTTCTTAAATTTGTTGCACATTTCAGATTTAGTGAAAGTGGAACTCAATCGGTTGGAGAATGGAATCAAAGGTAAGAATGTGACTCGATTGGTCTGATTTGGGTACCATTTGGATGTGTTTTTAGTTGATTTGGTTGCTAATGTTTGGTATTATTTTTCCAAACAAGGATCGATAATTAGGGGATTTCAATAGAGACATTTCTAGAGAGATGTCAATTTTATTCATTTAATTATGAACATAAAATTGCCTTAGGTCATGTTAGAGGATTTCAATTCTATTTTTACATCCTCAGATATAACTGCAGGCTTTCAGGATTAGCTTAACTCTATATTTGAGTTTCAGAACTGCATGCAAGAAGTTGAATTGATGGATTTAACTTACAAGGGTTTCAAATACACATAGAATAATGGTGGATATAGTTAAGAAGCTACCTTTAGGAAAATTGATAGAGTCATCATGGTTAATGACATTTGGACCCAACCTTTCCCAAAATTTAAAGCCACTTTTCATCCTCCTGGTATTTATGACCACTCCTTCATGACTACTTATCTTGGTTTACCTCTAGAGAAGGCTAAGAAACCTTTTAAAATCTTTAATTTTATGGCTGAAGATGTGCAATTCTTCCTATTATTTTTGACATATGGAGCACTAAGGGGATAGGTACCCCATGTGTAGAGTTTATCATAAACTTAAACTTATCAAAGCATGATTTAACAAACTCAACAAAAAATAGTATAGTGGTATCTTTAATAGGGTGGTGCAAACTAGAGAAGCTTTACACTCTATCTAGGGACAACTGTAACTAAATCCCTCTTCTCAAGAGCTCAAAATCAAATAGAATGGTCTAATTAAGAATTCAAAACTGGAAGCTATTGATGAATCTTTTATGAAGCAAAAGTCTAGATTGCAATGGCCAAAATTGGGTGATCAGAATACTAAGTGCTTTTTTAAATCAATCAATGCTAGGAGAGCCTCCAATCATATTAAATCCATTACCAGAGAGGATTGTAGCCTAATATGCAATACAAAGGACATAAAGAATAAAACAATTAGTTTCTACCACAATCTGCTTGATAAACGCTGAATGTTGCACATTTAAACCTCTTTAATTGCATATGTTAATTCCTTAATTGTATTTATTTTGGTATTTTTATGTTATTTTCTTACTTTTGTTGATTTCAGGACTTTTCCACAAAATTCAATCAAATCTGGTAATTTCGGGACTTCAATGATGTTTCCATGTGCGGTCCAAGCTTCTTACGTAATTCCATGAGATAAAATATTTTTATTCATTTTTATTATTATTATTATTATTTTTATTTATTTTAAATAATAATAATAATTATTATTATTATTATTTATCTTATGGAATATTCTATGGAATATGCTTTGGAGGAATATGCTCTGAATATGCTTTTTATTTTACTTATAAAATGAGCTTAGAGCTCATTTGTAATAGACATATAGATGAGAGACACATTTGTGATACATTGATACACATTTGTAATAGATATAAATATATGTAGATAATATTATTATTTTGTTGAGAGAGAAAGAGAAGTCTAGAGAGGGAGAGTTTCAAGGAAGGCTGTGACGAAGCCTTGAAGATCAGATGGAGTTGGGATTGCCTCTGTCTATAGGGTTTTTCCACCTCACCATGATTAACCAACGCCTTCTCTAGGGCTTGAACAAAGCCCTAGCCATGTAAATATGTTTTAATTATAATAAATTAGAGTTTTTGAGTATTATTGTATATATGTCTCTTGCCTTGAGCCTTATATAAATATAAGTTTACAAACTCTTTATGCTCATGTGTTGTGATTTATCTTCTTGTCTTAGAATACTTAAATTTCTCACATGGTCCTCAACACTTGTAAGTTTCTGTAACGCCCCGGTTCCCCGACTCCCGGGAAACCGGAGGTTAACCCATCCATTAGTCCCCATGGACCCTTTTTACTCTTTATTAAGTACCACGCTTTGATACCATGCTGTCACGCCCCGGAATCCGGACCGCTGGGACTCCCCTGGACCGACCTGAACCCCGAGTTGCGAACTCGTTTACTCAACCTCACAACATAACCACTACCCGATCATACAATCTCAATTTTCTATTATTTTTACAAAAATTGGGCATGACCCATTCTAAATAATCAAATCCTGGCATGTTATACCTGCTTTCAATTCAAATGGACACTTCTGGGCTCGTGTCCCCCCAATATTTGTATCTAACAATCAAAATGGACACTTCTGGGCACGTTTCCCCCCAGCATTTCTACAACATACATACTATAATAAAAAATACATGTCTCAGTCCTTGAATATCCGTATTATATACATACATCAAATGAATAAGATACAACTGAATCAACATAATCGCTCCATACATTTAATCCAAATGAAACGCGTCTATCTAAAATCCTGAACATAAGTCAAATTCTAAGGAGACTAATCACTACCTCAGCAACTGGTACTATCAATCCCCAACTGTCTGACACTTTTAAATTTTCTAGGCCCACAGGGCCAGTCAGGGTCAACCGGACTCGAAAAAGTCAACTTTTATCAAACGCTCTAAAAACTTTTTCAAACCTTAAATAAGTTTTCTAAACATATATTTTACATTTAAAACACATATATAATCATTTAAAGCATTATTATGACAAATAAATGAAAGTAAAGGAAAATCGGCCAATAATGATCACGACCTTTACAATGGGGGTAATATTTTTCCTATGAATGTCAATGATTGGTTCTCCAAAAAATTACCTATTGAGTTCTATAACTTTTTGGAAGAAGACATTAGCCTAGAGGAGATCAAAAATGTTATGTTCTCTATAACAGATGGAAAAAGCCCAGGCCCAAATGGGTTCACTCTATATTTTTTTAAAAATTATTGGAGAATTATGGGTTTTGAAATCACATAGGCCATCCAATCAAGATTTAGTGTTGGTTGTATCTTAAAAGAAATGAATTTTACCTACATTGCATTGGTTCTTAAGAGCTTAGATGCCTATTTTTTAACTAATTATAGGCCCATAGACTGTTGTAACACTTTATATAAGTGCATGACCAAAGTGTTAGCCAACAGACTTAACAAAGTCCTGAATCTTATCATTTCTCACAACCAAACAACTTTTATCTCTCAGAGGAGGATCTCTGATAATGTGCTACTTGTCCAAGAGCTTTAGAGGGACTATCATAAGTCTCTTCATCCTCTTAGAAACTCCTTCAAAGTGGATATAAGGAAGGCCTATGATACCATCAATTGAAATTATATTATTGAGTGTCTCCATGCATGCCTTCAATTTTCTATTGAAATTTATTGAATGGATATATATGTGTATCTCAACTCTTTCTTTTTCCGTTGCTATAAATGGAGAGTTGTGTGGATACTTCAAAAGCAATAGAGGGATCAAATAAGGGGATCCTATATCCCCTTATTTATTTATCATTTGTATGGAAGAATTAAATGGTTTATTTTAGCACTAAGTCAACAATCGCCAATTTGGTTTTCATAGGAGATGTAAAGAGGTCAATTTAACCTATCTATGCTTTGTTGATGACTGTTTGTATTCACTAATGGCACCCAGCAATCGACTTTAGCAGTTCATTCCATTATTAAAACCTTTGCTAAATTCTCTGGTTTAGCTTTAATGTGACTAAAAGTAAAGCTTTCTTCAGTGGAGTTCCTGATGTGGACAAGTTTATTATTCTCACCACCATAGGATTTGTTGAAGGTTCCTTACATGTCAAGTATCTTGGGTCCCTTTTCTAACTATTAGATTTGAGATCAATTATTGTAGACACCTTCTTAAAAGAATTATGGCCAAAGCTAGGAGCTAGACTTCAAATTGGTTATCTTACACTAGGAGACTTCAACTTCTGAAATCTATTATATTCTCCATCTAAGTGCATGTATTGGTCAACTTTGTTCATTCTTCCTAAAAAGATCACTATTGTCATCCAACAAACCTTGATAAGGTTTTTGTGAAAGAGCTCATCTATTGATATTGGCGGCTACAAAGTTGCTTGGTCTGAGGTTTACACTCCTCCCCCTGAAGGTGGATTAGGTGTCAAGGATTTGCAGGCTTGGAACATGGCCATTTTCTGCAAAAACATCTGGAACTCATCTTAGGGATACCTGCAAATTATGATTCAATCTAGAGAAAATGGATTACTACTTATCTATTGAAGGGAAAGAATTTTTGGGGTTTTAAGAAGCCAAATTCAGCCTCTTGGTGCTAGAGACAAATGCTGTTGCACAGAGATTCAAATTTAAACATATCATCAATTTAGGGCATAACACTTCACTTTGGTTTGATCCTTGATTTTTTGTGGCACTATTGTGTTATTTAAGAGACATATAATTATAGATGAATCTGGTATTAACAAAGATGCTTCAGTCACAGACATCATATCTGTAGTAACATTTGTGGACGAGTGTGAGTGGGTGGGTGCAAAGACAGACACTGGACTGAGCTACCACACTGACAGGGTACAGGGTGCTCAATCCCACATCGCCTGGGTGTGGAGAAGGGGATATGCTTATATGTAGTGTGTTCTCTTCAAATGGTATGAGGCATTTTGGGGTAAAACCCAAGAGCAAAACTGTGCGGGCTTGGGCCCAAAGCAGATAATATCATACCATGTGTTGGAGCGGGGTATTACAATTGGTATCAGAGCCTGAACCCAATCGAAAGTGTGCCGACGAGGACGTCGGGCCTCGTACGGGGGGTGGATTGGTGCGAAGACAGACACTAGACTGAGCTACCACATTGATAGAGTATAGGGTGCTCAATCCCACATCGCCTGGGTGTGAAAAAGGGGATGTGTTTATATGTAGTATATTCTCTTGAAATGATATGAGACCTTTTGGGGTAAAATTCAAGAGCAAAATCATGCGGGCTCAGGCCCAAAGTGGACAATATCATACCATGTGTTGGAGCGGGATATTACACTATTTGATAGGAGATTGGAATAGCCTAAGTGTTATATGGATAAGATCATAGATATTGGAAATTTGATTTGTCAACTCCTTGTTCCCTCTAGAATAGGGCCTGATGTTGTAATATGGTCAACTTCTAACAAACATTTCTCTGTTAAGGATGCTTATGAAGATTTCATGGCCAACCACAAATTATGGAATTGCTCCAAAGCTGTTTGGTATAAAATGAATGTTCCAAACTATTGTTTTATATATCCTGTGGCTTGCAATTAAGGACAAACTTTACACTATGAACAAGCTTATACAATGGGGTAAGGCTCAATCAGACCAATGTATCCTCTGCAGAAGTCATGACAAATTTACCAAACAATTTTTCTTTGAGTGTCATTTTGCTTTGAAGGTGTGGGATTCTATTGCAAATGTTGTGGTAATAAATTGGCAAGGTAAATTTGAATTGGTGGAGACTATGAACTAGATTCTTCATAACTACAAATCTAGAAGGAATTGGCATCATTAGGTATGCAAAATTGCTTTTGCTTGCTGTGTGTACACGTTTGGCAAGAAAGAAACTCTAGAAGGTATTCAAGCTCTTTCCTGGATGAGGTATATGTTGCCTCTCAAATCTACAATACTATTAGACTCAAAATGTTATCTTTTCCTAATTCTAGGTTCTACAGTCATTCTGTTAGTTAATTACCTTTTTGGAAATTTTGAGTCTGATTGTGGCACTGTTGTGCTTGCTGCTTTGTTTTACTATTGGGGGATGCCCCTCTTATTTGTGTACTTTGTTGATATATATATTTTTATAAAATGCTTAATTATATAAAAATTTTTTTACGGGAAATGCAAACAGAGATCAAAGCTCTGAAGTTGTTAGAAAGACTTAGAGAAATTTCCAAAGTGACACTTTTATTGAATACGTGACACTTTCAGTGATCTGGAGTGACACTTTTACTAAAAAATTTCATTGGAACTGGTTGAAAAATATAATGCATAATTACACCAACCGATTGCATTTGAATATGAGATAATCTGGAGACCTAAATATGAATGTGGAATCGGTTGCATTGAATATGCATAATTCTACCAACCGGTTCCTGATCTATAAATGGCCCCAAAAAAGTACTTAACACAAATTTATTATTAAACAAACTTTTAATAAATAATCAGATAATAATTGTGATGCATTTGGATTGAAGACATCTAATCACTAATTAATTTTAATGGTGGGTGTGACACTATCAAGCACTACACTTTTACCAAATGATGTGACACTTTCAATGATCCAGAGGGACACTTCTACTGATAAGACGTTATAACTTTACTGAATGAAGCAACACTTTCAGTGATCTAGCTAGAATGACACTTTTACTAAGAAATTTCCTAAGAATCGGTTGGAAAACAAAATGCATAATTATACCAACCGATTGCACCTACAAAAGGGTAAAGGTGAGGTCACCGAAGAAGAAGCCAGAATGCTTTGCCAGAGCAAGATAGGGAGAGATAGTGGGGAGAGATGTGGTCGTGCTTTGGGGAAGTTAGAGAGAGAGAGTGTTTGAAAATATATATAGAGAGAAAAAGAATGTATGAATATTTTATGTTTATTAAAAGTAAAAAATGTTATTTTTGTAATTTTATAGACATTATATATTGAGCGTAAGAATGACTTTTTGTCACTTAAGATATTCTTTGGGAGTATTTTGGTAATTTGGTTAGTGAAGGGCATTCATGTAATAGCCTAAAAAGGAGGCTGAGAGCACTTTGGACCAAAATCAAGTTAACCTTGATATATATTCCACAAAATTGATTTTTTTTTTTTCATTTTCTAGCTCCACAGTACCAAATAAAAATGATGATTTTATTATGAGAAATGCTAAACGTCATGAAATTATTTCATGAATTTGTATCATGAATGATGTGGCAGATAACGTGGAGAGTTAATATTGGTGGAATTCAGTGATAATATCATAGGACTATGTGTATGGGGGGAATCCCACCAATAATAACTCTCCACTTAACCTGCCACATCATTCATGATACAAATTCATGAAATAATTTCATGACGTGTAGCATTGCTCTTTTATTATATAAGTCATTCAATTCATCATTAAGTAATCAAGCACAAAACCAACTTATCAAAAATTAGATAAATATATGGTAAAGTAAACCAGCTTCAACATGTTTATCATTAATCATTCATCACGTACAAGTCATAAATTCAACAACATCACAAACCAAAGAGAGAAAAAAAAAAAAAAAAACTCCACAATCCACTTCATTCAATTGGATCTTCCAAGAGAGTTCATCATTATTCCATCATATGGGCTTCAAATCCGGTTCATCAAGAGATAGATTTGCAATTTTAAGTATCCCGGCCACTATCCTCTAAGGAATCAAATGCATGTCCCCCAACATCTCACATCCAAGTCTCACTTTCACTATATATATATTCCATGTGGAGTTCTTCATGATAATTAACAAGCATCAGTGTACAAGTACCAAATAGCTATTTGTGGTGTTATCTTGTTGCTCTTCAAAGAGTGTAAAAAAATATGTGCTTCAATAATTCGATTCCTCTCATAACATGGGGAAGAACAAGAATGTCCACCTACATTCAAAGCCAACCAAAGATTATACTAAGGGTTCCTAAGATCCATAGAGAACTCACCAAATTGCCGGCTCCATAAGTTCTCTAAGAACCATAGCTCCCGACTAGTACATTGATATACATATACAAATACATATACATACACATACACATACTTGCACATGCAGAGAGTAATACACAGAGAGAAAGAGATAGAGAGAGGAGGTGGGAATGAGGGTCTTAACTCTTGGATATTTCAGGCAACATTGCATCCAAGAAAATCAAAACAAGCAAAATATATATTGTTGACATTGTTAATTAGGTAACCATTTATCAAGCAGATTCAAATCCTAAATCAGCTATAGAATGCAATATTCTATAGAAAACGTCGAATAGGCCAACCTGCTTCATCTTTCGTTGTCTCCACTGCTACCGGCTTCATAACACAGTATTCAGTATTTGAACAAGAAGCTCTTATGCCTCTCTTCCTCTCACCACATCCATTCAGATCCATGGCAATTCTTCTCCTCTCCTTATCATTCTTTTCATTTCTTCTCTTCAGATTTTGCTTCCTAATAACTGAACTCAACCTTTCTTTACTTCTCTTGCTGTCTATCGAAACTGGCATGGCCTCAAGCCCCATCAACTTACCCACCACCCCAGGTTTGCACCAAACCACTCTCTCTCCTGCTAATTTTTTTGGCAAAAATGGAACTTGCTCTTCTTTTGAGTTAAAACCATTTTTGTACATACCTTTTCGCAATCCGTATTCACAGCAAATTGACTTCCTCCCACCTGTGTTGATAGGAGGAAGGTTTCGGAACGAAGATTGGTACATGGCATCCTTCCCGTCAAGTGAAAACCTAGGGTACTGATTCAATGCGTTCCTCGCGGATCTTAGTATGTCAGAGTTGTTAACACATGACATTCTGCGTTGCATTTCGCCATACTCATCCAGCTTCACCTTCCTTGCAACCATCTTCTCTTCTAACTCTAACTGAAGTATCATCTCCTCCAAAGTTGGCGTAGGGCTTTGCTCTAAACCTGCATTGTCCAAGAAAGAGGAGTCGACGGAGGACTGGGAGATTTCTTGAGTGCCGGTTTTGCGTTGGTTGAGAGTAGAGGTGGAGCCATCGCCATTGCAGAAGCTTTTGAAGCCTTTCCTCATCTTGGCTCCGAGAGAGTTCTTGAGGAGAAAAAAGGACAAGTCCTTCATTGGGTTGACAGTGCATGGAGTACTGGAGATTGAATTACATGAGTAAAGAAGAAGAGGGTGTTGGGCAAATTATGGAACGTGAATGGAGTGAATTGGAGCGGTACTGAGAATGACAATTTGTTGGATGGCTTTAATAACAATCACATGAAAAAAGAGAAGAGCCTTCACAAGTTCTCACACTTTAATTTCTTTCTCCGCAAAGTTCTTTAGATATCAATGAGCCAGCTCATGGCATGGCTAGCTTTAAGGATCATTTATGTGTGTTTAGTTGTGTAATAAAATTGCATTATATAGGAAAATGCCAAGAATTAAAGAGCTATAAACTTGCATTATTTATATACTTCATAATTAACTAGAATTATACACAGATGGAGATAGCTCAACTTCAATTCTTTGCATTGAAGTCTTGCAACTCTCCTTCACTCTGGTGAAAGTGCATGTATTGATGGATGGCCAACAATTCAATTTGAACATTAAAATCCAGTGAATATGGGTCGGATCCATATAAATCCAAATTCATATCCCTACTTTAGTTTCACTATCCACATTTGAATATAAATTCAAGATAGATCCCATGAACATAATCCATATAATCTATTACAGTAACATTTGGTGTGTAGGAGGTCGGAACTGTTGAGCATGTTCCGCTGGGATGTTCGAATGCTACTTTGGCATTGGCATGGGTAATGGTATAACCTCCTCACCTTCAAAGACAAAGGGAGGCGTTTAAATAAATAAATAAAAAATGCTGCTTTGGCATGGAAACTTTCACCTGTTCGGTTGGATATAACAGCTGAACTCACCGAGGAAGGGTGGAAAGCTAGGATCGCAAGATGGATCTTATTTAGGGGTGCAATTTGGGTCGGTCAACTTGAACATAACCCGAGTCCAGTCCGATTTTTCACCAGCTCGAACAATTATTTTTACAATTAAGGTTAGGCATGGGTTGAAAAATCTCAACTTGAATTCAATCAGAATTGAGCTTGGGTTAAAGTCCCATCAACTCGAGCTCAATCAAAATCCAAATTCTAATTTTATGTTTATATATTTTTGCTTAAATATAATCTAATTATTTCAAATTATGATTAGGTTGATTTAGTTAGTGGTCCATTGGTTATTATGTCATAAGATGTAGCTGTCAATATCTTTAATTTTTTCAATTATAAATTAGTTATGGTTGTTCTATTTAGTCTTTACAATAATTAAGTCTAGTGGTAAATAATGTGCATTCTAAATACACGAAAGAATGAGAAAGTAATTTATAAATTTCATAAAGTCAATGTCCTATGAGATGCTTACATGATAAAATTATAGTGGTAACTCGAATTTAATCCGAACTAAAATCATTTAAGGATGAATTGAATTATGATTAATTAATTTGAGTTGAAAGTCAAGGTAGAATTGAATTAGAATTGATTCAACTCGACCTCTATCTCCAAGTCGCCCACGTGAGTTGCACCCCTACCCATTGTATATTTAGTTAGGTTCCTTTGAAAAGGTTGGAATGACTTGGTTTTTAAGGATAAAAAATGGGAATTGGATTTTGTGGTGGATAAGGCTGTCCGTAGATTTCTCTAATGCTTAATGGATAAACTCGTGAAGTCAGTTTTCATCCTTGTCCACTCTTTCCAGTTTCTTCAGGTTCCTTTCCTTGAAATTGACTAATCTGCCCTCCGTCAATATCCACCCACCTTCAACGCTCGTCAATTTAGATAGAGAAAGTCAGTTTGTTTTAGAGAGAGAAAGTATATAACATCAAATCATGAAATCTTAGCCTAATTGAAATCGACAATACTTACTTATTTATTGGTGCATAGGTGAGTCATTCTGACCGCTAATTTGTTTCAATAAAAAATGAACACATCAATTTTAATTACAAAATTAAATTTAAAATGCAATAAATAAGTATAATAAATGAGGTTTAAAATATAATAAATAAGTATAATAAATAAGATTGACCTCATTTATTATACTTATTTATTACACTTTAAAACTGATGTGTTCATTTTTTTATTAGAACACATCAGAGGTCAAGAGGGCTCACTTACACACTGGTGAGTAAGTAAGTATTGTCCAAAATGCAATATTGTCATATTGATGCCACTTTCAAGTGTCAAGTGGTTGCAGACGGGCCTTTGCTTTTATGATCATCATAGTGGCAATGTGTGAATGCAGCCACTTTTCGTTTCGATTGTACCAGTGGAGCTTTAGCGTGGGGTGTGAGTTTTCCGGTCATCCGATTGCTTTTGAGATGCATGCGAGTTAGGTATGTCAATGGACGGGTTTGGAATGAGACATTCCTATTCCAAACTCGTCTCATAAATAAAAACTTTTTTTTCAAACTCGACTCGTCATGTCCTGCCTCGAGTTGGGGACTCCCTCTATTAGAGGTGCACACGGTTCGGTTCAATTTGGTTCCAAAATATCTCAAATCGTACGAATTGATTTTATTAAATCATAAAACTGAACCAAATCGTTTCAAGTATAAAACTGAACCGTAATGAAACGGTGGTTCTAACCATGGTTCTATCATCAATTTATTTATTTATTTTTATTTTTTGTATAAAAAAGCAAAAAAAATAATAGTTTAGATCTTTTAAAAAATTACTACTAGACTACGATTGTAAAAATTATTACTAGCTTACTATCAAAAGGCAAAAAAATATTATAATTTAAAAAACTGCTACTGCTACTTGTGATCCACAAGAGCATATGACATAATACCATATATATATATATATATATATATATATATATAACTAAACAATTCAGTTCGATCCGATTTTGATGGACACGAAATCATAACTGAACTGAAAAATTATAGATTAAAGTTTTTAAAACCGTAACCGAATCAAAATGTAAAAAACCAAATTATTTTGTCCAATCCAGTCCGGTCATATTTGATTTTTTGATTTTGACGAATTTTTGTGTAACCCTACCCTCTATACATATTTTTTTAAGAAAAATAATTCAAATTTGAATAAATTTAAGATAAATTATATAAAAATAAATATGCATGAACAAATACTTAACAATCACAATAACAATAAATTGATAAATTTTAAAATATCATAAAACAATTATAATTAATAAAAAAATATTTATATATATATTTATTGTTAATCGAAACGGATTTTAGACAATGACGAATTTTAAAATCTTTCAAAACTCGCAATGATCTGTCAAACAGTGGGACTGACCGGATGGCATAAATTAAATTGGCATCTCTATGCAGGGTGGTTGGGGCAGCTTTTAATGGATTCTCTGCGCCAATAGCTTTGCATAAGAGCATCGGGAGTGCGGAGCGTTGTGGCAAATTAGGAGTGAAAATGGAGAATCAATACACTCGATGTGCATTGTGTCGAAACGGCCCTACACGACATGCGCTACATTTGGAGAATCAGGTGGCGAATGGCTATTATTTTTTAATCTTTCTCACTCTCTGCTCTCTCTCTCTATCCTATTTCTCTCTCTCTCTTTATATATCCTCTCTCTTTTTCACTGTTTCTTTCTCTCTCTATATATATTTATACTCTTTTTCTTTCTATATCTATAAAAATAATTTTAAAATAATAAATTATTTAATTTTTTAATAAATAAATTAAATAATAATAAATATTCCAACATCTATTTGTTTATTATTTTTTTTAACATGATTTCCAGTTCAAGCAATCTTTCACAATGACCGCCCTTTTGTTTTAACTGTTCAATGGCACTTTTATTTGTTTGGTTTTTTCCGCCCTTTTGTTTTAACTGTTCAATGGCACTTTTATTTGTTTGGTTTTCTTTTTCATTTGAATTTGTTTTTTAAGGCCGCAAAAGTATTTTTTTTCATTTGAATTTTATTGATCACCAATATAAAAATTACATTTTTTGTTAGTGTTAATGTATTTTTTTATTTATATATATAATGGATATTCCTTTAAATATTATTCTCAAAAAATATAATAGAAACAAACAATTATAAAAATATTTTTTATTCATCAACAATATGAAAATTACATTTTATTCGATTACACCGAATTTAAACATTTTCATCACCAAATTGATTCCACAAATGTTCCATGAGATCTTTCCTGAAATCAACATTGTCTGTTATATTGTGAATCCTACTAAGGTGACCATCAATGTGTGCCACCAAGATTATTGGGTTCTATATGTATTGTGGAAGAGAGATTCACTCTTCCTGCGCAGGTGTCCAATTAAAAATGTGTTTGCGCTTGTCTCCTATGATCATATTGTGTAATATGATGCACGTTCTCGTTATCTTGTTCAGATTTTCTTTATCCCAATAACACACTGGTCTTTGCGTTATAGCTCACCTGATCTATAACACACCAAATGCTCGTCCAACATCCTTCCTAATGACTTCTTGTTTTTTAGCAAACAATTTCTCTTTGCTAATTGTTGGGTGTAAGATGGTTTGCATCAAAGTTGCCCACTTAGGATGTCCATTCACCTCGTAATTAATTAGAGGCATTGTACCATTGATCATGCTCTTGAATATTGGAGAATGATCCAAGACATTCAAGTCTTATGTGAACTAAGCATACCAAAGAAAGCATGTCAGATCCATAGATCTTTCGATCCAACTACATTCAATATGAGGGTATACTTACGGCTTCTTCCCATGTGCGTGTCATGCCACGCTGTGGGGCACTTCTTCCATTCCTAATGCATACAATCAACAAAGCCAAGCATACCTAGGAGTCCTCTATTCTCTCCTTCTTAAAGCAGACGTTCAATGTCCTTTCGTTCGGTGTGCGTTGTTACTTCACCACATACATTACAATAACAACATCACAAGCACTTCAAACTTGTAAAGAACGTGACCATTTTTGACCGATTTTTTTTTATTCATCATTTATTGTTTTAAATGATGGTATGCATGTTGTAAATGTGAAATTTATATTTGAGGACTTGTTTAGAGGTCCGAGAAAGTTTTGGAGTCATTTAAATCAATTTGAGATTTTTGGGTCAACAGGGCCTGAGACCCAATTCAGGTGGGCTCGAAAAACCGGATATTTTTTTGAAAAAATTTATTTTTAGATTTAGGTCATTTGAAATATTTATAGTGATAAAGAATTTCTTTCGGAACTGTCACAGTTTTCAGAATAAAAAATGGAGGTTAGGGAGGTACGTTAAGTGGTTAGGGCATTTTGGTCATTTCACAACCAATGTGTAATAAAAACACTTTGGCAGAAATTTTGGGCATAATTTTGAGACATTTCATCCGGATCTCCCTTCTCTCTACATTTCTCTCATTCTCTCTAGATTTTGGAGGGCTTAAGGGTTCATTTGGAAGATACCGAAGAAGGAAATGTCATAGTTCGCGACAAGGGCTTGCATTTAATCCGAACAAAGTTCATTTTAGACGATTTTGATTTTGGTGGAATTGGAAGGAAAAAAAATTAAAAACTCTTCTAAACTGAGGTAAGGATCTGTAACCCATGAATTTCAGGATTTTGGTGAGTTGGTTGGATGCTTAGGGCATACAATTGGATTTTGTGTTTATATGTATATTTTGTATGCAAAGACATGTATGAATGTAGTGTATGTGTGACTTGATGAAAATCATGATATTTGTTTATATGATTTGTATGATTTGATTGTGGGCAAAACATGTGAAATTTGGGGCTAAAAGGTTGTTTGGTGTAATTGTGTGAAATATGTAGCCATGTGTTTGTATTAACGCCTCAACGAAAATCTGCAAGCATGTTTTATGTGTAAAACATAAAATTATGATTCATGTGTACATTTAGCATAAAGACATATAGAAATGAGCATATATATATAAATGGAATGTTCATGCATGACACATACATGGTGGGGGTGTATATGGGAGGATTGTAGAAGACATCTCGAATGAACTGAAATATGAATTTTGAATGTTAACTAGGTGGTCCTGAGATTGGAATACGAGTATCTTGTGAGTGATGTAGGACTAGACCAGATGGGCCTTCATTGGAGTCTGGGGCTTCTAGGCTGTGTGAGACATGGGAAGGGCATGAATGCATGGCATAATGTATACACTCATGTTATGGTTGATAGTATGTAATATTTATTGCATGTTGATTCTTTCCTTGGAGTGTGTGTATTCACGAGACCTTAGGGAACATGTTTTAGAGATTTTTACTGAGCATGTAGCAGCTCATCCCATGTTTATTATATTAACATTTTAGGTATTGAAAAGGAAATGGCGAAGTCCCACCAACCTTGAGTTGGTTTGGAGCATAGATGAGCCTTTAGGCATTTTTGTAGCTAGTTTTGCAAATGCATATCCATAATGTGGACTATATGCATTTTTGGTTATGTATATGACATCATTTTGTGAAAATCATGTAATTGTGGCCATAAATCCTTGAACCAATGTATGATATGATTATGAATGCCTTTTAGGGTTTTACCTTTTATGTACGCATATGGATAGTTAATGAATCTATGTATGAATGATCAATGAGATGGTTTAAATTGACATTTTTAAGTTCCATTCATTTTGAAATATCATTCTCTAAATGTTGGTATAAATGCATGTTGATTGAGGTTGAAAAGTAATCAGTGTTATGATTCATCATAATATTATGCGAAATCATAAGTTGTATTATCATTCGTCGTAAAGTGAGAAACTTTGGACATCAAAAAGCAGTGTGATTACGCAGATCGTGCGTGAACTCGCAATTGCACATAATCGTAATTGAGATTGCGCAGAATCGTAATCCCCATTAGGATTCAGTGTAATGTGCGAAGGCAGACACCTTTTTGGTTGGGATTGCATTAAGAAGTCACTTGTGGAACCCATCCATTGGAATTGTTTGAGATGTGTTTACGTGTTAGTATATGTATAGACACTTCCGCAAGATTGTGAGACCAAGGCCTTAGGTTAATGATTAAGATGTGAGATTAGAACCCAAGTGTTTCGCATAGGAACACAGGCCGGGCTAGTAAAGCTTCCGCAAGAGTGATTTCGGTGGCCCAAATCGAAACCAAGGGTGACAGAATAGTGGTTGTCACAGTTGGCCAGGACACGGACGATGACCAGGTAAGCATGACACCTCACAACCCAGAGTTCGAGCTCAGAACGGGGGCATTTTGGTGGCTCAAATTTTGGGGCGTGACAAAGCTATTAATCGCAATATGCACAGAAACCTTTACGTAATCTATAAACAAGTATACGTATCACAATTGTCACTATATAGGAGTGCAATCCATACGATCGAGGGCATCATGTTTCTGGATAAACCATTCGTTATGTGTTGTTACCGTTCAAAATGGGAACAAACAACTCTCGTCATATCCAGAACCATTTACAAAACATCTCTGGTAAAAAAAGTGGGGTTTTCGGCGAAATAATCTTGGAATAGCCGTTGGGCTGCCTCCTCTCGATCATGTTTAATATATTTTTTCTTATGAGGTTAATATCTCTAGATGCATGTGCATGTGCTTCCGCTGTCAGATAAATTCCTACCTCTCCATCTATCTCTCCGATGTATGAAATTTTCAAAACTCCGTGGATATGCAGAAGAAAATTGCTATAACTTTTACACGTTCAAATAACAATCAAGGTGAAGTACGGTCAGGAAGGACGAATTTTTTTTATTTATGATAAATGGACCTATTTTACAACTTCATTATTATGGACAGTTTCTACAAATGATCGGACTAATAACGTATGCAATACTTAAATTCTCGATGCAGATCTTACACAGAGATTACAAGTGTAATGGTAGCATATGTCGACAAAAGAATCACCCTAAGATGATCATTCATGGCTATTGAGAATGACTTGTGACACCCAAATTCTGTGCTAGTGAACATATGTAACATATCTAATTTACGTAGCTCAATCATAATGTGTTTCACGCACACCACACCAGGATCCCCTCCTATTTGAAGGGGTCCTGTGCATGGTGTTGTACACCAAAATTGTCATTTTGGTGCACAACAAAGAATCCAAAATAGACTGTGCGGAGTCGCAACAAAGAGCCTGTGCTAGACTCCATGTTTGTAAACCAAAACAATGTCGTTCACATGATGGTGGTCAAGACCCCTCCAAACACGAGGGGGATCCATTTCTGCCTCACACCCCCCTTATAGCAATCCATGTAAAACTTGCACTAAGCCGCTGCAAAATCTTACTACAATGCATTAGTTTGCTGTCAAGTACTTGTTTTAGTAAATATTCTTACATTTTCTTTGAGGATGGAGAGGTTATACCATTGGGTGAAGACCCTTTGGTGTCAAGTATTTGCAATTGATAACATTTCAAAATTTTGAAGTCTACTGAGATAATTGAACCTTAAACAATGTTACAATGAGCACACCTTATACACCTTATGGAATTGAAATTTGGAGGAAAAATAGCTCAAAGAATAATTCTCTATTTCTCAAAAATAACTTAGGCATAATATTTGCCCTACACAATGCCCCGAGTCCTTGTGAACGTTACGCCAAGAAGCATGTTACAATAATGGGGCCTAAAAATGGTAATGCCATGTGTGCTCGACACGTACACAGCTCCATTTTCTACTTATCCGATACTACGAAGATGAGAAAAGATGCAAAGAGTAAACACGAAAAAGGCACAATTTGATTTGTTCTTCCTTTGTTGAAAAAGCTAGGAACAGTGTTCTGCCATACAGTTGCTTTACTAGTTGAAATTTGAATACAAACTTTAAATGCATCATAGTTTTTGGAAAACTATCAAGTCAAAATCAATGCAAGGCACTCCACCAACAATCAAGGGTTAAACACGCCACTCAATGGAAGAGAAATTATTATCACAAGTTGTAGTACAAGTAAAAGTTTGAATAAACTTAACACATTTGTTTGTGTGTTAACTCGTGATTAGCCGAAATCAATGATCTCTAACCATTTAATAATTTTTCTTTCTTCTCAATAGAGAACTCCACCACCTCAAATTTATCAAATGGATTGTCCACTGGCAAAGACATTTGACTTATGGTTTAGTGGTGTGTATTGGGGTTTGATGTTTGGAATTGGAATTGGAATAATAATAATAAGACCATAAAGTGAGCAAAAATAAGATGGAAGAAGTGACAACTATCTCAATAGAATTTACAACAAGAGCCTGATACCAACTTGAGTCTTAAAAAGATCAAAAAAATTCTTCGTGAGATTATGGTCCTTCCAACCTACTTTATACCAAGGTCAAAGGCCTCCTTTATCACCAGGGGCTGTAGAACAATGGTACTTTCTCGTCTTAAAAAATAGAAGGTCCAGGGTTCAAGTTCTCATAGATCAATGTTGAGTTTCTTGCTAGATAATATATATATATATATATATAAGGCCCTCCTTTATCAACACACAGGAAATAGCACAGGCGCAACACACAGGAAAGCAAAAAAGATGGATCAATACAAAGCTGAAAAGAAAAAACAAGGCACTAAGCTGACTTTAGTTGCAAATTTTTCCTGGGTCAAAACTTTAGTTGCAAATTGCCTAACTAGATTGGTTATATAGTCAATACAAGATCGAAAGTAAGCATATATTTTATTTATTTTTAAAATTTTTTGAAATTCTATCCTCACAATAGATGACTGGATTACATTGAGCCATGCAAATCCCAAGAATAAATTCCATCCTATATGATTTAATCCAGAGCCATGCATGTCAACAGTGATTCCAATTTAGATGAGGATTGGAATATAATCTAGAGCACTCATTGGCTATATATAGTCCAAGACCATTATAGGGAGCTCAAGTTATAAAGAAAATGAGAGGAAGTGAGGTCTTACATGAAGATAAAGAGTCTTAGTCTGGTAGCCAAGGATGACTTGCCTGTAGCCTCTCAAAGGGTCTCAAAACATATTAGCTTATGTAGCATTTTGTAATAAAAAGATATAGTTTGCAGCCATTCTGTAACGTGAAAAACAAAAACCTTGTTTGGTTCACAGGCAGTCACCTTGGCTAAGCTGACAGGCTCTTGTCTTTCATGCTGGACCTTATCTTCTTCCTGGTGTCCCAGTAACTGCACCATGTTTCCTCCTTTGATAAGCTTCTGAAAGAAACACACATGGAAGGTACGTGACTCTGATACATTTGTCTGAGAACAGAAAGGTTAAAAATCAATAATGTGATGCCTTCCTGTGATCCTATAAGTGCCAATTTAGATACATACATTGCATGCCTGTTTTATGTCTTTGCAACAATTAGTACATGATACATACATCATTCATGAATTGCTAAAAGTACATGCTGCATTCTGACTGCATGTAAGAAAAGTGGCTAGCACAACAACTACTATAAATAATATGCCTAAAACTGAAGCTACAAAAAATTAACAATTAAGCCTTGACCAAGACTTTATTCAGTTCATGAATGATGAATTGAATGATATAATATTGAAGCTATATATAATACTATTGATTGTTTGATAAGTGAGCAGATCTTCAGCTTTTGTAATGGCTGTTAGATGTTAGTTAAACTGTCTTCCCTGACTAGTTATCTTAAATCATAGAAATTTTAGTTTCTCAGCAACTGCATAACTTAACAGCAGTTTTAAACTCTCAGCATAAGGATATTAGGTAGCAAAATAGCATCGAATCATGATACCAAACAATAAACTTATAGACTGCAACGTGCTATAGCGTTATTGGAATGATACAAATTTTTCTGTTTAACATTAGTTCCAGTCCCAAATTTTGGAGTTCGACTCACATTTTACTATTCAAATCACAGAATTGTACTTGCATCTGCAACCAATAGTTAATTGGCCAAACTTCGGCTTTTTGTGACTAAAATTCCACATTTGACATCAATTTGAGAAAGAACAGTGCAATTTAGGCCCACCATTCCAACATTGTGAAACAAAATACTGATCTTTAATATAGCCAATGCATGTTGATCACTTTAAAACCTTGAATTTAGTCAACAAGATATTTTGTTGACAAAAATTACCACAAAAGTCACCACCTTTACCTAAGTTGTGACCACTTTAGTTTGATATTACACCACTTTTTCTTCAAAAAAGCACTTTTTTTTTTTTTTCTGGGACAATACTTGTCTCATGCCATTCATTTTGATAGGGGATCTAAATCAATAAAAGTTTGACATTTGTCTAAAATTGAAAAAAAAAAAATTAAAGATAAGTCATGCTGATCTTTTATTCGGGTTATCCAAACGACAACGTATTTTTTTCTCTCTCCCACGTCTGACCGTATGCATTCTCTCTCTTCTCGACCGTCACAGACTCAATAGCTCTTCTTCCCTTCCTCCAGCCGAAACCCTAATCTTCTTCTGCCAGCCGACCTGTACCACCTCCACTGCTTGCCGCCTCCTCCATTCCCAATTAAACCCTAACATTCTACATTTAGCAAGGATTGATTCTTGAAGTTGGTATATTTGAATATTATTTCTTCTCTCCACAGTCACCCTCCCCCCTCTCTCTCACTCTAGTAAATCTCCATTGTTAGAAATTTCAGGTGTCCTTAAAGATGGGAAGAGGATGGATAATTTCAAGTAGTGTTCTTGATCAAGAACACAAGGATTTGAAGGAATAACCCTTGTAGAGAGAGAGAGAGAGAGAGAAAATGCGTTGTCTTTTGGATAACCCACCTTTCAATAATTTTTTTTTTTTTAAATTTTTGAGAAGTGTCAAGCTTTTATTGGTTCAAGTCCCCTATCAAAAAGAACTTTCTTTTGATATGGCCCAAGGTAAGTATTGTCCCTTTTTTTTTTTCATTTCGAGATGTAGGATCAAAGCAGTTTATGATGTTTGGGAAAATTTAGTTTAACAATTTTGGATTCTAACCACCAAGCAAATAGCCTAGATGGCATGATCTCTCCTCTCCAAAGGGGAGATTGAGGGTTCCACCGCAAGGTGCATTTGTATCTATTTCTTTAACTTTTGGATATATATATATATATATATATCAATTACCATCACATGAATAGGTAGGTGATGTACCTTCTTTATGCTTATATAACACAAAATTATCAATTAATGACTTTTTGGATAAATAATAATATTAAAGGTTCAGCTTTAAAATGATTTACTATTCAATGCAAAAGCAAGCATTCAAGAATTACTACAAATTAAAAATAAAGAGCTATACGTGAAAAGAAAATCCTCTTTTCCTCTTCATTTTCTTTTCCCCTTCCTTTTCATTTTTATTCTTCTATTTGGATTTCATTTGTTAATATTGATTTTCTCTCTCCTCAGGCCTCAACCACATCTGCACTGAAGAAGCAACTTGATGCATACTTTGTTCTTCTCCAGCAATGATATCAACATTGGCAAGAAAAACTGGTTTTGTTTGTACTTATGTTACACTGTAGCTCGCAACACACTAATACACCACTCATCGTGGAATAGTGAGATGTATTTTCTGATGATAGGCGATACTACGGTAAAAGAATACATGTCATGTTTGTCATTAACATACTAATCTCCCCATTGGAGTTTGTCGGGTAGCTTGGAGCCTTGGACATGGCATCTTCGTGTATTGAATAAAGCAAACACACAAACTAATTTTCATGGCATCTGAGAAAGAGAGGGAAGAAACCGAGGTCTTTCATTGGTAAAGCAATAGAACAATGAAGTGGAAAAAACTGAATAAGAGAACCCTTAAATTGGAAGTATTTAGGCAGTATAGGGATGTCTTGCTAAAAACAATTGTTTAATAAGATCATAATAACTAAAAAAACACAACTAATTAACGACAAAAGCTACTTCAGACCTACAAAATGTTGGAAAGTTAGGTAAAAAGTTCATAAAATAACCATCATCGAATTGTGGATTTTGAAATGGATGTTTGGTAAGAAAAAGGATAAAATTATAACGAGTTACATTTGTTAAATGGTAAAACTAGCACCTTTTCGAGATAAAATGAATATAAAATCAATTAAGATGGTTTGTGTAACAAGGACTGTAAATGTACTAGTAAAAGAGAGTGCGACGGGGTAACACTAGGGCAAGTGTATGACAAAAATTAGCATGGGTAAAGTAGTAAAGAAAAATATGATAAAATATGATTTATTAAAGTTATGAATGTTGACAAAGCGGCCGAATAAAATTCATGTAGCCAACTCCAAATAGTTTTACAATAGTAAAAATTGAGTACTTGCAACTCTTTAAATTTCACTACAAACATCTTTTAATTTGTTCAACAACCAATGGTACCAGTGTTACCACATCCATGATTTATACATAAAGTTTTGTTACATGTACTATTAAATTTGCATGAAGTACCCATGTCGAACACACGACACTGATTGAAGCTTGCATCGATTGAAGCTTTTCTTGCACCGGTTGTAGACGCTTCTGGACAAGCGTACTAGGACTGCATAGAGCCATTTTACAGTTGTGTTTAAAACTATATTATTTCTCTGATTATAGGGGATTGAATTGCCCGAGACGGCTAGTCTCATGGTTTTTCCTCACTGAGGTATTCTCATAGTTGTTAAAGGCTCAAGGCGCACTAAGGCGCTAAGGCTTCCTAGAGTCCAAGGCGCGAGACGCAAGGCAAGGCGCGGGCCTAACTAAAGTGAGGCGCAAGTTGAATTTTTTTTTTAAAATATAACATTTGTAGTGAGTGAGTGAAACAATGTAGAACAACTACAATTGAAAGCAAATAAAAAACATATTCATGGCAATTAATAACAAATGAAACAAAAAAACAAATTCCGGAGTGAGTGAAATAGGTTGTGCAGGTTGCACCTCGCGCCTCAGTGCTTGAGGCGCACGCCTCTTTCAAAGCACCTCGCCTGGGCATACCCTAGGTGCAGAAGCTGCGCCTCGCGCCTCAGGCGCGCCTTTGACAACTATGGGTATTCTACATAAAAAATCTCTGGTGTCATCTCTCTACTCTCCTACTTTAGTGTGTTTGGATCTTGCTTCAATTTGTGATTGTGTGTTGGCTTGCTTGATTGCGTATTTAAATCACTAAAACTGGAGTAAACTTAAAAACAAGCAAAAGAGCAAACTAGACCTATTCACCACCTCTAGGACTATTTAACTGTGAGGAAAAAACAATCAATCACTACGAAAAGTGGATCATCGTGAAGTGAAGTGATTGCGCTGGCATGAATGTGTTTGCTAGTTATTCTAAAGCTACTGGAGCCAGAGGACAGTGAGCATTAAAAACTACAATAGATGATTCCAAAGGCACTGCAATCGGCGACTCATGTAGAGCAGTTCCAAAAATACTGAAACTCGTTGTACCTAACCTCAAGGGAGGTTAGTGTAATTTACTCATTATTTATTCTTGGCATTCTGTGATGGGGATTTAGGTCAACCATGAATTAGCTGTTAAGCAAACCCAAACTGAATAAGCTTATTAATGAAAATTAAAACAAGATCTCACACCCAAAATCAGGCCAACTTATCACTCGATTAGCTTCAAAAGTGATAGACTCAGAGATTAAGCTTACTCTCCCATCCAACACAAAAACTACTGTATGTAGGGGAGAAATCACTTTAAAATATGCATTTGAATAATAAAAAGAAGAACGAGCAAACTATATGATATATATTCCTTAGTTTAAATGAAAATGTCTTTACAGATTTAAGAGCATTCCAACAATGACAGGCATTTGAGTAATAAAAAGAAGTACAAGCAAACTATATGATATATATTTCATATCATAGTTTAAATGAAATGTCTTTACAGATTTGGAAGCATTCCAACAATGACAGTTCCATATGTATGAACGAACGGTAGTTTATTAAGTTCCATTAAACAGACATGGAACCACATAACCACATACAAACAAAGGAAACAGTACATGAACAATGCAAATTAAGAACTTATCATTTCATGCAGGTAATGCAAAGCTCTGCTGTATCCAGTGTGGAGGATCCATCACCGCACAAGGATCAGACTTCTCAAAATCGGCAACCTACAGCAAATGCAGAACAAATAACAGTATAATTATAAAAAAATTACATGATTACACCAGAAAAAAGAAAGTGGCGAACTTCTGACTTTACAATGCTTTTTACCTTCTCTTTGCAGCCAGGGCAATAGTGATATTTATGCCAAAGGCAGTCCATTGAAGGACAAAGAAAACAAATTCCAAGCATCATCGGCATCATGCAACCAACAACAGCTGCCAAACTTGGTTTTGATCTGGATTACACATTGAACATCATAACACAGAACAACCCAGAAAGATCCAAAACTAAATCAATGCCCCAAGTAAACCAATTCTAGTAGGTTTTTAACTGAATATATATAATATAAGGAAACAAAAATTGCAAGCAGTTTAAAAAAAAAAAATTTGATGGATCAGAAATCGTTAAGTTACTGAACGTTGATTCTCTAAAAAAGACATTATACCTTGCTGCTCTGCACCTATTATGGATGGCTTCATACAGGTATAAGTATGACAGACATAGAACTCTACAGATTTCCTGTTTATGGATGAAAATAAAATCTACTAAAAAACCTATGCACACCCATAGTTGTTAAAGGCTCAAGGCGCTAAGGCTTCCTGGAGCCTGAGGCGTGAGGCGCAATACGAGGCGCGGGCTTGACTAAAGTGAGGCGCAAGTTAAATTTTTTAAAAAAAATATGACATTTGTAGTGAGTGACTGAAACAATGTAGAACAACTACAACTGAGAGCAAATAAAAAGCATATTTATGGTAATTAACAACAAATGAAACAGAAATACAAATTCTGGAGTGAGTGAAACAGGTTCTGCAGGCTGCGCCTTGCGCCTTAGTGCTTAAGGAGCACTAAGGCGCGCGCCTCTTTCAAAGCGCCTCGCGCCTCAGCTGTGCCTCGCGCCTCAGTGCTTGAGGCGCGCGCCTCTTTCAAGGCGCCTCGCCTGGGCATACCCTAGGCGCAGAGGCTGCGCCTCGCGCACCTTTGACAACTATGTGCACACCAACCTATAAAAAGCAGCACATATTAAGCTACATTTTGCAGAAAAAGATTTTTAAATTTAGTAAAGCTTGAGGAAATAATTAAAAACCAACTTCCGTATTTCAGTTCATAAGAAGCTGAAAATGACGACCCAAGATGACAATCTAAAGAACTCAAATTGTAGAGACTCTATCCACAGAAGGCCCAATAGCCTATATGAAACAAACAGATTTCTTGGGACAACCAAAAAAGTCCACTATATACTCGACCATAATGCATCCAACAAGTCCTTTGAAGATCTTTTTAGATAGGCTAGCAAGTATCAACTATCCGTCTGCTGAAAACTTTCATCACTGGTTCAAACACTCATTGAGTTGATGTTATTGTTGTTTGATCGCGGTGAGTTTGTCATAAGCAACCAAAATTTTCAACAAAAGATGCAATATAATGATTGTGGTTCGGGTGGGTAACTAAGAGAGGAATTATTTTATGTAATCAAGAAAGGATAGATGGACCGTATTGGGTGGCAGTCGAGGATGATTCACCAAAGGCAGAGATCGCAACAATCAAGGTCACCAGAGACTCCTTAATGTTAGGGCTTTATAATGAATTAAAATATGTTTATCAAGATATAGTACTTTTTGAGTTATATTTTAATATCATAGATAAAGTAAAGGGGGATTAATCCTTTTATCTTTTAAGTATAGGATGTAGATCTATTCATACTTCAAAGTCGATGGAAACAACATGGTGCTCATGCCAATGTGATGGTGCTGCCAGGTCATTATGCTCACCTCAGCCATGAACCAATACAATGCCTTGGAATGCACTTTTCTTGTCAAAATGGGGCATGGTAAGTGTAACATTTACAACTAAAGTGGAGGCGAGTTCAACTCTAGAGCAGTGTTAAGTGACAACCCCTCCAATAAGCTTCATTGTCATCCAACAAATACCTCCAATGTTAACGAGATGGTCCCTTTCTTGGTGATTATACAGGGTAGGTACGGTCCATCACTGTGTTGCCACATCATTGGGACATATAACATCTCTGGGAACAAGATGAAGTCTCCTCTTACCTCAAGCCAGTTGTGATGTGTACAAAACTCAAGATGAGGTTAGCTTGCCAAACCCTAGACTTTACCTGCCAAATCAGGTATGAGGTACCCCATACGATCCCAACAGGTTGATAAATATTAGAGTACCTCAAAAGAGACTATGAGGATAACTGCACTGTTAGGAAAAATGTTTGCTAATTGGAACATTTCGTAACAAAGGAGTGTAATGAAATGTCATGTCTAAGTCTAGCCTAAGTAGAGTCCTCATTAACTTACAAGGAAACTACATGATACGAGTGGCATTTTTAAACTTGAATATGGAATCGCTTAAAGATCATGTCGAAGTTCGTCATTGCATCATATCACACTTAGGTAAGACCTAAGTAAGTGAGAGACTTTAGCAAAGGGTTTAGATGGTACTTATATTTATAATTTGGACCTACCATGACCTTAGGTGATTATTGGAACCCTAATATGTGTTAAAACATACTTAGTTAAGTTTGGAGTTCGAGAATCTTAAAGAAGATTTAAATTAAGAAAAGTTGTAAACATTGCTCAATTTTACAAGGATATTGCCTCTTGTACCATTGAATTTGGTGAAGATATAGCAATCTCACTAGGAAATGGTGATTAAACATCATCATCATCCTTGCCTACCCATATGAATGAGGTCAGCCACATGAATTCTCTCTCCAATCTTTTCTATTACATGTCATTTCACCCACTCTATTTAACTTCTTAAAGTCATTTTTAATAACCTCATCCCAGGAGTGGTGATTACAAATCGAGTTCAATTCTCTTTATGAGGTATGTGAGAGCATTCTTATTGCACAAGGGCTCCAAACTTCATTGAGGGTAACAAATTAACCAAAGAGCTTCCCTTGTGTAGATGTGGCAACTGGATTACCCAATTATTGGTACATTCATTGTGGAACGTTTGGCTAGAGATTCAACAATAAGTTGAGGAACACCACTAAAATGAGCTAATGTAGCTGGTGAGTGCACCGCTAGCATATTTGGTGTCACGAGTATACAGTTCTAATCTTCATTGGGTTTGCTTACAGAGTTAAAAGGATGTTAAGGAAAAATAGAGCTGAACAAAATTTTAAGAGTCCATAATCGATTGATGTTTTGTTGAACTTTGTCCAGACATTGAATCAATTGAGATTGAATTGTTAAGTCATGCACATTTACCAACTAACTAAAAGCAACACCACAAGTGTTCCTCAACACATAGCACTTTGACAAGTGTGGCCATAATATACATTTTCCTCATTTTCCATCTCACAAGAATACCTCCCTAGTGGAGTCACCTCTTATGTGGGTTAACGTGGATGACAACAAGAAATGAAGATTTCACATTAATCAAGAAAGGATCCCAAATGGGTAGAGAGGCACCACAAAGAGAGAGAGAGAAGGGAGAGAGGGGGCGCGTAGTACTTGAGACTCCTCAGGATCAGGGTCTGTAATAGATCATATTAGGTTTGCCGAAGTATAATAGTTTCGCTCTACATCTTAAAGTC
Organism: Cornus controversa; assembly: GCA_026545225.1. Lineage (NCBI taxonomy): Eukaryota > Viridiplantae > Streptophyta > Magnoliopsida > Cornales > Cornaceae > Cornus > Cornus controversa. The sequence continues at coordinate 80,853,621 of CM048846.1, read as the reverse complement.
ACGACGAGTCAAGTTGTAGGTTAATCCTTCTACTCTCAAGCATAGAATATATTTCTGTTTGTAGTCAATGGAAACAAGGAAGTGATCATGCCAACATGACCTCATCATGTAATAATACTCCCTCCACCACAAACCAGTGGAAAGCCTCCACATGCACTTAGGTTGTCTGAATTCGATCATAGTAGGAATGGCATTAGATCTATAGGGAGGCGCTTTTGTCTCTCTTTTTTTTTCCCTGCACTTTTGTCTCTAAAGAAATGCTAAATGACAAACTTTCCCAATAAGCTTCACAGCAGCCCAAGGGATGGCTTCAAATGTCAATGGATCAATCTCTTTGGTTGTCCATCAATAGGGTGAGTGTGGTCAATCACCATGTTGCCACATCACAGGAATTTGGGAGTCAAGTGATGTATTCTCTCCTCGAGTCAGGTTGAGATGTTTACAGTCCTAAAGATGAGATTATCACAAAGAACCTTGGACTTCAACCACCAAAATAACTGCTCCTATAACCACACAACACCAGATTATGCTATATCTGCATATCTCATGATGCGAGATAACCTTATCCACGCATTGAATGGTAATACACCAGATTATTGCTCCTAAAGTACAATAGAAAGCTTAAGCCTTTAACCACAATAATACTTGTAGAAAAGGCAACGAGACTTGCCCATAGAGAAGAAGTCCATCAGTATAGAGGAATTATTTTATATTAGATGCTTGTGCAAAAGGCTGAAGATATCACATTCCCCAAACCAGCTTTTGCAAAAGAAAGATTGCTCAACCAAATGTTTGCAATCAATCCTGATCGGAGATACAAACAACTCTACCAAGTACACAACCACAAAACCATTCTGATTCTGCTCCATGTTTAAGTGTAAAACTCAACACAGCTTGACAAACCCTTACCAATTGGGTGAACCATGTGAATCCTTTTTTGCCATCCATCATTAAAGCAATATTTTTTTGCCATCCAACTACTTGGGTGAACCATGGAACTCCTCCTTACACAATGTATTGCACATATCATGAATAACTGTTGCCTTAACCAAGATGATCCCAACCCTAAACATTACGATTAGAATAACATTCCAATTCAACAAGCTCAAAACGGTACGCTCAAAACACACCAATTCAACTCAGAATTGACTCATTTGCTAAATTATATTCCCATAAACCCAAATCAAACTTCAAGCTCAAAATTCAATCGAAATATTAAAATTCCACTCAATCCCAAAACCCAAATTTTCTCAAAAAAAAAATCGAAAATTAATAACAGAGACAAATAGAGAGGCATGTAAAACCCTAAAAGAAGGGAACGAGAGAGGGAGAGATTTGAAATACCTGACTGTGGTGATTCCAGAATTGCCACAGTAAACGCAGTTGAAAGGAGCAGGGGTGTCTCTGTAGATCGTCTGTTGAATCGGAACCCCTTTCGGGTCTCCTACGACGGCGTTTGGAGGGATCGCTCCGGCTTGATACGGATTGCCTCCGACGTAGTACTGTTGTTGATGGAAGTGCTGGTGCATCGGAGGATGGTAGGTCGCCGCATAGGGGATTCCGATCGCCGGCTCATCCGTCTTCGACATTTCTTGAGATGGTGATGGATCAGCAGCGAATTGAATTTTCAGTTGGAAGTCTTGTATGCGTTGGATGAGAAGGAGAGAGGTTTTTTGGACGGTTAATCTATTGGCGTTTATTTATAGAGAAGTGTGGTTTATTTTTTTGTTCGAAAAGCAAGTGGCGTGTCCTACGGGATTCTGACTTGACTTGTATAGCCTTCTAGGCGCCAACAGGGAAGTCATGAAAGTTTTTACACGGTGGGATGTCAAATCAGTAAGGTTCCGTTTGGTTTGACATAATCAAAATAAAAAAAAAATATTAATTTTTCTACATGCATTTAGTTAATATTAATAAAATTTCAAGAAAATTGTAAAAAAAAATTATTTTTTTTATTTGAATAGCATGAAAGCGAAAAAAAAAATATTCTATCTACCAAAACTACCCTTATAATTTTAAATGCTAAAAAAGTAAATGAATTTATATTAGATAAATCTTTTTTATGTTCAATTATTTATATTTATTTTTAGCAAAAAAATAGTAAAATGATGATTTATTAAAAATAATAAATATAATTATTTTTAAAATAAGACTTCATAATATTTTTCTTAGGTGGAACTCACTGGTAATTTAAACTTTATTTTTTTGTTAGATATATGCAAATAAGTTGGTTGGATACGAGAATGAAAAAAAAAAGGAAAAAGGACTAAAAATATATATACCATAATTAAATAAAAAATAAAGTAGAAATAAAAAAGAGAGTTCCAAGTCAAATAATAAAAGAAGAAAGACAAAACATATTATTGTTTAACTGATAAAGAATGTGTTATACTTGAAAAGTTGTACCAAAGAAGAAGAGTAAACTGAAACAACTAACGGGACATAATAAGAAAGTAAGATTTAAAGTCACGCGAAAGTAAAAAATTTCGAGAAACAATTTGAAAAAAATATGGCAGTTACAGAATTCTACTTTCCTCAAAAAATTCACTTTCTTTCTAACCAAAATCCTAAAAAAAATAATTTTTTTTCTTTTCTTTTCCTTTTCTGCCACTTCTAGCTAACCAAATGGACCCTGATGGAATTTTCATGGGCAAATCACACTTACCTTTGGTGTGATTTCTTAAAAATTAGGGTAAATTATGTTGATCTTTTATGAAATTTGTTCTAATTACACGATGCATCAAACTTATGCATTTTATTACACTGTACTTTCTAAGGTTTGCTCTGTTATGACAAAGACACCCTTCCGTTCAAAATTTGTCCTTTCAGTCCAAAAAATTGATTATAGTGATCAAAATATCCTTCAACATTTAAAATAACTTTATTACCCCTTAATTGTATGAAATAAAAAAATAAAAAACTCTCCTTGATAGACAAACATATATACCCTTAGACAGAAGACAAAAAATTTCTTTCTTCCTAGTCTTATCTTCTTCCCAATCCTCACTTCATCTCTTCTTCCATCTTATACCTTCCTAGCCACCCACAATGAACTCATCCACAACCTTGTCTGTTAATATATATATATATATATATAACACTTTCATATCACTTCTCTCTTCTTTTTTTCCATAACCGCTAGTGGATCAAACATCACAAAGGTTCACATGGAGGAAAAAGACCTAAAGATATTAAATCATGAAGCTTTTGACAAGAATCAAAACTTAATTGTTGTTATAACTCAAAATAAATGAACCATATGACAACCTGTTCCAAAACATCTCTAGAAACACCATATCTGCCAATTTGATGCAAATAGATTGGCAATGAAAAGTTTGTAATTTAGAAGAAAAAAAAAAAGAAGAAGAAGAAAACAGGGTGATAATGAATTCATTCTTCAAGATTATATCGGTAAAGACTTGGATTTATTTTTTTGTTATTTTAAATTACAATTAATTATGTTTTAAATGTGATAAAACATGATAAATTAGTTTAAATATGTGTTTTGTGAGTTATAGGACTTTTTGAAACTTTTGGGTACGGGTGTGGGAATCGGGATAAGTCGGATGACCCAAAAAAAATTTACGAGTCTCAAAAATTTATATAAGGGCGTAGATGAACAATTGAGGGGCTTAAAAGTTAAGTTGGGAAAAGAAAATGTTAGTATATGATTAGTATAAAGTTAATAGTAACAATGAGCAAATCAAGAGGAAGAGATGGACTTAGTTGCAAATGCTGTAAATATAAATAAGCTTATGACATTTATTTTACCCCAAAAATCAGATTTTCTCTTATCTCTTTCTCACTACAACTTCATCCTAACTTCTCTTTAGATTTTAGATGACTTAAAGAAAAATTTGAATATTGTTCTAAGAGGAAAGATTATTCTCCTCATTATTCTCTTTGATTTGATCGGTTCGAAGTTTGATTTGGAGAAGTTTGAAAAGATGGGTGAAACTAGAGTTTGGATTTGGGAATAGCTCAAGAAAATAAAGTTGTTCTCCTTGTTACGATCTACGCTTCTACGGCCCAAAATTCAAATTTAGAGGAGTTTGAAAATTTGAAACTTTTTGAATCTAAAACTTGAAATTAAGGTAAGTATGTTTAACTCTCTTGTTCTTGAATGTACAAGTATTATATGTGATTTAATTGTTAAAGAAATGTTAGAAAAATCACATTTTATGTTAAGAGCAAACTGGGCAGCAATCTGCCAAGAACAATTTATAGTGCTTCAAATGTTATAATATTTTACAAGGATATAGATATATATCTTAGCTTTATTTTTGATTTATCATAGGCCTCATTTGAACAAGAATTGAGTAAGTTACTACATTTTTCTCAGGAGTGCACAGAATTTGTCCCACTTGGATTATTTTAGTAATAACTCAAATTATGAGTATAATTTTGTGTTAATTCAAATTGAGTTTGAGCATAGATTTATTATAAAATAAATATGGAGAATTTTGGAGTAAAGGTTAACTTGTGATTTATAGAGAATTTGGGAGTAAAAGGTTGAACTTGTGATTTATGGTGAATTTGCGAAGTTGTGACTAATATGTTGTGGGAAATTGTTCGGGCAAAATTTTTAGCTACGGTTTTGATTAAAACTAAACTTGTGGGTTGACATACTTGCTCTTTTAATTTTTTGGGATGATAGTTGAGTAAATTAGCTTCCATATGGCTTTGGATTCATTTGATTTGGATTAGTACGCTATTTTTGATGAATTTTCAAAAAAAGCACGGACCTATTGAAAATTTTGTTTTGTTTAGATAGAAAATTGGGAGCGTTCCTACGAAGTTAATTATCGATTATATTATTTTCATAATTGGAGGTTTTGGAGTACTCACTCCTCTCTCTACCTTATTATCGATTCCTTAAGAATTGATGTTAATTTTAGATTATTTAGCATGTTTAGAAGTGCTAGGAAATGATAATTGTGAATCTTGCATCTTTTCTTATACTCATACTTATCAATTAAATCTTCACATGATAATTATAATAATATTAATGTGCATTGATATTGTATATAAATATCTTGTTAAATTTATTGATGGAAAGTATGTTAGAACATATATTAATGTGAACTATATATGTAAATTGTGTGTACATATCATATATGCTAGCAGTTGATTATACATGTTGTTCATTAGAATGATTATAGTTATGGAGGATAAGTTATACATATTGCATGTCATATGTTTGATAAATTTTATGAGAATATTCTTTTTCTATAAAATCGCATTTTGGGAATGCCTTATGAGAGAATTGATGTTGCATTGTTATATACATGAAAAGAACATGTTTTAGCATGAAATTAAAGGTCTTATGATGCACTTAGAAATGTGTGATATATTTGAAATTGTATATGTTGACATACTTGAAACCTATATAATTGGTTGTTGATTTTTGGAGGAGGTCGAAAAAGAAAAAAGGGTTCGGAGCCCTAGGGTGTAAAGCTTGGAACTTGGCCAAGATGGTTTCATCTAGACCCTCGGGTTAGTCCGTAAAGTTGGATATCTTGGATAATTGCCCCAATTGATAATTATCCAGTGATTCTATGAGTATTCTCACATTATTTGATTTCGAGATTTATATGGTTTGGTGTTTAAGTCTTGCAATTAAATTGTGATATTCATGTTAATGTTTGTGCGACTTCCTTTGATTAAGCATTGTTGAACATATGATTCATTCACCTACTATATTGAGATCCATGAACATGAACATTGAAAGCATGCCACGTAGTACATAGGGATGTCATGATTGCATTTCATGTAAGTCACGTCGAGTTCATGCATAAATTGGTTTGAGTATCTCTACTAGGTATGTTAGCGCTCACCCCCTCCCCCCAAATATTTTTATAGATAAGGCATCGGTGGTCAACGGAGCTTAAGTTGCTAGGATCGAAAGACTTGGTCTTTTATTACAATTATCTATGTTATGTTTTCATATGTCATATTTGGGTATTTATTGAGATTTTGTAATTAGAACGTGGGATATTGTAACGACCGTGACCATTTTGTATGGTTTTTCTTTAAATTTATTTATTGTCATATTAATGCCTTAAATGATTATATATGTATTTTAAATATAAAATACATGCTTAGAGAACTTATCTAAGGTTTGAGAAAGTTTTCGGAGCGTTTGGGAAAAGTTAACTTTTTCGGGTCCAATTGACCTAGGGGTGCGGTCATGTGGGCCCAAAAAATTTGAAAGTATTAGAATGACTCCAAATTTGGAAAGTACCTTAAATAAAATATTTAATGTGTTACAGAATTGATTTCATGTCAATTGGAGTTACGAAACTCAAAAATCGAGTCTGAGAAGGTTTAATGAAAAGGTAGTGGCACTCTTGTAAATAAGGGTAGGTTAAAATTCTATAAGTACTATGTCTAATTGTGTGTACATATATGTTTATGTGTTAGTTGAAGAATCATGAGGTTCATTAGGTTTACTTTGAGCCATGACTTGAGTTGGTTGCATTTTGCATGCTATATGTTTGAGAAAATGCGTCAAAGGAAATGATTTGCCATTTTAATGCATTTGATGATAGTTATGGGTGAAAATTGCATGCAATGCAATATGTATGTTGTGCTTGCCTAGCGTAGGTTGCTCTTAGTAGGAAGTGGAATGAATGTCGAGGAAGTCAAAATATGAGAATGAATACACACGGGAGGTATGATGAGGTTGTGTTTTCAATTGGTATATTTCAATTGGTGAAAAATGGATTCCTCTCTTTCAATTGACAGTTTTCAATTGACAAAGAACCATAGTGACAATATGTGATAATCTTGGTGGTTGTGAAAATCTTGATTATGAGGTTGAAAGGTTCCGTTGTGACATTTCAGGAATTTGTGGAGTTTAAGTAGTTGGGTTGGTAGATTGAGTTTGGTTCATAAATTGTGAATTCATGTTAAGATTTTGGTTTGTGAGTTTGAGGTAGATGTTGTGTTGTTATATAATTATGCATAGCAAAGTGAGTACTTGTTATTTGTTGTATATTTGACTTGTTGATAGCATGGACATTGTGGGCATGCTATGTAGTGTAGGGATAACATAATGCATATCATGTAGATCAGCGTTGAGTCGATGCTTAGGCAGGCTTGGTCATCTCTACTGGACATAGTTGTATGTTCACCTCGTTCCCCCAAAACTTTTTCAAGTAAGGCATTAGTAGAGGACGAGCTTTGTTTTGTGAGGGGATTTAGAGCTTCTTTTTAGATAATGTATATTTGCATTGTATGTAAATGTCCATGCCGGTTTGTGGCATGTTGGAATGTTGTCTTTACATTTGGGTTCTCTCGATGTATTAGAATTTCATATGTATAAGTCATGTTGGACATGTATGAAATACCTTAAACATATAAGTATGGCTTTGGTGGGATGAATTTTAATTGTGTTTTGTATAATTTTGATTGAGAATAATGTTAGTGATCCTTAGAATGGTGGGTGTTAGATTTTTGGAAGGGAAAATGAAGTCGGTCGAATTAACACATTCTGCCCGGGTTTTGACGAATTTTTTTGAAGGGTCTACACAACTCCAAATTATCTGAAACTTTTATCAAATCTTCCTCTAGATGTCTACTATTCTTATATTTAATTTTGTGAAATTTGGACAACTACAAAAGTTTATAAAAATTCAACAAGGTTCTGCTATCAGATTTTACAATTTCTGTTGTACACCAACTTTGTTGTAAAAACTGTGTCATTTGACTAACATCTAACCATTGAGGTTGGCTCAATCTTGTTGTATGTTTAGTCTACCTTCTACGGAATTTTTGTTTGTCTCATTTCGAGTTGAAATGAATTTTCTACGAATTTTTTTGTAATGGCTGCGTAGATTGCACTCTAATATGGTACTGTTTATTTGAGAAATTACTGTAGCTTTTTAGCTATTGTCCGGAAATGAGAAATCAGGTTCCGGATCTTTTCGAAAGGTATAAATTATGTTTTTAAGCTTCTTGGGACTATAGTAGGATGAGACAATTGTCCAAAAAATTTTCTGAAACCTTTTATGAAAAGTTACTATTCACGAGGGCCGAAAATCACTTTTATTTTGAAATTTTTCTAAATGATTTCAAATGATGAGGATTATGATTGGTTATGCATATTCTTTTAACTATATGCATAGTGAGTTGATTCTACGGTTACGAGAATTGGTTTGCATGTTAGATTTTTCAAAAAAAATGTTTTGGATGTTGATTTCACCGTTCACCCCTCATTTTCCTCGCTCTTAACCTGGTGTCAGAAATCGGGGCATGACATTGATGATGCTGAGGATTTGACATAGGTTGTAGGCCTTGTTTTGTTTTGTTCTAAACTGGATATGTTTTACTAGTTATGGATGTCTAGATTATTTTATTTTTGTATATTATGTTTTGTTTATTTCATCAATTGATGTTATGATTATGTTTTGAATTTTTATCAGTGATGATGAAATTTTTGCTCAGATATTATCTTATTTTCTGTGTGATTAATTACTAATCTCATTTATATTAATCTATTTGGTTTTCATTTGTCAATTTGTTACAAAAATGGGGAGATAATCTATTTATAATATATTTCTATTTAAGGGGGAGTATTGAATATTCTGATTATATTTTTTTTTTAAGTTTTTCACAGGTTGTGTTGTTTAAGTGATGTGCATATACATGTTTTACTTTGAACACACATAAGAAGCTTCATTGGATCAACTCTTTATTTCTAAGTATTTTTTTGGCAAATTGTAATGTAATTTTTCTAATGAATTAGGTTATAATTGTCTAGGTGGTTTTCTCACGAAATTGCCAAAGGGAGAGATTATGAGATATAATTTTGTAATTGGCAAATTTCGGTGTTCAAAACTGAGTTGATCAAGTTGTATTTTTCTATTTATTTCTCGGTGACGATCATCAACATTTTTAAGGTTATATACAAAATGCATAAAAATAATTTTGTCAAGAAGAACATCATATAGTACAGGTAAGTATGGTGATGACACATTGCACTTTATATTTTTGAGTCTATTTTGAAAAACTAAGGTTTTTGGAAAAATTAGGAATTTTCAAAATAGGATCGGTCCTCAGTTTTCGGGACCGGTCCAACTTTGTTAGGTACTTTTAGTTTCCGCAGGTTTTCACAAAGTACCATCGATCCTACTTAGTCTATTCCAAATAGGAAATTAATTTTGACAAAATTTTTTATTCTTATTGGGTTTGAAACTTTTAGGATAGTTCTATATTGGTCTTCAACTTGTTTTCCAAGTATGATTAGGACTCCATTGCCTATATATACGTATTTATGTTTCCTTTACAGATATGCCTTGAGAATTAATATTTTTAGAGAGAGAAAGCTTATATAGTATAATTAGGGCAAAATATTTTTTTTTATATTTTGAGAGCATACATCTATAATTCACTAGTGATATTTAGGATAGTGTTCTTCTACTAATTGGCCATTCAGAGATTGCATCAAATTATCTACTGATCAAAGCATTGGATTTGTAGTTCTTCTATTACTTGCTGAAGAAGAAAGGTGAACCATATCACTACAAAGGGAACGGAATACTTGTAGAGTATTTTTGTTCTTCCAGCAACCTTTCTATAAGGATTGTGACGTTAGTCAAAAATTTGCAGCAGTTAGACCTGAAGTCACAATTGTAAACTTGAGATGTTCCACATTAGATTCTTGACAGAATGAAGAGGGGTGTGAGTCTGAGACAGGGTCTGTTATACTTTACTTCATTACAGTAGATTGGTTTCCTGAGGCTTTTCGCCTCCTATATGGTTTTTTTCTAATCTGGATTTTCCACGTATATCTGATGCATTCTTTACTTTACTTGCACATTACTTTATTTACTTGCTTTATATGTTTGGTTAATTGGTAATTAGACTTAAAATTGAATTAATTTGTAAAATTAAGCAAACGAGCAAGTGAACCTATTCACCCCCTTCTAGGATTTAAATTACTTTTGCAACCACTTTCGCACAGCGTAATTCAAAGAATTTGATTAGATGAAGCATTCAAGTGGTTACAAGTGAGCATGAACGTCATTAGTCATGGTTTAAGCATCATTATGTCCAGGTAAGTTGGCGATGACACATAGGTTTTTAAAACAAGTTTTTTTATTTTGAAAAATAAAGTTTCAAAGTCGTAATTTTATATTTTTCAAAGTTGGACTGGTTCAGGTCTTACCTGAACTAGTCCAAGAGTTCTCACGACCTCAAAATTTGTCACTAACACAATTGGACTGGTCCAAGTAAAGGATAGACCGGTCCAAGAAGTCTCAGCTTCTTGCTACAAGAGCTAGACCGGTCTAAAGCTTCTGCTATGCGAAGTTTTGCCTTTTTTGTCCAGTTTTGACCCGGATTTGACCCCAAACTTTCCTAAAACACCTGGATTCGTTTCCTATTATTTTTTAACTTTTTTTCAAAGAAATTAGGGATTTATTATCTATATAAACTCTCATATGTTTTCTCTCTAGTTAGGTGAAAAAAATAGGGGCAAAAATTAATGCTTTCAAAGTGTTTTTCATTACATATTAGAAAATTTTTTTTAAAGAGAGAAAGCAGAGGAGATATTTTTCAACAAAAATTTTTTATTCTTCTGTTTATATTTTTTAGAGCACACACACATGGAGTGTTTAAGTTGTGATGCTCTTCTCAATCTGATCAAATGATTCTCAAATACATCATTAGCAGAGCAAGAAAGGTGGTTCATTGGTACTACTTGATTTTATCTGAAGAGGATGAGAAACGATCACTACGGAGGAGAAAAATACTTGAGGAGTATTTGTATTCTTTCAGGTACCCTTCTGGAGGAATTGTGACTTTAGCCAAGAGTCTGTAGCAATTGGACGAAGAGTCGCAAGAGTAAACCTGAGGCATTTCGCATCAAATTTCTTGTCAGAGTATAGTGGGTGTGAGTCTAGGACAAAGTCTATTGTACTTTGCTTCAAGATAGTGGATTATTTTCTCTGGAAGCCTCCCTCACCCCTGTGGTTTTTTCTTTTCTAGTGTTTCCACGTAAAATTTCTAATGTCATTTCTAAATTTCCTTCCTTGCTTTATTTATTTTGTGATTGGTTTGAATGTTTAATTGATAGTCATTGTGGGTAATTAATCAACCATAAAAATTGGACAAGAAGACCTATTCACCCTTCTCTAAGTCTAAGAATTAGCATCTCTCCAAATTAACGAAACTGTTTCTGCACCGCGTAACTCACAGTGTCAATAATGTGAAAATGGTACCGTTCAACAGAGCATTGATACTCATATGTATGAGGATAAGAAACACAATGTTCAATCCCACAAGAGGCCAATTATAATAATAGACTACAATATTCACCTCCCCAATCCATTTGAAGACGCTTAATGTGAGTGCCAAGGAGATTTTCTATTAGATGGCTAAATTTGAAAAAACAATTTTGAGAAAACATCAAATTTTAAAACTAAAGGAAACAACAAAATAAATTTACTAAAATCATCGAGAAAACTAACATAATAGCGATAACTACCCGTTGACAGTTGGAGAAGGACCCATTTACTTGAAACATGAGAATTATTATATGGAAACTTATGTGCTTTACCCAATTAGTAAGCTAATTAAAATTAAGAGGATTTAAAGCTAGAAAAAGAAAATTTGAAACTAAGAAATAACCCGATTAACAATGTGCATTGCGGGATGACCGAGCATACTGTGCCAAGGAAAAACATATCATCATTCACCAACAAATGCTTGTTTATTTGAAATGTTGAAAGAAAGACAAGAGTTAGCTGAAAATGATATAGTCCATCATCACATTGGCCCTGTACTAGCGTTGTCTTGGTTGCTTGAAATAGAAATAAGGTTGTGATTAATGGAAGGAACATGAAAAACATTAGACAAGGATAATGGCTTTGAAATTCAAGGAGTAGTTCTACAATACTCTGAAGATTTTTTAAATGTAGGAATTCCACCACTCATAAAACATAATTTTTTATTATTACAGGAAATCATAAAATATGGAGTTTTACTAGCAGTGAGATTCTCCCAATACACGAAATCTGTGATAATCAATAATTTCTCCATTTCAAGAGAGAATGACTTGGAATATTATAGACTTTGCACACCAACAAATTGCTATTTGATTGACGATAATTAGTGTTATAATTAATTGAGAAAAACATCTCTGGAATTGGAATAGCCGTCCTCCTCTATTATTGTTGCATTCATATCTTATTCATGCCAATTATTAGGAGAGCAATTAGATGAGTTATGGTTAACTGTACTCAGATTGGCAAAGACATTAATGCCTTGAAAATGGGCATGTTCTTCATTTACCCAAATTTCTTGACTTAAGAGCATGCCACAAATTGTTGCATGACATAGTCAATGATTAATTTAAGGTCTCATAACATATATGATTGTGGAATTAAATGTTATTGAAATTATATACATAATTATGCATGTATCTCAGGTTACAAATTGTTTCATAATATGTATTCGAAACCTAAGCACAAGTGTCATTTTATAAGGGAGATTCTTCGAAAAAACTTATATATGTTCTGTTGATCTCATTTAGAGTTAATTGTTCCGAGGCATTGTTTAATTAACTCTAGAAAGTTTAATTAACTTTCCCATTAATTAAACTATATATGCGACCTTAATTGTTCTCATTATATGAAAGTCAGTAGCAATAAATTCATCTTTAGTGTAAAATGTGGATGACAGTAGTGACATTATTTTGTTACACAATATTAAATAATTTAGCATCTCAAAGATTTGAGATGAAGATATTGGTGAAGCCTTTTCATTAGCATTAAGTTTTAGCTAAATAAATCTCGTGAAATTCTTGAATTGTCACGAAGAACCTACATTATAGAGTTCTGAAAAAAATTGGTATATAACACTATAAAGGTGGAAATGCATTTGCATTTAGGAACCTAATGTATCCTCAAGTGTGTGTCTACTGAGCCTATTGGTACACAACAATCTTGATTGTTGATCCTATGTCTAAGGGTTTAATTAACCATTTATGTTGTATAGTAAGCTTGCATGTTTCTACTAAATAACATTGATTTATCACATTTATTAGCCTCATACATTTAGATTTTCCATATTGGTACATGTGTGTGAAAATTTGTGATTTAAGTGTCTTGTTCTGAAACATTTTTTTTTATCGTGAGTGTTCGGGCTAGCTTGCGCGCACCTTGACTAATCCCACAAGGCCCTAAAGTTAGCGACCGAACAAGTCTTTAGTGGCCCTAAGGAGACTCGAACTGGTGACCATTGGGGAGAAAATCCAAGGCCTGACCAGTTGAGCTACCTCGGGTTATCTTGTTCTGAAACATGGTGTGTCCTTATTGAGACATTGTAATGACTTATGCATGGCGCATATTTTTGTTGGATTTTGAAATTTCGGTAGATATGTGACATTGGAGTTAAGTATGCTAGTATGAGTGACCATAGATGTCTTATATCGTTAATGATATAATCACATCCTTGATCCCATATTAGTAGACTCAAAGGGACTCCAAGTTGAATGATACAACAATTTATTAGAAAATATATATGGATTAATTTTTAGTGCACTCAATTGTCATTTTGATCTGGAAGTGAGAATTAATTATTGTTAAGTCTAAGTGCCATAATGTAAGCAAAAATAATAGTCTAACAACAATCAAATAATATTAATCATTTGATTAAACCTAAATCAATAATGAATAGTCACATACGTTAAGAGGTGCGTTTGTTCCATCAACCAACATAACTCTTTATGTTTAAGAATGGTCCCAACCCTGGTCTATAAATTCGAATGAAGCCTGAAGTCCATCATCCGATTCACTAAGAGAGGATTAGAAGGATGAAGATTGTCTCCCGTTTGGATATATAAATAACGTTTTTGCAGAAATTGATTTTAAATTAAATTTGCATACGGGTATGTCTCTTATTAAATTTATGCATTAAATCATGAATTTTATTTGTGTTGAAATAATTGCTTACATTTTAGACTTCTATTCGTTTTAAGACACTCTAAAATACACAAAATAAAATTAATTTAGCATTTCTCACATAATTTAGCGAATGATTATTATTTATTTATTTATTTAATAGTCGTGTTGATTATTCCCAAAAGGCGCTACTAAAAAGTTATGTTTGTTAGTAAGTTTTCAAAATTCACATCTAAACGCAAAGATCATCTATAAACGTTAAGAATGTCCATTAATCAAATTAATGTACGACTTCTTATTATAATTTGATGAATGAAATATTAGATTATTTATTTAAAATTTTTAAAAAGGCATGTTTTGTCTCAATCCATCATAGTTTTTAAAACTCCAACCTCTTCCCATTATCATATTGTAAGAAGAGTTAAAATCAATAATAACAAAAGATTTAGTCAAGGTTCTGGTTACTGTTGTCACTGGAGTTCTACTTCCCCAGTTGGGATGACATGTCTTCCGTTGAACCCTACCAACGCCTCAACAGTATGCTTAATACGTTTTACCTCTAAGCCCATTTGTTGGAAAGTCCATAAGTTTAGAATATTTGTGTTGCTTCCTACATTAACCAAGACTCTTTTTACTTTACAACTGAATACGATGAGGCTAATCACTAGCGGGTCTTCGTGGGGTGTTTGGATATTTCCCATATCTTCATCTGTGAAGACAATTGAGACCTTCGTTGAGCGGTTATGTACTAAGTGAACCTCTCCAATTCTTTGGACCTTCTGGGCACTCTTTAGGTTTGACTGCCTTTCAGAATTGCTTTCTTGGTTTGAAGTTGGTCGACCATAGATAGCGTTGATGACCCAAACTGGAGCAGGGTTCTACTATTTATTTGGCTTCGATTAAGGCTAATCAGACAGTTTTGCTTGCTCTTCTTGAAGGACATATTTTGAGAAGGCCCCTTTGGCAATCAGAGCCTCTACCTGTTGCCTCAAACTTCTGTATTCACTAGTAGTATGGCCAAAGTCACTGTGGAGCGAGCAATGCTTATTTTTATCCCTTTATTCTAGGGTTGCCTAATAGCCGGATGCGAATGAAAGATCCCCTTACTTTTGTTTTCATAATAAAGCCTGGCCAGGGATACTTTTAATGGGGTGATCTTTCCTTCAATCATTTGATTTTTTGCTGGTTCTTGAGTAGATGAAGGAGCAACTTGGGGTGGCTTCACCTTAGCAATCTGGCTCTTTGTTTGTTGTCCCACAGTGATTAAAGTTGATCAATATTTCCTGGCAGCTTCATCATCCTCTATCCTTAAGTACTTCTGAGCCCGAAAGTTTAGATCACCCATATCTCTTAGAACATTTTTTACCAAAGATCTATGAAAACCTTCCTCAGGTAGCATTGCTATTTTGAAATTTTCCAAATTGAAGTGGGTCAAGAAAGATTTCAAAGTTTCTCCCTTAACAGATTGTCTTTTTTCATTATTGATTTTCAGTGTACTAAGCGACAAACAGGTCACACAACCTTGTGAAGTTCTAGATTGAGTGAGGCGGTTGCTATTTAAACCACATCAACACCGGTCCTAACAAGCTGAATGGAAAAATTTTGCGCATTAGTGTATTATTCTCTGCATCTAGGATCATCTTCTGCTGATACTGATAAATGTGCTTTACAAGATCCCTCCTTACATCAAAGGTAACAAACATAGGTAGTGTAGAGCTTCTTGGCCTTTCGGTCCTGACTATATTTTCTGTGAAGGGGGACTTAATCAGCCTACTTGCTGCAAACGCCTCATTGGCTGGATAACAAAAGCAATTACCCTTTAGTTTATTAAGCTCCCACTGCATTTAGGTTCTCCATTTTGGGTAGAACTATGTAGAATTGATCTGATCTTCATTAACCTGGCCAAGGTGTGGATCACCGCCTATGGGTTAGTTGTGATAAGACCCACTCAATGACTGGTTCGGCTCCTTCATTTCCTTGTCGTACAGAATCCCTCACACTTTCGACGTGTTCTACCCTTACCTAGAGGTTAGCAACCTGCTGGCGCAGAGTTTTGTTTTGCTGGGTTAACTATTAAACGTTTGGCTACATTAGTGGCTCCTGGAGGTTTGGTTGTATCAGCGATGCCTCCCTTTGATTCCTAAGGGGTCTACCAAAATCTGCCACCTTGTAAGTATTCCTTCTCGTATCCACCATGACTACGAATTTTTTAAGTTTTTAATAGAAAATGATAGAATGTTTCCCATAGACGGTGCCAAAGTGTTGGTACACAAAATTTCTTGGCTAATTTCTGACCAATTAATTTATTGCACACACCCAAAAATTCAATAACGCAAAAAATATTTTTTCGAAGAAAAAGAGAATCCTTTTTCATTTATCTTTTTTTATTTATTTATACAAGTTGAAATTTAAATCCTTTAGGACTCAAATTTCTCTATTTACAAGTTATCTTTTCTCTCAAGCATATAAATTTCCAATATAATTTGGATTGATGTCTATTTTGGGCCACTTTAACCTTGAAAAGGGTGGCCTGGCCCATTCTTTCTTTTGATTCTATTCTTTGAGGCTTGTTTTATGCATTTAGGTTTAATTCCTCTTGGGTTAGGCACGTTCGTGCGTTAGTAGACCCATATGAATAGTTGGGGGATTTTTCCCCTATAGTGAGTTTCTTGCGAATATATCAACGTAAAATTATTTAGTTGAAAACTGAAAAATATCATATAGGAATATTTGAAAAAAAAAGCTTTACATCATATAAAAAATGTCAAGTCTCAGATGGTGATGATTTTTTGTAAGAGAAATATTTTAAAGTTTTTGTTATTTTTTAACATAAAAGGAGCTTTATAGAAAGAGATGAAAGTTAGTATTAGATGCGACTTCTGAGAATTCAATAAAGAACATGTCACGACCTGCTCGCATTGTAGTGTGTAGAAATTATCTGCTTTGCATACTCTGCTTTGCATACTCTTCTTTTGGTGTTCACGGTTTTCAAAACACTGTCTACACAATACTCTGTGGGCAAGTCATGATAGATGGTATTGAAGCCAATTCCCATCAGGAAATAAGAGGAGCGTGCGAAGTTTTCTAAACACCGTCTAGACATTACAGTATGGATAGGTCGTGATAGATGGTATTAGAGCTAATTTCCAAAATATCGTCTACACAAGACAATGTGTGTAGGTGATGATAGATGGTATCAGAGCCAGTGTGTGCAGGTCGTGATAGATGGTATCAGAGCTAGTGTGGGCAAGTAATGAAAAATGTTATCAGAGCCGATTTTTAGTAAGAAATAAGAGTACAATACAATGTGGGCAGGTCATGATAGATGGTATCAGAGCCAATTCCATGTAGAAAATGAGAAAGGGTGCGAACACTGTCTACACAATACAGTGTGGGCAAGTCGTGATAGATGGTATCAGAGCTAATTCCCAAAACACCGTCTACATAATACAGTGTGGGTAGGTCGTG
The DNA here is from genome assembly GCA_026545225.1 of Cornus controversa. Lineage (NCBI taxonomy): Eukaryota > Viridiplantae > Streptophyta > Magnoliopsida > Cornales > Cornaceae > Cornus > Cornus controversa. Next base: position 80,836,246 of record CM048846.1, on the reverse strand, counting down.
ATAGATGGTATCAAGCCAATTTCCAACACGAAATGAGAGGACAATATAGTGTGGGTAGGTCGTAATAGATGGTATAAGAGCCAATTCCCTCTTGGGACACAATTAATGTCTTTGCTAATTGAACCCTCATGGGCTTGTGCATTCCCTCCCCTCAAATATTTTCGTCTGAGAATTGTCTTTGATACCATCTGTCATGACCAATCTCGTTACGTAGACACACAGAATGCAAGGGATTCCATTAAAACTCCATCAGTTAATGAGGTGTGTAGCACCGAACGGAAGAGATACGATCGACATCCTGAGAGACCAAGTGGCTGCTAAAAAATGTTACATTCTTGCATTGAAAGGGAAGATGGTGAAGGACAAACAAACCAAATATCAATTATAGAAATCCTACCGAAGGGTGCGTCAGAAGAGTAAGAGAGATAAATTGATTGAAGAACTACTCGAAACAATTGAGATCGTTCCTGCAAAAGATCCTACAAATATTGGGACCTCTTTAAGCAAAGAAGAAATAACGCAGCTGATACAGTTGCTAAAAGAAAATGTAGATATCTTCGCATGGGATCATACCGACATGCTAAGAATCGATCCTTCAGTGTCATGCCATACACTCAATGTCAACCAAAACCACCCACCTGTTAAGCAAAGGCAGAGACGATTCGCTCTAGAAAAGAATCAAATTATAGCAGCAGAGGTAAATCGACTTTTTCAGGCTGGCTTTATCAAGGAAGTACAGTTTCTGGATTGGCTCTCCAATGTGGTAGTGGTGCAAAAAAAGAATGGCAAGCAACGAATCTGTATAGATTTCATCAACTTGAACAAAGCTTGCCTAAAGGACAGTTTTTCTCTTCCAAAGATTGATCAAATAGTGGACACCACAACTAGGTATGAACGGTTGACGTTTCTCGATGCATACTCTGGATACAGTCAAATTTTGATGAATCCAGACAATCAAGAAAAAACCTCTTTTATCATCGAGAAGGGTGATTCTGTGATAAATGTATCAATTAAATTACCATACTTCGCAATAGAATGAATTCCTTGCAGAATAAGGCTATCGAAAGAGGTGTCGAACCTCAAGGACTGTGGTCTAACTGAGTTGGATATTTAGAATTAATTCTAATTAAATTAAAAAAGAATATGTTGCTGATTTTTATATTCTAATTAACTAATGAAGCAATTGAACAAAAGCAAGAAAAACTATTGAGTGTAAAAAGTATGAGATAAATCTAGGGTTATTAACTTCACCACTAACTTCACAATCAATGGTCAATTGAACTAACTATGAGAAATTATACCATACATAAGTGGTGTTGGTGGCTACAAGCTCACTTCCATCTGTCAAGAAGATAACATATGATTAAGGCTAAGTCATGGACTATTTTCGATTGGCATGAGCGATCTACCTAACTACTCTACTCTAGGGTGCAGTATGGCCTATCTTCTCTACGAATAATCCATCAAAACTTTTAATGATATATTCAATGAAAACTATTGTGTAATAATGACTCTCATGATCACAGAAAATAAGAAGGGCGAGTTCAATAACAACAATCAAGTATCTAAGACAAAATAAGAAATCATTGAAACTGAATTTATAAGACTTTTATTGCTCAATTCTATAAGAAGAATCCTCTAAATCACACAATTTATGAATGAATACAAAAATCCCTAATAATTAGAACAATCAAACCAGTGATGTTTAGTTAGTGCTACATCAAAACTCTAGTGGATGAACTAGCTGCTCATGGTAGAAGAAGAAGTTTCAATGGTTGCAGAAGAAGACATCATCTCCATGGAAGTATTGCTACGCCTTGTTCTCCAATGATTTTCCACTCCAAAAGCTCTTCAAAGCTATTATCAAACCTCTCCAATATAACCCCAATTCATCACTTTTAATAGCCAAGAGAATATGAAGAGTCCCCACCTAATTAGGAGACAATTACGGTTTCCCGTAGGCCCTAATCAGGTGAATTTTTTTACTGACTTTTGGCCCAACTTTTGACCCAGTATAAGTCCGATTCATAAAATTTACGTGAAATATAAAAGTGTCCAGAATCGAATTTTGTTCAAATTATACAAAATTTAGTCAATTTGACGCTCAAAAATAAGTGTTACAAACTATTTTTCAAAATGAGATTAAAACTGTATTACACGCAGAATTGAATTTCAGCCTAAAATACCCTTCAGCAGTTATAATTCTCTTGGGCCTCTTCCTTGGGCTGTTTTGAGTTAAAATATTAAGTTAAATGAATCCATTTGATGTACGGTTCATCTAACCATCTTGGATGTCATTTTTAACAGCCCAAAATCATAGTTTTAACTGAAATTATTATTAAAGCCCTGAAAATATAGAAAACTAAAATGAAGTAAAAGCACAAAATAATCTATCACTAAAAAAATAAAATACGCAAGTTAAGAGGCTAGAATGCGTAACATTCAACGCCGATCAAAGGGAATCTATTGTTATAAGGTGATGTCGTTTAGACTGAAGAACGTCGGTGCAACCTAACAGTGCCTAATCAATAAAGTTTTCAAAAACCTGATAAGCTGAACAATCGAATCATACATAGATGACATAGTTGTAAAAATCCTTAGAAAGAAAGATCACATGAATCATCTGCACGAGATTTTTGACACTTTGCAAAATCATAGCATGAAGTTGAACCTTTTGAAGTGTTCCTTCAGGGTTTCTTCAAGGTAATTCTTGGGGCACATAGTCAATCGAAAAGGAATAGAAATAAGTCCAGTTAAGGTGAAAGCTCTTTTTTAGAATGAGGAATCAAAAACTCACAAGGATGTTCAGATCCTAACAGGACGCATTGCTACTTTTAGTAGATTCATTTCTCGACTCTCTGACAAAGGCAAGCCCTTTTTCAATGCCATCAGAACAAGGGGCAAATGAGTGTGGGGAGCTTAACTGAACAAGGCTTTGGCAAAACTCAAGCAGTATTTGATTCAATTACCAATGCTTTTAGCGCCAAATACAGGGGATCCTTTATACTTGTATCTTACAGTATCTTGAATAGCCACAAGTGCAGTTCTGATCACAAAGCTCGACAAAAAGTAACACCCAGTGTTCTACTCAAGTAAGACCATGATCGAGGCTAAATAGAGATTCTCGAAAGTTAAGAAGATCGTACTGGCCCTAGTCCAAGCAAAGAGGAAACTGAGACATTACTTTGTGGCTCACCCTATTATTGTCTAACCAAATTTTCAATTACAGCGATTTTTCATAAACCTAATCAGTCAGAAAAAGTCACCAAATGGGCAATTGAATTAGGAGCATACGACATAACTTATGAGCCTCGGACCGTAGTAAAAGGACAAGCAATAGCGAATTTCTTACTTAAGTATGAGCCAAAGAATGATGAGGAGCCAGAAGTTTCAAATCAACCTGAATGGAAGCTCCATGTCAACGGATCAACACAGATAAGATTGAGCATTAACATAGAAATTCAGACTCCTGGTGGAACTGCTTTACAGCAAGAAATTCATCTAGAGTTTCTTACATTAAACAATGAAGCTGAGTATGAAGCCCTGTTAGCAGGACTAAGGCTAGCAAAGACATTCCAGGTAAAAAATCTACAAGTTCTTAGTGATTCTCAACTAATTGTGAAACAGGTTAGTGGGGATTGCTTTCCAAAAGATGACTGCGTGAAAGCCTACAAAGACTTGGTAAAAAGAGAGCTCAGAGAGTTCTACCAAGTCAAGGTTTCCCAAATCCCAAGGGACCAAAACTTGGATGTTGACAAGCTAGCGTATTCAACTTCAGCCGCACGGCCAGACCTGAGCAAGATAGACCAATCAACACTTTCCAAGCGCCTAGCATTCATGTCCAAAAAGAAATATTGGTTTTGCATAACAAACCTAGTTGCATGGATCACATAAAGGCTTATCTCATCAGTGAAATATTACCAATATCAAAAGAAGCAAGGAAGGTTAGAATGAATTTGTCAAGATATTCGATGATCGATGACATCTTTATAGGAGGTCATTCTTGAGGCCATACCTAAAATGTGTTGTACCATCAGAAGTAAAAGAAATACTCTCTAGAATTCACGAGGGCGTATGTGGAAATCATTCAGAAGGGTGATCGTTGGCTCATAAAGCAATTACCTAGGGATATTTTTTACCATACTTGGCTCGATATGCCCAAGAGCATGCTCGAAAATGTGATAAATGCCAACAATATGCAAGAATACCCCATTAGTCTCCGAAGATCCAACCACCATAGATAGCCATTGGCCAATCGTGAAGTGGGGAATGGATTCAGTTGGACCACTCCCTAAAGTTGCCAACAGTAAGAAGTACATCTTATTGGCCACCGACTATTTCACAAAGTGGGTTGAGGCAGAAGCCTATGTAACGATCACTCACGTGTAAGTAAAAGGTTCATATGGAGCAACATTATCTGCCAATTTGGTTTGTCATAATCCATCATCATGGATAATGCCAAAAACTTTAACAATTGGCCGATACAAATGTTCTTCAAATAATATGGGATCAACTAGAAATTCTCCTCGAGATCGTATCCGCAAGGGAACAACCAAGCAGAAATAACCAATAGGTCCATCTTTGAATGCATTCGAAAGAAATTGAAGGCCCAAAAAGGCAAATGGCTGGACAAACTGCCCAACATACTCTGGGCCTATCGAATGATGCCCAAATGACTGATCGAAGAAAGCCCGTTCTGTCTGGCTTATGGATCTGAAGTAGTGATACCAATCGAGCTATCTACCCCAACAATAAGATCAAAAGTGCTAGAGAGGGGGTAGAATGATCAACTACTAGAACAAAACTTAGATCTCCTAGAAGAAAATAGGGAGACATCTCACATCAGGCTAGTGTCATATCAAAAGATGGTCCAAAATAGTTATGACAAAAAGGTGAAACACCGAGCATTTGGTTTGGGAGACTGGTGCTAAGGAAAATCACTAAAAATACAAAAGAACTTAATGTGAGAAAGTTCAGAGCAATTAAGAAGGTTCATATGAAGTCACAGAAGTGATTAGAAAGGGTGCATCCAAGTTTCGCAGAGTTAGCGATACAGAGTCAATTCATAAGCCTTGGAATGCAACCCATTTGAGAAGGTACTATGTTTGAATTTTACTATACTATAATTAGATTCTTCTTTTAGACAGTGTATCCCACGCTTTCCTAATAATAGGAAAGTTTCTTAATAAAAAATGCCTTTTTCTGAACTACTTCACTGTCAGACATTGTCCTATATGGAGAAAAAAACTTCGTACTTTGTAATAACTAAAAAGTAAAATCAAACTCTACAATTGTGGCAAGACATGGCCACTATACAAAAAGATATGCAGAGCGGCATTGCTTTGTTGAATTTTCTTTTTACCTCTAACATAGTCAGTCATTGAAGAACTAATTGCAATTCTGCAAAGACTATAGTTCAATTCATTTGGAGGGATTTTATGTTTAAACTCAGTATATTAAAATTTAGGTTTAAATTTTGGCAATATAGCTTTCACTTTGCCTATGAAATATGAAAGTATTTTCAAGATTCATGTCATAATTGACCTCAGAAGTAATGAGAGTCACTTTTAATTTATTCAATGTCAAAATGTGAGTGCGCATAGTCCCACATCGGATAAAAAATTTCGTACTTTGTTATAGATAAAGACTAAAGTCAAAGTAAAAAGTCACGGTAAGGCATGAGCACCGCTCAAGAATATATGAGTAGTGCCAATGTCGTGTAGGGTTTTTTAACTTATAAAATAGTCAATTGCTAAAGCAATTGGTCAGGGAGCATGTAAATCCCCATAAAAAGTTTAAATCTAGTATGTTATGCTCGGAATTTGAACTTCGACAGCATGAACTACATTTCCCTAAGTAATAGGGAAATATGTTAAGATCCTGTTGGGATTGGTGTTGTATATAAAAAGGGTTTTCTTTGAATATCCAACATGGTCCCATATAAATGAAAAGTCTTCGCACTTTACTATGGATAAGGGAGAAAAGATAAACTTAAGACTACGGAAGGCAAGGCATTGTGCAAGAGGATATGCACAATGCCACTCTCTTGCCGGTTTTTACTCATAAAACAGTCGATCTCTAAAAAAAAAAATATATAGGCATTGAGCCTACCAAAGCTAAGGTCTCAATGACCGATCGCTTACAAAAAAAGGCAGCTGGCATTATAAGTTGATTGTCTAAAATGGAAAAAAAAATATAGACATTGAGCCCACCAAAGCTAAGGACTCAATGACCGGTCGCTTACAAAATAGACAGTTGACATTATAAGCTGATCGCCTAAAAAGAAAAAAATATAGACATTGAATCCACCAAAGCTAAGGTCTCAATGACCGATCGCTTACAAAAGAGGCAGCTGGCATTATAAGCCGGTTGCCTAAAAAAATATATATTGGCATTGAGCCCACCAAAGCTAAAGTCTCAATGACCGATCGCTTACAAAAGAGGCGGTTGGTATTATAAGTCGATCACCTAAAAAAAAAAGCCATTGAGCCTACCAAAGCTAAGGTCTTACTGACCGATCGATTACAAAAGAAGCAGCTGGCATTATAAGCCATTCACCTAAAAAGAAAAAAAAAGGTATTGAGCCCACCAAAGCTAAGGTCTCAATGACCGATCGCTTACAAAAGAAGCAGTTGACATTATAAGCTAATCGCTTAAAAAGAAAAAAAATAGACATTGAGCCCACTAAAGCTAAGGTCTTAATGACCGATCACTTACAAAAGAGACAACTAGCATTATAAGTCAATCGCCTAAAAAGAAAAAAACTATAGGCATTGAGCCAACCAAAGCTAAGGTCTCAATGACTGATCACTTATAAAAGAGGTAGCTGGCACTATAAGTCGATCGCCTAAAAAGAAAAAAATATAGGCATTGAGTCCACCAAAGCTAAAGTCTCAATGACCGATCGCTTATAAAAGAGGCAATTACCATTATAAGCCAATCACCTAAAAAGAAAAAAAATATAGTCATTGAGTCCACCAAAGCTTTACAAAAGGGCAGCTGTCATTATAAGTTGATCGCTTAAAAAGAAAAATATATATATAGGCATTGAGCCCACCAAAGTTAAGGTCTCAATAACCAATCGCTTACAAAAGAGGCAGCTGGCATTATAAATCGATCGCCTAAAAAGAAGAAAAAAAATATAGTCATTGAGCCCACAAAGCTAAAGTCTTAATGACCAATCACTTACAAAAAAGGAAGCTGGCATTATAAGTCGATCGCCTAAAAATAAAAAATAATATAGACCTTGAGCCCACCAAAGCTAAGGTCTCAATGACCGATCACTTACAAAAGAGGTAACTGGCATTATAAGTTGATCGCCTAAAAAGGAAAATAAACAAAGACATTAAGCCCACCAGAGCTAAGGTTTCAATGACCGATCACTTATAAAAATTGGCGTCATAAGCCGATCGCTTAAAAAAGCATATACTAAATGCATCATTTGCTGATCTCCTAAACAAAGGAAGCTAAGACATCATGTGTCGAGCGTTGATCATTCACATTAAACTCCCAAGTGATAAATAAAGTTGGGTAAGAGTTTTGTTTATTAAGTGAGGTCAAGGCTTAAGTTACCAAATTTTTTCTTATTCATGGAATATCAAATACTGAAGTATCAACAGAATCAACGCAAGATGCTCGAGAAATTAGAGTGCAGAAGAAACTTTAATATTAAACAAAACATTGATTAAAAAAATTGTTGGCTCTAACTGAGCATTACAAAAAAAAAAATAGAAACTACAGCAGTCAATTTTTAGGAGCTGCCACATCCTCTTTGTTGAAATCCTGATCGAAGAAGTTGATTATCGCAGTGCCCTTTTTAGCATACACTGGCACTTCTGATATGATCTAATCTAACGGAAGAGGAGGAGAAAGAAAAATAACTGGAGCACTAGGGGCTAAAATCGAGCAAGAACTTTTGAGAAAGTCAGCAAACTTCCTCTCAACTTCACCAGCATCTGGGATATCATAGTCCCTGAATAGCTTAATCCCCTGATCGGCATCAAATTTGTCAGGATCTTGATAGTCATGTTCGGCTTCAGGTTTCCCACTTTGATTAAAGCGATACTGGAAGTCGTCAGTGATCTTCAAAGTGAAAATCTTCAAAAATTGCTGATACATCTCAAGCCCGCCAAACTTGCAAACTTGTAGGAGGGCCTGCAGTTCAGCAACTTTCCGTTCAGCCTCCAGTGCCCTCTGCTCAAAGTACAAAATTGCTTTTTGCCTCTCAGCAACAGACTTATTTAGAGACTTCACTTCTCCCTCAAGGCTTTCAGCCTTGCCCCCGTTCAACCTCCAGAGCCTTGCAGAGGGAGATAGTCATATATGCGCTCTGCATTACTACAAGCTAAGCAAAGTCAAAAAAGAAGAAAGTAAAGATGACAAGGGTAAAGAAAGAACATAACGAACCTCCATAATATGAAGAAAAACATTGGCATGGAGTTCATCTCTATCAACTACTTGCTGAGGGAGTTCATCCCAGGGAGGCCAGATCACTTGGGCCAAGGTCTTCATAACATCACAATCTAAGGCAGCACAATCCCCCACCATGATGAATGAACCATCTGACTTCTTCAAGTCAGGAATCCATCGCTCGGTGAAGCCAACGAATGGCTAGTCAGTGGCAGAACTGGGAGGATCAGAGCAAAAAAGAAGGAGCTTTGTCCCTTTATAGCATCCGCTAACAATTTTTGGCATTTGGATGAAGAAGCAGCTCTAGAAGATGGCCTATTTTGAGGAGAATAGGTGGCAGTAGACTTGTGTTTGTCCTACTTGGCCTTTGACCTCCCTTTAGTAGTTTTGGCCTTGAGCTGGCCAAAGGTGAAAAACCATCTCCTGGTTTTTAGTTCAGGCATCTCCATTTTTGAATTTGAAGAATCCGAATCAATGTACAGGGGAGAAGATTCAATTAAAGTGTCACAAGTAAGAGCCTGAAGCTTGTGAAGGGTCAAAAACTTCTTCACAGAAGGTCGAATATCCCAAACGTTCTTCTTTAAATATTCAATCCAATCGGCTGAACAAAAAAGAAAAAAGAGAGCGAGAGAACAAATATATATAAGAGAAATAACAGAAAAAGGCAAGTTCTGAAGGTTCCCTAGGGCAATTAAAGAAAAACTTGCCATACAAAGTGACAAAAGGGATCACAGCATTGCCTAACGCGCTGGGAAGAGGAAAGCGTTGAGCAACCTTAATGCTCCAGGCTCCCTTTACCAGAATGAGTTTTTTTTCCACAACTTGTCAAAAGTAGGGGCATCAACACAAATCTTTCTATTCTTGTTAGGGAATAAATGATCACGGTTATCCTCTGATCTAACTCGGTGGATGGAATAATATAACAAAAGGTCGTTTAAACCTACGTTTAATTTGTAAATGCGATTTAAGAAAAACAAACAAGAAATGATGTGAAAGAAATTAGGGTTTAACTGAAGTGGTGCAAGCCTTAATTTGTAAAGAATGAAGTTGAGGAAAGGATGAAGAAGAAACCTAAAGGTTTTCAAGTGAGAGGCCAAGAAAAGTACTTTACCTTTCTTTACTCCTTCACCAGTACTATAGTTAGAATCTAAAGGATAACCCTCGATTATGAACATTTCCTTTGAATCTTTTTTATGTCAACTAACTGCCTGAGTACTGGAGCAACGTCCATACCCTGATCAGATGTGACTGCTTCCTTAACAATAATGATGGTTAGGTAATTTCTATGATCTGAAGAGATGAACTAGACATGGTGGTCTCGCGGTTGTTAGAATGAGTACGATCATTATCACTCGTAGACATCGTAAAGAGAAAAACTTGGATAAAATAATGAAAACTGACCTGCGAAGGTGAACCGATACTAGGAAACTCGAAGGAAATGAATCTAAGAAAGAAGACAATCAGTTGCAGAAGTTTTGTGGCTGAAAATGTAATACCCCATAATTTTGGAGGTCTTTTAATTTTAATTTAAATGCTTTATTTTTTATTAATTAAATTAAATTGCTTTATTGGTTGAATTAAATTCTTTGAGTGCTTTAAATATTGTGGTGTTGCTTTATTGGTTAGATTAAATTCTTTGAGTACTTTAAATATTGTGGTGTAATTTACTTTATTTTATTTGGACTGGGTCTTTGTGTTCTCTTTATTTTATTTTGGATTGGGTTAGGGAGGAATTTGGGTTGAGTTGGACTGGAATAGTTGGGATAGGTGTACTTATTTTTTATGGGCTAGGATTTATTTTATTTTATTTTTATTTTTATTATTTTGGAGTTTATTTAGTTTTCTAAAAAGAAAAACTAAAAGAAAAGAGGGGGACTAGGGTTTCTGCCGTTAGTTTTACGCACAGAAACCAAAAGGGTTAACGAAAGAGAGGAGGGAGAGAAAGGGCGATTGAGTGGATGAGTTTTGAATCGTCGAAGAGGCAAGTTTGACTCTTCTCTTCCCCTTTGAATCTGTGTACATAGACTAATTCCTGTAATGTGTAAATTATTGTTGTTTTGTGGAATTTTAATCTTTCATTTTAGTATAAAATTGATTTTATAAATCTGATTTTTGTGGATCATGAATTCTGTGCAATTAAATTGGCAATTGAAGTTGGGTATTGGAATATTTATTTACATACACATAGATACACGCATACATGTATATGATGAATATAATAATATATTAAGTTTAATTTTGTGGCTGTTTATTGTAGCAATTTTTGGTTTGTTGAGTGGTTCTTGCTGGATTAATTTACCCTTGAAAATTTGGGAATGGATCATGGATGATTTAAATTTAATTTTTAAAAATTTGTTGAAGAACCCTAGAAGTTTTGATTTGGGGGTTTTTGATTCGGGGTGTTTTTTATAGGGCTTTTGGTACCAATAAATAGCTTACAACGAAACGAGAAGATTGGTATAAAATTTGGATTGAACGGAGGTTGGGAAGTCACCAGAAAGTGGCCGGAAAGGAGTTGCATGCGCGTACTAACAATGCATGTACACTGAAGGATGAAGAAGGCTGTGAATAGCCTTCCCCACGTGCCTAGCTGGTGCCGGGCGGTGCCAGGGAAGGCCCAGATGGGCCCCACTTGCTGGGGCCCACCTCTGGGCCCATTCGAGTTAGTTTTCTATTTTTTTATATTTTTGAAATTTTTGAAAAATCTTGAAATTTCGGAAAATTATTTTTTTAAAATACTTTTATATTTCTAAAAATTTCCAATTTTTTAATTCAACTTCCTGGGGGTTAAATAAACTTGGGTTTTAAATTTCATGTGGAAAGTAGCTGCTCTCATGGTTAAATTGATTTTAAAGTTTGTCTCAAATTTGGGTTTTTACCTTCTTTTATTTAGAAAATATTTTTAAAATTCTAGAAAAATTCCAGAAAATTTTGGTGATCTTTTGGGTATAGAATGCTCTTGGGTTTAAAATATAAAGTCAAAATGATATTCCCTTGTGGTTAAAGTAGCATAAAAAGTGTCTTAAAACTAGATTTTTAATTCCTTTTATTTTGGAAATATTTTAAAAATTCTAAAAAATTCTAAAAAAACTTAGGTAACCTTTTAGGGATAGGATACACTTGGGTTTTAAATTTCAAATGGAAATGGTCTTCCCTAGTGGCTCAATTGGTTTTAAAAGTATGTCTCAAAATTGAGTTTTATTTTCCTTTTATTAGAGTATTTTTTTAAAAAAATTCAGAATAATCAAATAGGATTTTTAGGAATAGAATAGGCTCGAAAACCTGAATTAGAGTTAGGTTTAGACTCCCTCAAAGAGTTAAGTTCATTGGAGGATTGGTTGTATGCTTGCTCATAAAATCGGTGGATGTATTATTTTTGCTCCTTAACTGTTTTCTCTTTGAAATTATAACTGTTCATGATATACTTGATTTTAATTTATTTGTGATCGAGTTATTCTTATTATGAAGATTGAATATCTAATAATTTAAATTCTTATGTTTTGTGCAATTTAAATCGTTATGTACCTTCTTTTATTTCATATAGTAAGTTGGTTTGGGAGACATGTAAGGATTGTCAGGGGTATGTTAGGATTGCCAATACCTATTAAGGTATCTAAAGTTAAAGGAGGCATGTAAAGATTACCAGAGGCATGTTAGGATTGCCAATACCTATTAAGATATCTAATGTTAAAGGAGGCATGTAAGGATTGCCAGGGGGCATGTCAGAATTGCCAATACTTATTAAGGTATCCAAGAATAATAATGGTGACATATCAGGATTGCCTAGATTTAATAAAATGCATGCATATGTTTCTTTATTTTAAACTTAAAGAATGTGTTCATTGTTGAATGATAAGGGTTTGTTGGAACAATGTATAAGATAATTTTTGTTTTTGAAAACATGAACTAGATAGGGAATGACTAGTATGTTTATACCTATACTTTCTAGTGTCCCTCATACAGAGGGTATGTATACCGATTCTCTAATTAGGATGTAGTAGAGAGGGTTTGCTCGTGGGTTTAATCCACTTTATTGATATTTCAGGTCCCAGGCCGATTTCACCACGAGGATAGAGTCTTGGGTTTCGGTTGTGACAGATATCTCCTCTAATCAGTCACAGAGTAAGAACTTATGCTCTTCTTCTAGTTCAAACTATGACTTTGGTTATTGTTTTTTTAATTTAGAGTTATAACTCTTGTTCTTTTTGGTTAAGGGGTCATTGGGATACGGGACTTCCAAGCTGTATTACCAGACACGTACTTTATTTATTTAACATTTTATTTTAATTCAGAGGAACTTTAATTCTATTCTACTTTTAAAATTATTCCTTTTGTCTTTTGTACTTTATACTTGTTGTTACCAATTGTACATATCTCTCAGGTTTTGTATATGAGATTGGCCATCTCATGCACAAAATTTTGTGGGGGTATTTCAGAAAATAATAAAGTGTCAAGACAAAAAGCACAAAGGTAGCATAAAAAAGTCACTTATATATGTGTTTTAGCGTTGTTGTTGGTACCTCAGCATTAATGAGAGTTCTCGATACAAGCAACAAAACGAAGCTGGCATCTCTAAAAAATCCCTCTAGTTTGGGCAAGCTCATACTGAAAGGAAATGGGAGCAAAGTGTAGGGAAAAAATCTCCCAATTATTCACATGGGCCTACTAATGTACGAACGGGACGAACCCAAGAGGAATTAAACCCAAATGCGTAAAACAAGCCTCAAAAAATAGTATCAAAAGAAAGAATGAGTCAGACCACCCTTTTCAGTGTTAAAGTGGCCCAAAATAGACATCATACTAAATTATATTAGAAATCTCTATGCTTGAGAGAAAAGATCGCTGGAAATAGAGAAATTTGAGTCTTAAAAGGATTCAAATTTCAACTCGTATAAATAAAGAAAAAAATGAATAATAAATGATTCTCTCTTTCTTTGAAAAAATATTTTTTGCGTTCTTGAATTTTTGGGTATGTGCAATAAATTAATTAGCTGAAAATTAGCCAAGCAATTTCTTGTACTAACACTCACGTACCACAATTTATTTCTATGGAGACTCAGGGCGGCCCTGGGCATAGGCTATCTAGGCGGCCGCTTTGGGCCACTACATTTTAAAGGGCCCCAAATATATATATACATACATATATATATATATATATATATATATATATATGTATGCAATATGAATGAGACATATTTGCCTTTTCAAAAAAAAATAAAAATGAAAGATATAAATAGAATAAATAGTGATGGGAGGAGAGAGAGAGAGAGAGAGATATATATATATATATATAGCCATGAGTGGAATACAGAATAAAAGAATGATGGGAGGAGAGAGAGTGTTGTATTAAAGAAATAAATGTTGGTATGGAAAGAAGACTAAAAAAAAGAAAAAAGATTTAAGAGAGGAATAAAAAAAAAAAACTCATATACATCATCTGATGACTATTGTAGACAGAAAGAAATGAGGGCGGGGACAAAGACACATACTATTCTTCTTCTTCTATAGATTCATGCATACTATGTATGTATGTTTTTTAATCTATTTTTTTCTGTTTTAATAAACTTAAGTGATTTTCGTTCTTTTTTTTTAATCTATTTTTTTCTGTTTCAATTAATTTAAGTGATTTGTGTTGTGTTTTTTTATTATCTATTTTTCTATTCTATTTAAGATAAATGAACCTTATTGATGTTTAGTAATTTTTTTATTTATATTTTTTTTAGTCCCAAATCCGAATCAAAGAGAGATTGATAACTTGGAGTTTGAAGATAGCTTCAATTATCTACTTATAAAGTTAGTTGTTTTTTTTATGTCTACTAAAAAATTTGAATTTAGGCACGAAAAAAGAAAAAAAAAATTGATTTAATCTCAAAAATGAGATCTTCCTAATTTTTTTTAAAATAATACACAAACAAAATGTGTCGATTGTGTCATTTATAAAATGCACTGTTATAATTTTTTTGCGCTTGTGAAATTATATGTAAAAAATGTCCTTTATTTGAAAAATTACTTTGAGGCCCTTTTCATCTCAGGATTCTCGGGACGGCCCTTCGGAGACTTTAACTATTAGGCATTTTATTATGAAAGATGAGAAAGTCTGCTACTCCGCTTGGGAGTTCTATCTAAATATTTTACTATAGCAAGATGTTATCTTCACTCTATTTGATTCCCAAAATTGCTGTGGATTTCTTTCCAAGAGCCATCCCTAGTAACGTGAATCTCAAATCATTTTTACAAGTGTGTATATATATATATATATATATAATATGAAGATTCAAAATTTAATGTTGCCCGTGGGAGAAACATCTGTACTTAATTTAGTGCCAGGAAAAGCTATGGCATGCATAATTGAAATGATTTCCTATCTATTTTCATGCTGCACGTACTACATGGTCTTACAATGGGTCCATTCTTACTTTCGCTTTAAATTGACCATCTTGCAATAACTTCAATTGTACGACCGGCACTGGTACATTGAACCGCAATAAAAACTACACATTCGTTATCAGCACACTCATTTGATATGATTATGCATCCACATTAAATTCAGTCATGCAGTGTAGATTTCATTTACGAGTAGTAAAATAATTTTCGAGTTCTTGGTAAAAGAGAATTTGTGAGACAAGAAGTTAAAATAATATAGTCGTCTCTCCTCCATTCATTTTTCATCTCTCCTACCAATTGGAGCATTAGAATCCGTTTCAATGTTTTGAAAATAATTTTCTAAGAACTTTAAAAAAGTAACCATACACTGATTTCAATAATTTTTCAAATAAATTTTTATAAGTAGACGATGATATTATTATGATATCATTAACATAATGACATTACGGTAATATCGCATCCTACTTACATAAACTTATTTAAATATAATCGAATTCGATAAATATTTCATTTTCTATTTTAAAAACATACAACAATTTTCACAAAACTACAAAAAAGTTATCAAATTTTTAATCCTTTGATAAAAATAGAAACTGTTCTAAACTGATCGAACCAAGGAGGCCTCAATTTAAACAACCAATCTTTTACTTTGAAGTTGGAACTCCAATTCCATCAGTGCTTCAAATATATTTACTTATCCAAATATATTATAGGGTTTGAATTTATTTTACTGTTTTTAAAACCAAGTCCAGTTTGAAGAAACCCCTTGGGAGATAAAAATTACTTGATATATCTGGTCATATATATATATATACACACACACACACACTCACTCACATAATGTAAGAATATATTTTAGTAGAAGGGATATTTTATGGACACTGTTTAAAGAAGGTGAAGATAAAAACGCAAAGAATGGAACATAACAAAGACCAAAGTTGGGGTGTCAAGGGCAGGAGGAGAGAGAAACTTAAGGGATGAGAGAGAAGAATAATGGGGTGGGTCAGCACTTAGCATCTGTAGAGTGAGAGGAAGAAGAGGAGAGAGGAGGAAGAGGACTGGAATTGCAGAATCTGAAAAAAGAAGGAAGAGAAAGGGCGTGGTGTCAGAAAGGACTGTCAAAGGTGTTCAGATTAGATTCCAAATACGATTAATATTCGGCCTTATTGATAACCCCAAACAGCCCCACCTTAACCCCTCCCCAACCCCAACATCTCGTGAAGAGCTCTCTCTCTCTCTCTCTCTCTCTCTCTCTCACTCACTGTGTCTGTGTATATATATACGCATACACATATATTCTCTTGGCGTCTCTCCCAATACATTCCACTTGTTTATCCACTTCCCTTTGTCCACTTGTATACATTGTAACCCTCTCTTCTCTGCTCCATCTTCCATCCCATTTGCTATCATGCATATGTAGAGCTTCTAATTTTTTACGTCCTCGTCCACAAACCTTTCACTTGTGTATATGCCATATATGTATGTATATATATATATATATATATATATATATATGTATGTATATATTAGTATATGTCCCAGCCTAACGTAGTATCATAGACTTACATTCGTGACCGTTAAATAAAGTAATTTTAAATCCTAAATAGCAAAAAATATTTTGGACCACGTGATTAATTTTGTAACTATTTTTACTGTTAGATTGAATTTTTCGTCCTTATTATACTAAGTTTTTATATTATATAAATATATATAACCAATAAAATCTACAAAAGAGTTTCTTTCTCTTTGTTGACAAGCTTATAACTTTTCAAAAGAATATGTAATTAGTGAATTATCTCTGAAATTATCAAATTATTCTTTTAAGTTTAAATAAATATGTTATCAATTCAGTAAATTATTAAAAGTGTATTTATGTGACGTGCTACGTCACGTGAAGGGAGATATTGTTGAGAAGTGTGTTGGCGGATTGTGACAATTTACGAAAAAATGTTGCATCTCACTTTGACCTTTTAAATGGGACAATTGTTTTGGAATAATCAAAAAGTAAAAAGACTTCACTAGAATTCAGACATAAATAGAGTAAAAAAAAATTTGGTCTCCTGGTTCAATTTTCCGAGAATAATTTTTTGTTTTATGAGAACTGAAGATCAGAAAAATATACAAAAAGTTATTTGATTAAGAGTTTCTGAAAACTATTTTTAAAAAAGTACTATTTTTTGAGAACGATCTTTTATAATTCTCTTAAAATAGTTTTATGTTTTATTTCTTGGAACTGTTTTTTGAATTACAAATCAAAGAGTCTTAGTTTTGATCCTTTAGTTCACTTGAGTAGCACTGCTCTTCTTATAATAGATATCTATGAGGGAAGCAAAACAGATTTCAGTTGAGCATTTGTTTAACATCCAAAATAACAAAAATATTTGCAAATCAACAATATGATATATATATATATATATATATATATATATATATATATATATATATATATATATATATATATATATATATCCTCAACACATGGTGCCAGAAAGACTCCAAAGCATCTTTTTGACAATCTCCGAAAAATGAGATATTGGAGATCAAAAACTCCTAGGTAGTAAGCAATCATATTTGAAGCTACCATGTTCTTTCCATGAGCTTGAGTTCAGACTGCAAATTGACTCTCAATTTTCCAAGTTGTTTTCAAGTACAAACTAGTTCAGTCGAGACTTGGTAGTGTCAACCAACTGACTTTTCCAAAGGCTGTTTATGTTTTTTCTTTTTTTCTTTCTTCTTTTACATAGAATTTTAATTCACTTTTCGGTGTATTAAAAAGTTTGATTCTTCATAACTATAAATCCTGTAAATAATTCAAACTTTGAGTTTTAATTTGACTATTCTTAAAGAAAATTAACGTATTATTAATAAGATAATTTATTTTTTGGTTATTTGTATAGCTTCAAAAGCTAAAAATTAATTCTTTTTTTCTTTTATTTTCCTGATGTTGAAAATTGTATCTCATATTCCATGTTTAATTGGGTTTCTATTATAGAGTTGTATTGTATTTGGTAATTTCTTGTAAAGTAAGTTTTGAGTTTCAAGCAATTGGTTTAGGGATTCATAAATAAATACTTATGATGTGGGTTGAGACTTATGAGTTAAGAGAAATGTAGATTCATGAGGGAGTTGAATTGATGTGTACAGGGAGTTTACGAGTTGGTAGGGTGGAGAGAACACCAATGACAAGTAGGGTTTCGTGAAGTGGTACATGTGAAGAGCTCTGGGCAAGAGCTAGTTTTTGTACACAGTCTAGTGTTTTGTACTTTACGATTGTAAAAAATCTCTTTTCATCCGTGAGCATAGATCGAGTTGTGCGGAACCACATATATCTTGTGGTCTGTGTGTGATTATTATTTTTTGCTTTCACTTTCATTGTACCCATCACGTGAGAACTTATTGCGTTCTTCAAAGTTATTTAAAGAAAATTTAGAATATTTTAGTCTAGAAAATAAAAAATATGAAGTAAAAGAGTAATTTCAAGAAAATTTAGAACATTTTAGTCCAGAAATTCGAATACGACTTTTTTTGAAAATTTTCAAAAATATAGAAGAGTAATATTTATAAAAAAAATTCATCGTCATCATCATTCTTACCTTGATCCCAAATGAATGGGATCAACCACATAGATTATCACCAATTGAATGAAAATTCTTCAACAAGATTTGACATAAGTTTTAAAGTCAATTATCTACATGATAGTCTGACATTAACTCATTTCCTTTTCAAATCTAATGGGAGAGTCAAAAATACGAGTAGGTATGCATCACAGTTTACAGGAATTCGATTTGACGACTAAAGACAAAAATATATCATTGTAGCACAACTGGAGAGGAATTTTTGAATTCACTTTAGCGCACAAGAAGAGAACAAAACAACCCGCGCAAACCAAACATCACTCATATGCTGACACGTATAGCTATGCAAGAGCCACACTCAATGATTTACAAATCTGAGAAACATGTTTGCCCAACAAACATACAGTAATCAATTACGGCCTAACCAGTACCGCTTGGCATGAAAAATTATAAATACCCAATGTTCAAGTTCTATATTTTTACCTAAACAAAGATTTTATTCCCATATTCCATCCTTAATAATTCATCCGAAACAGTCCTTCCATTATTTTGTCTACCAAATCTATCCTATTACCTCGTCAAAGAAAAATAAAATAAAAATCTACCTTCCACGTCCCTTGATGAAACCTACAAAAGAATGCTATATGGAATTAGGTCATTTTTAACTCAATTTTCACATAATGTTTTTCTTTTTCCAAAAAGGAATTATGGACCATATGGATTTTTACTCTTTCTGTTATTTTATTAGCTCATTCTCAGAAAAAGAAACCAAACAAGCCAATTTTTTGTTAAAAAAAATGTTTGTGGCTAATAATTCTTATATAAATGGAAAGTTGAACTTGATTATGTTTAGAACTTGGAATTGTTGCTTAAAGCATGTTTCATGTAACAGAAACATTGTACATTGCATATTCAAACAAAATTAAAAACAGTTAGTGATAAAGATGGAAACTAAAATATCCTATTGAAATCAAATCAAATATAAATTTCCATAAATCAAAATATCAATCAAATTTCGTACTTCTTATCCCAAAGTCTACGATGAGATACTCTTATTTTGTTTCGATGCATCTCACTCATAGTATTACATTATGACATAATAAAAGTTTTTTTTCTTAATAAGAACATTTTTTTTTTATAATCAAAATGAATATTTGATTAATTGAATTCGAAACAGAAAATAGTCTCTCCATACAAAAGAGCCTCGATCATCGTCTAAGACAAACTCATTGAAATATAATCATAACATTTTGCTAATATAAGACTGTAAATACAACAAATTTCATACTTGATGCAGTAATAGAAAAGGTGTGAGCATATAATTTGGAGAATTAAGACAGTTAATTTGTGTAAAAAATATTAAGAGTTAGACTTTTCAAGAATTTAAACCCTCGAATTTTGATTGTTTCAATTTATGTCAAGCATTTTTTTTTTTTTTTGCCTAGTGCTGTAAAAAAATATTGCATGTGTAAGACATTAGGAAGTATGGATACTTCTATTAGAGTAACGTACTTGTATTTTGTCCATATCGAGTATCGATACTTCTCGAATACTCATGGATACGTGTCTGATACTTTCTAAACGTATTAATAACTTAATTTTTTTTATTATTTCTAACACGTATCCGATAGTTTTCATATACTTCGACCAAGTATTCAATACTTCTCAGATACTTTAAAACACATCTTTAACAAGTTTTGAACGTTAAAATGTTATTTTTTTCAACAATAATATCATACCATACTTATTAAGAAAAGTCTAAAATTTATTTTAAAAAGAAGTGTTGATATATATATCATAATTTAGTACAAAATTTATCCATACAAATTATGCAATATGAAATTATAATATTTTATGGGAGGCAATTTTTGCACTCTCATTTTCTTGAATTGTACTCCACTTGCATTTTTCTCTTAAATGAAATGACAAGAAGATCCCTAAACTCATTAATGCATCATCTCTAATTTTATAATACCATAACTACAATTTATATTATAAACTTTAACTCTTTTTACATTCTTTACTTCCTTTAGTATTTTTTTTTTTTTTGATGGTCCTGTCAAAAGAGAACTTTTTTCTTGATACTTTTTTTTTTGTCCTATCAAAAGAGATAATTTATTCAACAGATATAACCTTATTTTGGTCATTTCAAAAGATATAATTTATTCAATAGAGATAAATTTTTGTTGGGTCCTTTTATTTATTTTTTGTGTACTATATATATATATATATATATTTTTATTTTGTCAAATGAAATAATTTATTCAACAGAGATAACTTTTTTTTAAGCCCTATCAAAAGAGATAATTAAGATAAAAAAAATTTGGGCCCTTTTTCTTTTTTTTTTTCAGAGCGAACTTTTTTTTTTTATCATATGAAAAGTGATAATTTATTCAATAAAAATAACTTTTTTTTTTTGTTCCTGTCAAATGAGAAAAAAAGATTTTAATAGTTTTTTTTGGGTCATATAAAAAGAGATAATTTATTCAACATAGATTTTTTTTTTGATCCAGTCAAAAGATATAAAAAAATTTTCGTCTTTCTTTTGTATTTGTTTTATTCAATCAAAAAATCAAAAACATTAAACATAGGAGACAGAGGGATATCTGAAATGGTATTTGTATAATTTGAAAAAGAAATAGTAATCACTTGTAAAGTTATGATTAGAAGTGTCATTACTTTTAAAATGGAAATATAAATGTAAAAAAAAAGTAAGAATATGTCCTTCCTATTTATAAAGAACCGTTAATAACTCAATTTTTTATTTTTATATTATTGTATCCGTATTTAATTTTTATAAAAAGAAATTATCGTATTACTATACTCTTATCATATGGTATTGTATCCGTGTTTATCAGGTAAGACCAAATAGTGTTTGCCGACACATAAACACTTTTCATAAATAATTTATTTATAAACAGACTTATTTTATAAAGTAAATGTTATAGACTAATTTCTTTTTCTGTCGACCACAAATTAAAAGTAAAATTTCAAATTCAAAAGACTATCATTCCAATCAGAACTGCCAAACAAAATTTGTTTCCGAATCATACGTGTGAAGCACCACCAACAATGGTCGAGCAATTAAAGGTTGTACTCCTACAGTAAATTACTAATAAACCACGAGACTTTAGAAATAATACTCAGAATTCGGTGGGGTATTTAAGTAACTGAATATTAATACTTGGAACTAGGTGGGGGTATATAAGTCATTTAAAAAGTCTTGTGAATCCACTCGTCGTAAAAGTCGGAGCAGAGTATAGACAACGAGTGGCGTAGCTGGAGGCAAAGCCAAACTCGTCCCGCCATTTGAAGAAGTCCCCACTTTTTCAAAATAGAACAAACTGTTAAAGAAAGATCCGGCACTATTTTTGGTAACTGCGCTTTTACCGGTTCCCATCCCTTTCTCTATCCCCTCTCCCTCTCACACTAACCAACAAATCTATCTCACATCAAATTTCTTTCATCTCCTACTAGTGCAACATCAACACGAGTATATCCTACTAAATAAATAAATAAATATATATATATATCATCAAATGTATTTGATTCGGATAATAAAAGTTACATGATTAAATAAGTTGGGAAGAAGTTGTTAATAATAGATTACCTAGAGAAATATTAAAAATGTATTTGAGTTGGAAACAAACATTATATCAATGAATAAAACCTATTTGAAAAAAAATTAATTATATTTAAAATCAAAAGAAAGTTTAATTTCACTTGAATAAAAATTATGATATATAGTTATTTAAGAAAACTAAGAAAATCTTTTTTATTTTAATAGAGAACTTTTAGAAATTAAAAGATGAAAAGAGAAAAACATGACTCTATAAAATATTTTTTCAATTGTAGTTGTCTTAATTTAACTAAGGAGCCTTTGCACCAAAATTTCAAAAGATAAAAATAAATAAATTAATATGATATTTTTCTTCATTTGCTTTTTATTTTCTCCTCCTTCCTTTCTATTTTGTTTTTTCACAAATTGATGGCATGTTTCAAAATTTTAATTTATGTTATTTTATAAATAAGACACATGAAAAATAAATTACATGTTTGGTGAGTAAAAATAGAATATTTCAAATTTTGCATTCTTTGAGTTATATAGGATAAGGACACTAACAACAAGTTTCAATTGAAAAACGTCTAAATTATAGTATTTGGGTGGTAATAAATGGATTGTTATATTGTAAACCTAAAGTAAAAAAGTTGAAAAAACTTTTTTTTAAGAAAAATAAAATAAAATTAAAATTGAGTCTTGAATTAGAAGGGCAATTAGGGTACTAAAAATATAAGAATCTAAAATGGTATAACATATGACCACTTTTGTAATTTTACTTTACAAAAATATAGGAGTGGAGTGCCAGAGGATATTGGTGGAGTGCCAATATCAGCTCCCTATATATATATATATATTATTCCATATGTTGGTACCTCCTAGAATGTTAATATATTAATTTTTTATTATAGAGTAAATTACACTTACCTCTTCTCCATATTGTTAATATATTAGGATATTTCCCTCTTGCTTTTATAATAACACCGACCTCTGTTTGGTAGCTATGTTAGGCTTTTTCGGGTGAGATTTTAGTTTTCATGGACATTAAATCAGGAAGATCTAAGAGTTGAAATGTCAAGTTCATTTTCTTACGTTCACATGAAACAAATAGAGGAAATATGAAAAAGCAATCCTCTACCTTTCTCTACTACTAAGAGGTATTACAAAACCTGAATTTGAAAGAGATGTAAAATGAACTAGAAAGAAGAAGAAAATTTCAGAAATCTTCTCAAAACCCATAAGTAGAAGCTATAATAAATAATCGAGTTTTTGATTTCATTTCCTATGAATTATCAAGGACCTTCATGCTAATTTGCTCTTAATTTGTACTAAAGACCCAAGTCAAAAGGTACCAACAATATGTATGTGTTTATATATCTCTGTATACATATTAAAAGGGTTGAAACATAACTTCAAAACACCATCAATTCTGGGAATTTCAAATTCGGTGATTCAATGGAGAGAGAGAGATTTAGGCCTCGTTTGTGAGAGCTTCCTAATACTAGAAGGACTTCATTGATAAGACTTTCAGAAGAAAAAAAATTTGTTAGAAGAAATTCAGGAGAAAAAAGACATTTGGCGAGTTCATTTTTAAAATGTACTTTAACTTTTAAATTATTTTTTCTTGACAATATTATCATTTATTCTTAACAACGATTGCACCCTTAAAAAGCGCGAAGCCCACAATGGAGATACAAATGATGGTAGTGGAAGGTAGTAGTGGAGGTGGCGGTACCGATGGAGGTAGTGGGGGGTGATGGTAATGGTGGTGGTGGTGTGGTGGTGGAAGGCAACGACAGTAGTGGCAGTTGCAATAGTGGTGGTGGTGGTGGAGGAAGGAAGTAACAACGGTGGCGGTGACAGTAGTGGTGGTGTCGGAGGTGGTGGTGGTGGTGGTGTCGGAGGTGGCAGTGGTGATGGAGGAGGTGAGGTGGTGGTGGTGGCAATGGAGGTAGTGGTGGTGGTGGCGACGGTGGAGTTAGCGATGGTGGTAACGATGGTGGTGGTGGTGGCGGCAGTGGTGGTAGTGGTGGAGGTGGCGGTGGTGGAAGGCGGTGATAGTGGAGGAATGAAGGACCAAGAGATAATATTGCACAATTTTGTTAATATAATCTAAGTACATGGACAAATTAGTAAAATAACAAATTACGTAAAAAAGCCTTTACATGTGTATAACCAAACATCACATATTTTTTTTAAAAAACTTTTGATGATTGAAAGAACTTTTTGTGGTATGAGGAAGCTCACCAATATAGGCACTTAACTTGGATTCTCACATGTTAAACTTACAATGGCTTTTTGGTCCTTCGATTAGGTAACAAATATATATATATAATTCATGGGCAAAACGATAATTTGACCTAATACCCTAACATCGTTAGACGGTCGTCACTAACAGGGGAGGTTTGTTATTATGAAAGTAAGATGGGAGACCTATGTTATATTAAAAAATCTCAGAAAAAGTAAGTGTAATTTACCCTATTTCCTATTATCTAGAAAAATAGTGAATATTCATTGTATGGGAGTAATACATAGTAGGTACCTTGGAGTATTCAATATTTTTTCATATTATACAAGTTGAGTCGGCTCACAAACATACATTGAGACTCACACCATAACAAGGTTCAACAATAATTTTGTGACAGAATCTATTATACAAGCTTTATACAACTTTTACTTGCTCTCTTACAAGAAAGTAATGAACCAAACAGTAAATTATGACCCCACTACACTATCTCAAGAGAATAGGTACAAATAAAATCAATTTGTATAACATTCTTCATCATTTTTAAATGGGTAAATCACATAAAATACCCTCGAAGTATATATATTGTGAAAATAACACCCTTACGCTATGTTTTGTATATATAAGTCCCTATAGTTTCTTCAAATGTCGTAAAAAAAAAAGGCTTATTATCAACTCTTTGTCAACAAAAGGTTGTTAGTCAGTCATATACATGTCACATGTTATATTTGACACCTAAAAACCCTAAACTACCTTTTTTTCTCTTCTAATAATGGTCTTTAAGCATATATACATCATCCCTCTCTGCAATCTTTCTCACTCTCTTCTCTCCCTACCCCTTTACCCTTTCACTCAAAAAAATAATTCCACTCAATTGATAGATATGTATATATGCATATATATAGTACAAATACATATATATTGGGAGTTACGCGGTGTAAAAGTGGCTATGATAGTTTGATAAAAGCACCTAGAATAGGTGATTGAACTTGCTTGTTTTATTTTTTAGATTATTTTTAATTTTTGCCCAATTAAAAATAAAAACAATCACACCAAGTAAGTAAATAAAGTAAAGTGTAGCAATGACAACCGATACACGTGGAAACCCTAAATAGGGAGAAAAACCACCGGGGAGGCAACGATTAAGGAAACCAATCCACTATCTGAAGCAAAGTATAACAGACTCTGTCTCAGTCTCGCACGCACTCCACTCTACAAAGAATTTGATACTGAACACCTTAAGCTTACTATTGGGACTCTACGTCCAATTGTTGTAGACTTCAGACTAACGTCACAATCCTTGCAGAAGGGTTACTTGAAAAACACAAATACTCTGTAAGTTTTTTTTTCCCCTTCTAGTGCGATCTGGTTCACCTTTTTTTCACAAGCAAATAACAGAGAAGAACCACAAATGTAATGTTCTGATCAACAAATAACTTTGACGAAGCCTTTGAATGGTTGATCAGATAGAGAACAATATCATAAATATTACTCGTAAATTATAGATGTGTGCTTTTAAAAAATAGAACAAAATTCTACCCTAAAAATACTTTTAAAAGCTTTCTCTCTTTAGAATAATGATTTTCTAAAAGCATAATTGTAAAGAAAACATAGATAAGTATGTATAAGCATATGAGTCTTAATCCTACTTGGAAAATAAGTTAAATACTAATATAGGACATTCTATAAAGTTTCAAATCAAAAGGAAAGAGATTTTTTGTCAAAAGCAATTTCCTATTTGAAATAAACTAAGTAGGTTTGCTGTTGAAAATTAGGCATTGATGGGACTTTGCGAAATCAGCAGAAATCAAAAGTTTCGAGAAAAGTTGGATCGATGCTATTTTGAAAAATCTTATTTTTGAAGACCTACTAAATATAAAGTGCAATGTGTCATCACCATAGATACTTGTACTATATGACGTTCTCATCGAATCAACCGTAGATCGATACAGAAAATAGATGAAAAAATACAACTCGATCAATTAGATTTTAGACACTAAAATTTGTCAATTACAATTTTATATCTCACATATATGTATATATCTCTGCTCTCTCACTCTTTAATCATATATTTTACATTTCACTCTCTCTTCACAGTGCTCACACACGATGCTCCCTCTCTCTCTATTGTGGCCCTCTAGTTGAAGCTCTTCACTTGACTATGTGGGAGGACAATGAAATTTATTAAAAAATAAGTACAATTAAATAAATTACTTATCTTGAACATAATATTAAATTGATAGGGAGACGATATTCGCACTCCCCTTTTATACATTTGCACTCCCATCTTAAATGAAATGATACTATAATCCTAACTTTACAATTGAATGATTATTATTTTTATCAAATTATACAACTACCCTCTAAGATATTCCTTCTTTGTTTTTCATCTTTAATATTTTAAGTCTCTTTTGAGAGAATCTAAAAAAAAACATTATCTCTTCTAAATATGTTCTCTTTTGACATGACAAAAAAATGGTTATTTATGCTAAATAAATTATCTATTTTTACCGGATTAATAAAAAAGTTATCTATGTTGAATAAAAAGACCTCTTTTGACAAGAACTGAAAAAAAAAACTCAAGAAAAGGTAACTTCATTACTTCTTTTGACAATGACCCCAAAAAGTTATCCTATGTAGAATAAATAATCTCATTTGAGGAAAAAAATATACTACACAAAAAAAGGACCCAAAATTTCTTTTCTCTACTGAATAAAATATATCTTTTGACATTACTCTAAAAAAACAAAAAAAAAGTACTAAAGAAGGTAAAAAGAGTTAAAGTTTATAGGATAAATGGTAGATATGGTATTATAAAATAAAAGATGATGCATTAATGAGTTTATGGACTTTTTTGCTATTTCTTTTACAAGAAAAAGACAAGTGGAGTGCAATAGGAGAGAAGGGGAGTGCGAATATCGCCTCCCAATTGATATCTATATATACAGATAGAGAGATTGGGCGAACATTAATGACACTTTGAGCAAAATAATCAATTCAACCTTATAACAAGCTACATGTCACCAATAATAATACACAAGTCTTGTGTCAAGATTTCTGTAATTATAGAGAGAGGTTGTAGAGAGAGAATGTTAGATAGAGTGTTTTGATGAATGGTTTTGATGAATGGTATAGAAGGAGTTATAAGGCAAAAGTACCAAAAATCCAAGAAAAAATTATCTCAGTTAATAATTAAAGGAATCTAGAGAAAGAATTGCCCTTGGCTAATGATATTGTCACCAATAAAGGAATTGTCATTTCAATTTGAATGACATGCACTTTGGGTGGGTTAGCTTCATCAATCAAAGAGTAGATGATCAATCTGGGTTATTCTCCCTTGAGAAGGTATTGGGTACCGAGAATATCGTACTCTCATCAAATAAAAACTCTTTATTTCTTATTATCATGGGAAATAAAAAGAATTTGTATTGGTCAGAGATACTACATAGTAGGAACCTTCAGGGTATTAATTTTTTTTCAATTTCCCTCTTTCTTGGTATATATTTCACTCTATTTGTAGCTTATAAGAAATTATTAAATACCCCAGGGGTTATGATACCCCTTCCACATCCAACAGATAAAAACTCTATATTTTTCTTCATTATAAGAAATATCAATTTATCATTGGTTGAATGTGTAAGGGGGTATAGTACCCTAGGGGTATTCAATACTTTCTCGTATCTCACCCCTCTTACTATCTTGATGGTCCGAATCAAGTTTTAGAGAGAGAAATTAACTATGGTTACTCACACATACGTGTTAATTATATGTGTGTATATACATCTAGAGAGAGAGTAAGTGAAATTGTGGTGAGAGATTATATAGGTGTTTCATGCGATGGTGGGTCTTTTAGTGTCCTTTTTTGTCTTTTCATATTTTCTATTTTTGTATTCATTTATCAGAAGGATAATTAAGTCTTTTCAAACCTCTCTTAACAAAAGATAAATGTTAGGTCCTCATTTGCATCGAAAGTAAAAATTAAGATTATTTTTTAAACAATAAGGAATTAGATATTCGGTGAGTCAAGAATACCATGTCATTGATATACTCGACTAATAAAAATGAATTATATAAAATTATTTAAAATAATTTTTATATATAAATAAAATCATTTTCATTGGTCGAACGTACAAATCACTTGGTATGATTCAACGTTATCTACTTGTTTTTAAATTATCATACAATCAACACCAATTAAAACTGCACAATCGAGTAATTGTTTGCCCTTGGATCCATTATTATGGGACCCTCATGAGTCCCACAAAAGTACATCAAAAGGGGCAGCAATCGTTCTAACTTTACTTTAACAATCATTATTTATTTAATTTATTTATTTTTTTTATAATAAGTGGAGTATGCGCGCGTCTTGACCAAAGGTGCGAGGTTAACGTGAGACAAAATGCCAATGCACAGTGCGAAAAGCCTGGTCCCACCAGGGTGTTTGGTAAAGGAATCTCACGCGCCACTCATAGCGCGTTGAAATTCAATCTCTCTTTGTTTCTGTTCTCCCACACAAACCCCACCCACCTCTCACCTCACTTCCTCTGACTTCAATATTCCCTTGCATTGCATTGTAAAACCAAACCAATTCTCCATTTACTCTCTCTCATCTCTCCTCTCTTTCTCTCTCTACCTCTTCTATACATTTCCTTCCTTATACTATCTCTATCTCTATCTCTATCTCTCTATCTGTATATATATTTTAGGCTGTGGATAATAATAATGTCAGCTCCAAACATGGCGACGATCACTGCTTCGCTTGAGAGATCTCTTCAAAACTGTTCGCTAAACCAAAGCAGTAGCAGTGGCGGCGGCGGCGGATTTGGCAACTCCTCCACCTCAGATTCGCCGGAAAATCACCATTTCTCTAATTCCTCCGACGCCGCCTTAGAACTCAATTCCCAAATCTCTCTCCCTTACCATTGGGAACAATGCCTCGATCTAAAGGTTCGTTTCCAAACATCCATGCCCAAAAAACAAAATTAAATTCCTCTCCTTCAGCTTTCACATTAAATGCAAAATCCAATCATAGATCTTGCACTATCTCACTTTTTTCTTGCTTTTCTGTTCTTCAATGTGCTTTACTTATTGTTTTGTGTTCATTTATATCTCTCCTTTTCTCTCTCCACATGGACAAAAAGTGTTACAGACCAAACCCTAAAAAGGGCATAACCTTTTTTCCCCACTATTTTCAATCATATATTTTTCCCAGGAGAAAGAAAAAAAAAGAATTTCTTTTTTTCCTTTCATGGGTTTTTTCATTTCAAAATCTTCTTTGATGGGTACACGTTTTTCATAGATTTTTTTTTTCTTTCATGGGTTTCTTCATTATATAGTGTCCTTTAATGGGTACATGTTGTTTTTCATAGAATGGTAGTAGTTCTTTTTGGTGTATATATATATATATATTGCATTTTCCTTTAATGGGTACATGTTGTTTTTTGATAGTATTATTTTGTTATGTTTCCATTTTCATTTTTTGTTGCAGACAGGAGAGATATATTACATAAACTGGCGGACCGGAATGAAAGCCAAAGACGATCCACGGACAACGGTGGAGTTCAGCGGAGATTGTTACTCGGAAAATGATAGTTCCTATGACAGCGAAGGCTCTTCGTCGGAGTCTTCACCACCATCTTCGTCGAGAGAACAATATCACCATCACCACCACCATCATCAACACCACCATCAGAGGGAAGATCAGAAAGATGATCAAGTTCTTGTTGTGGCTGGTTGCAAGAGCTGTCTGATGTATTTCATGGTGCCCAAACAGGTTGAAGATTGCCCCAAATGTACTGGTCACCTCCTCCACTTTGATCGGTCCGGTAATGGCTCTCCATGAATCATCATCATCAATATCATCCCATCTATTCTTTTTTTTTTTTTTTTCAACTTTCTCTCTCTATATTTAAATCATGTGCTTTGAGAGATTCTCAGTGTGGATTGTTGTAATGAGACAAATGAGTTTTGGTTTTACTATTATTTTTCTTCCCTCTTTTTATTTTATAGATTATTAATTTTTATATTTTAAGTTTGCTGTTGTAAGCCATTGAAGTTGCAGAGAGAAGAGAGAGAGAAAGAGCCGGGTCAACTAGAGAGAGAAGAAAGAATAATATTGTTAGCGATTGCGACGTGCTCTGCAATGGATCTCAGTTTTATTTTTTTTAATTTTTATTTAGTTAGTATAAAATTATATTTCGTGCAAGTTCAATTTAATGTAATCTGAAATTCTGCATTGTTTTCAAAAATGCCAATGAGAATGTTTAAATTTTTAATTGTTTTTATAGAGACAATAAATTTAAGATTGCCAATCTAATAAAAAAATTAAAATGCTACATTTGGATACCACATTTGAGAACAAGTCAATGTGTGAGTTCAGCTCTTGGATCATGACAATGTTTGAATACTCGATCTCAATCCAACTATTGAAGGTACAAATTCATACTAAATTATTTTTATAATTTTTTCTTTCATAATTATATGCACTAAAGTAAATTTCACGCATTATGTACTTAAAAGTAATTGACACGCACTACTTACATTTTATTTTTCAAATATTAGAACGATCTAGTACTTAGATACTTATCATATCCATGATTTATGTGTTTCAATCCAACGGCTGACGTGTTTCAATCTAACGGTTGAAGGTACAAACTCATGTCACACTCTTTTCATAACTTTTTCTTTGATAATTATATGTACTCGAGTAATTGACGCGCACTAAGCATTCTTTTTCTTTCTTTTTTTTTTTTTTTTTTCAAATTTAGAACAAATATATAGATATTTATCATTAGAGTTTGACAAAAGCAAGTTTGATAAAAGCAAGAAGCATTAGCTGGATGTGTGCAGAGAGTTTTGGGAGAGACAAGACCAGGTAAAAGGTCTTACACGTAATTTTGTAAGGGATAATATTTGCCGGCCTACCAATTAGAAATTCTTTTTCACTATTGATGTGACATAATAACAGTCACGTTCATTTTGAATTTAAAATATAAGAAAAAGAAATTTTAAACTTTTAAATATTTTTTTATTTTATTTTAAAATGAACACGTGTCCTTTATTATTATGTCATATTGATCATCACTTTATATATTTTAATTATTTAAACATGTGATCGTCAACTCAAATGAAATAAAGAGCAACCCTTCCATCATAATGTTTATGTTATGCATATTGAAAGGATGTGGTTGTGCTAGTGCAATGTTTTCAACACTCTTTACTTCAATATTCAAGTTGGTGTCTACATGCATGCCTTAATCTGTTTTGACAAGAAAGGATGAAGCAAATCTTCATTGTTGGTAGAAAGGAAAGTTGGAGAGAATGGAATGGTTAATGGTATCTTTTGTGACCGACCATATTTCACCTCTCCAAAATTAGAAGAAGATATTGGATGAATCTGTCAAATCATGTTTTTGGTAATGTTTATCTAATAAAAATGCAACATTCGATTAAATTGGTCTCACCTACATATAAAAACTACTTTCAACCTATGAAGTACTTGTACGGATACGAGATACGATACAACACGACACAACACAGATATAGGAATACAACAAATCTCTGAAAAACATTGTATGAGTATGACAAGAAATAACGGTAAAATAATAATATATTATATTGTTATTTATCAAAAATTAATTTTTCATAATGTATATGTAATTCCAAATATGTTAAGAAAGAACGAGGCAATGAGATGAAACACAAAAAGAAAAAGAAAATTATAACCTTAGAACTTGAGTGACCCAAGTTGATACATTTCTTAGTAGACACTCCACCTCCCTTCTTCATTTTGTTAACGAGTGTCAATTAATATGGATTGGTCCTTTAGGTCCTTTTGTATTATTTAGAACTTGAGTGACCCAAGTTGATACATTTCTTAGTAGACACTCCATCTCCCTTCTTCATTTTGTTAATGAGTGTCAATTCGTATGGATTGATCTTTTAGGTCATTTTGTATTATTTTCTTTTAATCAATGAACTTTTTTATTATTAAAATAATCCCTTGATTTCTATAAAAATATTTGCGATTTTGTCGTAGTATCATGTCATATTCGATTTTTAAAAAAAATTTATTTTAAAATTTCAAATACTTTTCAGTCATATCGACACGTATCCACGTGTATAACAAGTATCTCATACACCACGATGACCTTGGAAAAGTATATTTTCTTCCTTACTCTCAAATTGATATGGTGCATTTTCGGATATACCTAGAGGTCCTGCACACAGTTCAGTTCATTACAGTTCTTGGTGGAATCGGTCGAACCATAACTCCTTAATTTTGGAACCGAAATCAAAATCGTTGAGTTTGATTCGGTTTCAGTTTTTTGTTATTCCAGTTCCGGTTCTCCAACAGTTCTTTGTCAACTTTATTTATATATTTTTTATTTTAAACATTGACACGATACACACTCATACTGACCCCTAATTATAACAATATATTAGAAGCTATTAGTAATTATTTATATATTTTATATTATATAAATATATAGACATTAGAACTTAGAACCTATTAGAAAATATTATATATTTTATACTTTATTTATAAATATAATACTAGAATTTAGAAGGTATATATATATATATATATATATATATATATATATATAGAACACTAGAACTTAAGAGTTATTATTATTCATTTATATATGATATAATATATTTTTTTTTAACCGTACTTAAAATTTGAAATCAAAGCCAAAAATCGCAATGAACAATTCAATTGGATTCAAGCACAATTTTGATTCTACTAATTTTTTGTACACCTTTGAATATGCCAATAATGTGGTAGGTCTCAGCCCACCAATATCTACTCTAAAGCTACGTAGATGAGAGAAGGAAAACTATAATAACTGATGTCACTTCAATGTGTTGCAAGCTTCTAATTAAATCATTAGCTGTGTATTTAACAATAAAGAAATGTGTAGTGGGTAAACAAAATTAGAAAGATGAGATTTATTTATTTATTTTCTTGCTTTGCCTGGCAATAGAAAAAAAATGATGATAGAATTGACGAAGTCTCTACGTCTAAACATTTGTTTCCCTTGAATGCAATGAAGCAAAGCCAAACTTACTTAATGGAATTCTCTTCCTAATAAAATTATTTAGAATAACATGATTTAAAAATTTTAACGTATCTTTCATTCTCTGCTGTCAAATAATAAAAAATGTCAACGTCATTGTTTATTTATTTATTTTATGTTTTCGTAATTTTATTTTAAGTCAACTCTGTAATTACATTAGACCACTTGTCAAAAGAACATCATAACATGGTAGACTTCTAGCCTTTGGCTATTCTTCAAAAGATCCTCTATACTGTTCTGAGTCAACTAAAGCCTCAAATCAAAACTAAATATAATTTTTCAAAAATTATTCTTGGGACAAAATTGGGAAGGGACTCTAAGTTGTAATAATTTGCTATGACAGTCAAAATATCTAAATTTTTTTTTGACAAAATTGTAAAAAGCTCCCTTAAATTTTTTTCAAATATGCAAATTCACCAACTGAACTACTTTTTGAAGCAAAATAATCCATTATCTTTAGGGGTGACAATTTCCTCCGCCCCGATGGATTTTCGCTCCGCTCCGCTCCGTCTCTAATAGAAATGATTTGGTATACTCCTAATAGGAGTAAGGGCAGTTATAATTTTTTTAAGAAAACCTGTTTAGTACCCGCCCTGCCCTGATATTATATATATATATATATTGAAATAATTGTATGAAGTGTGCCATTTCTTTTATTATTATATTACTTATATAAATATAGTATACTAGATATATGGCAGCCACTAGGGTTTATTCTCTTAACTAAAAAATGATTTTCAAATTTCACTAAAAAATAATTTTCAAATTTAATTCATGGGTCTGATTGAACAACAAAACGAAAAAGAGAGTTAGAGAGAACTTAAAAGTTATTTGTAGAAGTTATTTGAAACTCTAGAGATCTCTTGGCGACAATTTTATCTCGATGATATTATGAAGGTACTCTCTCTTTCTCTCACTCTCTCTTTATCTTGTTCTGCTTTATTCTTCTGTTTATCTTGTGGCTAAAAGAGAACTCTATTTATCTTGTGTATAAAATAGATTTATAATTAAAAAAAAAATTTAAAGACCAAAACTATTTTTATCTCCATCTACATATGTATGTATGTTTGTGTCATTTTCTTTGATCTTATATATTGGGATTTTAACTGTAGGAGTATTGTATCATTGTTTGGGTAAATTTAGTCCAAATATCAAATTGAAAGCAAATAAAGCAAAGAATTTTAAGGATTCTGCTATTTCTCTCTTTCTCTAAACGGAGCGATGATGGTATGCTTACCACAAACCCGTTAGAATTGTTAATAGGAGATGGATTGAGTATTTCCTTGACGGGGCGGGGTAGGGTTTTGACATACCCGCCCCGTTGTCATCCCTAATTATCTTACAAAAGTGGACAACTTAATTTTCTGAGAGAACTATAATGACATATATATCATTTTATTATATCTATTATGCCATTTTTTATATAAATATATTATTTTTTTAAAAAAATCAAAAAATAAAAGATAATTAGATAAAATTCCTAAATAATAAATTTAGAAACATAAAACAATAACATGCTAGTAGAACTTTATTTAAATTTTTTATTTTTAAAAAAATTTAATCAACTAACATATATACTCTTTTTTCTAGTATAGTGTTTTCTAAATAAAAAATTTTAAAAACTAAAAAATAGTTTGATGAAATTCTTAAATAAAATTCTATTGGCTTTTACTTTTTGATGTTTCTAGACTTATTATTTATGAATTTTATCTAACTATTTTTTCATTTTTTTAAATTTTTATTTAGAAAACACTATATTTATAAATAAAAAATGACATAATAGATATGTCATTATAATTTTGCCGGTCCAGTTGTCTACTTTTATAAAATAAAAGAAATCAATTACATTAGACCACTTTTGTAAAGGGTATACATGTCATTTTCTATCTACAAAACCATGGATTGTCTCCACTTTTGCCTTAAAAAAAATTCATATTTTATCCTGAAAAAAAACTCACGAATTCACCGAAGTTGAACCCTTGACTTCCTGTTTTGAAAGACAAAAAAAAAGAAAAAGAAAAAGAAAAGGTAAAATATCTATCAACTGTCCATAAAATCACACACCCCTACTCATTAATATTTGCTTTGTTACAGCAAAGTTAAAAGAACAGGTAAATCTTAAAGGAATAATATTTCTTAGAGACATCTCTCTGCAGGGACCCAGAGCTGATTTCGACCAACTTATGCAATTTGGTGAACCAAAATTAGTAGTTGAGATAGTTTTCAATCATTTGATCAGGATGGCAAAATCATAGGCAACTTAATGAAAGGGACTCTATGTGTACTGTTTTGAGTTTGACCCTGCCATGGGAAGACACATGCCCTTGTCAAACCCGATTTTGGGCAGGAATGGGACGACCGAAAAATTTAAACAGGGAATATGAAGAAGGAAGACCTACCTTAAACTTGTCCCGTTGTCATTCCTAAAAACAATACTTATACAAAACCTTCTATAATTATAAAAAAAAATTTGAATTGTCTCCGAGGCGAAATGAGAAAGGAAGGCCCACCTTAACACCCCCATCCCCCGAGGTGAACATGAGGAAGGAAGACCCACCTTAACCACGCCCCGGCGGAGGCGAAGATGAGGAAGGAAGGGGCAAAGATGAGGAAGGAAGGCCTACCTTAAACCCGGGTTTATTGTCATTCCTAGAAAGAATACCTATACAAAACCTACTATGACTATAAATAATAAATAAATAAAAAAGTTTGATTATTGTCCCTTTTTATTTTTTTACCTGAAATACCAATGTTCTTTTTATTTTTTCTTTTTCCTGGCAGTGATTTAGTGGAGGAGGAGGGAAAACAAGAACATGGGTGCCCTTAGCCAAGTGCTTTACCAGCTTGACACATAGAACTTGCTCACTTTGTTAAGTTCTTGTTAAGAAATAGAAGGCGAAAGCATCACATTGGTTTTGGTTAATTGCACAAAATTTTCCTAAACTATAAAAATTTATATATCACTCCCTTGTATTAAGGAGTAACATATTGTTTTTCCTATTTCGGGGAGGTTTTTTTTTCTAGTTGCAGACATTTAGTTGTTTATGGATAGATTTTCATTCTAGGAGGTAACATAGCAAATTTTGTAGTTCAAGAGTTCTGAGGCAATTAACCTCAATTTATATGAATTGGTTGGTGTATAAAGAAGGCATGAGAAATTAAAACTATTATTGAATTATAATCTATCTATGTGATATATATATATATATATATATATATATATATATATATATATATATATAATTCCTAGTTCCAGAAAAACTTTTACCATTTCGAGTGATGGTTGAGAACAGAAGAGAAGGTGCTGTTATTTGTAAATTTAAAATGAAATATCTATATCGTATAAAGAGTACATTTAACTGTTGTAGAAAACTTGTGGCTGACAAGGTGAGGCATTACGTCCTAAAAGATTCGATTATCAGAGAGAGAGAGAGCTCGAGAGAGAGAGAGAGAGAGAGAGGAATAGCTGGACAGAGGAGAGAACAAATGTACCTTACAGAAAGGAATCTAGCAGAAAAGGGCCAAGAGTGCAGAGCACTGGAAAAAAGATGGAGCTCTCTCTCTCTCTCTCTGTCTGCAGAAATCCGAATCTCTCTCACTCTCTCTCACACACACAGAACATACTCTGGTCACTCTCTGAATCAGTTGTTCAGGGATTGACATTTTGCAGAGGTGAGGACTCTCCTATATAGGCTCAATCCAACTAACTCAATGCAAAAAAATCAAAACTATTTGAAACATATTTTCAGTTAAATTATACATTATCACAGTTTGTTTTACTATTTCAATGTATTGTTTTATTATTAGGAGTGGTGCTAGCAGAAGCATATGAGACCTACATGGAAGATGACACATTTATTTGCTCTTTCCATTCATTTTAATTTTGATGATACTTCGCCTGGAAAGATTATTTTTGTATCTCGAACATGTCTCTTCTAGGTCACAATAGGACAACTTTACCATTAAAACTTGCATCACTCCGATCACATCAAAGTAAATATTTTAATCCAATGAGTAGTCACCCTGCGAACCAGACCAAGTGAATGATCCGGTGGTTGTGTGAAATTAATTTAAAAATGATCCTAATGCAAATTGATCAATTGGAAATAAAAAAAACTCGCGTCGAGGCTCCGATTACAACAAAGTAAATATTTTAAACCAATGAGAAGTCACCCCTATGAACCAGACCCAGTGAATGATCTGGTTGTGTTTGGTTGATTTAGAGTTCAATTTCGTGAATTTAATTTAAAAATGATCCTAATGCAAGATCGATCAACTGGAAATCAAAATCAATCTGTAGGAAAGAGTATGGAACTAACTAGTAGAAGAGCAATGCTACTACACATCTCAAATTTAATTCGAGATATATCTCAAATATGACATAGCGATATTAAAAAGACACAAATATCCTTTACTTTGATACATATTACACTTATA
Source organism: Cornus controversa (assembly GCA_026545225.1). Taxonomy (NCBI): domain Eukaryota; kingdom Viridiplantae; phylum Streptophyta; class Magnoliopsida; order Cornales; family Cornaceae; genus Cornus; species Cornus controversa. The sequence goes on along the minus strand of CM048846.1, from coordinate 80,798,554 downwards.
TATATATATATGTTTCCACAAATTTTCATATTCTATCAAATTAAAGAAATTTTTCATTGAAAGAGGATGTGAGAATCAATTTCAAACTAGCTTTCTCTCTCTAATTTTCTTTTCTCTTTACTTTTATATATATATATTCTCTTTTAAACTCTCTCAACTTCTCTCTAGAATTCTCTCCAAATCAAAATACAATTATAAGAAAATACCAATTCAAAATACAATTATAAGAAGTTTTAAGTAGATTATGTATTTATCTAATTATTCACACATGTAGATGGCGGAGAAAAATAGGGTTCTTATTCAAGAGAGAGATTCTCAAAGTGTATGTTAAAGAAATCATGGGAAAAATTGTAGTGTCTAAATTATTTGAAGATTTAATGGGAAGGGTCTTTCAAATGAAGATACGAGTAGATCGAAAATTTGAATTCTAAGTTATTGAGTTATGTTGGAATTTGGATTCTATAATGATATATTTTGCTATATTTTATCTTTTTCCTTTTCTCTATTCTCTTGAAATAATTACTTTCAAAATATAAAAATTTGTAAAATAATCGGCCACATAATGCCAAATAATCCGCCACTTGGTTCGAGATACTATATCACGAATTATATTTGTGAAGTTTAGTATTTTCCCTTGTAGAAGTACAAAATCAACAAGTTGATAACTCTTTGGGACAAATTCTATTGGTTGGTTTTCAAAATGTAACTTGTTGATTTTTATTGTACACTACCCCACCTCTAACATTGCTTTGCACCATCAATGTATATGAGGAGAAAGTATTGAATACCTTTGGAGTACCATATCCCCCTACACATCAAATCGATGATGAATTGATATTTCCTATAATTAAGGGAAATAGAGTGTTTTCTTCCGTTAAATGTGTAAGAGGTATGATACCCTTGGAGTATTCAATAATTTCTCATATATGAGATATGCATAAAGAGATAGGTTAGATATTAGAGACCAAAGTCAAAGAAATTTGATTTATAGACCTAAAAGTCATAAAAAGATGGATAGTCCGCCAAACTTATAAATTAAATACTTGTTAGTGCTCATTTGAAAGTGGTTAAGTAAATATTCTTTTTTTGCATACTGAAGCAAAATTTCTAAAGAAACTATCCTTTTATGATCCTGCCTTCCCCCATACATCTTTTCACTATGACCACCCATTGCTACTTGTCCTCTTCTTCTGTTTCTTTTTCTTCACTTCAAATTCGTGTAGTCACAATATTACAGAGTACAACCTTGTTATTTATTGTCTCAAATTTTAATTGAATTGGATTTTTAATTGTAATGTTTTGTTAAAGTTGAATCCAAAGTAATTATACTTGAGCCCCAAGTAGCTTTTTTTGGTAGTTGTTTTTCTTGCTTGACAATGATTTTGTTTTACTTATTCACCAAGCTAGGGTTAGGAACTCTCTATAAATAGAGAGGGTGTTAAGTGGATAAGGAAGAGAAGAAAATAAAATAAAATAAAATGAAGTAGTGAGTGAGAAAAAAAAGATAGTGGGTCGGTAGAATAGTAGAGAGATGTAGCCTCATAGAAATCAGTGAGTGTGTAGGGGTAGAGATGATTATGATGATGATGAGTGAGTGAGTGGCGAATGTTCAAAATCTCTACTGGTTTGATTTCTCATAAGGCAATGTGTGAGTGTTGAGTGTTAATATTCTACCACTGTAATCTCTTATTTCTTGATGATAGTAGAATTTTCTTCTATCTGTGGACGTAGGTTAAGTTTGGCCAAATCATGTAAAATATTATGTTTTTATATGTTCTTGTTTGTGTTTTGCTTTTGTTATGCCGCACAAAAGAAAGTATATATAATTCCCAACAAGTGGTATCAGAACTGAAGGTTCGAATTGAATATTAGAGTCGACGGTTTGTGAGAGGAGTTCAACAGTTGGTTGATATAGATCCATAAACACAATAAAAATATGACGATTGAGCTGGTGAACTTTAGTTAAGGTGGAGAATTTTTGTTAAGGTGAAGATTGTTATGTATTGTCTCAAATTCTAATTGGGTTGGGTTTTTAATTATAATATTTTGTTAGACTTGGGTCTAAATTAATTGTACTTGAGCCCCACATAGGTTTTTTGGTAGTTGCTTCCTTGCCCAATAATGATTTGTTTTACTTGTTCATGAAGCTAGTGTTATGAACTCTTAATAAATAAAGATGAAGTTGAGTGGAGAAAGTAGAGAACAAAAGAGAATGGACCAATGGGTGAGAAAAGAAAAGAGTGGGTGGATAGAATAGTAGAAAGATGTAGTGTAATACCCCGCTTCAACACATGGTATGATATTGTCCGCTTTGGGCCTGAGCCCGCAAGATTTTGCTCTTGAGTTATACCCCAAAAGGCCTCATACCATTTGAAGAGAACATACTACATATAAGCGCATCCCCTTTTCCACACCCAAGCGATGTGGGATTAAGCGCACGCTGTACCCTGTCAGTGTGGTAGCTCAGCCCAGTGTCTGTCTTCGCACCCGCCCACTCACACCCGTATATATATATTACAAAGAAACTACACAACTATGGTAGCAGACCCATTAGCTACCCAAAATCGAGCCTTTCTAGACACAAATTTGACTATGCAAGAAGACCCAGCCAGGCCATGACACACAGCCACTAGCACCTGTAAGCCATCACTGCCACCTTACTACAGCCACCCAAGGACTACAACTACCTCTTCCGGCCATGACCAGCCACTTCATGCCTCAAGCTCCAGCCACCACAAGGACTCAAACCGAAAGCATGGTCAGCAAAACCCAAACTAAAGCAGCCCCACTTCTGGCGGCTTTCTTCTCCAAGAATTATCGCCAACAACCCACTTCCCAGCCATGCAAGGCCCACCACCGCGAGCCACACCGGTGCCACCATGGCCGAGACCCCCTTCCTCTCTCTTCCCTCTCGGTTTCTCTCTCTAGAACCAGTGAGGTTATCCTTCTCACTTTCTCTCACTCGCGGCTCCTCTTTCTCTTTCTCTCTCTCTCTCCCTCTCTAGGGTTTTCTCTCTCTCTCTTTTTTTTTTAGAGAATCTAATCAAATCCTTAATAAATCCAAGAGGAAACAATAATAAATAAATAAATAAATAATACTTAGCCCATATTAAAATACACTTAACCCAACATCTAAACAATTATACTCCAGCCCAAATTTAATATTTTAACCCAAACTCTCTCTAGCCCAATCCAAAAAAATAATTAATAAAAATAAAATAACAGAAAGTACAAAAGTATGGCCCAACCTAAAGAAAAAAAAATAAAAACTAAACAACCTAAAACATTTACCATTTAAGACACCCAATAACAATTTAAACAAGTAAAACATTTAACATTTAAAACACTCAATCCATAATTTAAACAATTAGAACAATAGCAAATTAAAATTACATATCACTCAATCAACAATTTAAACAATTAGAAAAACACTAAATTAAAATTACATAACCTCATAATTACGGGGTATTACATGTAGCCTCAAAGAAATCAGTGAGTGTGTGGGGGTAGAGAAGATGATGATGATGATGATGATGAGTGAGTGTTGAGTGTTCAAACTTTCTACATATGTGATTTCTCATGAGGCAATGTGTGAGTGTTGAGTGTTTATATTCTACCACTGTAATCTCTTATTTTTCGATGATAGTAGAATTTTCTTCTCTCCATGGACGTAGTTCGAGTTTGGTCAAAAATCATGTATATCTTGTGTTTTATATACTTGTTTTTTATTTGCTTCTGCTGTGCTGAACGAAGGGAATATTATTCCCAACAAACCTAAACTTTGGATAAATTACCCTGACATCCCTTAAGGTTTTAAGTAATCACTATCAGATTAAACTTTGTATAAAAATGCCTTTGACATCCCTTCCAGACTTAACAACACTAATTTGAAAAAAAGTTACATGTTGATTTATTATTTTAACCTCAATATGATTATATAAAACATCCAAAAGCCATTAAGAGTGAAATTACAAGACTTAACAACGCTAGTTTATTAAAGGGCATTTTTGATATTTTTTTAAAAATTTGTTTAATGGCATTAACTGTCCTTTAATGGAGTTGGGGTTTATCATGATTTAGTTAAACCATATAGGAAGTTGACCCATTTTTTCAAAACTTTAATATGAGAGAGATTACCCCAAACCTGTGGTGACCCTTGTGGGAGAGTATGATGTGGGCGGGTGCAAGAGACATTGGGTGAGCTACCACACTGGCAGGCTACATGGTGCTCAATCCCACATAACCTAGGTGTGGAGAAAGGGATGTGCTTATATGTAGTGTATTCTCTCCAAATGGTATGAGACCTTTTGGGGTAAAACCCAAGAGCAAAATCGTGTGGGCTTAGGCCTAAAGCGGATAATATCATACCATGTGATGGAGCGAGCTGTTACAAATAATATCAAAGCTGACCCAGCCGAAAGTGTGTCGACGGGGATGTCGGGCCTCTTAGGGGGGTGGATTGTGGTACCCTTTATGGGCAAGTGTGATGTGGGCGGGGGCGAGAGACACTAAGCGAGTTATCGCACTGGCAAGCTGTAGGGTGCTCAATCCCACATCGCTTTGGTGTGGAGAAGGGGATGTGCTTATATGTAGTGTGTTTTCTTCAAATGGTATGAGGCCTTTTGGGATAAAATTCAAGAGCCAAACTATGAGAGCTTAGACTCAAAGTGGACAATATCATACCATATGGTAGAGTGGGCTATTACAAGACCTCACTAATTTACCCTATAACTTTTTGTCAATATATTTGAGAGTTCATACAACTTGGTTAACTACTGTTGTAGCATATTTCCAACCTTCCTAAGCACAATTTACAATATATGATATAATAAGTAAGGCCCACCCAACATATTTTCTCTTGTATCACTCTCATATCTTTACCGTTACTTTGGTTAGAAAGAAATAGAAGGAGAAACCAAAGTGGAGAGAAGCTTGTTTTGTGTTTGTTATAAAAATTTGGAAGGAAATGGAATGATTTGGATGGATTCACTAACCCCTGTATAGTGATTTTTCTTGTTTAGGTAAATACTCACACATCCACAAATACCCATTATGGGTCTCTAACCCTTCACTTCATTCCCTTTTGAAGAATGAGAGGTTATACCAATTGGGTTAATGGTCCAATGGTTGCACAATGAGTGAACAAAACTAGAGGAAAAAGATAAGAGAGTTAACAATTACATGTTTTAATCCTTGTTTCTTATAACAAGTGAATTCCAAGTTTCCCCTTATCACTAGCAAAGAAAATAATTGTTTTAATTTTTGTTCTCTTGAATATCTTTTTCAAATATAATTAAGATTAATACTATTGTTTCCTTTCTTTTTTCTCATTTACCAACCAAACACGACGATACGTTAACGTTATCCTCTCTTTACTATCTTTTTTCTTATGAATAATGTTATTATCATTTTTTTTCCTCGTAAATAATGTTTTTCTTGTTTTTGTTTTTGTTTTTCATCTTACTATATCAAACACAGTCTTAAAGACAATCTCTCGGTTTGGTAAAACGGAGATGCAAGTCACATAATTCTTCTAAATGGGTGCCGCTCTCTTGCTCCGCGCATGCTCTCGCTATGTAATTTTCTCTCTATGACATAGAATTTTTTGCTTTCACGCTCCCGTTCTCGCACTCGCTCCCGCTCCTATTCCCGCTCTATGTGACTTAGGGTATAATGGCACAAGAAGAAGAATGATAAGTATTAAGTAAGGGGCTGTGAAAAAAGAAATTAGGGAAATATGAGTGTAGTTTTGTGTTAATATAAATGAGTTACCATTATAACAATTAAAGAATGTGTTAATAATATAAATGAGTTACCATTATAAAAATTAAAGAATAATATATATGAAAAAAAATCTCAAATATTGACTATCTTTTGTGACTTATACTCCTTATAAATTAATTTTCTTTTATTTATGGTCATTAATATGTAATTTTTTCCTATTTTTTAAATCTCTAACACATAAGATAGTATTTGAGAAAATATTCTCAAAGTATTGTACTTCCCATGAACAAGGGATCAATCCAATTTGGTGCTTGAATCATAGTGAAAAATCAAAATAAAATAATCATTTCCGTCCTCTTTTTTTCTCCAATATATTTTTCAAATACAATTTAAGATTAAAACTGTATTTTACTTTATTTTTTCTCATTTATCAACCAAAAATGATGTAAGCTTAACCTTATCCTCTCTTTTCTTTCATTTTCTCTTATAACTAATGTTATCCTTTTTTGTTTAGCTAAAAAAAATATTGTCATTTCTTTTCTTTTAAGTCCTTCTACATCAAACATAACCTTACAACGACACAAGAAGAAGAATGCTAAGAAAAGTGCTAGGAACATCATCAAGTGGAATCAAAATCCTCCCTAATACATAAATTTTCATGGTAACTCAATGTCAAAGAGTATGGAAAATATGTATTGAATTTATACTAAAGAATAGTACATGAGGTCCATTATATAGGCTACTGGAAAGCTATACAAGGCAGGCAGGTAAACGAGGCTACATACAGAAGGCGGGTAGGTGAAACATATTTAGTCTTAGTATGAGTCTAGGTTAATAAACATGTGTATAATATGTGAATATACATTAAAATCCCCCCTCAAACTCAAGGTGGATTATAAGAAACCAACTTGAGTTTAGATACAAGATCATGAAAGTGGCCTGACAAAAGAGACTTGATAAAGATGTCGGCTAGCTAATCATTTGAAGAAAGGAACTGCAATTGTAATGTATTCTAAAGAAGATGATAATGAATAAAGTGACAATTGATCTCAATGTGTTTCATACACTCATGAAATACATCATTGTGTGTAATCTGAATGACACTTTTATTATCACAATAGATATGAGTGGCTGTGACCTGGAAATTCCCATATCCTGAAAAAGCTAACATAACCACACTAGCTTAGAAATAGTATCAGCAAGTGCCATGTACTCAGCTTCTATACTTGATCTAGTAACCACAGTCTATTTCTTACTACGCTAAGAGATGAGTGTATCACCAAGAACAAAGAAAAATCCTGAAGTGGAATATCGATCTGTGGGGTCTCCTACCTAATCTGTATTGGTGTATATGCACGGAGAATAAGTGGTGACTTAGAGAAAAATGAAGTCCATGAAACATAGTACCTTGAAATAACAAATGATATATAGAACTGCTGCAAAATGAGTGGATCTTAGGGCAACCATGAACGGACTAACTATATAGACAACATAAGAAATGTTTGGACGAGTGATAGTGAGGTATACCATACTACCAACCAATTGACGATACAAAGTGTCATCGCGAAGAGGCTCACCATTATGTGGAGTTCGTTTCGTGTTAGATTCGAGTGGTGTATTGACAATCTTATTGAGTTATCCCAGCTTTTGAAAGAAGGTCATAGTTATACTTTACTTGTGTGAGATAGTAACTGTTGGTAGTTGTATGATCTCTAGACCAATAAAATAACTAAGTCATCCAATGTCTTTCATCTCAAACTAATGACTGACAAACTATTTAAGTTCCTGAATACTTGCAATTCATCTCCAGTGATAATCATATTATCAACATAAAGTAGAAGAATGATGATACCTATATCTGATTTTTGACAAGTGCATTTAGCTCTTCTTTCATTACTTGCTACCACAAAGGACTAGAGGATGGCTCACGAAAGGAGTGAGGTTCATGTAAGGTTGTAGGGCATTATGACAATAAAAATTACTAAGATGGGAAGGTGGAGCTTTTTACTCGAGTGGAATGATGAAGATCTGAAGTAGTTATATTGTCAGGTACCTCACATGAGCCAAATGACTGGGACTCGATTGAAGGTGGATTGACTGCTACTGATGATTCTAAAGGCATATTAGGAAAATGATCTATTATGAATAACTCTAAAGGCTGAATAATAAGAAAAGGACAGAAAACTTCAATGGAGGAATGGAAAATGCATGTATGATCAAGCATGCTAAAAGTGGATAACGTTTAGAACATCATATGTTCCCAAAAGACAACGTGAAAAGAGACTCTGAGCAGTTTAACGATAGAATCATAACATCGATATCCCTTTTGTTCAAGTCGATCCATACCCAATGAATCAACAAAGTTGAGATCATGATTGTAATTTGGTGCACTTATGCGGTTGGAGGAGAACAAAACAGGTGCACTCAAAAACTCTAAGGTGAGTGTAATCAGAAAGTTTACTATAGAAGCATTCTTAGAGTGTCTGATTGTGTAAAAAGGGTGAGGGTACATGATTGATGGTATAGACAACAGTGAGTGCTGTTTCACCCTGGAAAGAGGAAGGAACAGAAACAGAAAGAACAAGTGAATGAACTAAATCCAAAATATGTCAAAGTTTGTGTTCAGCTCAACTATTTTGTTGTGATGTGCCTGGACAAGAAGTGTGAAAGATAGTTCCATGATGTTAAATGATTTAAAGAAATTCATTTTGCCGATATTTCATAGCTTTATCAGAATGAAATATTTTGATATTTTTAGAAAACTGAGTTACAATTATTTTAGTAAAATTACGAAATATGTTAAGCAACTTAGAATGATTTTTCATAAACAAATATCCATATGAACAGTGAAAATTCATCAAGAAATATGACTAAATATCATAATTCCTCCATGGTAGGCACAAGAAAAGGCCCCCCACACACATAATGAATAACATCAAAAGGAGCAGGAACAAAAGATTCACTTTTATTAAAAGGTAATTTAGGTTGTTTACCTAATTGATATGAATACAATCAAAAGACCCAGTTTGAACTTGACCTAGCAGACCTTCAGAGGCTAAGGTTTGGATACGAGAAAAGGAAGCATGACCTAAACGAGAGTGCCACAACTTAAGAGAATGTGAATTAACCTGCGAAGAAGCAACAAAGATGGTTGGAGTAGGTAAATGGATAGAGGAAAGTTCGAATAGTCATTCTATCTTACGGTCAGTTCCAATGATCTATCTTTTTTGAGAATTTATATAACACAACCATTAGAAGAAAAAATTATGTTTAAACCTAGCTCGGTTAATTGGCCAACACACAAAAGATAAAAGAAATTTTTTGGTTCAAGATAAACATCAGGAACAAGAATAGATAATTGGGAATAAGAAATAGTCCATGTATGACTAATAACCATGTTAGATCCATCTGAGGTGTGTATGATAAGTGAATGAGGAGCAGGAGTTTGAGTGGTTAGAAAGGTAAAATCATTTGTTATGTGGTTACAATAAGTAGAATTGAAATACTAAGGAGAATTTTTACCTGACATGACAGAAAGAGCAGAGAAAAATGCACTTTGATTTTGAGATGAAACTTGATTGAGAAGTGCCTCAAGGTTAGTTGTATAAAATGTAGATGAGTAAGATGAAGACTTGCCAGAAGAAACATGTGTTGATGAACAATTAGGTCTTGACTCACAAAGCATTGACTAAGGAGCAGATGATGGTATCTACAAGTGTGTTTTCTCTCAGACAAGATGATTAAGAACAACTTGAAGAAGATGAATAATCTTGATTTGTGCCATTTAGAGATTCCAATTGCAAAACTAGATAAAAATTTTGAAATCAGAGCAAAAACTGAGTGGGAATGACTTGTTTAATTTTTTTGCTGACGTGACGCTTACATGGCCAATGACACTGATGATATGGCATGGATGATGTGGCAGAATGTTGACGTTTCAGTGGTGATGTGGCAGAAAATAAGAGTTCCTTACTAACATGGCTGGTGACACGTTTGGATGCTAAGTTGTTTGGTGATGTAGTGTCTGATCAAAGATTTTAGGTGACGTGGCTTGCTGACGTAGCCCTATCAGAGTATAATGTGGGTAGGTGTGTGGAGAGTGTTGTCGGAGTGAAGAGGAATGATGACATGTGGAAGTGCACAAACACGTGTGTTGACATACAGAATGTTCTGGTGGTGCGTGAAGTGTTCTTTCGGAGTGATTTTTGTGACAATGTGATGGTATGCTTCCGTGCTTTCAAGTGATGTATTGAGAAACTCAAAAGGATGTTTGGAAGTATTGATTCTAATTATGAACAGTACCTTACGGTAAGGAGAATACTGCTTGTGAGTGGTACTATCGATTGAACTGAACGACTGGAAAAAAAACCTTGAAAAGAAGCTCTAATACCATGTTAAAGAGTATGAAAAATGCATATTGAACTGCTACTAAGGAACAATACATGAGGTCCATTATATAGGCTACTGGGAAGCTATACAAAGTAGGCGGGTAGGTGAGACTATACATGGAAGGTGGGTAGGTGAAACATATTTAGTCTTAGTGTGAGTCTAGGTTAATAAACATGTGCAAAATATGTGAATAAACATTAACACTCACGATTCAATTTCGTCACATTTATTTTAAAGTTTGACCATTACAGTGCTGAAATATCACCATTTAAAGTGGTAAAAATTTAAAGTACAAAATGAGATGGTTTGAATAAGTCAGTAATGTGACGCTTTTGTGTAATTGGAATTATATCGCGGGGTACCCCGTACTATAGAGGATTTAAGTCTCTTAGGTGAAAGGTAAGGGTGGTGGTAAAAAAAGATAATGGGGACATATTAAGGTAGTTTTATTTTAATATAAGTGAGTTGCCATTAAAACAAGTAAAGAACACCCCCCCCTCCTTGATGGGGAAGGGATATTTTTCTTTTGCAGATGCGTGGTTCATCGAAAATAATTAAACTCCTTGATGTATGAAAGATTATGTAAACAACAAAAAAAATTTCTTTTGAACAAAAATATGATTGCATGGAGAATATGAGATTCAAAGATCATATACTTGATGGGGATAATTTTTCAACCCGCTATTCTTCAACAATTGGTGAAGTAATCGATCTCATTGGTGTATTGCCCATAAGAATCACCGCTATGACTCTTGAGGTTGATTATCTAAAAACCTAGTTCTTGTGAGAGAACTTTAGGTTTGTGAACTGATTTCTCTCTTTGCAATCTCCTACAATCACACTTGTTGTAATTGCAAAACTCTAGTCTTATGACTGATTTTTTCATTTTGATATGAGAAAGAATATGACATATTTCTAGAAGAGTCTTTCCCAACTCAACTTTTCCTTTCCATATATGTAAGATATGATAAATTGTATCTTTATATAAAAGAAAAATATATACACATTCCAAATCTTATATTCTCTTACGAAAAATAAGATATTATGTATATATATTAAATTATATATATTAATATATATATTTTAGGATATTAAAATATCCTATATATATTTATATATAATTCTACTTGTGCCTTTAGCATGTAATTAAATTACAAATGCCTTTAGCATATTAAATCAATTCACATTTAATAACTCAGTTGATTTTAAATTGATCCAGTGGACTAGAAGTGAGGATCTTATTTAAGGGCCCAAACTCTTATTGGCTCAAATGAATTATAAATTGACCCAATCATCCCATGACCCTAGATTTCAATAATCCATTAACCACAACTTAATTATACTATATAAGTGTGGTTGCACTCCAACTTGAGAATGGTTGAACCATGTGTTGTCTTTAAACCTTGTGTTGCCTCAACACACAACACGTGTGTTAATTATACGAAATTACCCATCTACTTATAATTGGATATGGATGTTTAAATGTCCATCAATCTAAATCAATAATTGAATATTTATTAAGCCACTTGATTATTTTTCATTTAATCAATAAGCATTTAATAAAACTTATGCATTTTGCCAAGGTGCACACCCATTTTATTAAAGCCGAACCAAGCGCTTGGATTGAATTTACCATTGATTAAACTAATCAAACCATAATAAATTAGCTAGCATAGATATAAATCTTGAGAGCATGTTCCAAAGTACATGATCAATCAACATGCAACATAATTGGATTTTAGACCCTAGGGCCCATTGAGGATATTTTCACCATAACTCTGACAAGTAGTAATTGCAATGATGGCTTTTTAATTACTTTGATAATGATTTGTCGACGTTCCTGTTATGTTCTTTATTAAAAAGGAGTCCACCTACTATTGCTGAACAAATAAAACACTTTATGATAACACAAAACACTTGTTGGTAGAGGTGCACAAAGAACGTGTGGAACCGAAATCGTAAAGAACCATAGCTAAGTTTCAATTCCAAATTTAAGGTACTGTTCACCACAGTTCTAGTTCTAAGCCTTGGAACCGGAACTAGAACCAAAAGCATTGTGTATATATATATATATATATATATATATATATAATAACCTTTTATTATGTAAAAAAGTTTAAACAATGGAGTTATTATAACTATTATAAGGTTAAATACAACTTCTATCATAACTCTTATTATCTTTTGTTAGATAACAAAAGTTGGAATAAGACAAATGAAAAAAAGTTTATTTGTTTATTTTAGCAACATTGGTATGTATATGAACACATGATTTTTTAGAAATTAGTTAATTTGTTGATACATTCTTTGATACTCTCAATGCACACACAAATACACACACACATATACTCACATAATAATCTTTCAGTTATTTTTGAAAATAAAAGAAAAAAATCAAAGTCATGGATGCATTAAAAAAAATGTGAAAAGCAAATTTATAATTTACTAGCAATAAAATGTTAAACTTTTTCATTAGTTAGTAACAAATTTAGGAGTGCACAAAGAATCAGAACTTGAACAGTAAAGAACCAAACCGAACCGAACTCAATGATTCTGGTTTCAAAATTAAGGAACCGTTGAGAACGGTTTTGGTTCTGGTTCCCCCAATAACTGTAAGGAACCAAACCGTGTGTACCCCTACTTGTTGGGGCCTTCTTGGTTGTGGGTCATTCTAGTTTTATAATGTAATTTGAAGTATGTAGATATATATGTAATCCAATATTATTGGTTTCTTTTTTATGTATATTTCTTGCTCTGTTATTACTGTATAGATTTGTGTTAGCATGAACTTGACTTTTTATGCAGCTTATTGTGTTGATTTTTTTTTTTTTTACAAAAAAAAACAGTTTAAAGTTAACAAACATGTTTTTCTGTTTATAATTTTTAAAACAAGCCAAATGTTTTTTCGTTATCAAACAATACTCATGTTTGTAGATAAACAAAATCGTAACATAAACATTGTTTATATAAACACTTAAAGATAAACACTAAACATAAACGGTTACCAAACAGGCCCTTATTCTTCTCTTTTTTTTTAAGTTTTCATATCCCAATTCATACTTTCTAGTAGACATATTTTGATTTAATAATATAAATAACAGTGATCACAAACAAAATATACAATTTTATGATAACAAAAGTAATAAAATTACAAAATAATTAAGGTTAAAAAACAATAGAACCTGATCTTCGAAAAATTCGGTCCAATGCTCCAACAAATTCTTCAATTATTTTGTCGCTTTCAAACCCAAGTAAAAATTTCTACCTTGAGTCCCAAAATACACGAAGGAGAGAGATGGAGAGTCGGAGGATAGAAAAAATACACGTTGTAGACAAAGGAGGAAAAAATGTGAAGAATTAAGAGGAAAAAAAGATAGAAAGTTGAGAAGATGAAAATTTTGTAATTCCCAACTTTTCACAATTATGGGTTAGGTGCAGCTGGTGAAATGAGCAGAAGAAAAAAAAATGTGTAGTAAAAGTTCTTCAATGCTTTTGTATTCAAAATCAAAACAAAACAATTATTATTTTTCTTTCCACTATCTTTTTCTAACACAATTTAAGATTAATACGATCTTTTCATTTCTTCTTCCTCATTTATCAACCAAGCACTATGAGAGTTTATATTATTCTCTTTTTCTTTTGTTTTCACTTTATGTTATTAATGTTTCTATGTCTTTTCTTTTCACTCATATTATACCAAACACAACCTTAAAGATAGAATTTCTCTGTTTGGTGGAACATAATAAAAACTACACAAGAAGAAGAATGATAAGAAAAGTGTTAAAAGTAACATCCACACAAGAAGAAGAATGATAAGAAAAAGTGTTAGACTTGTTCAGGTAAATAGTTCACGTGTAATATGGTACACATGTAGTATTTTATTAGAAGTAAAATAAATGACTTGGAATGTCTGGTGCCATCTAATTTGCATGTTAAAAAAAAGATCAAAGTGCAATAAACCCTCCTTTAGTTTTAAAATGGTGCACAATGCCCCCTCTTCTTTTTCTGGGTGCATTAAACACCCTCCAACTTATGATTTGGTGCAGTTTGCCCCTATTTGGCACTATTTGGGTTAAGAATTGATGTAAAATGACAGAAATATCCTCATAGATAAAAAAAATAGAAATAAAAATTAAAAAGAAAAAGAAAAAAAGTGATTAATATATCAAAAAATACAAAAAAAAAAAAATACCAAAAAAAGAAAATAAAATATAACTTTAATTTGTTGAAAAAATTTACCCAAAAAAAAAACTTTAATTCACCATTTTTTTTTTCGATAAAATTTTTTTCTGTAAATTAAAGTTTTATTTATTTATTTATTTGATATTTTTTGATAATTTGTTTCGGTATTTCGGTAAATTAAAGTTGTTGTTATTTTCTTTTTTCGATAGTTTTTTTGGTAAATTAATCACTTTTTTCTTTTTCTTTTTAATTTTAATTTCTATTTTTTTTATCTATGAGAGTATTTCTGTCATTTTACATCAATTCTTAATCCAAATAGTGCCAAATAGGGGCAAACTGCACCAAATTATAAGTGGGAGGGTGTTTAATGTATCCAAAAAAATGAGAGGTATTGTGCATCATTTTGAAACTAGAGGAGAGTTTATTGCACTTTGGCCTAAAAAAAATTATTACATAGTTCCGGACCAATCACAAATGAACACAAACAAATCTGTTAGCTTGTGTTTATATATATATATATATATATTTTTATACGTCCACTTAGTGATTGGCTGAGGAATAATTTCTCCCCCTAGTTGAGGTGAAGGGTAATACAGGGGGTGGTGGCGAAAAGAGATATTGGGGACATAATATAAGGGTAGTTTGTCTTAATATAAATGATTTATAAGTTTTCCTTTTTTTTTTTTTTTTTTTAAATTGAGCATTTGTAATATTTCTACTAACAACTTTAAATAGTACATCAAACCATTTTGCAACCCTGAGCATCTGAGCATTGGTAATATTTTTACTTATATTTCTACTTTGACAACTTTAAAAAGTACATCAAGCCATTTTGTAACCCTGAGCATTCGATGGCATGCAGATCACGAAGCATGGATGCTTCATGAAGGTCTCAAGCCAAGGTCCAATTTCTTCTTACTTAATTTGGTAATTTCGTTCATCTTATTCTTTTCAGCGACTGTTAGTTGTGTCATAACATTACGCCGACCAACTGTTCGACAAAAATGAGAACTGGGTACCTTCGCAAATGTGGGAAAGTGATTAATATATCTTGTTGCATGCTACATATCAAGATTGATTCATATGTTAATTTAAATGCTGTTTTTATGTGGAAAACGTAAATGCATGTTATTGCTTTTATGGTTTGGATATTAGAGGAAGAACTGCTATATATAATAAGAGTGTTTCATATGTTAATTTTAATGTTGTGTTAGTGTTATAACACTCACCTTCTAGGCACATAGGCATATTAGATTTAAAGTTTACAGCCATTTTCAGGGATGGTTAGTTTCACTTAGATCTTCCTCAATTGAGATGGTGTAGTGACAATGAGCTGATCATAGTTCCTTTAAGAAGTTAAGATGGATCAGCAGAAATTCTCTTGGACTCTGCCTATTGCATTTTTTGGGGAAAGAGGTATTCTGTATTGTTATACATATTTCAAAGTTCAGCTATATTTCTTTGTCTGGTTGGATTTCTTAGGTACATTTAATGATATATATTGTTCCAAACTTCTACATCGCATATTCATTACCCCATCCATCCCAAAATAATTGTCACTCTTTACTTTCTGAGATATCCCAAAAATAAATGTTTCCCGCAGTTAAACTTGTGTACATAACCCCCTATATATGATTGCATTTAATGTTGCACAGTGACGCCCTTCGTCTTCTGACCATTAAGAATAGCCATTATCTATCAAAGTAAAATTCAAAACTCCAAAATATTATTTTGTTATATACACACACACTGTAATATATGTATATAATATGTAATATGTATATAAAAAATATCTATATTTAATGCAATAAATTATATCATATAAGATTGGTATTTATAAAATTTGCAACTATTACAGTAGGTTAAATTTAATAAAATATGTAGATTAAATTTTTTTTTTTTTCCGAAAGGTAAATGATTGTATTGATAAAGGAAAATAAACAGGAATCGGCAATATATAAGTACAAGCCTTCTGGCTAAGGCTATTAAGCCTAACAAATGTAAAAGTTTGGCCCAGAATAAATTGGAACTGAATATCAAAAGGAAGCCCAAGTTTCAAGTGGAACCGTGGTTAACGGTTATCAACTCCGGTAACACACCAATTAGGCAAATCAATTCAACTCAACTCATAGCTGATCAGGAGGTTCTGGAGGAGGATGAAGAACCGCAAGAGGCAAATCCCATTGTGCAACAATTCATCTAGCAGAGGGATTATCCAATAGAGAGCAACCCATTAATTTTCCTTTGATGGAAGAGACAATCTGATTGAGGACAAAGAAAGCCAATGATCAAGAGATTCTGAAAACTCTTTCATTCCTTTCAATCCAAATATTGTATACTATTTTGCAAGGCCAACCAAAGGATAAAGTTTTGTTTAGGGATACAGGGCTTTAACCATGCCAAGCGTGACCAAGGGACTGGGGGAAATGGGAAAGGCCAGACTTTGAGGGTGGAGGCAATGGATAATGAGTTAGAAGATGGGATTCAAATAATCTTGTCTTCTCTATTAGGAACAGGAGAAGGCAGAATAGAAGGATAATTGAGTTGAGGTAAAGCTCTAAGAAGGCTAGAAGGGAATTGCCATCTCTGGTGGGAAATGAAGTGGCTTATAGTTGAGTTAATTGGAATGGTGGAGGACTAGAACCATTTAGAATCAACTTTGAGGTGCAGTGGATGAAGCGAACTCCAACTGTCATACCAGAAATTAGGCCTATTTCCATTACCAATTTTTGATCTGACCAAAGGCTTATTTGCAGTTCGAAGTTGGAGTAGTTTCCTCCATGTCCAAGAGCAGAAGCTAGGAGTTTTGATTGTCCAAAGGCATCGGTCTTTCAAGATGTAAGTGTGTACCCATTTGACATAAAGAAGAGCTGGGTTGTTTGTGAGGATGTTCCATAGGTGCCTAAGAAATGCAATTTTGTTCCATGTAAATTTGGGATTCCAAGGTCGCCAATTGATTTGGGAGAACAAACTCTAGCCCTTGCGATTTTAGCTCCTCCTTTCTTTAGCTATGGGCCTGACCAAAGGAATGCTCGAAATACTCTTTTGAGTTATGTTGGCATGCTCTTAGGAAAGATAAATAGACATACCCAATACATTTGCACACCGAAGAGAATGGAATTAATGAGTTGCAGTCATCCTGCAAATGACAAATATCTGCAAAACCAATGGTTGATCTGTCCAGTGATTTTGTCTGTGAGGATTTTGCAATCCTGATCTTTCAAGCCTGTTGTGATAAGAGATACTCCCAAGTGTTTGAAGAGAAGGGATACTCTCTCAAACCCAAGAGATGATAGAATGTCTAACTCCAATGAAGGGGAAATGCCTGAGAAAAAGGTTCAAGCCCTCTTAGATTTGCATTAAAGGCTAACTTACAGAAAGACTTCGAGTTTGTATTTTGGTCCTTCATCTAGGAAGCACAGATTCTTTTCTCGGGGTGCATTGGCATTATCGGACACTCGGATACGTTTCGAACACGTGGATATAGCTCAAATACGTGTCAGATACGGCTAGGAGTATTCTGATTTTTGAATACCAGGACACGGCAAGGATATGTTTTGGACACTTCTAGGACACGATGGAGTGGTTTTATAATAAAAAAAAAATTCAAAAGAATGAGATTCAATGCAATTTAAAATATATTATGGGTTAATTAGAAAAATAATATAAAATTTAAGAAAACAAAAATAACAAACATTTAGCTCGACATTTCAAATTAGTGATTTCATTTATGATTATATGGATAAAATGATGAAAAGTTGTTATATATATATATATATATATATATATATATAATAATAATAATATATTATATTATTATTTTTTGGAGTATCCATGCCGTACCCATATCCTATTATTTTTAAAATTGACGTATCGCTGTGTCCGTATCGTGTCATGTCCGTATCTCTCGTCCGTATCTGTGCTTCCTAGTCCTTTATCATTGACACTCTTTCCCTTCTCAGATTTCCTTCCACATTCTCGTCTGTATTTGTGGTTGCCATGCTAGTCTTCTCATCGATAATGCTTGAATCCATTTTTAGAAATCCCTTCTTTAAACACCACTAGAAATCTCACATCTCATTGTTGTTGTTGATCTTCTACCCTTAGCACGTGGTGATCTCAATTCAATCTCATCCCTCAAATCAGCTCTTGAGACTTTTTCAGCCTTCTCAGGTCTATGCACCAATCGATTAAATATATTTATATTTAATGCAATAAATTATATCGCGATTAATATAATATATTTACAGAACTTGCAACTACTATAATATAGGTTAAATTTATAATGTCTATAAATATATAATTTGCAACTATTACACTATAAGTCCTTTTTTGTTATTTCTTGCATCTCATTTCTTTCTTTTTTTCTTTTAACAACTTAACATAAGCATAATTTCGTCATTTTCTCTGTTTATCATAAGGTCATGGTTATCGATTGTCTTGTTTTGACGATTTTCAAATGTGATAGCCTTATATGTGTTTTCAACCATAGAGGAGGTTATTGCACTTTTTTTATATTGCGCCGGGAGGTTTGCACTTTAGAGATGCATTGAAATGACAAAAAGGGGCATTTTGGTGTTCTCACTATCACTTTATGTCAAAATTAATAGATAACGGCTACTTTCTAAGGTTCACAAAACGGAAGGGTCATTACGCAACATTGCATGAAATCATATGGGTTATATACACATACTCAACTGCAGGGGTGTTTTGTGCAAAAGTTTTATATGGGGTTTGTTAGTGTATATTGTACATTAGTCATATTATACCACCCTTTCCTAATCCATCTAGGGCTAGAGCTTCTTGTCTCCTAAGTAAACTTGGCCTCCAAGACTGTATGCCTATAAATAGGCCTTGTGTGCATTAAATAATTAAGTGATTTAATAATGAAATACAGAATTCTCTCATTCTCTTATTTTAACATGGTATCAGAGCTAGGATTCACAAAGCCCTTCTCTTCCTCTTCCGCACATTAATTCCTTGGTGGCAACCCGTCAAGGATCACACAACTTCTGTCTAGTGTCAAAAACAGTTCTTCTAGACGTCCTTTGATTATTTCGATCATATCAGACGAAAGCTCAGGTCGAGATGATTCCGACGCCACCAAAAATAGCCAGAAAGATGGTCACACATGCTCCCACGCGCCGCCAGAAGATTTTGATACTCTGAACGCTCTGTTATGTGCCCCCAGGCTACGTTATGTGCCCTCACACGCCACTATGCCAACCACGTAAGCTTCTTTACACTGTTAGCTTGCCTCGTCATCGCCAGATCAGCTCCAGATCAATTATTGTGCCACGTCACCTGACATGTCATTGCCAAGTTAGATTTTGAACTGCCACGTCGGATTCTAGATCGCAGTGTCATTTGAAATGTCATTGCTATGTCAGATTCCAGACCGCCATGTCATCTGGCACATTGTCACCACATCAGATTCCAGAACTGGTTTCGTGCCACGACATCAGCCACATCATTGCCACGTCATCATCAGTTCTAAAAATTTGATAACAATCCTATCTAGCTCAATTTTTCGCACTAATCTTATATTTTCAGTCTGTTTTATCATTTGAGATTCACAAATTGACAAAACTGAGGTTGTTCAACCGATACACACCATACTGGATGGGTCAAACTATAATCTATGGGCTCAAGCCATGCATATTCTAATCCTCTTAATGATTGGGACAACAAAAATCATCAGATCATCACCTGGTTGCGCAATACATCCGTACCCTCCATCCGTTTGCAATTTGGTTGTTTTGAGATGGCAAAAGAAATCTGGAATTTATTGGCCCAATGATATGCTACTGTCGACCTTGCACATCAGTATCAACTCCTTGGTACTCTTCATTTTATGAAACAGGAGCCTGGACAATCTATTAGTGATTTTATTTCTCAAATGCACTCTCTCTGGGATCCACTTGTTATCTCGGAATCTATGTGGGAATGTAATGTTGATGCCGTTAAATTCACCACCTATCGCAATCATATGCGTCTTGTTCACTTTCTCATAGCCCTTACCAGTGACTTTGAGCCTATTAGGGCTTCACTTCTCCATCGACATCCTCTGCATACGCTTGATTCTGCCATATTTGAGCTCATTTCAGAAGAGGCTCGACTTGGTACATTAAAGTCTCAATGGTCCAATGCTATTCTTGCCACTCCTCTGTACATCCAGCACACTAGTCAGTCTTCTACTGGACAAATACTCTGCAAATTTTTCACAAGACTAGTCATCTTCTTCTAGATTGCCCTACTATTATTTGTTGGAATTAACAGAAGAAAGGTCATATCGCAAGTAATTGTTGTACACAGACTTTCATTGGCACACAATCTTCTTTAGAATGTCGGTATTGTCATAAACTTTTTCATGCCATTGAGGATTGTCCCACCAGACCCCCACGAGCTGATCATGTTAGAGGTAATTCATTCAAATTAGACATTTCATCTAGATTCAGTACTCGCTTGCTGTCACTGTTGCAGTTAATGATGACCCTACTATCGAGAACCCATCTTCCACTATCTCTGCTAGCGAACTTGAGGCCATTCTTAAACAGGTTTTATCTAAATTTGGTTCAACTATTGCTATGTCTGTTATTCCAAATACTTATTCTTGATTTTTTTATTCTGGATGTTGTAATCATATGACCTCAGATTTTACTCTTTTCTCATCTAAAACACCTGATTCTCATGTTTCTACTATTCATACTGCTAATAGGTCACACATAAATGTCAGTCATATAGGACACATTTCCACTTCTACTTTATTATCACTTCCTCATACTTATCTTATTTCTAAACTTACTTTCAATCTTATCTCTGTTGGTCAATTGTGTGAACTCGGTCTTGATTTACATTTTTCTGCCACTGGTTGTTATGTGCAAGACCCACGGACAGGACAGATCCTTGGGACAAACCGTAAGGTTGGAAGATTGTCTGAGCTCACCTCACTCCAAGTTGCATCTAGTCCCATTTCTCCATTTCAATATATTGTTTCCACTTCGTCCAACTCCTCTTTTTCCTTGTGGAATTCTTGTCTGGGTCATGCTTCTATTAGTTGGAATCATCCTCTGATTTTGAGTGGTCAATTAGGACCTGTCAATGATGAGTCTATTAATTGTTTACCATGTCAACTTGCTAAACAACCTGTTTTACCTTTTAATAAAAGTAAGTCTATTTCATTTGCACCTTTTGATTTAATTCATTTTGATGTATGGGAGACCCTTACCAACACCCACCATGAGTGGCTCTAAGTATTTTGTTCTCTTTATAGATGATTATTCTCGTTTTACTTGGATATATCTCATGCGTTCAAGATCTGAGTTACCACAACTTTATGTTACCTTTGTTAATATGATTAAAACTCAGTTTTCTACAAACAATTCAAATTGTTCGTACTGATAATGCCATGGGATATCGAGAATCAAATCTGCAAAAATTCCTTCAGCAACATGGTAAAATTGTTGAATGATTATGCCTAGGAACCTCCCAACAAAATGGGCATGCTGAACATAAACATAGAGATGTGTTAGACTCTATTCATGCCATGCTCATTTCAACTTCTTGTCTAGAACGCTTTTAGGGGGAAGCTGCCCTTACTGCCATTTACACGATCAATCGTATTCCCTTTCCAGTAATCCATCACCAGGCTCCTTATGAACCTCTCTATGGTACTTCTCCTAACTATACTCTTCTTAAAGTATTTGGTTGTGCATGTTTTGTCTTACTTCAACCATATGAGCATGCAAAATCGGATTCCTAATCCATCTAGGACTAGAGTTTTTTGTCTCCTAAGTAAACTTGGCCTTTAAGATTGTATGCCTGTAAATAGGCCTTGTGTGCATTTTATAATTAAGAGATTTAATAGTGAAATAGAGAATTCGCTCATTCTCTCTACAATTGATATGCAGTGCGGACGTTTGAATGGGTGACATTATCTAGTTAGTTCCTTAAATATTCTCTACAGTTGTCAAACTTAGTTTTTTTCTAGATCAACTAAAGAATCATATGTTTATTTTTTTAGTCAATATAACAATTGCAGCTTATATCATGAGAGATGTGCCGGCTTTATGTATACTTACAGAATAGTTTTTTCAGTTGCATTCATGAATGTAATGCAGTCCAATGAAACAATATTTGACCCTTTTACTCTGTTGGAGGATTCGTCTAAGCAAAGAGGATTAAAATTCATTCATCTGAGTTTTGGTAACATACATATTCGATCAGTCCAAAACTTTCAATATAATCAAATATAATATACAATAGGCATAAATGTATACATGGATTGTAAACAAACAAATGCTACAAACAAGTACATGAATAAAAATTGTGTAACTGTATAGTCTATTACATAAATTACAAACCAACAAACTGATTCCCAAAAACTCATATCTGAAACTCAAAAGACAAACAGCATATATATCAAGCCCAAAGGGGGATAAGGGACCCAACTATGAAGAAATCTTCTAGCTAGCGACTGGTTCCACTGCATGTCCTGTTGCTCTGCATTCTGACACGCTGGTTGTGAGATGATGCAACGCTTTCTCAAAATTGACAAAACCCATGAACCAGAAGTCATGGCCATCCACGGTAACAATTTGAATGTACTTCTCCAATGGTTTTTCTCTCATGATCACTGGGTTCACCGTCCCTATTTTTGCTAATGAGATCATAACCTGTTCAATACATATGGTCATCAACACATGACATAACTGAGAGAATTGTAGTTATTTTTAATTTCTAAACTTTAGCAAATAATTTGTAGTGTAGTTGTTGTTGTTCTCTCGTCGCTTAATATAAATACATGTCTAACAATACCTAAACCACCCTCTTATTAACAACATTTTCTTTTATGGGAAATAGGAGTAGGTGCTTCAAAACTTAAAGAAATGTTATATACCTAATTGAAATTCAAGCATTTGAGTGATCATAGTTTCAGTTAATATTGTCATATGACTCATATATTGACATTTAAATTTCTCAGCAACCAAACCAATTTTAATGTTAAAGCCCACCTTTCAAATGACTGATAATTAATGTCCAAGCTCTTTATTTTATTGTTTCTTCAATAAATTCTTTATTTTCATGTGTTACCTTGTAGTAGCTCCAAGCCTCCTGCCCAGATGGAGCAGCAAATGATAATGGACGATCGCTGCAGAAAGCCACATTTGCTGTTGACAAGTAGAGGGTTCCGGCGACAGGGCCAGTCGTGGTGGACAGGTAACAGGCAAATGTCTTCTTCAGCTTCTCACTAGGGTCTGTTGCAAAAATCTGCTTATAAAGAGACTCAAATCCACCCTCTGTTATTGCTTTTGCTGTCAAATTAACCTTCCCCCATGCAGCTCCTGACACAGACGATCCTGTTTTCACTGCATTCACAGACACAACATGCTAAAATTACCACATGTTCATATAATACTTTCATACACACAGGCAATAACCTGTTTGATGAATTACCATCAGGCCTCTAGCTTGGATGGTATTATCTTTCCTTTTCTTTCTTCTCTTTGGAGAGGTTGAGAGTTCAACCCCATTAGGGACTTGTTATGGGTAATGGGTGTGTGTTTGCTTTTACTTTCGAAAAAAAAAGTTCTGATGAATTGGGTGATAGGTGTAGAGTTTTCAGTGAGTCTGAAATTAGATAAATATATATATATCGAAATGAGATTAAAACAAGAACGATGATGTTATATGTATCAAATTACTTACAGTTGTGCCAGATGTTGCGGGCTACTGTCTCGGCCTTGCTGCTCCAGGAAGTGAACGTGTGAATGACAGGTTCCAAAAGATTGTTGTTGGGCTTGTCAGCAGGTGAGTATTGGAGGTAAGGCTGGTGGTCCTCTGCACTCCACAAGGCTGCCTTCTGGTTGTCAGGGTGGATGGTGGGGATGGCTGGTGGGCCCATGATATGGGTCCCCCACTTCTTGGTATCATCATCAGACGGTGGAAATGATTCTGATGCTGGTGCTGATGCTTCTGTGGGAGTAACAAAAGAGGTTTGGTGAGATTCTGGTTGTTCAGGTTTGGGTGGTGGTGAAGATGGAGGTGGTTGATGAGGTTGGTTTTCTTCAGGTGTGCCTGTCATGGTTGATGGAATGAGTGATAAGGTAGGAGTTAGAAATCAGAATCTGGTTTTGTTTTTTTTTTTCTTTTTCTCAAGACTCTTTTTTGATGTGTTTTGAAGATTTGAGAGGTTTACAGAAGAGGGTTGTGTTTATATAGGAGGATGATATTCTAGATTATTGTAATCTATGTCAACGTACTTGCACGTTTTGTTTCCCTTGTGATAGAAGTTTATGCTGGAAAGCGACTGATGACATGAACATTCTAGAAGGGGCATTTGGGCACACGGACTGCTAATTCAATCTTTCTAGCATATGATGTCCTTTTGTTGACTAGTTGCTGCTTACCCTTTGCAAAAGATGAAGGAAATTTCCAGGTAATGAAGCATAGGTCCCATGTCCATAGAGGTGTTCATACTTATCTCTTTTGCATCTTTTAATTTCATTTAGTTTTTAAGCCTAAATTGTTATTCAAGAGCCATTTCAGGATTCCCCTATGGTAGAAGCTATGTGTTTAAGCAATGTTGTTGATTTCATAATTAAAGGATTAGATGGTTCTGAAGCATGTGATCTAATCTAATTAAAATTCTCTAATTAAGAGAAGTTGACCCGTCAGAATTTAATAAGATATTACAAAGAAACTTGATTATGGATTTTGACTGGGCTGGACCACTAAGTGGCATGTGGTCCAGGAGTGTCTAATAATTTCTCATTAAAAAGGGTCAAAGTTGAATGTGATGCTAAATACTAATGTGATCCAGAAATTGGTGTGGGGTGGAGGATCTGCAACAAAGGAGGACATAACAGTGATGTATGTTACTTTGTGGCCAAGTTGATTCATCTTTTAGTTGATTTTCTCTTAATATTAGAGTCAATTGTTGCTGTGAAGTTGCATTACCTTCTACAGTGATAGATGCTGTGAAGAAAGATTGTACCAGCTTTTTGAATCATTAATAAAATTCTCTTTGCCTATCTATTCTATATAGAAGGAAAGCAAATAAGACAAAAAAAATCAATCTAATGATCCAGATTTGTTAAAAAAACAGTCCTGTGATCCAAAATATCTTTTGCTATCTACAGTCTAAAATCACTTCATCTAACGATCACGATTGCGAGTGCACGATAGTGCCGTAGGCACGAGTATATCCTAGTGTATATATATATATATATATCCCCACTTTTATGGGGAGATTAGCTTTGTCCCCATTTTTTTTTTTGGGGACAATTTCATTTTTGACAAGTTTTTGAGCCAATATTGAAAAGATGATTGTAGTCAAATATGATGGTGACGACATCCGCTGGCATGTGATGTTTGGATATAGAAAAAGTAACTTATCACAGTAATTTTGTATTTAATAACTTAAAGAGCACTTAGGTCCAAATTACTCCTCACATTTATACACTTAGTGCCATTGCCCAAAGCGATGTGTTTTGAATTCGAGACTTGGGAGCAATCTCTTCAAAAATAGAGGTAAGATTTGCTGACATTCATGTCTTCCAGACCCCACTCAAGCGAGAGGAAAGACATTTTCTCTCTCTTTTTACAACACACTCTCTCTATCTATCTTCTTACAATCCGGCAACTCACCCAGTCTCTCTATCTCTTATTATCACAGTCCAAAAACCCGTCATGAACCACCACCACCACCCACCAATGCCACGCCTCGACCACCACACCACCTTCCTCATCCTCATACATTCACATTCCTCTTTCTCTCCTTCCTCATCCTCATCTTTTGCACCAACGTCGGAAAAATATAAACAAGCCTTAGAAATTTGGTGTATGGCATCATCGAAGGTGATGGTGTCTGCATCATAGCCCAAGAGATGGTGTGTGTATTTTTTGAATTTTTTTAGAAAAAATCTTAACAAGCCCTAGAAATTCGATGTATGGCGTCATTGAAGGTGATGGCGTCTCTCCTCTTTGTGTTCTTCTTCTTCTTCTCTCTAAATTTGAAAACTTTAGGGCTTGAATTGAAAGGTGTCGAAGAAGGGAAGTGTGTTCTACGTGGCAAGAGCGTCGCTTGGAATTGTATTGCATATATGGGATTTTGGGTGATTTGTCGAAAACCTTGTTTTGGGGGTTGAATGTAAGCATGTGTCACTATGAATTCTTGCATGACATACTAGAATGAACATAGGACATGAAATGGGTGTAATATATCAAGACTTGTAATTGTATGTGCAAAACGTGATATATTTTGTGGGGGGGGTGTTATCTCGAAAGTGGCTCATGACAAAGTAGACGGGGAACATATCCCCGAAGGTTAAAAGACCTCGAACTTGCGCAAGAAGGTTGGTTAACGGTGGGTTAGTAGCTCGAAAATAACTAGAATATGGGGTATGGGGCTTTGGTAGATTTTTGGATTGTGTATGTGAGTGTGATTTCAATTCCAAGAGCATTTTGAGTCTTAAGTGTAACAATGTAACTTATGTGACTTGAATTGATTTTATATACGAATTCAATTGTGTCATATGTTATAGATATGATGAAGTGTGCATTGCAGCATGTTTGCGAATATTATGGCTATCAAGCAATTTTAATGTATATGCAATGTGAATGAAAGTTTTGACTAGAATGCTAGGAAGCATGACATGTAGCTAGGCTATGCATATTGAATTATGTTCATGCAATGGTATGAAATGTGAACTTGAATGAACTACACAACGTATTACATTGAGCTGTTGAAATTGCTCATCCCCATACATTAACATTTTCAGGGCATGGCAATGAGGTGGTTGATGCTGAGTAACTGTAAGTTGTGCTTAGAGTTAGGAGAACCCTTTTTTGGATCATTTTTTATGTTATGCGTGTCCGGGATGTGGACATGGTGCACTTAGAAATGTATAAGGAGGCTTAAGTTTATGAAGTGTTGTATATATGCGTATGTGCCTCAAATTTCGGACTTGTACTCTTTATTTGATTCAAGCATGTTATATATGAATGACGTCTTTGTGATTTAATTGATGTTTATACATGCTATGAATGTTATAGAAATGACGATTAAGTTTTAAGAATGCATGCATATGTTGATAGGTGAGATTAGTTTAAAGATGGACATATATGTGGCTATATGAACACTTAGAAATTTCTGCAGATTTTCCAGTCGAAGGATTTTGATGCATCATAACCCTCATTACGATGCATCAAAATTCGGCAATGCATTGAAATGCCTAAGACGATGTATCGTTATTTTGGTGAGAATTGAGATGAAAAATAGAACTTTTCGCAGGATATTATGCAACATCTATGATGAATCGTAAATTACGATGCATCAAAACCAACATTACGATGTATCGTAATGCATGACTGGTTTAGACATTTTAGATGTGTTGGGATAAGTATGGGAGGTCTTTTTTAGGACCCATTGAGATGAGTTGTTTTAGAATTGTACATACATATTAATATGTACGTGATGATTTCTCGAGATTTTGATATGAGGTGATGACGTGTATTTTAATCACCCTCAATTTTTGGGAGTTAGAAATTGGGGCATGACAATCTTTTGCCAAAATTACAAAGAAAGACTTTTATTTTTTATTTTTTCAAAAGAACCTAGGATTCTAATAAATAATATATATATATATATAATACCTACCACAGGAGATATAAATCTACCCATATATATTTTCTTATATAGAAATGCATTTAAAAAAAAAATTACACACTTATTTAAAACAATCAACCACTGAGCATCACATGAAAAACATCTACATTAACATAAAAGAAAAGACATTGACAAAATTAACTTAAAGCACTTGAAACACTCATAAACACAATTAAGCAATCTAAAGAAATGAATGACTCAAATTAAATCACCTCAAAATAACGGGGTATGACAAAGATGATATAAATATCAAGAGCTGGGATATTCTTCACAGACCAAAACAACCAGCTACTACCTCTCTCTCCTTTCTCTTCATCCTTTCTCATTCTCGTAACATTTTGGAGGCCTTAGGTTTGGATTTGGAAGTTCCCAAAGAAGGACAAAGTGTTCTACGGGTTAAGGGCTGCTGTTTGAACATAACAAAATTAAAATTTGAAGTTAAAGCTTGAAGGATTCTAGGGTTTTGGCTAGAAAACTTCAAACTTGAGGTAAGGGTGTTCCTTCTCTTTTAGTCGTCGATTTATAGGGTATTGGTGAGTTTGGGAGAGTTTGGTTGAGTTTAGTATGCTTTGGAGTATTTAGGGATTCATGTATAATTTTCCCTTCTTTTTATGATCAAATGCATGATATGAAAGTTTACATCTTGTAATATATGATGTAGAGATTACATATGAGCTAGCTATATGTAGGAATTGAGAATATGTTGTGAGCATATGATTAAAATATGTGGATTTGAATACATGTATGAAATATGTGTATAATGTAAACATATATGTGATTATATGTGGTATGTGAATGTATGATGCATGCTAAAATTGATACAAAGCATGAATTGGCATAGAAGAGCGTAAAAATATGCTATGTGTTATATGTTGCCTAATGTGCATATATGAATCAAAGTTGTGTCCAAGTGAGCCACACATGGGATTTGGAGTTATCTAACCATGTTATGGAAGTGATAAAATATCCACAATTGTATAATCGTCAGAGATGCCCAATCATACCAAAATTGCGTGATAGTCGGAGTTGCCCAATCATAATGGCAAGACCAATATATTGCCAAGAATGTATGATCATCGGAGTTGCCCAATCATACGAGTGTCATCGGAGTTGTCCAACACTACATGATCTTTGGAGATGACCAATTATGAATATGTATTGGATTATGACTAAGAAAGATGTGAACCTAAAGATGTTTATGCTTATGTATTTAACTGTTAAGCACGATGAATGTTTTAAATGCGTATATGAATTGTGTTGAATTGGTTTAATGTGCAATCATTAAACATGTCATGCAGAATAGCGATATCATGGTTACATATCATGTAGGTCGGTATCGAGTCGATGCCTAGGTGGGTTGGGGCATTCCTACTGAGCTAGTTGTTTGCTCATCCCTCTTCCCTAAACTTTTTATAGATAAGGCACCATCAGTAGACTGAACTTGAGTAGCTAAGTGGAGCACTCTATGACATTTTTGGTGTTTGAGTATCTAATTATGTATGTCTCATGTTAACACCTTTTAAGAATTGTAATATGAACGTTGGATATGTACTTTGATATATTGGCTCTTCTTTTGAGAAACTAGACAATGTATGTATTTTCCAAACTCGATATGATTTTATGATGTAATTGAGCTATGTTTATGGTTTTGAATGCTTTCGCATGTGTTTTTAGATGTTTTGAATGTATGTGTAGTTGATATATTATGTTGAATGAGTTTTGGATGTCCTAAGGGAAAAATAGGACTTAACAAAAAATTCTGTCAAAAAGGGCTTCGATTAATCGCAAACCATTGAAGGGTTCGATCAATCGAAAACCCATGTTTAATTAATTGGAGAAATTAAGTGAAATTGGATTCCAAAACCATCATGTCACGATTGAAGTTTCGATAGAACTTCGATTAATCGTAGCTTCGATCAATCGAAGGTCCAGGTTTGATTAATCGATGGTCAAGGTTTGATTAATCAAACTAGCTATTCATAGTAGGTTTGTAATTGAAAGATGTTAAGATTTCATTCAATCACCCCCATTTTCAGGACCCTTCCGGATGTTAGGATTTCGGGGTGTAATAACTTGGTATTATAGTGTAATTATTGATGAGAGATGTTGATGTTTGACTTAATCACCCCCATTTTCCATGCCCTTCCAGGTGTTAGAAATTGAGGCGTGATAATGGTAGTCTCTCTCACTTGTATAATATATATACAATGTGTATATATAACATAAGAACATATTCTGGCCGTTTGGAAGTAGTTGGGAAGCATTTAATGCAGAAACTAGCCGTTGAATTCAAGATTCGTCTGTATTGGTCAGTTGATGAATTTATCGACTAGCTGAAGCTACTCTTTAGCCGATTGAAACAATGATTCAGTAGTTCCAATTTTGCACAACCCATTAGATTTAATTCCAACTGCTATTGGCCGGCTGATGGTTTCATCAATCCACTGCTGACATTGTTTCGATCGACTAAAGGTCTTTTTCGGACAGCTGAAACAATGTTTCAGTTGCTTCAATTTTACACTAGCTACTGGCACATCTACTAGCTGGCTAATGGGATCTATCAGGTGACCGAAAGTCTCCAGGTCGAAACTATTCTCAGACTCAGCCATTTTCTCCTCCATAGTGCATCAGCACACTGCACACTGTAGCTTACTTATTTACATTGAAAACATTTAATATTTTGATTTACTTCAAGTTATCAAGTTATTCAATGTAAATAAGTACCCCTCATTTGAATTCAATAAAAATAGTTTCAAAATTAAATTTCAAGTTAATCAAAATCTGATTCACAATTTTGACATAAAAATTCATCGTACAATATGAATGACCAAATCAAGTCATTTGGGGCTGAGAAAATTTATATGATCATGATAAATCATGTGATACAATTATTGGAACTTTTTATGTCAAGATTTATTGAAAAATTTATATTTATATTTTTGCCTCTAGAATCCAGCACTTCGTCAAATTTCTGCGCTAAGTCTCTGAAATAGCAACTGTGCATGACATGGCTTTATAAAGTGAGTCAATTGAGTTCAAAGGCTAAGTGAATGTATCTAAGAACCATAAATGATATATCCTAATTCAAATGTAGGTTCTAGAATTGGTATACTCAAGAATTGAGTTCCTTTAAAGCTAAACATAAGCTTGAATTAACTCAATCTCAACATAAGGCTTTCAAAATGACACAATGAAGTTTATAGCCTAATTCTAAATGAACAATGAACCATGATATGATGTGAATGATATGCATTGGTCCTAAGGTCCACTAGATCATTAGATGAGTTTTCGAAAGAAGTTACTTCAAAAATAACTTTACATTAAAACTAGTACCAAATCTTCAATGTCTTGATGCACAATAGGAGTTCTCTTCCTCTTTTGATTCTATTGTCTTCATCATTTTACAATGTCCTTTATATGAGCTTTTGGACATAGATGGGCATGAATAATGTGAGCTTTGGATTCACTTCAACTTTGTCATTGATCTTGATAGTTGATCTTTGAGTTCCGTGATCATGTGGCTCCATATATTTTCTTATAACTCCTTTTGAAATCCAACGCCTTTAAGATATTTGAGATAATTTGATACTTTGTAAACTGCATACTCAAGTAAACTTATTAACTCCACATTACAGTAGGTTGTTATCATCAAAATCACTCAAATAACCTTAGGTTGAAATCTTGAGGTCAAAAAACATCTTTCTAACTCATGAACTTCTTCATAGTTACCATAAAATGGCCCTTTCCCCTAGGTGTGCCCTCAAAGTTGACCTCCAAAAAGCCTTTAACTCTATTGGGTGGGACTTTATTATTGACTCACTCTCTCTCATGGGGTTCCCTAGTCCCTTATTTCTTGAACCATATATTTGACTTACTTCACCCTCCTACACCATTTCCATCAATGGTGAGTTCAAAGGCTTCTTCAAAGGAGTGAAAAGGATTAGGTAAGGAGATCCACTTTCTCCCTCCCTTTTTGTCATTGCCATGGATGTCTTTTCATCAATTACCAAGACTCTAATATCTTCTAACCCTTCTTTCAAATACCATTGGAGGTGCAAATATTTAGAGCTCACACTGTCTCATTTACTGATGACTTATTCCTTTTATGTCATACCAATCCATCTTCTATTACCACTCTAAAAAAATGCTCTCACCCAATTCAAGTCCCTCTTTAGACTGTTTGTAAACCTTACCAAAAGCTCCATCTTCATTACAAGAGCCAACCCTGCCACTGAGCAATCCATAATCTCATTACTTGGGTTTGAAATAAAGAACCTTCCCATTAGGCACCTTGGGGTGCCTTTCATTTCCTCCAGGTTAAGAGTAGTTGACTTTAAAACGCTTGTTGAAAGAATCACAACAAGAATTGGCCACTAGACTAGCAAACATCTCTCTTATGCAAGGAGGCTTCAATTAATAAAATCTGTCTTAGTGAGCACTCATATTTTTTGGTCTAGTATTTTTATTGATGAAGTATAAATTCACCCAGAACTTGTCCACGTCACCTTGCTCTCAACTTTCACATCACACGTTTCACAATTGGTGTCAAATACTCTATCAGATGCCACCTATTCATGAGGATCATTTGTCGGTTGTTAAGAACACCTTAGCTGGCCTATTGGGCTATAAAAATAAACCTCTGTCCTATCAGCCCGGTCGATTAATGGCCTATGGTTTTCTCTCCCTTTTTTTTTGAGGGTGGACCCAGCCTTAACCGAATCAAGGATGTGGCCTTGGCCACACCCTTAGCCTCGCCCAGGATCTGGCTTCGAATCCTCAAGGACTCGGCCTTGGGCCAGGCTCCTCTTGGGCTCGCCCCTTGGTCGGGTCGATTTCTTCTTTGGCCCACCCTGGCAAGGCCGGTCTCTTCTTGGCCCCAACCAAGCTCTTGGGTTAGCCGCTTGGTCGGGTCAATTTTTTCTTGGGCCTGTCTCTTGGTCGAGCCAGTCTTTCCTTAGGTCCGACCCTTGGCCGGGCTCTTATTGGATCGGCCACTTCTGGGTTGGTATCTAAGAACATGATTTATATATATATATAAAATGATTGTTGATCTAAAGAATCGAACCTTAACTAATAAGCTTTAATAGTCTCACCCTAACCATTATGCCAATGACTCACTTGGTTAAGAAACTTTAATTAATAAACTTCATAGCGTAGCTCTTAATAAAGCCATGCGACAACCTTTGCGGGACTTACCCGCCATTTGCTAAAATTTCTTTTAACGGGTTGTGCCCTCGTAGGGTCAGTTAACAATGTTCTCGAGATTAATTATCCTACATTTTTCATTAAAGGTCATTTGAAGAGATATGTCCCTGCAGGGTCGTATCCCTGTAGGGTTGTGCCCTCGTAGGGCTATTTGACAATGTTCTCGGAATTAATTCATCTCGCCTTTTTCATTAAAGGCCCTCTACAGAGGTGTGTCCCCGTAGGGCTGTTTGACAATGTTCTTGGAATTAATTCATCCCGTCTTTTTCATTAAAGGCCCTCTGCAGATGTGTGTCCTCGTAGGGTTGTGCCCCTGTAGGGCTGTGTCCCTGTAAGGTTATTTGACAATGTTCTCGAAATTAATTCATCCCACATTTTTCATTAAAGGTCCTCTGCAAAGGTATGTCCTCGTAAGGTTGTGCCCTTATAGGTCTGTTTGACAATGTTCTCAGAATTAATTCATCCCACCTTTTTCATTAAAGGTCCTCTACAGAGGTGTGTCCTCGTAGGGCTAAGTCCCCGTAGGGCCGTGCCCTCGTAGGGCTATTTGATAATGTTTTCAGAATTAATTCATCCCACCTTTTTCATTAAAGGCCCTTTGCAGAGGTGTGTCCCCATAGGGTTGTGCCCTCGTAGGGCTGTTTAACAATGTTCTCATAATTAATTCATCCTACCTTTTTCATTAAAGGCCCTCTACAAAGGTGTGTCCTTGTAAGGCTGTGTCCCCAAAGGGTTGTGCCCTCGTTGGGCTGTTTAACAATGTTTTTGGAATTAATTCATCTCGCCTTTTTCATTAAAGGCCCTCTATAGAGGTGTGTTCCCGTAGGGCTGTGTCCTCGTAAGCCTGTGCCCCCGTAAGACTGTCTCTATAGGGTCATGCCCTCGTAGGACTGTTTGTTCACTCTTTGTTTTAGTTATAACAACATATTTTGAAACAAAAGGGTCTGTTAATGATATTTTAGTAGCAAATAGAGAATTATTCGAGAAAAGCCTCAGAGATATCCTTTTAAGGCTCGATATTAAACTGAGTTTCAACTGAAACTATTAAAATAAATGCACCTTTTAAAAGAAAGTCTTACTGGTGGCACTTCCTCAGATGCTCAGCATTCCAAGGATGAACTAAATGTCTTCCTTCTAATATCTCTAGTTAATATGCTCCATGTCGCCTCCAAGTCGATCGGAGATAACTCTGATTTCCCCCGATAGAGGATTTCTTCGAGTGTTGTCATCTTTACCATCCCCATCCCCGTAGGTGGTTCTGTGTTCCCCTCTTATCTCCGGCCACAAATCTTTGTAGTTGGCCCCTACGAATCAGACTTTTAATCTGCCTTTTCAAGTCTATGCACTCATCTGTATCGTGTCCATGGTCGTGATAGAACCTGCAATACTTGTCGCGGGACCTCTTGGATGGATCAGTTCTTAGTTTTGGGGGCCATGCCACAACAGGGTCATCCTGGATGTAAATGAGGATTTGACTTATTGACATGTTTAAGGGGGTAAAGGTGTTGAATCCCTTACCACGACGCGATGCTTTATCGATCTGTTCCCGTGACATTCTGTCATACTTGGGGTCTCTATCTTCCTCATTGGAA
This sequence comes from Cornus controversa, assembly GCA_026545225.1. Taxonomy (NCBI): domain Eukaryota; kingdom Viridiplantae; phylum Streptophyta; class Magnoliopsida; order Cornales; family Cornaceae; genus Cornus; species Cornus controversa. Next base: position 80,763,793 of record CM048846.1, on the reverse strand, counting down.
TGTCCCCCCTTTTTCTGTCTACCTTTCTCGCATCAAGGGCATCCTCTGCGTTCATATACTTTTGGGCCTTCATGAGTCACTCAGACATGCTTTTTGGAGGGTACTTAAAAATTGAGTACAAGAACTTTGAAGGCAGTAGGCCCCCCCATGAATGCGGTAAGTGCCACCTTGTCATCCAGAGCATCGACCTGCAATATTTCCCTGTTAAACCAGTTAATGTAGTCTCGTAATGACTCCCCCTTAGTCTATCTTACGTTCATGAAATAAGTGGCGGGCTTTCTGTGCCTTTGGGCTGTAATAAAATTACCTACGAATAATTGGCTCAATTCTTTGAAGGAACGTATAGATGCCAGCTTCAGGTTGTTAAACCATGATCAGGCAGAACCCTTCAATGTAGTAGGAAAGGCTCTACACAGAATTTCATCTGGTACTCCTTGGAGGTGCATCAGAGCCTTGTAGGTCTCTATATGATCTAGCGAGTCCTTGGTACCATCAAAGCTTTCAAAGGTGGACATCTTGAACTTGTTGGGCAAAGGATAGTTCATTACCCCTGCGAAGAAAGGGAGGTTGGTTTATTGAACCAGATCCTCTACTGTAGTAGGGCCTTTCCCCTTTATGGCGTGAGTCATGCTCTCTACCTTGGCTCTGAGGTCCTGCATCTCTATATCATAATAGGCAACCTCCCCTAAATGCCTTGAGTTTCCATGAGTACGAGTCTTAAACCCTAATTCCCTTTGGGCACGATCTCTCTCTGGCAAGACTAGGTGAATTGGATTCGTCTCTTCTCGATCACTTTTCACTTGGCTGTGGGCCGTGTCATCTGCTGAACTCTACTGTCTCGCCCTGTGTCATCCCCTTCTAGATCAACCTGCCTGAGGTGGCTTCGTGATGGCACTGGTGCCATAGGAGGAATGCGCTGCAGGATTGCCGTATTTTGCTGGAGTACCTGGGCCAAACTCTCATTCAAGTTCTGACCTAGTATTCCAATGTTGTGACTCGTTCCTAGTCATTTGGGATTCTGGGGCCAGGGGGTTGCATGCCTCCTTCTTTTACTGTTGGCAAGTTGTGACCGGTAAGGTCTGGGATGACGGGCATATTATAGCCAGCAGAAGGATCCTGTCCGGTTGGAAGATTGTGACCGACAAGGGAATCCTATACGGTTGAAAGATTGTGACCGGCAGGAGAATCCTGTCTGGCTAGAGGATTGTGACTGGCAGGGAGATCCTGTTCGGTTGGACGATTGTGACCAGTAAGGGGATCCTGTCCGGTTGGAAGATTGTGACCTACAGGAGGACCCTGTTCGGCTAAAGGATTGTGACCGGCAGGGGGATCCTATCCGGCTGGAGGATTGTGACCGATAGGAAGATTCTGTCCAGTCGTTGTCTCTAGCCCAAATCGTAGGTGCATCATGCTTCGTACATGATTTGTGTAGAGCAATCAAGTTTGTGATCGTTCCCATAGACGGCACCAACTGATGAAGCAGAAATTCGCCCCGAATTGGTCAAACACCAACCTGTAAAAAGACAAGAGTAAGGCAGTCGGAAAGATACCTGCATGATGCCAGTTGACTGTACTCCGATGATCAAGTCAGATATCGGAAAGACTTGTTAAAGCTAGAAAGGCACTTTAGAGGGTATTAATTACGTATCTTGGTATATGGATCGTCTCTATATTTATAGCAACAATATGAGAACGTGTCCTAGTAGAGGACTGGCTCTTCAGTTTCTCAAACTTATTTGAAAATAGAAAAGTCCTGGTCAAAACATATATCTTGTCCACATCACCTTGCTCTCAACTTTCACATCACACGTTTAACAATTAGAGTCAAATACTCTATCAGATGAGCCCGACCCAAGGCCGAGTCCTTGAGGATCCAGCATAAGCCAGATCCTAGATGTGGCCAAGGCCGCGTCCTAGGAGCGGCCCAAGCCGGGTCCTAAATGCGGCTAAGGCCGCATCCTGGATGCGGCTAAGGCCGCATCCTAGATCCGACCAAGGCCGGGTCCACCCAAAAAAAAAAAAAAAAAAAAAGAAAACCATAGGCCATTAATCGACCAGACTGATAGGCCAGAGGTCCGTTTTTACAGCCCAATGGGCCAGCCAAGATGTTCCTAAGGACCGACGAGCGATCTTCATGAACAGGGGGCATCTGATAGAGTATTTGACTCCAATTGTGAAACGTGTGATGTGAAAGTTGAGAGCAAGGTGACGTGGACAAGAGGTTTGTTTTGACCAGGACTTTTCTATCTCCAGATAAGTCTGGGGAGCTGAAGAGTCTATCTTTTACGAGGACACGTTCTCATGTTGTTGTTATAAATATAGAGATGGTTCATATACCAAGGTACGCAATTACTACCCTCTAAAGTATCTTTCTAGTTTTAACAAGCATTTTCGATATCTGACTTGATCGTCAAAGTATAGTCGGCCGGCACTATGCCGGTGTCTTTCCGACTGCCATACTCTTGTCTTTTTAAAGGTTGGCGTTTGACCAGTTTGGGGTGAATTTCTGCTTCATCATTTATACTGCTTAGAAGTGTTCTCATTGAGCTTAACAGTGTATTAAGAAGATTTCTGTGGTCAGGAACTGAGGTTAAAAAACATGGTGCCAAGATTGCATGGACTTCAATTTGCAGGCCTAAAGCAGAAGAGGACTTGGGCTGCCAAATATTGACATCTCTAACAAAGTAAGCATCAGGAGACATATTGGGGCTATCTTGAATAACAACAGGAAGAGCATTTGGGTCAAACGGGTGAAGAATTACCTGCTTCTGGGATCTGAAAATCATGCAAACTAGTTCTTGGTGCTAGAGAAGACTACATCAACTCAGAGGATTAGTTAGGCAATTCATGAAATGGAAAGTGGGCAATGGATCTACAACCTTCTTATGGCAGGATAGATGGCTTCCAAATGACCCTCTTTTCACCAGAATCAATTAATGCTCCTTGCACTCGATGGGATTAACGAAACTTGCAAAAGTTCAATGCCTTATCTCGGGCAATTCATGGCTGCTACCCCAATCCCTTCAACTCATTAACAATGAGCTTCAATCAATTCCTCCACCATCTCCTTTAGAGCATGACAGCCCCATTTGGACCTCTTCTCCAAATGGTAAGTTTTCTTTGAAACACACCTATACAGCTCTCTCTCCTACCCTATCTCCTTCTTTGTTGGAACCACCTTGTATGGAATAAATTCGTTATTCCAAAGCATGGCTTCATTTTATTGATGGCAATCCAGGAAAAATTGTCCACTCGGAACAAAAAAATCCATGGCCTTCATTCAAGCTCTCAAATTGTCCCATCTGCTTTTCTATTGTGACTTTCAAGATCCTCTCTTGTACCACAAGGGGTGAAAATCACTCAAAGTGGAGTGAAATTCACTTTGTTTATGAAAATTATACCCTCTATAAATTGATATGCACCATTCACCTATACAAAGGATGGCACAGGATATGATACTCTTCCTATTTAAAAGAATAGTTGTTTCAATTGCATTCATGAATGTAATGCAGTCCAATGAAACAATATTTGACCCTTTTACTGGGTTGGAGGATTCGTTTAAGCAAAAAGGATTGCAATTAATTCATCTGAGTTTTGGTAACATACATACTCCATCAGCCCAAAACTTTCAATTTAATCAAATAAAATATACAATAGGCATAAATGTATACATGGATTGTGAACTAACAAACCAACAAACAAATACATAAATAGAAATTGTATAACTGTGTTACAAGCCAACAAACTGGTGCACAAAAACGCATATCTGAAACTCGAAATTAAGACAAAACAGTATATATATCAAGTCCGAAGGGGGATCCGATAAGGGACCCAACTATGAAGATGATCATCTTCTACCTAGCGACTGTTTCCACTGCATGTCCTGTTGCTCTGCATTCTGAGAGGCTGGTTGTGAGATGATGCAAGGCTTTCTCAAAATTGACAAAACCCATGAACCAGAAGTCATGGCCATCAGTGGTAACAATTTGAATGTACTTTTCCAATGGTTTTTCTCTCATGATCACTGGGTTCACCGTCCCTATTTTTGCTAATGGGATCATAACCTGTTCAACACATAGAAATTGTAGTTATTTTTAATTACTAAACTTTAATAAATAACTTGTACTGTTGTTGTTATTGCTTTATATGAATACAAGTCTAACAATACCTAAACCACCATCTTATTAACAATATTTTCTTTTATGGGAAGTAGGAGTAGGTGCTTCAAAACTTAAACAAATGTTATATATATATATATCTATATCTATATCTAAATCTATATCTATATCTATATCTATATCTATATCTATATCTATATCTATATCTATATCTATATCTCAGCTTGGCCTAATAAGGCTTAAAAATCTTATCAAACGGTTCAAAGTTGTTAAAAAAGCAATCATGCGGTTTAAAATGTCTTTTGCTATATGCAGTCTAAAATCACATTTACGAGTACGCGATAGTGCCATAGGCACGGACATACAAATATATATATATATATATATATATATAGATAGATAGATAGTAGGGGTAGGTGCTTCAAAACTTAAACAAATGTTATAATATAGTGGGAGTAGGTGCTTCAAACTTAAACAAATTATATATATATAAAATTGAAATTCAAGCATCTGAGTGATCATAGTTTCAGTCAATATTGTCATTTATTGACATTTAAATTTCTCAGCCACCAAACCAATTTTATTGTTAAAGCTCACCATTCAATTGTTTGATAATAATTTTATTCTTTCTTCAATAAATTCTTTATTTATTTCATGTGTTACCTTGTAGTAGCTCCAAGCCTCCTGCCCAGATGGAGCGGAAAACGATAACGGACGATCGCTGCAGAAAGCAACGTGAGCTGTTGACAAGTAGAGGGTTCCGGCGACAGGGCCAGTCGCCGTGGAAAGGTAACAGGCAAACGTCTTCTTCAGCTTCTCACTTGGGTGTGTTGCGAAAATCTGCTTATAAAGTGACTCAAATCCACCCTCTGTTATTGCTTTTGCTGTCAGATTAACCTTCCCCCATGCAACTCCTGACACAGATGGTCCTGTTTTCACTGCATTCACAGACACAGCATACTAAAATTACCACATGTTCATACATTACTTCCATACATATACAAGGCAATAACTAGTTTGATGAATTGGGTGATAGGTGCAGAGTTTTTAGTGAGTCGGAAAATTTACATATATTACTTTCATACATGAACAAGGCAATAACTTGTCTGATGAATTAAATGAGAATTTATATATATATTACTTTCTTATATGTACAAGGCAAAAATTGGCTGATGAATTGGATGATAGGTGTAGAGATTTTGGTGATTCTGAAAATTTATACATGTTACTTTCATACATGTACAAGGCAATAACTTGTGTGATGAACTAGATGATTGGTGTAAAGTTTATAGCGAGTCTGAAAATTTATATATATATATATATATATATATATATATATATCGATGATGATGATATATGTGAATCAAATTACTTACAATTGTGCCAGATGTTGCGGGCCACTGTCTCGGCCTTGTTGCTCCAGGAATTGAACATGTGAATAACAGGTTCAAGAGGATTGTTGTTGGGCTTGTCAACAGGGGAGTATTGGAGGTAAGGCTGGTGGTGGGAGTATTGCTGTTGGTCCCCTGCACTCCACAAGGCTGCCTTCTGGTTGTCCGGGTGGATGGTGGGGATTGCTGGTGGGCCCATGATATGGGTTCCCCACTTCTTGGTATCATCATCAGACGGTGGATATGATTCTGATGCTGGTGCTGATCCTTTTGTGGGTGCAGCAAAAGAGGGTTGCTGAGATTCTGGTTGTTCCTGCTTGGGCGGTGATGATGGAGGTGGTTGATGATGAGGTTGGTTTTCTTCAGGTGCGCCTGTCATGGTTGATGGAATATCAGAATCTGGTTTTGATGGGCTGTGGAGACTATTGAGAGGTTTACAAAAGAGGGGTTGTGGTTTATAAAGGATAATGATATTCTAGATTATTGTAATCTATGTCTAGTAGTCTACGTTCTATTTTAGTAACACGGTTTGTTTCCTTTGTGATGAAGTCTATATGCTGGAAAGGGACTGATGACAAGAACATTCCAGAAGGGGCATTTTGGTACAACACTGATTGCCAATTCAATCTTTCTGGCATATGCCCTTTTGTTGACTTGTTGATGCTTATCCATAGCAAAAGATGATGGAAATTTCCAGATAATGAAGCATTCGTCTCCTAGAAGGAACGGGACACATTTCATATAGCTCGGGCTTCTAAGTTGGTATAAAGAATAAAGGGGTATGATAGATGAGATGGGGGACGTAAAGGAAGAGACAGAGGTAAGTTTAGTCCTTTAGGAAGAGAATAAAAACGAGTCTTCAAGCAAAGATAGATGACGTGTTATTGTTCAAACTCAAAAGTGAGAGTTACATGTAAATCGGTAAATGAATCAGGCTAATAATCCAATAAAGGAATATAATCAATCTGATTCGATAATTCGACGGATTATATATAATTAAATTAATATTTTATTTATTATTAATCAGATATCCGATCCGATAATTCGATCCAAAAAATATATAATTTTTTAAGAAAAAATAATAATTTCAAAAGAGATTAACAAATAATTAGTAGAAAAAAAATAGGAAAGAAAAATAAAATATAAAGGAAAAAGTAGTAGAAATGTGAGTATTTGATTAGGAATATAATCAATCTGATTCGATAATTCGATGGATTATATATAATTAAATTAATATTTTATTTGTTATTAATCAGATATCCGATCCGATAATTCGATCCAAAAAATATATAATTTTTTAAGAAAAAATAATAATTTCAAAAGAGATTAACAAATAATTAGTAGAAAAAAAATAGGGAAGAAAAATAAAATATAAAGGAAAAAGTAGTAGAAATGTGAGTATTTGATTTTTTATTAAAGAAAAAAACTATAATGAAAAACAAAATAGAGAGAAGGAAGAATGAGAAGGAAATAATGAAATAAAATATTTAAATAGTATGTAAATATTATATGTTATAACATTAGATAATATATTTAAAATAAATTATATATTAAATTATTTCAGATTCGATCAGTCATAATTCATATCTGATTTGTTTAACTAACGAGTTATCGAATTTGGATTGCTAACAAATTATCAGATTGAATGTTCAATTTATATCCTAATTATTAGCTCGAATTCAAATCGAATTTGGACCAAAATCTCTACTAACATGTGGATGATAGTTACAGTGGTATCTCACGTGAGGAAATAAATTGAGTCTCGTGATATAACTTTGGGATTGTGACATATGACAACTCATGAAAGAAGGATTTTGGTTTTGGAGATTGTTATTAATGACTTGGTTACAGTTATAACTTATGAGATAATGAGATAAACATTAAGTTGGAGTCCTTTCATTCAAGCTTATTTTTGGATGATTTCGTTTGACTGGAGTCTTGTGGTGCATAGAATCCCCTGCTTACCAAAACTTTCCTAAAGAGCCAATCGGCCCGGGGCACAACCAAGCTAGGTAGAGGCAACTAGATCTGCCTCTTGCACACCCCGGGAGCCAACCAATAGTTAATTAGCCACAAAGCCTGAGTTTTATCTACCATCACTAGCAAGAGATTAGTCGTTAGTTGTCAGTTTTATCAAACACCACTTTTAAAACTCTCTTTGGACCCCACTTTAAACAATCCAATCTCATCTAATCCAAGTGTTTGGCCTCGGCTCCAAAAGCATTTTAAATATATAGGTAAATTTCATTAACACGCTTTGAAGTTTGAAGTATTGTCATGTGGTTATAATTTTGTGTAATTTTATCACCAACATCTCCTGACATTTGTATCATATATCACATATACCTCCTCCTACCAAAAGTAGATCGTGTCAGATTATTTTTTGATGATAAAAAGACCATGCTACCCTTTGAATTTTGACTTAACCTTTTTTACTACTAAAATTACTTATTTAACCTTGCCTAATGGACCAAAATGCCCCCAAGTATTCCTTATTATTACATCCCATTTCTCTGTTATTACATTATATATATATATGTCGAGCATCACTGCCACCAACCACAACCACCACCACCACTGCCACCACCACCACCACAACCAAATGAGGCAAAAACAAAATTACGTGTCAACAACCAATGAATTGTTAAATAAAAAAACTCTCTCTCTCTCTCATCTCTCTTCTTTCATTGTTTTTCTCTCTCTAATCTCACGTTGGACAGATCATGAACAATAAAAGACCATCGACTATGAGAACTTAGGTGATGGCAAAGGTAGCAGACGATGGTGAATACAGATGAACGATATCAGCTATTAGCGAATGCGGACGATGAAAACAGCAATGAGATCGACTGATGGCAGGACTGCTCCAACGATGCAATATCCTGATGAAGAATTCGGCGACGATTGATGAAGATACCGGCGGCGACGAAGGCCTCTTTCTGTTATTCTTTTGTGTTGATCGGATCTTGATTTGGGATCAAATCTGGGTCTAAATCAGTGGTGGTTTTGGGTATGATGGGATTTGTTGGCTATCAATCGGTGTCGACAAATGATGGTGGTGCATCTGGAATTTCTCTTTTTTATAGTGATTAGGCGACGAAGATCTTTGAGCATGTGCTTCACATAAATTTACATTTTCTGGTTAGGTCCAACTCGGCAACATCCCTATAGAGCATTCTCCTCAAGAGTTAGGTTTATTATTTGAATTGAAGGAAAATGGGTGCGGAAGTTAGAGAAATTTTTTGGAGATCTAATCTATTTTTTCCTAATTCTTTTGTGATTAGGGGTGGTGGTTGTGGTTGTGGTTGGTGGCGATGATGGCTGAAGGAGGAGGAGATAAGAGAGAAAAAACAATGGCATACAATCGTGAGATGAGGTTTAAGAGAGAGAGTCTAGTGGCAGTGGTTCGAGGAAGAGATGGTGGTTGTCGTTGGAGGCAGTGGTTAGTGGCTGTGGTTGTGGTTATGGTTGGTGGAGGAGATGAGCGAGAAATAATTGGTGGTGGTTGTGGTTGTGGTTGGTGGCAGTGGTGGTTGGAGGAAAAGATGAGAGAGAAAGAAGCGATGGTGGTGGTTGTGGTTAACTGGTGGTGGTGGTGGTGATTGTGGTTGTGGTTGTGGCGGTGGTTGTGGTTTGGTTAGTTGCGGTGGTGGTTGATGTTTTGGTTAGGGTTTCTGATCGTGGTTGAAGAAGGTAGAGAGAGAAATAGTGGGATATAATCATGAGGGCATTTTTGTTATTTTTCAATTATAATATTTTTATATTAAAATTTATTTAAATAATTAGGAGCAATTAGGACATTTCACTTATTAAAAAATTAAAATTTTTGATAGGGGGTGTTGGTAACGAAAAATCACGAAATTATAGTTGCGTGATAATACATCGAACCTCAGAATGTGTCAATGATATTTACCCAAATATATATATATATAGGGAGGTGATATTCGCACTCCCTTTTTCTACGTTTACACTCCTATTTTAAAAAAAAAATGACATTTCTAACCTTAACTTCATAACTAAATGATTATTTTTTAAAAAAATTACACGAATACCCCTTCTAATATTCCCTCCTTTTCTCCAATATTTAATATTTTCAATATCTTTTAACAGGTTCCAAAAAAAAATTACAAAAAAAGGACTCAAAAAATAGTTATCTTTTTCTCTTTTGTCAGATCTGAAATAAAATAAAAATTATCTAAGTACAAAAAAAAAATGTTATATTGATTGAATAAAGTATTTCTTTTGACAAGAACTGAAAAAAAGATAAAAAAAAAAGTTCTCTATAAGACCCCAAAGAAGAGTATACTATGCCAAAAAAAAATACGCAATTTTTTTTTCTCTGATGAATAAACTATTTCATTTGATATGACCGAGAAAAAAGAAGTATGGTACGTAAAAAAGAAAAAGAGTCAAAAGAAATTATCTCTCTTGAATAAATTATCTCATAAGACATCACTAAAAATATATATATATATGATACAAAAAAAAAAAGGACACAAAACAGAATGTTCTTCATGTAGAATAAATTCTCTTAATTTTGACAGGATCCAAAAAAAAAATACCAAAAAAATAGAGTACCCATTATCTCTTTTATCACTTTTGACTGGATATCTCTATTGAATAAATTATTACTTTTGACTGGATTAAAAAAAATGTACTCGAGAAAAAAGTTCTTTTTGGTCTGAACCCAAAAGAAATTACTAAACGAAATAAAAAGAATTAAAATTTATTGTATAAAGGGAAGTTATGATATTATAAAATAATGGATGATTCATTAATGAGTTTAGGGACCTTCTTGTCCTTTTATTTAAAAGAAAAATATTAGTGGAGTGTAACCGCGAAAAAGTGGAGTGCGGATATCGCCTCCGTGTACATATATATTTGAAAATTCAAAAGGAGACATAAATTAAAAGTACTTTGCCCTAAAAAATGAAGTTTACAAGAGGTACAATTTTTTTTTTTTTTGACGCAGAGAGTGATTGGGACCTGTCGTAATCTTCATGTGTCCCTATCATTAATTTTTAAATTTGTCATCATTATCAATAAGAAAAATTAGAATATGTTGCCCGATGGATATACATGTTTTTAATAAATTTGATTTTTTCAGTTGCAATCGTTAAATTTTAATTTATTTTTTTGAGCAGTTCAAGATTTCTATAAAGAAAAATAGGTGAATATTATAGATGGTCAATTTCCCAAAAATATATATATATATATATGATAGATGGTCAAGAAAAATGTTTGATGCTCCAATTTTTGGCATGATCACTGCTAGCTTTTATCATCAGAATGATAATATATTAAAGAAAAAATTAAGAATGAATGAAGTAAAATTTAAGAAAGTGGAGCTGAACCCTTTGATGGGCTTATTTCGTTCTAGGCTGGTTGTCCCTTTGATGGGCTCTGTTTGTTTCTCGTTTGGGCTTACTAGGATTTTTAGATTGTTTATATTTTCTTGTTTGCCTGTGTTGGGCTTCTAACTTGTAATGGTTATCACACAAAAAGAGAAAGAAAGAGAATAAAAAGTAAAAATTAAAATAATGTCTTCTTGTTTATAAGTTTCACATTGGTTAACTTCCAAAAAAAAAATTAAATAAATAAAAGTTTCACATTGGTTGAGTTACATTTTACACCAAGCAAGCCACTGCAACCATCTCTTGATATTTAAAGATCACGAAAACCATTAAAAATTCATGGTGACACTGATTAATTTCTGGGATAAGATAGCCTTCATCTAGTGTGATCTTTCTTTAGTAAATGATGCTAAGAGAGGTGAACAATATGACACCCATAGAACTTTTTCATCAACTACACAAAGTGACTGCTTTCAGAATCAACTCTACAATGTCCCGACAACTATTGAAGAATGAATCTGGATCTTCTTTTGTGTCATTTTCATCATATTTTTGTCATGTGTCAACGCAACAATTTTACATCATTAATTCTTAAGCAATGTATTGCATAAGAGGTAAGGTATTCTCGCAAGAATACTTTACCTTGAATCAAGATTCTTTCGTAATCACCTCCACCATATGAGGGTACTCTCCCCATACCAACACATGCGTCACATACTAAGACTAGTAAAGTTGTTATTCCTTTCGAAGAAGAGGCTAGCATGCCATCTATCTTTACACCTTTAGGACAATATTAATTAGTTTCCTTTTTTCTTTTTAATATGGCAAATAACTCACACACTTACTTTTGTTTCGTGAAGACTAGAACTCTCGCCTTTTTATTTTAGAAGGCAATGAAGATATCAATTAGAGTAAAGCTCTCTTGAATAAGCATTTTGTGATCTAAAAACATAAGCATATTCCTGTGTTGCTTTTAATTGGGGTTCTTGTAAGTAATAATACTGAAGATCCTATGTATCAAAGGCTTAGCCCAACTAATATCTTCTTCTAGTTTCAAATGGAAGGTTTAGTCACCAATGTACACGGCCTAGGGCACTGAGGCTTCCGAGATTTGGAGATGGTTAAATGTACGCGGCCTTATCTATGCATGCGAAAAGGCAGTATTTAAAATGTTAATTGACACCTAAAGCTGAATTCATCTAACATATAGTGAAATCACTTAAATTTTGGTGATTACAATGTTTGTTGAAATGGAATTGTAGTTTAATCTAGGGGTTGGGATGTATGATTTAATCCTAGTTTGATATTTTGGCTCTTTGGTTATATCTAAAGAGAGCTAATTTCCCAATTTGAAATCTAATAAATTGTTGAAAATTCATTTATACTATATTGATGATCAATCTATCATCAGTTTTTTCACTTTAATTCTTCGAAATGATAGCCCAATTCAAATAAAAAGCATGTTAGATAATTACACTCTCATATATCCAAAAGTGCTTCTAACAGTGGAGACACCTTTATGGCTTTAACGATGGCGTCATATAGGCTTCCAGAATTGGCGATCGCCCTAACTTTTGGGCCAATTAAAAGTGAGCTCATTGTCGCTTTGGGTCGAGGATCCAATGAAAATGAATGTCCAACTTGGTGCAAAGAGTGTCCAAAAACTAAGGAACTTATCTAGTTGGTCATTACAAGTGCCAAGTAGCTTCTAAATAGATTGTGAGCTGCAAGCGAGAAGTGGTATTTAGACAAAAGGAAGATTGTCAAACTACCATGAAACGAGAAAAAAAAAATAGTTCTGATACAAGTAAATGCAAACACATTCAAAAAGGTATAGGAGTGTCAAGTCCAAATTTGTGACTGAGGTAGTTTCAGCGAGCTAACAAGAGCTGAGCTAAGCAAATATTTCTAAGTTCTATGTCCGTAAGTGGCCTTTTAGGTTGATGTTATCTAACTTAACGATTGTGGAGAGCAGGAATGACCCTCTTATAGACTCGTTCACTTTGACACTAACTTAAAGGACTCTGTTGAGTCGTTTTGAAATGAATTAAGTGTAATTGCAAGTAGCGGAGAGAAAGAGAGGGAAATATAACTTAACAACAATAGTACCTTAAGCAAAAAGTAAGTTTCTTGTAATTAACTTTACGACAATAAAATGATGATCCGTTACAATTCCTTGAAGGTTATAAAAGATAAAGTCCTAGTTACATCCTAACATAGGCTAGGGTTGAGCCTTGATTGATGAGTTACAAGCTTGAACAAAATCAAACCAAGTGTTACAAGATTACACTAATGAAAGCTATTTAGATGTAAAAAAAAAAAGGAAGATTAAGAGTTATTGATTACACTATGAAGACATTTAAGGTGCAATAAAGCAAGCTAGAGTTGCACTGTTGAAAAAAGCTTTAAAATAAACTAAGTATGAAAGGCTTGGAGTCCAAAGTATGCAATTATGTAATTTTGGTGTGTTGGTATAATGCCCTTATCTCATCATAAATGAGTTCTATTTATGTGTTTGAGAAACTAGGTTTGCAGTTGGATATGCATTATGTGGGTGACGTGATGAAGTTACTCTGCAGAAGTTATAGTTGCAAGTGATGTGTCATTCTCTAACTGACATGGATGTTACCTTCTAGGTTCACCCATGCTTGACGTGACAGACTTAAGACTCTTATCTAGTTGTAGGCACTCAAATGCCTTTTTACATTAATCACTTCACCCAATCCCCTGTCTATTGATGGGCTAGAAGTAGTTAGCTCCGTCTGTGCTTATCATACACTATGTTCGGCCATGGTTCTTGGTGTACACTGTGGCCAGCCAAAGGAACCAAAGTCATAGGTATTGACGAGAGAGATTGTTTGAGTTTGTTTATTGTAATCGTAGAATCGGATATCATTATAATCCACCCTCTAGGAGGCCCGACATCTCGGTCGGCACACTTCTGGTTGGGTCCGACTTTGATACCATTTGTACGCCCTACCCTACCCAACATAATATTGTCTATTTTTGGTTTTCCAAAACCAGAGACTTCTCAAGGGTCACCCATCCTGATACTACTCTCGTATAAATATGCTTAACTGCAAAGTTCAAATGGGTTCACGATCATAACGACTTTAAAACGCATTGTATCATAGAAGGGTGCATACATACATATAAGCACTTCACCTTCATCTTTCCTAGGTGATGTGGGATCATGACACCAGAAACCTGCTAGTGTGGTAGCTTGTACAATGCCACGCTCATAAAGGTCATCACAATTCACCTCCCTTAGAAACTCATCGTCTCGATCCGTTGGCACACTTCCTGCTAGGCTCTGTCTCTGATGCCATTTGTAACGACCCGTTCCATGAGTATAATATTGTCCACTTTGAGTCTGAGCCTGCAAGGTTTTGTTGTTGAATTTTACCCCAAAAGTCCTCATACTATTTGGAGATAACACAACACATATAAGCACTTCACCCTTTCCACATCCAGATGATATGGGATTGCACACTTGTAGCCTACCATTGTGGTAGCTTGCCCAATGTCTCTGACACCCGCTCACATCATACCCGTCCACAAGGATCACCACAGGCTTAGAGTGGGATTTGATCATGCCTCTCTTACCTTTCTGCTAACCTAAACCTCATTCCTTGTGACATTATGCCTAGGTGGACCAAATGCCCAATTTGAATACAAACATAGCTGCCAATTTTCAAGACTCGTTGGCACTTAAGGCTTGAAAGGTTATGCTATTGAATAATGATTGGCCTCAAGGTTTAGAGAATATTGTAACTTTTGATGATGCTTTAATTATTAAGTTAATGAAACGGTTTGTTTTGCCAAGGAAAAATATTATACTTACTTTATTTTAGTAAAAATTTAAATTTAGATATGATTTAATAAAATATTTAAATTCTTTTGCTAAAAGGCCTTAGTTAAAGGTGGAAGGTGGTATTTGTTTAACCAATAAGTTGAGAGGTAGGGGTTGAATTGGACATGGACATATTTTGATAACTTTCTTTCTATTCAAATCTATATTCTCAATATTAGTAGTCCTAAATTTAACCATGCCATCAAGGGATGGGTCCTCATTCTTTACTTTGTGTCAAGGGAAAAAGAAAAGAAAGACTCCCAAAAGCTTAATTTTTGACATGGTTTAGTATTATGCTTACTTTCATTTATCAAAAGTCATAACCTAAGTTGATCCTTGCTAGCAGTTTTGAGAAGGTAATGTGGAAGCAATTTTTCTTTTGACATTACATGCGTTAAGTAATTTCTCTCATATTTGTAATTGCATTCGAGGTCCTCTTGCTTTGTATCATAAAAGGTTTTAAAAAAAGGATAAATTACCCTGACCCTTCCTGAGGTTTGGGTTTATTACCCTCATATGAAAGTTTCAAAAAACATTTGGTCAGCCTCGCTCGAGATATGTTGAAATTATAGTCAACCCCAATTTCATTAAAGGGTTGTCAAGGTCGTTAGTTATTTTTTTAAAATATCAAAAATGCGCTTTAATTAATTTAACCTTGTATTATATCAAAAAATACTGTACTAAATAAAATATTTTATTTTTAATAAATATTCTTAATATACATATTACATATATATACACACACAAAGAAAGAAATATCCACAGCACCTCCTCCACCAACATTGCATTCTCTCTCTCAATTCTCTCTCCTCTATCCCCAACTCCCTCCTCCCACCATCATCTCTCTCATATCTCTTAGTTCTCTTCCCACCACCATCGCATCTCTGCTCTTGCTCCACTCTCTCTCTCTCTCTTTCTATCATCTCTTCTCATCTAGAGCACCAAACTCATATCAATTGTTGGAAGACTAAACCAAATTTATGAAAGACTTCAAGAATGTGTGGAGAATGTAAAGCAACTTGTTAGAGAATGAAAGACTAGTATTGGAAATAATGTTTAATTTATTATCTTGTAATTTGTGTGATTCTAGATTTCTCTATTGCTACCTATAAATACATGTTGTTGAATCATTTTGTAATCAAGAAGCGAGGAAAAATAAAATATCAGAATTTGAGAGTGTTTATATCAAAGTTTGTAGTCTCCTTCTTCAAATTGAGTGCTTTTTCTACAAATTGGTATCAGAGCCATTTTTATCAAAGAAGATTGTAGAAATTTTTCTACAAACTTTTTCTCATGGCAAATACAAACAATTGGGCTTCTCTTATTCCTCATTTTAATGGAGAAGATTATGATTATTGGAACAACAATGTAAAGGTGTTGCTTAAATCAATGGAGCTACGGAATGTTGTTGAAGAACGCTTTGTTGAGCTTGAAAATGAAGATGATTTATCTCAAGCCCAAAAGAATACTTTGAATGAGAAGCGAAAAAAATATAGCAACACTATTTTCCAAATCTATCAAACAATTGATATGCCTGCCTATGAAAGAATTGCAAAAGCCCGAAGTACCAAGCAAGCTTAGGAGATTATACAAGCAGCTTACATGGGAAAGGAAAAGGTGAAAAAGGTACGTCTTCAAATATTAAGAGCAGAATATCAAAAGTTAGAAATGAAGGAGAATGAATCTATTTCTGAGTATTTTACAAAAATTAATTCTATAGCAAATCAAATGACTTCTAATGGATAAAATTTTGGAGACGAAAGAGTGGCTGAAAAAATTCTTCATAGTTGCCACAAAAATTTGACTATGTTGTAGTTGCAAGTGAAGAATCTAGAGATCTCTCTTCTCTTTCTCTAGATGATTTATTGGAACTTTGAAGGCTCATGAAATTTGAATTAATCAAAGAAATCCCCCTCCTCTTCCTCTTAACCAAGCTCTTAAATCACAAGTTTCAATTACGGAAGGACGTGGTAGTAGCCGTGGAAGAGGTTCTAGTTTTCGTGGGAGAGGAAGAATGTTTTCAAAAAATGAAAATTATTTCAAGGAAGATGAGAAAAATCAAATACAGATTTTTCACATAGAGGAAGAGGTCGTGGCTCTTTCCAAAGAGGAAGAGGTTATATCAAATGTTTTCATTGTCATAAACCAGGTCACAAAATTAATGAATGTTGGTACAAGCAAGTTGAAAAAAATGAAATTGTTTTATGCATGAAAACAAAGATGATTCTCATGAAACTTTGTTGATTGCATATCATGGTGATAATTTTGATGATACGTGGTACTTAGACAGTGGTGCTAGCAAGCACTTGACAGGCAACAAAAATCTATTTTCAAATTTCGATGTAGTGGATCATGGCCAAGTAACAATTGGAGATGCCAAAACTTACAAAATTCAAAGTGTTGGAGAAGTTGCATTCAAAACAAATTATGGCAAAATTGAGAAAATATCGGAAGTTTATTATGTGCCCAGTTTGAAAGAAATTTAACTTAGCACTAGTCATCTTCTGCGAAAAGGATATTATATTCATTTCCATGATAATGCATGCATCATGACAAAGAAACATCAGCTTGTTGCTAAAATTAGAATGGCAACTAACAATCTTGTTCCTCTCAAGCTCCAAATTGCTATTTTTTCTTGTTTGCCAAAGGAAACTCCAAGTTGTGGCATGACAGGTTTGGGCACTTAAATTTTGGAAGCTTGAAATTTTTGTCTTCAAAGAAATTGGTGCAAGGACTCCCTCAAATTGAAAGCATAGATGCAATTTGTGAAGATTGCATGCTCGGAGAACAACATGGAGATCCATTTCCCTCTCAATTCTTGTAGCGAGCTAAGAATCTGTTCGAGCATGTTCATACAAATTTATATGGTCCATTGTCGATCCCATCTCTTAGAGGTAATAGATATTTTCTTCTATTTATTGATATCTTCACTAGAAAAAATTAGGTTTTTTTTCTGAAGGAAAAATCTGAAGCATTTCAAGTTTTCAAAGATTTTAAAGCCCAAGTTGAAAAATTTTCGGACTTTCAAATTAAAACATTAAGAAGTGATCAAGGGCATGAATATCTTTGTACTTAATTTGAAAATTTGTGTAGAGATCTTGGCATAAGGCGTGAATTGACGGTTAGACGCACACCACAACAAAATGGTGTGAGTGAAAGAAAAAACCGAACGGTAATGGAAATGGCAAGATGCATGCTTAAAATAAAAATATTACCATCTGTTTTTTTGGGCGAAAGTGGTCACTTGTGTTGTTTATTTGATCAATAGATCTCCCACAAAAATCTTGAAGAATTGTACACCTCATGAGGCATGGTATGGAAGAAAGCCTAGTGTTCAACATTTGAGAAATTTTGAAAGTGTTGCTTATGCACATATTTTGGATGTAATGAGAAATAAGCTGGATGACTTTCATTGGGTATAGTGAAAGGTACAAATCCTATAAGCTATATATGCAATCCGGAAACAAAGAAAATTGTGATTAGTAGAGATGTAAAATTTGATGAAAAATATTCTTTTATTGATTCAAAAGCAGGTACTTCTTCAAATACAACCATTCTTGATGAAAAAAATGATTCATGTGTGGAAATTGATGATTTTTCTTCCCCAACTCCTTCATCGAGTGAAAGATCCTCTCAATCCACTCCATCTTCAAATGGAAGGAAGAGAAGAAACTTACAAAAGATTTATGAATCTTCCAACCAGGTTGATCAAAACAACACTATTTATTTTGCTTTCTTTGTTGGGGAAGATCTAATTTCCTATGAAGAGGCATGTAAAGAGGAAAAGCGGAAGAAAGCTATGAATGAAAAAATCCATGATATTGAAAAGAATGGTACATAGGAGTTGGCTGATTTACCACCAAACAAAAGTTCTATTGAAGTGAAATGGGTCTTCAGGACAAAAGTGAATCCCAATGGCTCCATCAACAAATACAAAGTAAGGCTTGTTGCAAAAGGTTACAAACAAAAAAAAAAGTAGAGGATTATAATGATATATTTGCTCCAGTCTCTTGACTTGATACAATTCATTTAATTATTTCTCTAGCTGCCAAAATGATTGGAGGTTGTTCCAAATGGATGTTAAATATGCTTTTTTGAATGGGTTCCTTAAAGAAGAAATTTATGTCGAACAACCAAAGGGATTTGTGACAGTTGGGGAGGAACACAAGTTTTATAAACTTAAAAATGCTTTGTATGGCTTAAAACAATCCCCACTAGCATGGTACAGTCGCATCAATTCATTTTTTTAGAACAATGGTTTTCAAAAGTGTCCTTATGAACACACACTTTACATCAAGAATGATTTGCATGGAGGCTTCATGGTTATCAGTCTTTATGTTGATGACTTAGTTTTTACCGAAAATAATTTGAAGCTATTGAATGATTTTAAGATTTCAACGATGAAAGAACTTGAAATGACTGACTTGGGGAAGCTATATCATTTTTTGGGCATTGAAGTTCATCAATCTAAAGAGGAAATTTTTATTTCTCAAGAAAGTTATGCTAAAAAAATTCTGGAAAAATTCAAAATGAAGCATGTCAATCCCGTTTTAACACCATGCATCACCGGAATAAAGTTGAGCAAAAATGGTGAAGGAAAGCTTCTTAATTCCACCATGTTTCGAAGTTTGATAGAAAATTTGATGTATTTAACGGCTGCAATGCCAGATATAATTATTGTGGTAAGTTTGGTTAGTCGATTCATGGAGAAACCATATTCAAGTCATTAGGAAACTACTAAAAGAATTTTGAGGTATGTCAAAGGTAACATTGACTATGGTATTTTTTATCAAGCACATGTTCCGGTTAAACTTGTTGGCTATATAGATATTGATTTGGCAGGAAGCATTGATGATAGTAAGAGCACATCTGGCTATGTTTTTAATCTTAGAAGGGGTGCAATTTCATGAAATTCGAAGAAGCAAGTTGTTGTGGCTCTTTCAACAACATAAGCGGAATTCATTACTGTTCTTTAGTCGGGTGTCAACTTGTATCGTTACAAGGCATTTTGGAAAGTCTCAAGCACAAACAAGAAGGATCAAATACATTATTTTGTGACAATAGTTCAACAATCTCCATTTTAAAGGATTCGATCCTACATGGAAGGACAAAACATATTCGTATCCGTTATCATTTTTTAAGGCAACTTGTCAATAAATGAATTATTCAAGTAGAATATTGCAAGACGGATGATCAATTGGCAAATTTATTCACGAAGCCTCTTAGTGGAAATAATTTGAAGAGAAACCTTGTAAGATTGGGAATGAAAAGTAAATTTGGTTTACAAGAGGCATTATTGGAAGACTAAACCAAATTTATGGAAGACTTCAAGAATCTGTAGAGAATGTAAAGCAACTTGTTGGAGAATGAAAAGACTAGTATTGAAAATAATGTTTAATTTATTATCTTGTAATTTATGTGATTTTAGATTTCTCTATTGCTACCTATAAATACATATTGTTGAATCATTTTGTAATTAAGAAGTGAGAAAAAATAAAATATCAGAATTTGAGAGTGTTTATATAAAATTTTGTAGTCTCCTTCTTCAAATTGAGTGTTTTTTCTAAATCAACTACTAGCTCAAGCAAGGTCTTCTTTAATTAGGTTTATATTGAAATGAAGTATATCGTTTATTTTTCACAAACCTAGAATCACCACAAAGCATATATATATATATGTATAGATTGGAATATTGAATCAAAGGAGAACACTAAATCAACAATGTTTGCCCAGATTATCAAGCATCAATAACAAAATTGTTGTTAGTTGAGGACTTGATTTCATTTGTATAGAAACAAAAGATAGCTCACACTCTCATCATCGTCGGCTGGAACCACTACTGTTGGGTCTTCCAATTTTTTTCATTTTTTTCTTTTTTATTTTTCTTTTACTTTTAAAAGACACTACCCGTGGATCTTTGATAGAAGTAATAACAATGATGGCTTGCCAAAAAAAATTAACAATGATGGCAAAGGTAGTACCGACTGTAGTTCTTTCATTGGAAGAGATAATCTGAAATGGTTACTTCTTGAGGAGAGAGAGAGAGAGCACTGATAGGTGATTAGATATATTATGTTGCATTTGGTACGTCGGAATGGAATGCCCATTCAAACCATTCATTTTTTGGTATGAATTTTAAGGTGAGAATGTTCATTCCTTTATAATGGAAATCAATTCCCAGGAATGAAAATTCATTCCATAGTTAAACCTATGTAATGGGCATTTCATTCCCAGTAAGATTAAAAAAAAATTATATTACCAAAAAATCATTCACCACCACCACTACCACCACCACACCAGCTCTCTACTACCACCATTACCACTGGTTCTACCACCACTGCCACCACCACCACTACATCGCCACTTTCCTACTCCACCACACCACCACTTCTATATCACCCCCTTCCTCCACCACCGCTGCCACGGCCACATCGCATCGCCACTATCTCCTCCACCACCGTATCACCACAACATCACCACCTCCATATCACCACCTTCCTCCACCACCATACCACCACCTCCACCATACCACTCCACCACCTCCACGTCGCCACTTTTTTCCACTTCCACCTCCACCTCCACATCGCCACCTTATTCCACCTCCACATCACCACCTTCCTCCACCACCATACCATCGCTACCACCTCCATTGCCACCTCGTTGTAAAGTCTTTGAATTATTTTTTATTTTAAATATAATTAATTATGTTTTAATTGTGATAAAAAATGAGAAATTAGTTTAAATATATGTTTTATGAGTTACAAGACTTTTCTAAAAATTTTAGGTTCGGGTGTGGAGCCCAATATGAGTCGGATGACCCGAAAGACTTTCACGAGTCTCGAAAATTTATAGAATGACGTATATGAACAATTGAGGGCCTAAAAGATAAGTTGGGAGAAGAAAATGTTAGTATGTGATTAGTAGAGAGTTAGTAGTAACAAGGAAAAAATTAAGAGGAAGACAAGGACTTAGTTGTAAATATAAATAGATTTATGACATTTATTCTTCCAAAATCTAATTTTCTCCCCTCTCTCTCTCTCTCTATCATTTCACTCCAACTTTTCTCTAGATTATGAGAGGCTTAAGGTGAGATTTGAATATTGTTTCAAGAGAAAAGTTTGTTCTCCTCATCATTCTCTTCGATTTCATCAGTTCAAAGTTCGATTTGATGAAGTTTAAAGAAATTGGTAAAACTATGATTTGAATTTGGAGATAGCTTAAGAAAAAAAAGTTATTCTCCTTGCTACGATATACACTTCTACGGTTTAAATTTTAAATTCAGAGAAGTTTAAAGATTTGCTGATTTGGAATTTTTGACATTAAAGCTTGGAATTGAGGTAGGGGTGTTCTCTCTACCTTATCATCAATTCCTTATGAAATTTATGTTGATTTCGAATTGTTTAACATGTTAAGAAGTGGTAGAAAGTGGTAATTGTAAGTCTTGCATCTTTTCTTATACTTATACTTATCAATTGGGTCTTCACGTGACAATTATGATGATATAAATGTTCATTGACATTATATATATATATCTCAATGAATTTGTTGATTTAAAATACGTTAGTACATGTGTTAATGTGAGCTATACATGTAAATTATATTTACATGACATATATGCTAGAAATTGAGGATACATGTTATTCATTAGAATGATTTATAGTTGTGGAGACTATGTTATACATATTGCATGCTATATGTTTGATAAAATACATGAGAATGTTCTTTTTCTATAAAATAACATTTTGTGAGTGCCTTATGAAATAATTGATATCGCATTGTTATATGCATAAAAATAACATGTTTTAGCATGGAATCAAGTGACTTATGATGCGTTTGAAAATGTGTGATACATTTGAAATTATGTGTTGTTATACTTGAAACTTATATTATAGGTTGTTAATTTTGGGAGGAGGTCAAAAAAGCAAGAAGAGCCCTAAACCCTAGGGTGCAAAGCCCAGAACCTAACCAAGAATGTTTTATCTAGAGCTTCATGTTAGTAGCCCGTAAAGTAGAATATCAATTTTGTCTAGAGCCCTTGACACATGGATCTACAAATACTCCCACACTTGTTTGATATCGAGATTTATGTAAGTTAGTGTTTAAGTCTTGCTATTGAATTGCAATATTCATATTAATGCTTGTGTGGCTTTCTTTAATTAAACATTTTTTAACATATGATTCATTCACATGTTATATTGAGATTCACGAACATTGAAAGCATGTCATGTAGTGCAAAAAAATGATATAATTGCATTTCATGTAGGTCACGTCGAGTCGATGCATAAGTTGGTTTGGTTATCTATACTGGACATGTTAGTGCTCACTCCCTTCCCCCAAACATTTTTACAGATAAGGTATCAGTGATCAATGGAGCTTAGAAGCGCTAAGATTGAAGTACTCAATTTATCATTCAAGATTATCTATATATATTTCCACATGCCATGTTTGGTCATTTATTGAGGTTTTGTAATTTGACTATAGAATAGACATTATCATTATCATAGACATATGTAATTTTTTATCTCGAATATTATTGTAATGAACCTCCTTATCTTTGAATTTTAGAGACGTTTATGTTTAATTGATAACTAAGTTGTATGATGAATTAGATATATACGTTTCGGCTATTATACGCTTGAAATGGTAAAAACTATGATTTGATCAGATCGTAGTCATGTATGTTGTGGTTATTTTGGGTTGTATGTGAATATTGAAGATGTATGCATGCTAAAATTTAAGAATGGATGTGACATAAAAAATAAAAAAAAAATTCAGGAATTTACCGAGAAAGAATTACGATTGATCGTAATCCCCATTACAATTAATCATAATTTTAAGTTAAAAATGGAGGTCAATTCTAGTATGTTAGGATGAACTCTATGATCATCTACGATTGATCGCAATTACGATTGATCGTAACCTCAATTATGTTGAGCTACGATTAATCCTCAATACAATTAATTGTAATGAATAGCTACTTATGAAATTTGAGGTTAGAGCTTAAGTACACGTACATATACCCAAATGAGGGACTCACTTGTATAAGTTAATATATGTACACACATATGTATTGTATGTATGATTATGACTATGATTTCGTAGTATGAGATTTCGAATTGATTAAGGGTTCGGGTGACGGGTTACATCACATTCAATCATCACCACCCCAATTCCCTCGCTCTTAACTAGGTGTTGAAAATCGAGTCGTGACACCCCGCCACCACCACCTTTCTCCACCACCACACATTTGTTAATTTAATTTATTTGTCACTATGAAGGGTATTTCAAAATTTTTGATTTAAAATTTATTTCATTCCTAGCTCATTTCATATTTGTAACCAAATAATAAAATGAGAATGGTCATTCCATTCCCGTGTAGCAAATGCAGCATTAGGGTTATAATGGCAGGTAATATTGCATTTTTTTATGACATCAAATATGACATAAATAATTTTGTTTATAAAATTGAGGGTAAAATAGTATTTTTGTAGCTATTGTTTAAAAAATAAATAGGATTAACTCAGACAAAGGGTGTCAAAGTAATTTTTCAAATAGTTTCATCTCTGAGTAATTTGAACAAACCGTAGGGGAGGTTAGAGTAATTTACCCACAAAAAAAAAAAAAAAAGACCACCACCAATTTATCTATTAGTAATATAGGATTAATTGCAAAAAAAATCCTCCTCAACTTTCATGGTTTTGCAAATACTCATTTCATAGTTTTGCAAATATACCCGATGATACAACTAACCCTCTTTAACAATTTGAAAGTTGCAACTTCCCTCTAACCCATGAAAGTGCCATTATCATACATCTAATTTACCATTTTATTCCTCAAGATATAAAAATAAAATAAAAAGAACATTGGTTCTATAATAACAAAAAAATCCTTAATAACAAAAAGAAAAAAAAAATTAAGAATGTTTATGTGTGTGTGTATATATATATGATACGAAATATGGATAATTCATTTATATTATGGGTCGATTTATTTTTCTTAAAATGAACCAGAGTCATTTTTATAAATGGGTAATTTACACTTACCTCCCCTCTAGTTAGTAGTTTATTACACTTACTTTCCTTATATTTTTTTATAATTATAGTTACCTCCCTTCTTAAATGCGTAATAAATCGATCACTACTGTCAGTTTTACTAAAGGTCAAAAATGATCAATGCTGATGTGACAAGTTTTTAGCTTCATATGACAAATATGTCCTTCAAATTGTTGTGCAAAAAGACAATTATATCCCTAACTAAAGAAAATTAGATGGACTGAAATGTCGTCAGTTGGGGGTATACTTGTCTTTTTGCACAATAAGTATAAGATAAAGGCATTTTTACAATAATTGGAAAGACATATTTGTCATATGAAGTTAAAAAGCTTGTCACATCAGTGTTGATCATCTCTAATTATTAGTGAAATTGACGTCAAGGTTTAATTTGTTACACACATGCAAGTAGAAGGGAAGTAATTGTAATTATCCAAAACACAGAAAATGTAAGTTTAATAAACCAAAACTAGGAGAAAGGTAAGTATGATTTAACCTTTTACAATTTTTTGTCATTATTGTAAATTGTAATGATCCGTAAATAATAAATAATTTGCACAAATTAGGAGAAAGGTAAGTATGATTTAACCTCTTACAATTTTTTGTCATTATTGTAAATTGTAATGATCCGTAAATAATAAATAATTTGCACAAAGAGAAAGGTAAGTATGATTTAACCTTTTACAATTTTTTGTCATTATTGTAAATTGTAATGATCCGTAAATAATAAATAATTTGCACAAATTAAAAACCCCGAGTAAGTCTATATACTTACATTTTCATTTAAAAAATAAAGATAATTTGATTATAACACATGGGAACCAACAATTCTAGATGTCCTGGTTGCAACTAATCATCAAATGGTCTTCAAACTCTAACAAATATCATGTTAAATTTACCCAAAAATAATAAATAAAATAAAAAATCAGGTCAATAATTATGACAATGGACTTATTGTGTTATGAAACAACAAATAAAAAATAGAATCAGGTTCAATTGCTTAAGTTTGGGGTTGTTTTTAAAAAAGTGGGTGAAGATATTTTGTGATATTGACTAACAATAGCAAGAAGGATCCAGCACGGCGCCTGTCGTGCGAAACCCAGCGAACTCACAAGTCATGTGAATTATGAACCTCTCAAGAATCACGTGATTGAATTTGCTCTTCATGTATATATATATATATATATATATATATATATATATATACTGTACCAACGTGTTTTGAAATACTTCTTTCTATCAACATCAATCAGTATCATGAGGGGGGCGATACATCATATATGTCGACCACCACCGTCAAGTCCAACTCAAGAATCTGGCAGAAGATGCCTTCCGTTGGGACAGTTGACTAATCCCCTAGTATATTTTATCGTGATAAATTGTATGATACAAATATCAGACTTATTTGAAATAGAAACATATGATAATCATTGTATGGTAACCATTTTGATCCATGTTTTTATTGCAAAATAGGCAAATAGATGAAAAATAAAAACCAATGACTAAAGTATGTTTGTAATATTTGTTATTTTTACACAATATTTATTTCAGAAAAAAGATTTAAATTTTAAAATAATGAGTCATTAACTCAATGGTATATAATCTTTACTTCCTCAGAGGAGAGGTTGAGGAGGTGGCCAATTTGTGAAATAAGTGGCTGACTACTTACCTAACAATATATATATATAGAGAGAGAGATTATGTTTTTAAAAAAGTCAATAAAATGTAAATACAATATGCTTTTACAATTATTCAAACCTCTTTTTATTTTTATGTTTTTGCTTTGAAATATTGTACAACAAATTTTGTTATCAAATATGTTTTTTATTTTGAAATAAATCACATTACAAAAAAAAAAATATTACTATGAAATCAAAAACACAAAATAGAAATAATTGCCAAACAAGCCCTGTACAATCAAAATTTAGTATCAAGTTCCAATTGCAATAGATAACATGGATAAGTAAAACTTTTACTTTTTGTTTCTTTTTGACTTAATTTAAGCAAATTCAACTATTATCATTGACTTATTTGTATAGTTTTAAATATTTAAATTTTTTAATACAATAGAACCATTTTAATATGAGTAACGTGATTATGTAATTTGTTCAAATTAATTTAAAGAAAATTCATTCAACCATTATCATTGACTTATTTGTATAATTTTAAATATTTGAATTTTTTAATACAATAGAACCATTTTAATATGAGTAACGTGATTATGTAATTTGTTCAAATTAATTTAAAGAAAGTTCATTCACTTTGGAATAATTTTAGAAACAATTACGATCAAGTCCTATTTTTTTTATTGAAAGATAAATAAGTCCTAAAAAAAATTTTACTTTTGACCTTTTTTTCATTTAAATCCTAAATCACTCTGTCTGAAGGGAGTAGTTCCACAATGCCACGGAGATTCCTTGAATGTAGGAATCCCACCACTGATAAAACAATATTTTTCATTATTATAGAAAATCATAGAAAATGGAGTCTTACTAGCTAGTAGTGGATTCCCACATGCACGAAATACCTGTATTATTTAATAATTTTCCGTTTGGAAGAGTTTTCTAATTCTAATCTTTCATTTATACCGTTATAACTTTTAATCTAGAAAGCACGGACACTTATCAAGGGTGTCGTACCCATATCAGACACTCGGACACTTGTCGAACACTTCGTAGTAGTGTTCTGACATTTTTCTTTTTAGAACAGTTCTCGGACACTCTTTGAATACTTCTTGGACACCCCTCGAACACGCGTCTGACACTTCGTAACAGTGATGTAATTTAAGTATTTTAAATGAAAATTATATGTGACTAAGTTATGATTAAAAATCTAAACTAAATATATGTAGATGACTAAATAAGTCTAGTTCTTAAATCTGTTCTTAATTGCTTGATGATGAATTGATGTAATTCTGTAGTGATCTTTTTTTTGTTGAATAATTAATAATATTAACATATTATATTATTATTTTACAGACGTATCCTCGTTGTGTTCATGTTCATTTTTAAATAAAAAATTGGGTAAACTTCTTTGACACCCCCTAAGGTTTGAAATATTGTCACGCGATTACAATTTTGTGCAATTTTATCATCAACACCCCCTTTAATTTGTGCCGTATATCACATACACCCCCTCCTGTCAAAAGTACGCCCTGTTAGACCACTTTTTGATGATAAAATGACTCTGCTATCCTTTGACTTTTAATTTAACTTATTTGAATACTAAATTTACTCTTTTAACATTGTCTAATGGATCAAAATGCCCCTTTCATCAACCCTATATTATATATACATATATATTATACTATAATATATATAACATGTATATATAATTATTTATTTTCATAAATAATAATGTTAACATAAAATAAAAAACAATTAATTTTTTTCTTTTTCTGTATATATATATATATATATATATATATATTACCATAAATACTAATGTTAACATAAAATAAAAAAAAGGAACTAAAATTGTCTTTCTTTTCTCTCTCTCTCTCTCTCTATATATATATACACACACACTATAATATATAACCTATATATATAATTATTTATTTCCTTAAATACTAATGTTAACATAAAATAAAAAAATTAACTATTTTTTTTCTCTTCTCTAGCTATATATATTTATAATATAATATATAACCTATATATTTAATTATTTATTTCCATAAATATTAATGTTAACAAATATATAACATATATATTTAATTATTTATTTTCATAAATATTAATGGTAACATATATATTTAATTATTTATTTCTACAAATATTAATGTTAACATATATATATTTAATTAGGTCTTAATTTTAGTCCTTAATTAGGAAAAAAATTAGGTCTTAATTTCAGTGGTTGGTGGGGGTAGCGATGGTTGTGGTTGTGGTTGTGGTTATGGTTGGGGGAGGAAATGAGAGAGAAAGAAACGGTGGTGGTGGCGGTTGTGGTTAATTGGTGGTTGTGGTTGGTGGCAGTGGTGGTTGTGGTTGGTGGCAGTGGTGGGTGAAGATTTGCCATGCTCTGTCGATTTTCTTCCCCATCTAAAACTCTCTCCTCCGATGCCCACCGTCTCTCCGTCTTCTTCCCCGCCCTACGCCGCCGCAAAATTCCCAAATCCCTCTTATCTTCAGCGCCTCCACCTACTTCGACCAATACTTTGTCGATGCCAGTCTCTGTTAGGTTGCGATTGGAGTGGTGGTGGTGGTTGGTGGCAGTGGTAGTAGTGGTTGTGGTTGTGGTTGGTGGCAGTTGACTTGGGTTAGGTTGCGATTGGAATTCGACAGTGGTGGTGGTGGTGGTTTTGCCGCCTATGGCAGTGGTGGTTGGTGGCAGTGGTGGTGGTGGTGGTGGTGGTGGTTGTGGTTGGTGACAATGGTGATCGGTGGTTTTCTTCCCCCCCCCTCTCTCTCTCTCTCTATATATATATATATATATATATATATTATGTAATAATAGTGAAATGGTTATGGTTGTGGTTGTGGTTGGTAGCGGTGGTGGTTGGAGGAGGAGATGTGAGTGGCGGCTGTGGTGGCGATGGTTGTGGTTGTGGTTGGTGTTATTTTCTAATTCTAATGTATTTATATTAAGATTCTTTAAATAATCAGGGACAATTAGGTACTTTTACTTATTAAAAAATTAAAAATTCTTATAGAAGGTATTGGTGACAAAAAATCACGAAATTATAACTACCTAATAATATATCAAAACTCAAGACGTGTCAATAAAATTTATCCTAAAAATTTATATTATTATATTTATATTATGTCATACCCATGTCCAATGTTTCTGCATCCTAATTTTAAATTTACTCATGACTAATTGTTTAAGAGTTGAGACACGTTTGAAATTTCAAATCACTAATTTTGAAATAGAAGCCGCGAAATGCGTGTCAAATACGAACGTGACCTCTTGAATGACCGGACATAAATAAAGCAAATAAAGATGACCCCACTTTCGGAATAGCTAGACATCACTGACTTGAGGCAAAAGTCATACCATTCCAAAAAAAAAAAAAACAGTAATTAGTCACGAGTAAATTAAAAGTCATCATACTTCACAAGGAACAGCATGCTGTGAGCAATCGTCAATGTGCTGTACAGGAATTCTATTAATTCTATTGGTGGAATTCTTTCGTACACAGTATACTCAACTAGACACGAATTTATATTATTTTGGTTTGATTGATTGCTAAAAAAAATTGTTAACGTAGACTTGCATCACACTAAACCAGGGCCGATCCTGGCCTAGGCGGCCCAGGCTGTCGCCTAGGGCTTTCAAATTTTTTAATTTTTTGAGGATTCTCAATTTTTACTAAGTCCATTAAATATTATTTAAAAAAAAAAATAGTAACTAATAGCCCAGGACATCTGCACCAAAATTTAGAAATAAATTGTCAACTGAGCCTCATTTAAAAAATAATGATAATAATCTAATACACTGGTTTGAGCCTCATTTAAAAAATAATGATAATAGTCCAATACACTGATTTGAGCCTCATTTAAAAAATGATGATAATAGTCCAATACACTGGTTTGGGCCTCATTTAAAATAAGTTTGTTGAATATGAAGATAATAGTCTAATACATTTAGTTTGATATGAAATTCAATTTTGATTTTTGTAACTAAGGTGTGTTGAATATTTTCTTTTAATTTTTTTATGTGAATTTGATCGTGCTATTTATAAAGTACCAACACCAAGATTTTTTTTTTCAACATTAATGTATTTTATTTGCTTATCGTCTCATTTTAATAAAAATTTTGCACTTCTATAAAGTTTATTCACGCATAAAATTTTAGGTAAAAAGGGCCCCCATTTAAAAGTCCGCCTAGGACCTCCCAACATTTTTGAAATCTCAGGGCCGTCCCTGAATGTGTGTATATATATTTCAAACACTAAACTCCATCTACATAAATATATTAATAAAATTGACAGATATTTCCGCTTCTATTTTAACCAAGTGCAATTCACTCTACAAATTATCCTGACGATCTTTCAAATTTTCTTTTATTATTCATAGATCAATTTTTTAAAAATACTATAATCAATCTTCCCTGTAGTTTCATTGACTTAACTATTACCACCTTTGTCGTCAAGTGACTGTGAATCCCATTAAAGTCAGGTTACATATAAATTGTAAATGTCCAAACTACCCTTGTAACACAAACCAATTCGTGGCTTTCAAAGTATAAACATTTTTCACATTTCTGATACACAAATATATATACATATATGTGTGTGTGTGAGAGAGAGAGATTACAATCAGGGTATGGATGCTATCAAAACTGTCCATTTTTAATTTTCAACTGCAAACTCATTTCATACCCAATTGATAAACCCTAACTTCTTAGATCTAAAAAAAAATTATAGTGCCAACATAAACCCTTTTAATTTAAGATAATGGATAAACCCTAGTCATAAATCTCCCAAAAAATTAAAGGAAAAAAAGAGAGAGAATTACACTGCCAAATATAAATCATTTCAATTTAAAGCAATAATCATCAAGATTACAATTTTCTACCAATAGCATCAGCCACAAAGAGCAAGTGAGGGATTCGACCCAGATTCGAATACACCCAACTATAAATAAAAACATCGTTCCACCTGACTGAAGATCTGCAAGTGCAAGAGCACCACCAAGAGCATGTCGAGCACCACCGCCTGCATGGGGGCGTTCCTAATTATGCCCAGGTGCAACCAGAAGAAGGCAATGAAGCTTACGCAGACGGACCTGTAGATGCTCAAAAGAGGGAAGATGGGTTTGAAGGCTAGGGTTAGGGTCAGCTACTGGACGAAGAGGAAGCACCCATACTGGAGGTCGTTGAAGAGCGGGAGGATATAGGCAGCGATGGACATCAAGTGGTCGGTGGTCGGAGTGGGGGCTATTATTTTAGAGGGTTTTCTTGTTTGAGTTTGTGGCAGAGAGGATGGTGGAGAGGGAGGCGAAGTGACAGAGAAAGATTGGAGAGAATTAGGGACTTAGGGTTCGTTCATTACTTTTGTTTGTTTGACAGAGAGAGAAATAGATCATCAAATCTGATTAGGGCATCTAATTAGGGAAGTTTGAGATTTTCAAAAATATTGTTGACTTTGCCACTTTTAAGTTAAGAGTATTGTGGTAAAAACACAATATCAGTTAAGTCATTTAAGCGGACAATATCATACCATGTGTTGGAGCGGGGTATTACAGTTGGTATCAGAGCCTGAACCCAGCCGGAAGTGTGCTGACGAGGACGTCGGGCCTCGTACGGGGGTGGATTGTAGTAACCTATGTAGACGAGTGTGAGTGGGCGGGTGCGAAGACAGACACTAGGCTGAGCTACCACACTGACAGGGTACAAGGTACTCAATCCCACATCGCCTGGGTGCGGAAAAAGGGGATGTGCTTATATGTAGTATGTTCTCTTCAAATGGTATGAGGCCTTTTGGGGTAAAAATCCAAGAGCAAAACCGTGCGGACTCAGGCCCAAAGCGGACAATATCATACCATGTGTTGGAGCGGGGTATTACAATTGGTATCAGAGCCTGAACCTAGCCGGAAGTATGCCAACGAGGACGTCGGGCCTCGTAGGGGGGTGGATTGTAGTAACCCTTGTAGACGGGTGTGAGTGGGCGGGTGCAAAGACAGACACTGGGCTGAGCTACCACACTGACAAGGTACATGGTGCTCAATCCCACATCGCCTGGGTGTGGAAAAAGGGGATGTGCTTATATGTAGTATATTCTCTTCAAATGGTATGAGGCCTTTTGGGGTAAAAACTCAAGAGCAAAATCGTGCAGGCTCAGGCCCAAAGCGGACAATATCATACCATGTGTTGGAGCAGGGTATTACAATGAAAGAAAACCTGAAGGCAGGTGAGGGTAATTTACCCTAAAATGAAATAACATAAGGGTTCTTAGGTCCTAACTTATAAATAGAAAAACTAAATATTAGGAGTATGTTTGTCATTATGTTAAAAAAAAGACAAGAAAATGAGTGTATTTGTTTAAAAGATGAGTGCTTTTATCATGTTTATATTCAATTTCTTGTTAGCATATTACATTATTGTTATGTATGTTTTAAGTGATTGTAGAAATTAGAATTGCACTCTTAAATAGGTAATAGAGAAAAAATTATTAAAGTCACAAAATTTGGGCTAAATAGAGTTTGATTTAGGGCTAATGTAAATAATATTATATTATATTTTTTTGGTAAGCTTAATACAAAATATTGATCCTATTCCAATCATTTTAATACAATTAGGATTGATTCAATTTAGTTTGTTCCAAAACATTTACAGAAGAGTAATGATAGGAAACCGAATAATTTTCCCCGAATTAGAACTTCAACCTGACATGGCAAAGTCATGTCAGATTCTTAAATAAAAATAAATAAATAATAAAATGAATGCAAACAATGAGAACCCCCAACCTCCCTCGCGATCTCTCCCACACTCGTTCTCCGTTTATCTCTAATAAAATTCCAAATCTTCCACAGATAATTTCATTTATGTTTTTTAATGTTTTTTCCAATCATGACTCTGCTAGGGAATTTCATTTATTTTATTTTCAATTGGATGAATGTTAAAGTAGATGATGAAATATAGGCTCTGAAGAGTTGTACATTCAGTTGTTGTATATGTTTTTCAAAAAACCCTAATCTTACCAACAAAGTTAACAAACTTTCACAAAGAGCACAACCCTACAATCCTACTCCTACTAACCATGGCAAGAATAATAAACTTGGCATTGTCTCTAATTTTTCAGCCACTTTCAAGTTAGATAGTGGTAAAATATATATATATATAGTCAGTGCAATATTCCAAAATGCCTCTCACTTCAACCTTTGACTCTGTGAGCCACCAAAGATCAACCAAAATCAGGGTTTTCTACTTCGTCTACCACCTTCTCTCCGTCGCCCCCAATTTCAAGCTTCCACAATGCTTTGTGGTGAGACTCGACAAATTTTTTGACGTCTTGGGGGCTTCTCTTGCTATCGAATTTCGTTTCAGAACATATTGAAAATGTTGGAAATCATTATTTGTAGAAGATTAGAATTTTTTGAGTGGCCACATCTATTTAAAAAGTCAAATCTGACGCATCAAGTAAAGGGTACTTCTGTAATTCACCAATTTAAAGTTGAGGGCATTAAGGTAAAAATACAAGAACAATTAAGTAATTTAATGAAAGTAAGTCTAACGGGACGAGGGTGTTAGAAAAAAGTTGCAAAAACTTTAATCCACAAGTAATATAAGGAAACTTCGGTAGAGGTCAAGATAATTTATTCTAAAATTTTAATTCAGATTTGATTTAGTAATAGAGTAATGATACACATCACGAATTGAGAAACACCATTTTTTTTTTTTTCTAAATTGTTACAAGAACTCTATTTTGTCATATCATTTGTGATACATATCATGAAAATAGATTTGTGATATCTATCATTTTCCTTAATAATATGTTAAACTCTTCCGCTAAAAAGGCCTTCGTTGAGGTGGTCTTTGCTTAACCAATAAATTGAGAGATAGGGGGTTGGGTTGGACATGGAGATATTTTTAAATCTTTCTACAATACAATTTTCCTTCTTTCCACATCTATATTCTCAATATTACTAGTCCAAACTTTAAACATGTCATAAAGGGATGGTCCTCATTCTTTCCTTCTTCTTTTTTCCCGGAAGTTTCCTCATTTTTTCTTTGCATCAAGGTGGAAAAAGAAATGGAAGAACTTAAAAGAAAAAATAAATGGAAGAAGCAATTTTTGCACATGTTTTGGTACCTTCTTTTCAAATCTATTTTCTCAATATTAGTGGTTCAAACTTTAAACGTGCATCAAGGAATTGGTCCTCAAATCTTTATTTATTTATTTATTTTATTTTTTCCCGGAAGTTTCCTCATTCTTTACTTTGCGTCAAGGGAAAAAAGAAATGGAAGAAGCCCAAAAGCCATACCCTTGGTGTTTCCCGGAAGTTTCCTCATTCTTTAATTTTTGACATGTTTTAGTATTATGTTT
This sequence comes from Cornus controversa, assembly GCA_026545225.1. Classification (NCBI taxonomy): domain Eukaryota; kingdom Viridiplantae; phylum Streptophyta; class Magnoliopsida; order Cornales; family Cornaceae; genus Cornus; species Cornus controversa. Next base: position 80,729,037 of record CM048846.1, on the reverse strand, counting down.
GCTTTCATTATCAAAACCCATACCCTTGGTTTTTTTTTTCCTGGTCATACCCTTGGTTGATGACTGCTAATTAGCAGTTTTGAAAAGGTAATTTGGAAACTAATTCAAATTTTTTTTTGATATTACATGTGATGTAATTTTCCTCATATTTGTAGTGATATTCAAGGCTCTCTTACTTTTGTATTAAAAAATTATAATAATAATAATAAGTATTAATTAGTCTAGGTGATAGGATTTTTCTCCTCAAATGAATGGTTGAGTGTCTTGTTAGGAATAATATTGTAAGTTTATGTAAATTTGTTTAACTTTTCCGGATATAAAAAATAATAATGGGGAAAAAAGACCGCCACATAGAATATAGAATGAATATAAATATGAAAACAGAGGTAAGTTTCGTACTAGCTAAAAGTTGGAAGGAACTAGAATTGAGAAAGGTTCAATTGCGTAAGTTTGGGGTTGGTTTGTTTGAAAAAAGTGTGGTATTGACTAGAAATAGCAATACAGCACAGCGCCTGTCGTGCGAAACCCGGCAAAACTCACAAGTCATATAGTACTAGTAAAACTCTCAAGAATCACGTGATTGAATTTGCTCTTCATATATATATATATATATATATATATATATATATAATATATATATATATATATATATATATGTGTGTGTGTGTGTGTGTGTGTATACGTATGTATACTGTAGAAACGTGTTTTGAAATACTCCTACCAGCATCAATCAATATCATGAGGAGGTAATGTCGACCACTACCGTCAAGTCCAAACTCAAGAATCTGGCGGAACATGGCTTCTTTTGGGACAGTTGGCCTAATACGCTATATCCAACGCCTAAAAAAACTGTTGCACATCATAAATGTGATGCAAAGATAACATGGATCAATAAAGGCTTGTTTGGTTGAGAAAATTTTTTGTTTTTCAATAATTGAAAATGTTTATTTTTAGATAACTATTTTTTATTTTATTTTTGAAAATAGTTTTTTTTGTTTTATGAATTCTTAAAAACTGTTTTAGAAAAATGAGCCAAATAGATTCTAAAAATTTTAGGTTTCCTTTCTTGTAACTTAATTTGAACAAATTCAATTTTCATTGTTTTATTTGTATAATTTTATTTAAAGGTATTTGAGTTTTCTTTTTAATTTTTTTTTTATACATAGTAGAACCATTTAAATTTGTGCACTCTTTCTCGTTTAAGTTTTTCTACCATGTTTCCGTCTAAAATTGTTTAACAACGGGAGTGCAGAAAAAAACTCCACATTTTTTTGTTTGTGCAATAAGGACAAATCTTCAATTTGGGATAAATTCAACAATAAAATGACTAAAATATCCTTACTTATAAAATAAAAATAAAAAAAAAACAAAACATTAAATAACAAAAATGGTACTTTTAGATTTTCAAAAGAGTCCAACATTGTCATCGGTTATTTTTCAATAGATATATGCAATAGGAGGTAATTTGCTCCAAAAATTGAAATTATAAGAGTGTTTCATGCATACTTTTATTCAGCGGATGAGTTTTTTTTTTCACTTTATCCAAAATAACATTGATAAGTTAAAAAGTTTTCACCATATCAAAGTAATATCAATGATTTGAATAATGAGAAGATTATGAATTTTTAAAGCGCACCCACACACTCATATATATATATACATATATAAATATATACATATATAAGGTCAAATGATAAATTTTCAATATAAATATAAATAAGGTAGATAATTTTTTATGTTCCCATTGCACACCTCACTTTCACTCTTAAATCTCTTTCTCATCTAAAACTCTAAAAATAACCTTTAAAGTTGTTACGAACACAACAGAAGAGATCAAAAGCTTGACGGAAGAGAGTGTTTTGCCATCTCTAACTATGAGAGCGATTTTATCATAAACTTACTTAAAAAAGGGTTTTCAGATAGAGAAAAAAATGAAAAGGAATAGAAAAAAAAGGGATAAATTAGTAGTTAGAAAGGTGTGACTCCTGCCTGAAGTTAGTGATGTCTACCTAATTAATGTGAGAGAGGGTCATCTTTATCTGCTTTATCTTCGGTCATGCAAGAGGAGGTGGTTTCCTTTGCTTGACGTTTGTATTTGACACGCACTTTGCGGCTTCCATTTCAAATTCAGTGATTTGAAATTTAAACGTGTCTTAAGTAGTAATTAGTCACGAGTAAATTAAAACTCATCATACCTCACAATGACCATCAACAACCATGACGTGAACAATCATCAATACCCTATCTTATAGGTTTAATAGGTTTAATTGAGATTATGTTCTAACCTATTAAACCTATAAGATATTCTAACCTATTAAACCTATAAGATAGGGCATTGATTGTTCACATCATGGTTGTTGATGTTCATTGTGAAGTATTATAGAGTTTTAATTTACTCGTGACTAATTACTATTTAAGACACGTGTGTGTGTATATATATATATAATAAAACTATACTCTATTTTTGTTATAATATTACTTGTCAGGCAGCTGATATTGGAGATCAGTTTTCTCAGACACACTAATATTTTCTTTTCTTGTAATAAAATTACAAAACAATTCACATATTAAAAGATACGTGCTTCTTATATTTTGAATATCATATTTGCCTTTATCTATTACAATTACGACTCTCCGGACTCTAATTCATTATTTTCTCTCACGTTTTAATCTCAGCCACAACAACCATATAAGCCATGTATTACCAATATTAATTTGCACTTTATTGTCGTGACACAAATTTAGTTTGTCATCTCTCTCCTTCCTCCATTGAAGTCATTGGCATTTTGTGATATGTAAATGTCATTTTGGTATATTTCAATTGGTTGATTATCATCACTAGATGAAGAAGGCTTATTCCCTTTTATCACCTAAGTCTTTTTGAACGGATTTTATATAAAAACATTTGTTAAAAGTTGAATATAGGGTTTTGTGCTGAGACTTATTTTAAAAAGATGTGATTGGTTAATACTATAATCATTGTTTCCTGTTATTTCTTTATATGAGTTGTGTGTTTGATTTGGATTTATATTAATTATATACAGTTTGAATGTTCAATATATGTTATCTTAGTGGTATACAAGCTTAATTATTTTTTTTGGTTGATGTTATAAAAAGACTAGGGCCCTAGTTTTTGCACAATCAAAAAGTGCTTATGGTTTCGACAGAGGAGGGGGAGAGATGACGATGATGGAAGAGGAGGAAACAGAATTTGTGTCGTGACAATAATGGTGCAAAAATTGGTAATAGCTTCTATTGCGGGTGAAGGTAAAAGTGAAGTGCTATATGTATGCTCATCATCATTCGATGACATAATACGTTTTAAAACCGTGATGGTTGTGAATCCATCAGAACTCTACAATTAAGTTTGTTTAGCTAGGAGTAATACCAGTATGAGTGACCCCTGGAAAGTCTCTGGCTGGGAGGAGCTAAAAGTGGACAATATTGTGTTGGGAACAGGGTGAGGCGTTGCAAATAGTAATAGAGCCAGAGCCCAGTCAGAAGTGTGTCAACAGGGACATCGGCCCCCAAGGAGGGTGGATTGTGACAACCTCTATAGATGGGTGTGAGGCACTGGGTGAGCTACCACACTGGTATGCTACAAGTGTCACGACAGGGCGTTATAATTGTTGAGAGAGAGGAACGTGGAGAGAAAAATGAATTATATCTTTTGCAATTTCATTATAAGAAAAAAGGAGGTTGGAATGAATTGTATCTTTTGTAATTTCATTATAAGGAAAAAAAAAAAAGAAGGTTGGAGTGTCTAAGGATATTGGTGGAGTGCCAACATCAGCTCCTTAAACTTAATGTGAAATATAAAATCTATTCAAATCATTCTTGTGTAGCTCAGATTGGTTTGATTTAAACAGTTTCAACATTTACAAAATTGTTAAAATTAGTTTGAATCTATTTACCTTTTTTAAATGAATCAAATCGAACCGTTAAGTTGTTACTGGTATTCTAACTTCTTGCCTCAATAATACTCCATACGAGAATTTTCAATATTCTATACAATTGATAAATACAATGACAAAGCTAGAAAAATTAATCAAGAAGGGGTGAGTTAGAGCGAGAGTTTGAGGGAGAGAGAGAGAGAGAGAGAGAGAGAGAGAGGAAGAAAACAATTAAACGTCAATTTAGATTAGAGAGGTGGGAGAAATTAATTTGAGGGAAGAAAATGGCACAACTTTATAATCATTACAAACAATGTATATAACTTTAAGGTTTTGTGTGGATTGATAGAATTGGAAGGAAAATAAAAGAAAAAGAAATGGAGAGATAATAATTTTCAAGTTTGGTTTGCTGTTGAGTAGAGAAAAGAAAGCATAAGGACATATTTGGAGGCATAGTTTAACCCTCCAAATCTCTCATTTGTTATCCTTCAAACAGTACAAAGATTTGAAGAAAGAGAATAACACTTAATGAAACTTTATAATACCGAAAATAACTTTAGCATTTTAAAGAAGATTATTTAAATTACATTTGGTTAAAAAAGTAGGACAATAAATTTTTTTAAAAAATATTCTCTCTCATTTACCTTTTTCCAAACAAGAATCCTATAATTTTCTTTATTTTCTTTCAAAATTTATTTTAACTCGAATATAGTTTACTGTTATCTTTTCTTCTTTCTCATAACTAATGTTATTCTTTTTTTTTTTCCTTTTGTTTATCCAAACGAAGAAAATTGTCAATTTTAAAAAATATAACTGTTTAAAAAGCATTACTGAAATGCTAATAATTAATGGGAAAAAATGACTTAAAGGCTTAATTAATTAACCTTAATGCTTCAATGACAGTGCAACAATTAGATCCTGTTTGCATTAAATTTTAAAAATTGACTTTTCAAATTTAAAATTCGTTTTGAAGAGTGTTTAGTCTGATAAGATTAAAGAGTTTGAAAGTTCAAAATTTAAAGTAAACTGATAAAAGTCCAAGCAAAAACTGCATAAACCAGGGCCTTAGTACTTGAATTTGGCTTTTGTAGTTAATATTTCGCTTACACGAACTACCGGTACTCAACAATGTACTCAATGCTACTGGCTTGTACTAGAAACAGTATACATATCTAATTATGTTAATAAAGTAAAATAATTATTGAATGATTCTTATGTTAGACCTAAAGATATAGGTTGAAAGCAATTAAAATATCTTTCATGTTCGAACACGTTTTTTTTTTTTTTTTTCAAATTTTGGCCATAAAGCAGATGCTTTTTGAAGAAGGCATCAAATAAAGTTTTTGAAGTTTGAGGTCAAATTTGTCTTATTGTCATTTTTGCTTGGGAGAAAAGTAAAACAATATTCATTGGAAAAAGAGAAACAATATTCTAGAATGTCCGCATTACAAGCTTCCAAATTTTGGAATTGACAAAGGAATTATTTTCCTTGTTGATTGAAATTTGGGGATAAAGTGAGTCCTGTGAGGTCCACATAGGCAGATGAAATTAGAAGAGTAATTGAAGGAGAGTTCAATTAGAAATACTCCAAGAATAAGACTACTAGGAGAGGTTTTTCACTGCAAAAGAGTCATGAACTCTATTTATTGATTGTTTGATTTAGAAATTTATTAAAAGAAACATTTAATTTTTCACATAATTGTTTCAATCTTAATTAGTAAAACAAGTTCATGAGTTTTTGTTATGATTTTCTGCACCCTCCCTTTAACTTCATCATTTTCAATCACTAATCATTCGTTCTCTTCTTGTGACAAGTTAAATCTATCTTGTCCGTTCTTTCATTGATCTCGTTGAAAAAAACTAGCTTGAAACTAATTAGTATACAAACGAAATGAAAGCCATAAAAATATTGTCGTCCTTTGTAAAAGATAGATGAAAATACCTCTTTGATAACCTCTGCAAGGACTTAATGTATCGTTTCACAAGGTATAATATTGTTTGATTTGGATTTGATTTTAGACGATTTTGTCTTAGGCTATCAGTGTCTCTTGCATCACACGAGGTTTGATATTGTTTACTTTGAGTCTAAGTCTAGATGATTTTGTCCTAATCTACCATTGTCTCTTGCACCTCAACGAGGTACGATATTGTCTGCTTTGAATCTGAAACCACAAGATTTTGTTCTTGAATTTTATTCCAAAAGGATTCATCCCTTTTGGAGATAGAACAACACATATAATCACTTCACTTTTATCTTTTCCAGACTATGTGAGATTACGCAACCTGTACTTTGCCAGTATGGTAGCCTGCTAGTGACTTTTGCACCCGCCCACAAGATCAGCACACCTAATATTCGGCCAACGAAAAATACTCTATTTTCTAATCCAAAAAATTGTTAGACTTAGGAAATTGCACCTCATACTAAGTTTCTCTTAAACCATGAGTACTTTTACCTAACTAATATATATATATATATATACTCACACATACATTTCATGAAGAAGAAGATGCTATAGCATTGGAATAATGACTTATGGTACGATTTTATATAGATAAGATGGTAAAATGGGCATGTGTGTATTTTTTTTTTCTAAAATAATCTGGTTTAACTCGTAAAAGATATATATTATTTTTTATTATTGGGAGGGGAAATTAGAACTATCATTTTTTTTTAAATAGATGCACTACATTTTAAAAGTGAAATGACATTTTCATGTTTAGTTTGGTAGGAAGAGGGGTGGAGAGAAGATAGTAGGAAATGAGCAAATTTTCTTTGTTTGATAGAGAGGATGCAAGGAGAGAAGAGAAAAGATAATGAATGAGCCATATTTTCTCTTTCACAAATTTTTATTCCTCCAAATTTGGACGGATCGGAGGACAGAAAGAAAGAAATGCAAGGTTATTATACATATTTTAAATTATAAACAAAATAATGTACTATCTCATTATCTTCTCTTCCATCCAATCAAACAAAAAGAGAAAAAAAGACAATTTCTTTTCCAAGGATGTCTCATCCATCCATTCTTTTCTCTCTTCCATCTAATATTTTTTTTTCATGTCAAACAAATCATAATTCATAAATAAGAGAATTAAATATTAAAGAAATTGTTGTCATTTAAATTAAAAAATGAAGATAGAAAAGGACTATATTTATCACAATGAGAAAGAAGGAAAAAAAAAAAGAAGACAAATATCACCTACCTTTATTATTTTCAATTTATTATATTTAATCAATTTTATGATAAATGATTATGAAACTTTTCGTAATTAAAAATTTACGAGACAGGTTCTTACCGAGAATATATAAAATTGAGTTCATCATTATTCAAGCTTGTCTGATTTAATAAATAAATATTTTTGTATACTTAATTTACAAATACTAGGCCGCCTTTAATTTATCATTATTTCATGGAATCTTTGTTTACTTGTAGTTGTGGGTCCTAAGGCGGAATATGAGTTTTAGAATAAGAAAAAGCACGTGATAAATCTTCAATTAAATAAAGAGAAAAAAAAAGTAAACCAAAAAAAATATAAAAAATAGATAGAGACGGTGGATTTATAAATTATAATTTTAGTTGTTATAACTTTTTGAAGCATAAACTAGAACTGTTCATTAGCCCAAATACTATATATAAGTGTGTTGTTTGTCGGATCAAAAGAGAATTTTGCAGTTTTATTTTGGTAGATGAAATTCATTGTTATTAATGATAACTCATGTTCTTACAATGATGTGAAGTAAGTGATTTTTTTTAATTTTGTTACTACTTATTTAAAGAAAATTTTGCGATTTTGTTTGGTGATAAAATTCATCTTTATCAATAATAACTCATGTCGTTATAAAGATGCAAAGTAACTGAATTTTTTTAATTTTGTTACTATTTACTTAAAAAGAACTTTAAGATTTTATTTGATGGATGAAATTCATCGTTATCAATGATAATTCACATTGTTACAATGATGGGAAGTAACTGAATTTTTTTAATTTTGTTACTATTTACTTAAAGAGAATTTCGCGATTTTGTTTGGTGGATGAAATTCATTATTATCAATGATAACTCACGTCCTTACAATGGTATCATATAAATCCCAGGATTCGGACTAGGATATTTTTAAAAAAGGACAAATGAGTCACATGATTATTTAATTATTTTTAAGGTAACAAATAAATGAGTCACGAATGCCATGAGAGGAATATTTAATTAATATTGGCTCCACACCACAACTACACCTACAACTACAAAGGGGGTCCACGCGCAAAGCTAGTTCCGTAATTTCAATGAATTATTTATTTCTGCTTCTTTAACTTGTCACACCACGTGGTATTTGTGGCCTATCAAAATCAAATCAAACCCACCCCCACCTCCAATAGCAAACACGAGTCTTCGAAGACTTCATAATACACCTCCTCTCATTTTTCTCGTGCTCTCATTCATTCTTCATTCATATATATATATTCCCACCAATCTCAACTCTCCTTCCCATCATCATATCATATTCATATTCATATCAATATATCATCCCTCTCTGGCTTTTCTCTCTGCTTCAAAAAACCCCCCACAACAATTAACAAAACCCAAATGTCAAGATCAACGGTGGAACTCGATTTCTTTCAGATGGAGAAACAGACCTCCCCCAAATCTACGGCTCAGAATAAGCTCCTTCATCGCCGGCGAAGCTTTCGTGGTTCGTATATATATATATATGCATTGTTTACATTTCTCTTTCTTTGTTATATACTACAATTTTATATCTAACTAATACAGTATATATATATATGTATATGTATATGTATATGCAGATATTCAAGGTGTCATTTCGAAGTTGAATCCCGAGCTTCTGAAGACTGTGATTGAATCTGGCTCTGTGAATCGGAAATTGTCTGATAATGCCAATGTAATGGTTCCAAACAAGTCGTTTTCGGTTCCGTCTTCTCCGAAGGATGACCAGACTCTCTTTCCTGCTTTGCCAGTTTATACTCCTATCTTCAGGTAGACAGACATTTCAAATTTCAAAAGCTTCGAGCCTGTTTGGTTCGGTTTTTGAGATTTTCTGAGAATTGAAAATTAGAAATTTGTACAAAAATGCGTTTGATTTACAGTTTTTGAAATCTCTTTTATGAAACACCTGTTTTCCAACTGTTGTTTTTCAAAGTTCTATGAAAACTTTTGGGTTTTCTGAGTTTGAACCGAACAGGTCCTTAATTTCTAGATTTACATGTATTAATTCTCTCTCTCTCTCTATATATATATATATATATGGAAATGATGAAATGTATTTGTTGGTTTTCAGGCCCAATTCTTGTTCTGGAAACGCTCCTCTGACGATTTTCTACAATGGAACCGTCGCTGTTTTTGATGTCCCTCGAAACAAGGTTTGTTATAATCCAACATATATTCCTTTATTTCTATATTTTTTTTTTCCAAAAATGTGTCTTGTGAATGTATTATAAATGTTAATTAAAAGTTGTTTGTGATCATTTAGGCGGAGAATATCTTGAAACTTGCCGAGAAAGGAGTCTCGAAAGCTGTTGAAGCATCAGATTCGAAACTTGCAGCTTCTTCAAGCGATCAACGACAGCTTCTGGAGACACTCAACGATGGAGGTAACTGGTTTTTACCTTTATTTTTTAGTTTCTATTTTTGTTTATATATATATATATATATATATAAAAGTGGTATATTGCGTTTTGGAATTTAAGAAGGAAAATGGTTTTTTTTCAGATCTACCAATCGCTAGGAGAAAGTCATTACAGAGGTTCTTAGAGAAGCGTAAAGAGAGGTAAAAGAATTGACTAATACTATATTCAAATTGGTTTATCTTTATGTTTAATTCAAAACATTTTATGTTTTTTTGTGATTCAGAACGTACTTTCTTTGCCCGCGTGCTTTTTTTTTTTGAATTTTCTTGAAAGAATTGCTTGGACAGTTCTCTTGAGGCACTACTTTTCAGGCATTCAATGTGCTTTTTGATATGTCTTTTGATATTTGATAGTTACTAAAACAGAAATGATTTTACCATTCTAAAAACATTTGAGGGGCTTGATTTTATAAGATACTTAGCTTCATCATTGTGCTTTTGATGGATGTTTTGAGGGACTTGACTTATACGATATTTAGCTTCATCGTTGTGCTTTTGATGCATGTTTTGATTTTGAGTGATGCTCTTTGGACCTATTCCCTAGGCTAAAATGAGTCAAATTAAAGTGGATTTTGTTCATTTGATGAAGTTAATGACATCAACACGGGTTCTGTCCACATCATCAAACGAAACTCCTTCAGCTAGGCGCCTTGGTTTAGGAAATAAGTTTTAGAGATTGTATGATTGAGTTTTTGTTTTGAGTTTTACGAAAAAAGAAAAAAGGAAAAAAAAAGAGCAGGAATTAAATAAAGGGAATTGATATTCACCAATTTGCTTGGAACGTTCTTTTTGATTTAACTCTTCAGCCTTACAAATCCAATTACTCTTAAAAGTCAAAAGTCTATTTTTAAAAACCAATCTAAATAGAGCCTTAATAGTGTTACTCAGATACAATAGTTAGTAAAAGAGAAATGATATTAGCATTCCAAAAATGTTTAAGGTACATGACTATATGATATTTAATTCCATCAATGTGCTTTTGATGCTTGTTTTGATATTAGGTTATGCTACTTAACTAGAATTGTTTTACAGAAATTTTTATATTTATTGGATACATGTGATAGTTTCCACCACAAAGAAATTATTAATTAAAATAGAATTTCGTATATTGGGGGAATTCCGAATTCCATCACTAGTAAAACTCCGTGGGATTCTTACATTTAATGAATTCGAGGTATTGTAGAACTATTTTTCATCACATGCATTTTATGAATGAGAAAATTACTATCTAAGTATTATTTTCTTTTAATATTTGATAATTATTGAAAGAAAAATGATTTTAGCATTCCAAAAAGGTTCGAGGGACTCGACTTTATATGATATTTGGTTTCGTAAATAGAGTTTTAGCATTCCAAAAAACATAAATAGAGTGCCAGATATTTTTCTGAGTTTCAATATCACTTCTCTTATTAAAATTTATAGCCAAATAAAAGATAAAAAAGTTAACTGTGAATTACAAGGACTTCATTTGCAGTTTTGTTTATAAGCATTATAGAAGGGTAAAATTGGTATATTAAAATTTCAAAGTACTAACATCAACAAAAATCGTCAAACCAAAAAATATTTACTTATATTTATTGTTGAATGGAAAAATATGGTTGATTCAGTTTTCTTCGTTCCAAATTATTCATTTAATATTGCCAGCAAAAGTACATTTTTTGGTGGTGTAATAAATTGACTCACGCACCCTTTATGTTGACGTGTACTGAAACACTGTGTATTAAAAACTCCGCCTTAGTTGGACTTGATTTCTTTGTCAAATGAATCTTGAAATGTTATTTTTCATGCCTTATCTAGGGGAATTTATTTTCTTGAACCTTTGAGTGTGTGTGTGTGTACACACACACACACATATATATATATATATAGAGAGAGAGAGAGAGAGAGAGAGAGAGTAGATAACAAAGTAAGTGGATGTGCTTTGCCATCGTTTCTCCATACTTAGGCGGCCATGCCAGTATTGAATAATTCGATTGTTTTAACTTATGGAAAAGAACTTGTTAGAGAGCGACAATACCCTTCAAACAGTTGAACCTAGAAAATAGTATTTGGATTAAACTTTGAATGTTCTTTGGTGCTTCCTTCCTATAAAAAATATTGGACTATTCGGAAGTCAAATCTTTCGAACTAATACAGCATTTGGCTGCTTCCAAAGCCTACCTTGAGGTCCAAATTAGTCTGCTCGATAAAAGTAAGGAGAATATTGCATCTGGTAGGGGCATATTTAATCTAGAGTGTTTGGATCCTCTGATTTACAATGCACCATCCTGTTCAGCTCGTGACGGTCCAAATCAAACCATTCAGCTCGTGCAGCCTCTATGGTTTGATCTAGATTGTACAACACGGTGCATTGTACAACAGAGAATCTAGAATTCCGGATCTCGGATCCGGGTCCATAATACAAGAAGGGCTAGAATCCTTGAAAATGTTATAGCATTAGGACAGAGGCTCTTTGATTCGTAGTAACTTTTTCATGAAAAGTTCCTTTTTTTCAACAAGTCTTGTATCTTAAGCCTTAGACTAATCCAAGCACATGTTACGCGTTTTCACTAGTCACAAGTATTCAGAACAGAACTTTCATTTTTAGCAAAATTGGTTAAATCCATTAGAAAATTTGGTGACACAATGACATTTACCCTACAAAACATTACTCTTACGCCTCTAAAAAAAAGTTGTGGTTTAAATAAGTCCCAACAACCTTATAATCAATGGGTTTGGTGGCCTAACAACAAGTTTTAAATTTTTTAACAGACTTCTTAAATTCATAGTTGTACTTCAATCGTTTACTTTTCTTTAGCAAAAACGTGTTTCTATATAATTAGTGGTTTACCGAGTATACTAATAACACGCGGTTTTGAATGTTTGCAGGCTGACTTTGGCTTCACCATATTGTTCTCCCACCGACTATGGATTTATGGTCCACAAAAAATAAAATAAAAAAAGGTGGAGAGAGAGAGAGAGAGAGGAGAGAGAGACGCATGGATTGATGGAGAAGGACCATTCCATTCCAGGGGTGGCTTTACTTTGATTTTCTCTCTCTTCTTCTTTTGCTACCATTAAACAATATTATCACGTTTTAGCAGTGTTATTTCCAAGTAGGTATGTTTGTGTATGTCATGGGGAAAAGGAATTTTGAGAGAGGTGGTGTTTGGCAATTGCTTGCCATTGTTGATTTGTTGTCCCATCTTCTCTTTCCTAGCACTTTCCTTTTCCTTTTTAGCCTAAGACATTGAGGGATACTTCCCCTTTTATGTTGTATCACATGTATTGTTCTTGTGTGTGCAAGAATTATTTTTTCTTTTATTTTATCATATGTTATTTTTTTATTTTTATTATTAATTTTTAGCAAAAATAACTCTCACGATATATTTGGAAGACTCGAACTCTCTATTTATTTACTTTGAAATGAGAGAAAATATCATTAGTTATGATTCTTTCACTCCATGACCCTTTTTCCTTTTATTTATTTATTTATTAATTAATAGAGAAAATAGTTAGTGCAATTCTTGTCAACCACTAACACTAACATAACATTGTTAAGTATACTATCTAGAATATTGTAGCTATCCTCCTAATCAAAGTTCAAGACTTCCAAACTCAAGAGTTGGGCTGGAAATGGAGTGGGTTTGACTCACGACATAAAATTTGAATCGATATTTATTTTAATAGGTTTAAATTTAAATTTTGATTTTGAAATGAAAAATAAAATAAAAATGTTAGATGTAGATCATCATCAAGAGATCGATCAGGAATTGGAGTTCCATGTGAATTTATGAATTTGGGTAATTATTAAGTGGATTGGAGTTTTATTTGAGATCCGAACCAAATCAAGAATATTTTACTCTTATCTGAATGTTGTTTAACTTATATGGATCCAATATGGGTTCAATATAGATCATGCCTATAGGATTTAATTCGGATATGGATCCACATATGGATCCTAACATTAAATTTAGATCTGAATTAGATTAACATGAATTCGCTCTTGATAGTCCCATTGGTAAGCCTTATTTGCATTCCTAAACATTTTGGAAGCTGCACAATTCTGTATTAGCATCTTCACATTATGTGGTATAACTTGAACGGGTTTGGATACTCTCTAGTGCATTGTACTTTTTAATACACCGGAGAGAGACGAGATTAACCTAATTGCAAGTGGAACCCATAGCTAGATTAATCCTAACTCTTCGTACATGGGAAAGTACCGGTACACCACTCACATTATGTTAATAGTTCTAAATTTGAAAATTTAACATGAAATAGAATTTAGGTCATAGAGTGGGAGTGAGTGCGAGAACAGAAATGAAAAAGCGACAAATTATATACATACAGAGAGAGTGGCGGCCGAGAGAGCGAGCGAGTGAAATGCAAAAAAAATATAAATTTAAAAGAATTATGTGACTTAAGAGTAGAAAAGTGTGAAACACCATTTATAGAACCATGAAACTATAAATTTCTTTACAAATTAATAGAACAAGAAATGGGCTTCCATGTGATGGATTCTATTAAGTTAATAAAATGAAACAAAACAAAACAAAAAAACAAAATTCATTGAAGATCATATCCACGTGATTGGCATTTTGTTTTTATGTTTTTTGGATCTCGTGGAGTTCACGATTTTATGAGAATATGACAGAAGGTTCGAAACTCACTGAATGCAAATGTTATCATTTTGATTTTTTAATCTTTTAGATCCAAAAATAATTGAGCAATGGTTGAATATAATTCAATTGTTATATATAACAGTATTGGAGGCCCATCAATTTGCAAGGATGAGGACACAGACATTTGTTTGGATGCAGGGATAAGATGTTAGGCTGCATTTGTTTCCTTCTTGGAATAACATGATTTTGGATATCTTTATTGGTACAAGAGAACAAATAACAATTTTGTGGGAATATGACAACTTAATCATATTGAATCAAATGTTATGTGGTGATTTGGCACAAGGATCTTCAAGCATGTCATCATATCTTTTTTATTATTTTATACTTCATTCATTTAGATCCGAGAATAATTGGACAACGGTGGAAGATAGTTCAATTGTAATAATAATAACGGAGGCTTACATCGAATTTGAATGGAGAAGGTCTTTGGCATATAAGAGTGAGTATGAAGCACTATCCAATAATTTAAGTTTTCGGGTCAGATGACAAACGTTCAAGCGTTCAGCCCGTTACAAGTGGTATCAGAGTCAATTAGTTCTTGATCGAATATCACGCCAAGCACCCACTTCATACTGCAGCGCTCGTTAGAAGAAGAAGTTACCATTTATCAAGTGAATGAGAAGCGTTCGGCTCCCAATTCAAGTAACTCATTATTTGAGTTACTAAATTATTTTTCTTTTATAAAATAATAATCATATCATAGATTAGGTTTGGATTAAATTTGAAAAAAATTAATTGGGCAATGGTTGAATATAGTTCAATTGTTATAAACAATATTGGAGGCCCATCAATTTTTAAGGAGGACACAGAGATTTGTTTGGATGCAGGGAGAGGATGTTAGGCTGGATTTGTTTGTTATTGGAATAACATGATCTTGGATATCTTTATTGGTACAAGAGAACAAACTACAATTTTGTGGGAATATGACAAAGTTATATGATTAAAAATTCACTAATTATATTGAATCAAATGTTATATTGTGACACAAGGATCTATAGGTATCTCATCACGTCTTTCTTATCATTTGATATTTCATTCATTTGGATCTCAGAATAATTGGGAAATGATTGAAGATAGTTCAATTGTAACAAACCCAATGTTACGCATTCTTATCCACATTGGATTCGCATTGGAAGGACTTGGAGTTATAGGAATGGATAAACAACACAATCGAAGAACTTACGAAAAACGAAGTGTTACCACTAGAATGAATAAAGTTGCTATTAATAAAAAAAACATTTTAGGTATATTATGCAAAATTTTTTAGGAGGTGATATTTGCGCTCTACTTTTATACGGTTGTACTCTATTTTCTTTTAAATAAAATAATAAGAAGGTCCCTAAACTCATTAATGCATCAAAATTAAGAGAAAATTTAATCAACAAAGAGAAAATTTTTTTTTTGGGGTCTTTTTTTGTTTTGTTTGTGTACCATATTTTTTTTCTAGTGTTGTCAAAGGAGATAATTTATTTAACATAGATTTTTTTTTGAGTCTATTTATTTTTTATTTTTTACCAACCATACTTTTTTTTTTTTTTTCCGAACCTGTCAAAATTGATAATTTATTCAACAGATATAACATTTATTTTAGGTACTTTTTTTTTTTTTTTTTTTTTTTTTGCGTAGTATACTTTTTTCTTGGTTCCTATATTAATAACTCTTTTTGGGTTCTTTTTTTTTTATTCCTGTAAAAAAAAATAATTTATTCAATAAAGATAACATTTTTTGTACCATTTTTTTTAAAGATCCTGTCAAAAAGAGACCGAAAAACATTAAAGATTGGAGACAAGGATATCATAAAGGATAGTTATGTAATTTGAAAAAATTTAATTATTCACCGGTGAAGTTAAGGTTAGAAATGTCATTTCTTTTAAAATGTGAGTACAAATGTAGAAAAAGGAAGTACCAATATCCAGGGACGGAGCCATAAAACTAAGTGAGAGGGGGCTGTTTTTAACAAAAAAAAAAATTAAAATTTCAGGGTATATAATACAAATAAAAGAATTCAATGGGGTATTTTAAGAATTTTAATGGGGGCATATAAATATTTAATAGGGTATTTTAAATTTTTTAGTGAAGACATATTTGAAATTTTACAAAATTTAGGGTACATAATGCAAACAAAAAAAAAAAATCAGTGGGGGCGCCCGCCCCCACTCATCCCTTGGTAGCTCCGTGCGTGCCAATATCGCTTCCCAATTCTTTTCACAATTATAGTACTTTTTAATTTTGTTTGGTACCAATATTATTTAAACCACTTCTATTGTTAATTTTATATAACATTCTTTAATTAAGTGTTATTATATTTCATAATAGGATGACTTTACAAATGAAGGGATGAAATTACCTTTAAAAATAAAAAGGGATAAAATTGTCTAAAGAAATTAGAAAATTTAGTTTAATTCAAAAACTCTATTGAGTTAATTTTTTTTACCATTTTAATGTGCTTTTAATGGTTACCAAACATATTTTGTAACGGCCCGCTCCACATGGTATGATATTATTCACTTTGCACTTAAGTCTGCACGATTTTTTTTTAAATTTTACTCCAAAATATCTCGTACCATTGGAGATAAAACCCTACATACATAACATATCTCTTTTCCACCCTCACGCAATGTGGAATGGTGAGTCCCTTAGCCCCTAATGTAGTAGTTCGACAGTGGTTCTTCCATCTGCCCACATATACACTCACAACTAAGGTCTACACAATCCACCCTCTTTGGAGGCCTAACATCCTCGTTGGCGTACTTCCAGCTAGGTTCGAGTTTGATACCATATGTAATAGTCTGATTTACATGGCATGATATTATTTGCTTAGGGCTTAAGCCCGTACGATTTTGTTCTTGAATTATATTTCAAAATGCCTCGTGTTATTTGAAGATAGAGCCCTACATATATTTCTACACTTAGGTGATGTGGGATCGTGAGTCCCTTAGCCGGTTCTTCCACCCATCTTCAACTCACCCAACTATATGCCCGCAACTAAGATCTCCACATATTTTAAAAGCTAGTTCTTAAAATAAAAGCACTTCTAAATGGTTGGATACACAATCCCTCTTATTTTGAAAAAAAAAATGTAATTTTATAAAACAATCATATCATAATTTTTTTTTCAATTAACTTTGTCATAGTGCCAAAAAAGCCACCCTCATTGATAATCTACTTAAATATCTGTATAGAAATGGAAAGTCAAAAATTTACATTTGTATAGCAAAGTTGTATCTTTATTATTCTTGTCTCTTTGTTTTTCATGGTCTGCTGTAATTTCACTGCAATAATTAAAAACCTACCTAAACTCCACATCAGATTCAAATATGATTTCTCTAATTTCTTAAAAGATGTAGTCACAACAGTTCCGGTTGCCAGTGCTAAAGAGGATTAAGATCAAAAGAGTTCAAGCAATAATTGGCCACAGCAATATTAAGATTATAAGTGCAGCAAATTGGAGTCACTCAAGGATTTAACAAGGCAAGTAGATTTTTGAACAACAGAGGTGGTTAAGAAATCTATGAACCACTAATCCAACAATACATCAAAAAACCTAATCAGATAGCAGAGGGCTGTAATGAGGACCTTCATCCTTTCATGTGCACAAGAGGGTAGATGATGTAGGACAATATTATGGATTTTTTTCGGTTTAATTTGGCTTTTTCTTGAAACATCTAGTTGTTTTGTTTTGAGAAGATTTATTCTCAATTGAAAACGACCCAATAAAAAAAAAACCCACTAATTTTAACTAGTAGCCTATGTCATTTTTCACTGGAAGAATTCCATCGTATATGGCCTTCAAATCACAATTTTAAGTTCATACGGCGTATTTTGGAATTTTTATTGTAGGTTTAAACAAAGTCGGATTTTCTGAAATTTGGTAGTTGTCTTAGTTTAATGATTCAAATTTTATCTTTATTTTTTTATTTAAATTTTTAGTGACAATTTCAAATTCTACTATTTTTAGGATTCTTTTGTTTTAGGATTTAACGGAGAGAGCATAATAATAATTAATTAATTCGTTTATCAATAATATATTAGGTTTCTCTGCAATTTATTTTAACTTCGTGAATAAAATCTCAAAGTTATTCTTGTTCATTCATGAACTTTATTAATTGTTATTAGAGCCTTCCTGGTCTATTCATACTCAAAAACGATGATTTGATCAACAGTTTGTGATGACAATGTTCCTCTCGCAGCAAACCAAATATGAATTATATTTCTCTACATCCATTCCAATGATGATGAGTTCTGTAGCCCATGGAGATTATTCTGATGGAGTTCGTCTTAAAAAAGACTCACTTCGATCATGATAGGAGATAAAAAAAGTTACCATTATGTTAGTACATCTTCTATTTTAGAAGTCCTTTCTTTTTTTTCTGCACTATCCCTGGTTTCCACAAAGAACATTAAAAAATAATAAAATTTCAGCTACAAATCCTATATATATATATATATATATATATATATATATTTCATTATGATTGTCTTTAACATTGTATGAAAACCCATAACCCACTTTATCAATACTTTCACCAGAAACAACAAAAAGGAGAGTAATGTTGCGTTTGGAGCAACGGAAAATAGCTTAAGAAAATTTATATCAAATTCAAGGCGCCAATTGAATACTCTTCCAAACAGAGTATAAAAAAATTTAGATATTAAATATGCGAAAAATAGAACTTCCATTCCGTAAAGTTTTTGATTTACAAAAGCTTCATAGAAAGATAAAAAAATATATAAAAAATAAAGAAACGCAAATAAAGAAACGCAAAGAACAGATCTGATTATGTAGGAGCATCAGTTTTAAAAAGCTCGATTTGGTAGCCTCATGGTTTCAATCAGCCCAAAAATGATTGTCGTTTCATCATATGCTCCACATAGATCCATTCTGATCTTATTATCAACAATTGAAAATCAAATACATATGAAAATCAATACCACCCAAAAAGACATATAGATATAGAGAGAGATACAGAGAAGAACTGCGGTAACCCTAGTGATATTGTTGAGTAGGGTATTATAAAGGTGTATATATAGAGAGAGATGGAGGAAGCAAAGAAACCCTAATTTGTAAGTGATAGGATTTGGGTGAGAGATTATTTGGTGCTTCGCTTTTAATAACTCTACGATTGCTCTAGGGAAATAAGGGCCATACGATCTTTGGACAATTATTAAGATTTGTTCCAAAAGTGGATCCAAGTCTAATTGGGTTGGAAGGTGGGCCCTTTTTGTGTGACTGAAGGAGGCCCGATCTATGTGGGCTTTAAATCTTATCTCACAATGGGTCCAAAGTCCAATCAGAAAGTGAACTTATCACACCATTATCGTAGATGCTACTTGGGCTAGGACTTTGGTGGTTATATTAGCCAAGTTAATACAGTTAGATTATATAAATTTATCCAACTTCAAACATATGGATGTACTGATGAATGTATCATCCATCATATAATGTAATCATTTAAAAAATCATAAAAATTAAAAAAACTTATGAATAGTATTGATAAAAGAAAATCTATTATGTTTAGAAAATGCAAAGTGTTTTCAAATGAGTATTGATTCATAGACTGACTTAATAGGCCGACTTTCCAAGCCAACTCAATGACAACCTTTGGATGTAGATATGTAAGGATTAAAATTCTCTAAGTTGAAAATATTCAAAGTTATCATGACTTGAAGCTTCTGATATTGACACATGTACTTTTATTAAATCCATATTATGCTATGCATCGCATCATATGCTCTATTGTATATTACTTTGTTAGGGAGTGAGACTCATGAATAACTCAGACTGGACTCTATATGAGTTCAGCGTTCATTTATTAATTTTAGGGGTGTAATTTGGGTCAGTCAATTTGAGTCAAGTTTGATTTTTTACGGGTTCGAGCAACTTTTTTTACAATTAGAGTTGGGCCTAAGTTGAAAATTTTCAACCCGAATTCAATTAGGGTTGAAATTGAATTGAGGTCCTATCAATCCGAGTCCAACCTGAACCCGGATTCTAATTATATATATATATATATATATATTTTAATATACCCTAATTATTTCAAATTATGATTAGATTGGTCTAGTTAGTGGTCTATTGGTTATTATGTCATAGGATGTACTGGACAATATCTTATGGTTGTTCTTTTAAGTCTTTGCAATAATAATGTCTAGTGGTAGATAATATGCATTCCAAACATATAAAAGAATGAGAAAGTAATATATAAGTTTCATAAAGTCAATATTGTACATAATGCTTATATAATAAAATCATAGTGGTAACCCGAATTCTAACCCAAAATCTCAGCCCAAGTTGTAAGTCCGAATTCAACCCGAACTGAAAAATTTAAGGATGGGTTGGTCTAGGTTGGGTTAGGGTTGAACATTTCATATGTTGGGTTCAACCCGAGTTGTACTTCTAACCTGCCCGAGTTGCACTCCTAATCAATTTATCTAGCTAATTTCCTAAACGAGCTAATCTTAAACAACTATTAGTTCAACTCATTTGTTCGTGAATTGAGCTTGTTAGTAGGTTCATAAACTGGGTGTTCATGATTAGGCTCATAACTAAGAGCTCGTTTGGGCTCAATACTCCATATAGTGTTTATATATATATATATATATTCAAAATATATGAGCACATATATTACTAAATGAGTTTATAAACTAAATTTTTGGTGATTTCCCAAGTACAGATACTGAACTCCGAGACTTTTATACTTTTTTTATTGGTAAATATACTCACGGACACTCAAACCTTTCACAAATGCCCACCATGGGTTTGAACCCTCACTTTCCTTTTATGTTTGAGTAAGGTCATACCACCTTGATTGATGGCTCGGTTTGTTCACGACTCTTACACTCCACTTTTGACTTCTCAAGTATCCCACTTCTCACACACGCTTCAGGGTCTCTAGAGTCCACAAAAAACATCGGCGCCTTCTACAGGTCATCGTCCATCTTCCTCCGATAGGCGGTGAGTTTCCCTCTTTAAATCTCCCATTTTATCGCTATCTCTCAAAATTTTCTCTATGTTTTAGGGTTTTAAATTCCTTTCAAAAATTTTACTCAAATAAAATTAATGGATGTTTTCTTATGAAGGTTGCTAGTTGTAGGACTTTAAACCAATTCTGTTCTAGATCTAGTACAAAGTGTGAAGTCACTAAAATAATAATAATGGTCAAAGAAATTAAAATTTTGTTGTACTCAACTTGTATACATCCAAGTATGGGATGTTTGCTTTCATTCTTTCACTTTCTAATTTTTCTCCAAGTATTCTTAAAATCCTTAACAACATGAAAATTTTGAATAAGATAATAATTTAGGCGCCCCTCTAAGTTCATTATTTCCATCAAACCAATTTTTCTTCTTTCTAAATTGGTGATTGTGTAGAAGAAATCACCTGCCACCCTGTACAAAGTTTTCTTACTACAATTCAACCACTCTAAACATGTGTCTTTACCACACATTAGACAAGCAAACTCACTCTATTGCATAACCAGATAGATTTTCAAAAGCAAAAAAAAAAATCATTAGTTGTCTATATAAAATTGCCTTCAAATTAAACTTGGATTAATAAATGCATCATAGAGCTCTACACTTTAAATCTTCCACTAATGGCTCCAAAGATACATTAATGAATCCTTGGTTACTTTGGTTTGGAGATCAATAATGTCAACATCATATTTTCTTTAAACATGCAAAGTCATGGAATAATATACAACTACAATCATTGGAAAACAACTAAATTTAGAGCTAACGTCATCGAATGGATCGAATCCATCGAAAGCAAATCTAAACCTCAAATTTCAAGGATCTGATACAAATGACCAATATCTATCCATCGTATTCCATGCAAGAGAATCAATTGAATGTCACAACATTTTATCTTGACTTATGTGAGATAAATTCTACAATAATTGTTCAGCCATTAAAGTGGATTATAATAATGGACTAAATCTTGGAACTATTGGAAAGTCCCACAACACCTTAGTCATAATCCCATTTCAAACTTTTTTAGTATGTGCCTTCATTTTTTATGGTAAAACACCACATTTTGGGCCATGTTTGGTATGCTCATTTTCCTTTTCAAACAAACAATAGTCATTGATACATGTATGTATTTTTTTGTACCTTAAATCAAATGTCTCCAATAACTTTTTTGTTTTATAATTAGCCTCTGGAAGTTTGTTATCTAATGAAATAATATCACAAATAATTTTAAGAAGCTCATCAAATTCAAGGTCAAATAGATTATGCACAACTTTGTGCTTACTTATATAAAACAATCACTACTGATATAATTGTATATTTTTGCAACAAGAATATAAAGGAGTTTTAACAGATTCCAACGTCTTTTTAAACTCAACCTCTCTTCTTCTATAGGTAGGCTCTGTAGCAATATTATTTTCACCATCAAAATACACATCTCTAAACACACCTACGATTCAGAAATTACCACATCATCCTCATCGCTTTTATTTTCTATAGATGCACTCGGATTCTCTCCACAAAAGACACATACAGTGTATGCAGAATACATTCTATTTATTGTGAGTAGTACAGTGCGGAAGTAGTTGGAAAATTTTGATTAAAACCTAAGGGGTGTGAATAGGTTTGTTTGCTCGTTTACTTAATTTTTTTAAATCAATTAATCCAATTTTAAGTCCAATTAAAATTAAAACAATCCCACAAAGCAGGTAAATGAAGTAAAGTACAATAAAATAAAGAGTACACCAGATATATGTGAAAAACCCAAAATGAAAAAAAACCACTGGGGTAAGTGTAAAGACTTGGTCTTTTTGGAGCTTTTTTTTTTCTTCTATTTATTAATTTAAAGCATGTAAATGATTTTCCAAGGCTTTTAATGATGAAATAGAAGTATGGTGACTTGTTTTGAGGTTTGGGAAGGTTTTGGAACCATTTGGTTCAATTTGATATTTTCGGGTCGGGTGGGCTAGAAAAATCGAATATTTTTCAAGAAATATGTTTTTTTGGTTATAGACCATTTAAAATATTAAATGGAGAAAGGAATTGATTTCGGAGTTAGGAGTTTTCGGAATAAAAAATGGAGGTCGAGAAGTTACGTTAAGTGACGAGAGGCATTTTAGTCATTTTACGAGCTAGGGCATATAAATATCAAGAGAGTTGACTTTTCTCTCTCTCTAAAAGAGCCAGGAACCTCTCTTTCTCTCCCTTCTCCCTATAATTCTCTTATTCTCTTTAGATTTTGGAAGGCTTGGAGTGAGAATTGGAAGGTGCCAAAGAAGAGAAGATTGTTTTCCTCGACAAGAGCTTCAATTCAATCAGAACAAAATTCATTTTGGATGAAGTTGAGTTCGGTGTAAATTGGGAAAAACATTTGGAAGCTCTTTCAAACTAAGATAGGGATGTCTAACTCCATGAATTCTTATGTTTTTGTGAATACGTTAGATGGTTAGAGCATCCAACTAGTTATATATGTGTTTGTATGACTTGGTTTTAAAGTCTAACATGTATATAGGTGGAATTTCATAGTTAAATGATATGCAAATATGAGTTATGTGTTTCTATACTTTTTATGTGATTTACGTGGGCATGACTTGGGAAAATTTGGGGTTCAAGGGTGATTTAGTTCACATTGTGGGTTTTGGGGTTTATGAGTTTGATAAATTACTTAAATAAGTATGTGAGTATGATTAAGTGTCGTAATATGTTTTCTTACGTGCATTTGAGTTCTAAAATTATGGTAGTTGCATTTTGGGCATGAATGTGCATTATAACATGAAATGTGACATTGTGCATTATACCTATTTAGGTTGTATACGTGTGATAGTAAAAGATGGAAACGTAAGGTTTGGCGAGGGAAAATGTTTGGTATTGCTAAATTTGGTTGATGAAGATCAGATGATCCTTATTAGGAATCCGAGTCATGAAAAGTTTTGACATGAAAATGTTTTGATCAAGGAAAGTAGGATGGTCCATAGTTGGAATCCGAGGAATGATAAGGTTTGGTGTTGACAAGTTTTGGTTGGAAAGGGGTCGGATGGTTCGTTTGGAATATGAGTTATTAGTTATGTTCGTGTGAGAGACACAGTAGAATTGTATGACATATGCATATGGCATATATGTTAGGTTTCATGGTATGTTGACTTGCATTGAGCATGTGATTATATGTTTTTGACATGTTGTATACTTTACATAGTATTCACGGGATTTATAGGAAATGTGCTTTATGCATTTCTACTAAGCATGCAGGAGCTCATCCCCTATATATTAATCTTTTTCAGGTTTCGGAAGGAAAGTAGTGGAAACTTATCAACCATGAGTTGGTTTGGGCATGGAAAAACTTTTGGTTATTTTAGAGTTTCCTTTGAAATGCATGTCCAGAATGTGGACTAAATGCATTCTTAATATGTATGTAAAGCTTTGCATTTTGAGATTAAGTCGAAGTATGTGTGTGCATGTGTATTATGAATGGATGCAAGATTTGGATATATTTATATTTGAGCATGTATGAGACTTTGAGGGTCATATATACATGTATAGATCTATTGCATGATGATTTAAGTTTCTATTTATAAATAATGTAACATATGTATGAGTATGGAATGAGGAAATGATGGATTATGATGCCCATTGAGTAGGAAATGTATGGTGCTTAAGGATAGCATTGGAAGGTGAAAGGTAGCAGGTTTTGGGGAGTTTCGGCTGGCTGAGTTACCTTTCAGCCGACCGGTACCTTTGAGATCCTGAGAAATGGAAATTGCAAGTTTTGAAGGAACAAGTTTTAGTTGACTGAAAATGTCCTTTAGCTGACAGAAAGAATGCATTCAGCCGACTAAAGAATTGACCAACTGACCGAAAAGTTACCCAATTTTCAGTCGACTAATGGGGAGTCCATTAACCGACCGAAACTGGTAAAGTGATGAGAATGATGTTGTAAGGCCTGGTTAAGTAAGGCTAGGGCATGTACAAGCTAGGGATGAGCCCATAGTGTAATACCCCACTCCACCTAATAGTATGATATTATTCGCTTTGGGCCTAAGCCTGCACGGTTTTGCTATTAGGTTTTACCCCAAAATGCCTCATACCATTTGGAGAGAACACACTACATATCTTGTAAGCCTGCCTGTGTGGTAAGTGTCTCTTCTTGCACCCGCCCACAAGGGTCACTAAAATCCCACCCTATAAGCCTGCTAGTGTGGTAGCTCACCCCAGTGTCTCTTCTTGCACCTGCCCACAAGGGTCAATTGTAGTGATCCTTGTGGGCAGGTGTGATGTGGGCAGGTGCAAGAAGAGACACTGGGTGAGCTACCACATTGACAGACTTACAGGGTGCTTAATCCCACATCGCCTGGATGTGGAGAAGGGGATGTGCTTATATGTAGTGTGTTATCTCCAAATGATATGAGGCCTTTTGGGGTAAATTCAAGAGCAAAACCGTACGGGCTTAGGCCCAAAGCGGATAATATCATACCATTAGGTAGAGCGGGCCATTACAAATGGTATCAGAACCAGACCCAGCCGGAAGTGTGCCGATGGGGACGTCAGGCCTCTTAGGGGGGGTGGATTGTAGTGACCCTTGTGGGCGGGTGTGATGTGGGTGGGTGTAAAAAGAGACACTGGGCGAGCTACCACACTGGCAGGCTTACAGGGTGCTCAATCCCACATTGCCTGGGTGTGGAGAAGGGGATGTGATTATATGTAGTATGTTATTTCCAAATGGTATGAGGCATTTTGGGGTAAAACCCAACAGTAATATTGTGCGGGCTTAGGCCCAAAGCAAACAATATCATACCATCAGGTGGAGTGGGCCGTTACACGTAGAGTGAATAATGGATACATACATTCATAGCGTGCATAAGATTAAGCTTCTTTTTGAGTTGTGTGAATGAAAAGTGAGATTAGAACCCAAGTGTTCTATATAGGAACTTAGGGTGAACCGGTTAAGCTTCTGCGAAAAATGGTCTCGGTGATTTAGATAGGAGCCAAGGGTGACAGAGCAGTGTTTGTCACACTCACTCGGAGTCATGAAGTTAGTGAATGGGCAAACGTGGCACCTCACGAACCCGGAGTTCACGCTCGGATCGGGGGAGTTTTAGTGGTTTGGATTTTGGGGTGTGACAGTGAGACTTGTAGCCCCCGAAGAACCAAATTCACTATCTAGAAGCAAAGTACAATAGACTCTATCCCATACTCACACCCACTCCACTCTGACAAAAATTTGATGCAGAACGTCTTAGGCTTATACTTGTGACTCATCGTCTAATTACTGCAGACTCTCGGCTAACGTCATAATTTTTTCAGAAAAGTAACTGGAAGAACAAGAACACTCAGTATATATTATATCCCATTCGTATTGTAATCTTCTTCTCCTTCCTCACCAACAATTAGTTGTAGAAGAAACTAAATGATCCAATGACTTGATCAATAAGAAATCTCAGAAGCAATCTTTGAATGATTGATCAAGTAAAGAGAGAGACACAACCTAAATCATTTATCGTCTATATACATATGTAATATGTCCAAAATATAAATAGAATATCAATGGAGAATTTTTTGTTTTAAAAATAACTCTATGCTTTCTCTTTTTAAAAAATAATCTTTATGATGTAAATTGAAAGCTTCTTAAAAGCATTAATTAGGGAGAAAACATATGAGATTTTTGTAGATGTTAAAAACTTTAATTTTCCTTGGAAAACAAGTTAAAATCAATTGAAAATAAGTCCCAATGTTTAAGAAAATTTCAGTGTCAAAATTCGGTCAAAATAGCACACAATAGGGTAAAATAGCCTCGTCAAAAGACTTGGACTAGTTCGGCTCATTCTTGGACTGGTCCAACCTTAAAATTCTTTGAAAATTTGTCTAAGAACCCTAATTTTCAAGGTCGGAACCTCCTGTTTCAAAATCTATTTATTCTCACCACTTTAATTGAACTACGTGACTCTCATACTTGATTAACGATGTTGACATGCAATCAAAACCACTCAAAAACCTCAATCGATCAAATCCTTGTTTAAATCATCAAAGCATTCTTCTGAAGTGTCAGGCTTCATGTCTTTAAATATCATTTGTATGTTCGGTGTAGAACTTCATGCTTGCTCTCTGTCTTCAATTATATGATCAATTACAAGAATAAAATTGAAAGATTACAACTCGATGATGTGAAATTTTGACACTAAAGATTGCCAATTACAATTTATATGTCACATTTATCACTAAGTGCTCATACACCGTATTAAAGTGTTGATATTGTGAATTTAAACAATGTTTGCAAGGACATTTAATCTTATCAATATTCTTTATATTTGCTTGAGTCATATAGATAAATCTTCATAGTCCATTTAAATATTCGTTTGAAGTTCTACAAATAAAAACTCAAAGTTTTAATTAAGAACCAATTAATGTTTAAATTAACAAGTAGAATGATAGGTAGAAAGTTTTAAATTATATATATATATATATATTTATATATAATGTTTAAATTATAATAACCTATTATGAATATGTTTGATTTAAATATTCGTATGAAGTCCAATATTTAATTTTTGAGGTTTAAACTCCATTTTATTGTATTTTTTATGCGATATTTGGCATTTGGAATCAAGAAATCAACATACTTCCCAACAAAAAAGTGTTTAAAATTTACTAATTGAGTACTTTTAACAAAAACATATGTGATGAAACGAATACAATGTTTGATCTCCTTAGCCATAAGCTAAAGTTCAATTTCCAGTAAAAGTAAATTGTATTTTTCTTCTATTGTTAATTGCAATCTTCTTCCATTGTTGTAAAAAACTGTTGAGACTAATTCTATAATTAAAGAGGTCGACTTTGTTCCAAGCCGACCTTTCAGTTGAGAACCGGTATGTTATCTGATGAATCAGTCAATGCTCTAAAAAATTAAGACTCATTGATTCAAATGCCCCATTTTATATTGTGAACTAGCTGGTTCACTGAGCTATGTATCCAATACAAAATTCCGTACTTTGGTATTCATTTACAACAAAGATGTAACACCAATGCAAATATGTTGCATTTTTAAACTAAAGTTATTGAATTATTTCATATCGATGTACTTGTTGGGATTTTATTCCCTTCATGTCAGTGTTATTGGTTGCAATTGATATTTGTTTTACTTAATTGAATTTGGGTTTGATATAAAATACTTTACATATTTTTATGACGTAGTGTATTGATTAATGCATGAGATGTATCGAGGTTGTCCACTTAATGATGCAATGATTTAGTATATGTGTAAGATTAGTGTGGAAACTCCATTTTTGATCTCCTATTTTCATTCCAAGCTCCAAACCTAAGTACTCAAGATTCTATATTCCAATTTCTGAACATAAGCCGAGAAGATCCTACATTGACAGCCCCAAAAGGAGAATTGTTGTCCTGGCCACCAAATCGACAAAAAAATTCACCAATGCGTTCATTAGGGCACAAAACATTGGAAAACAATACTCACGGGAATCGCGAGCCCTCCTAAGCATCCAAAATCCACTAAAACCCCCAAAGGGTAAAATTATCATTTTAAAAAATTAGCTTACAATTTGTTCACCTAAATGATAAACGGACTTCACCATTGAGTTCAAAGATACCAAAAGCCCTAGAAATGATGCAGTGTTTGAACAACCAATTCGTAGAAGAATAACATCTTAAATGTTACTCATGAATTATAGATGTGTGCTCTAAAAATATAAAAAAATATTTTGCCATAATTATACTGTATAAGCTTAATTCTCAAGGCATACTCTGTAGAGAAAACATAGATACGAATGTATAAGAAAGAAGTCTTAATCCTACTTGGAAAACAAGTTGAAGACCAATATAGAACTCTCCTAGAAGTTTCAAACCCAATAGGAATTAGAGTTTTTGTCAAAATAAATTTTCTATTTGGAACAGGCTAAGTAGGACCGGTGTCCAAAAACAAGGACCAGTGGGACTTTTGAAATTTTCTACAGAAATAAATATACCGAAAAAAGTTGGACCGGTCCTGAAAAATGGGGACCGGTCCTATTTTGAATTTTTTTTTTCAGAAACTCTAGTTTTTCAAAATAGGCTCAGAAATATAAAATGCAACATGTTCTCACCATACTTACCTATACTATATGATATTTTTCTTGAAATGACTGTGTCCATGCGCTTGTGTATCAGCCCAAAGATGTTAATGATTGACACTATAAATAAGTAAAAAGTTACAACTCGCCCAATCCAGTTTTGAGCACTGAAATTCGCAAATTACAAAATTTATATCTCACATACATGTCTTACATGCTTTACATGTAAAGCCATGGATTTATTTTTATTTTAAATTGTAATTACTTATGTTATAATTGTGATAAAGCATGAGAAATTGGCTTATATATGTGAGTTATGAGACTTTTCTGGAGTTTTTAGGTTTGGGTGTGAGACTCGGGATGAGTCGGATGATTCAGAAGACTTTCACGAGTCTTGAGAATTTATATAAAGGTGTATATGAACAATTGAAAGATTTAAAAGATAAGTTGGGAGAAGAAAATGTTAGTATGTGATTAGTGGAGATTAATAGTAATAGAGCAAATGAAGAGAAATAGAGGGACTTAGTTACAAATATGGTAAATGTAAATATATTTATATCATTTATTTCATTACAAAAATTAGATTTTTTCTCGTCTCTCTCATCTCTCTCTCAGTACAACTTCATCCCAACTTCTTTCTAGAATTTAGATGGCTTAGAGTGAGATTTAAAGAGAAAAGATTATTTTTCTCATCATTCTCTTTAATTTGATCAGTTCAAAGTTCGATTTGGTGAAGTTTGAGAAGATAGGTAGAACTAAGATCTGAATTTGGGGATAACTCAAAAAGAAAAAATTATTTTCCTTGCTATAATCTATAATTCAAAATTAAAATTCGGAGAAGTTTGAAGATTTGAGACTTTTTGAAATTAAAGCTTGGAATTGAGGTAGGGGTGTTCTCTCCACCTTATCATCGATTCCTTAGGTATTGATGTTGATTTCAGATTGTTTAGCATGTTTAGAAGTTTTAGAAAGTAGTAATTGTGAGTCTTGCATCTTTTCTTATGCTTATACTTATCAATTGAATCTTCACATGATAATTATGATGATATAAATGTGCATTTATATTGTATATATATGTCTTGTTGAATTTGTTGATGGAAAGTATGTTAGATTATGAATTATTGTGAACTATATATGTGAATCGTGGATAGATGCCATATATTATAACAATTGAGGATTCATGTTCCTTAGAATGATTATAGTTGTAGAGGCTATGTTATACATGTTGCATGTCACATGTTTGATAAAATACATGAGAATATTCTTTTTTCATAAAATCACATTTTGTAAATACCTTGTGAGAGAATTGATTTTGCATTATAATATGTATGGAAATAACATGTTTTAGCATGAAATTAAATAGCTTATGATGTGCTTAGAAATGTATGATATATTTGAAATTATATGTGTTGACATACTTAAAACCTATGTGATTGGTTATTGATTTTGGGAGGAGGTCGAAAAAGCAAGAAGGGCCCGGAGCCTTAGGGTGCAAAGCCTGTAACTTGGCTAAGGTGGTTTGGTCTAGACCCTCGAATTTTATGTATCAGCCCAAATATGTTTGGATATTTATTAAAGTTTTATAATTTGAATATGAGATAAGGAACAAGTGTTTTGTATTTAGATTTGTATATTTAAACCTTGAGCATGTATATATTAATGGTGGATGAATGTATAATGATTTATTATGCTCTTTTATATGTGAATGAATGATTTTAAGATGTGAAAAATGATGATTTTGGTCTACACATGAATTGGGATGTCTATGTGGACCTTTGGGAGGTTGAAATGGAGAAGTATCAAATTTTGGGAACCATCAGTCGCTTGATAGACCTTATCAGCCGACCAGTACTCTCAAAGTACAGACAGTTTGAAAAACTGAAATAGCAGGGTACGTGTTTCGATCGACCAGAGGAGGGTATTAGCTAACCGAAGGAATGGAGATCCTGAGAGTTTGAAAATTGAAACCTATGTCGGTTAACCGGAGAGGAGTTTCAGACAGCCGAAAGGAAACTTTTAGCCGACTGACCTTCAGCCGACTGACTGGTTTATGATTTGAATCCAATGTACACCTTCAGAATAGAACAGCTGAAGGACTTCTTTAGCCAGCTGATGAGACCACCAGTCGGCTAAAATTGGGAATTTACTGATTTGAATCCATTAACATATCTTATGGGTTTTACACTTTTACATTCATAGATAGATGTATGGTTAGGCTTTCACGTTAGTGAAATTAATAGATTGTTCATGGTTCTATTGACGGGTTCATTTTCAGAATTCAGGCACAAAATAGGGATTCCAGTGATCCGAATTTTGGGGCGTGACATTACATACTTGTTGTACATGTTTTACATGTCTTTACTCACATGCTTTTCATGCATTACTTGTCTTACACATTTTATATATATGCTCTTCATACTTTACATGTCTTACATGCTTTAAACTCATGTTATACATGTCTTGCACACTTTACATACATGTTTTACATGTCTTGCACATTTTACATACATGTTTTTCATGCTTTACATGTATTACATGCTTTACATACATGTTATACATGCTTTACATATCTTGCACACTTTACATACATGCTCTACATGTCTTATATGTCACATAACTTCACATATATGTTCATTAGATGTTCAATTCATGGTCAGATGCTCTTTGCATATTCAATTCATGCTCAGATATTTGTTAAATGCTAACATGATCAATACTTGTGCATTACATGCTTCACATATTCGATATTTGTTCAATAATTGTTATACATGCTTACCTATCAATATATGCTTTCAATATATGATCAATTTCAATACATGTCGTCGATACATGATACATGCTTTTAATATATGTTTTTTCTTCAAAGTTTAACACATGTTTATTCAATGCGCAAGACATATTTTCTTTTCAAGCTTAATCCATGCTCAATACATGTTTTCTCTTCAAATTAAATATATGTTCAATCCATATTTTACATGATCAACATTTATCTCACATACTCGCATGCTTTATATATTCAATATTTGTTCAATAATTATCATACATGCTTTCAATACATAATACTTTATTTCAATACATGTTCTACTTGTAATGTGTACTTTCAATACATGTTAAAATTTTAGGTTCAATTCATCTTATGCTTTCAAATACTTATCATACAATAAGCTTTACACATCCTATGCTTAGGCACATTCCTTAGGATAATTCTATATCATTATAATTCGGGTCAGGCGGGCCCGAGACGCGGGTCCGGTGGGCTGAAAAATCAAAAAGTGTTAGAATGACACCAAATTTTGAGATTAGGTTAAATCAATTATTTGATAAATTATGGAATCAATTTTGAGTTCATAGGAGTTTTCAAAATTGAAAACGGAGTCTGGGAAGGTATGGTAAGTGAGTAGTGGCGTTTTTATAAATAGGAGAGGCTAGGTCAACAAATTAAATGGAAAATAATTCAGCACATTCATTCTCTCATTGTAGTAGCTGATTGAGAGAGTGTTATATCCCTATATTCATCTTTTTCATTATTCATTGAATTTGAAGAGCTTGGAGTGTGAATTGAACAACGCAGAAGAAGAACGAATTGATTTACAGGACAAGGGCTTGAGTTTGGTTTGTTTGAAGTCAAATTCAGACAACGTTGATTTTGGTGAGATTTGAGAATTTGGAAATTTTTATTTAAAAGCTCTTCTAAATCGAGGTAGGGATACCTAACCTATGAAATTCGGAGTTTGTGTGAGTATATTGGTTGTCTGTGGCAACTAATTGGTATGTGGGTATAATTAGATATTTTTATTAAAGTTAAAGCATGCTAGATTGTACAATTGGATGAATTCTCAATGTGAGGTGATATAATTATGTGTTTATAAATGCTACATGTGATTATATAGTATGTTGAGTGAATAATATGAGAGAATTGTATATATTTTATGTGTATATATGAATGTGACACTTATGTGTTTGATGAATTGCTTTAAAGAGCATGATTACATGTAAAACATGTTTTTATCATTGAAATAGTTGCTTTGACATGGGATGAGGTGGATATAAGTATGAGAATTATAAATTGTTCATGCATTGCATATACATTGGTATGGGAGTGTATGTGGAGAAAGAGAGGAACACTAGATGGACTGACAAATGAGCCCGATAACAATATCATCGGGTGGAACGACAAAGGAGTTTGGATGTTCAAAAAGAGAAAAAAAATGAATATCGAGTGGGCCGTCACTAGAGCTCCTATTCTATGTCGTGTGTGTGCGTATAGGACACTTGGAATGAGCATGGCATTGTGCATATCAATACATGATGCATGTCATAGATATTTATATGTATATGAATTGTGCTTAACATGATAATATAATTTATGCGTTATGTGGTACTCATAAGACTTGCAGAATTATGTTTTAGACATTTTTACTAAGTATGTTGGAGCTCGTCACATGAGTATTAACTCTTTTTTAGGAAATGACATGGACGTGGCAGAGCCTTTCCAACCATGAGTTAGCGTGGGTTATAGTTAGCTTTCTTTTGAGAACACTTTGCGTTTTACGTTGAAATGCATGTTCGACATGTTGACTATATACGAAGCTTTCATCTTGTATATGTTCTTTAATATTTCAGAATCATGCTTATGATTATACTTTATGGTTTATTTTCTGTACGGTATTGAGAAACAGATAATTGTTAGACTTTTGAATTGAGGATTCTATGTTTTCATTTATGGTTCATTTGAGTATGTGAGATCATTGTAGGAATGATTAAGTCGATGAGTTGATGTATTGGGAGAATAAGGCATAAGAATGAACATTTAACAAATTATGCAAGAAAATAGGTTTGGGACATTTCGATTGGTCCAAATCACTATCTCGATTAATCGAAATGTCAGGCATGTTTGATGAGCAATTCTAGTAGGTTTTTGATGGAATTTCGATACAAGGTTGATCAAGCATAATTTTCGATTGATCGAGACCTACATTTCGCTCAATCGAAATTTTACGGTCGATTGATCAAATGACACCGTTCAATTTATCGAAGAATGCATACACTGTGTTTTTGTACAGGAACCTAGGCATATATGATGCTTCAATTAGGGAATCACTTGTAGGAGTTGACTCACATATGTATGCATGAATACATGACAGGTATGGTTGTGGTTTAACTTTCATAAAATTAGCCTCTGTGATCCGTCACGGAGCCAAGGATGTGTATTGGGTTTGCCGTGGTTGTTTGGGTCATGGGATGACGATCGGGTGATTATGACACCTCACGAATCGGAGTTCAGGCTTGGATCGGGGGAGTCCGAGTGGTCCAAATTTTAGGGTGTGACACCGAGTCCCTTACCTTATTTCAAGTTCAATTTACGGTCACGGGGGCCTTAAACCCATCTAAGTCCCTTGACTCATTTCAAGTTCAATTTACGGTCATGGGGACTTTAAACCCATATAAGTCCCTTAAATCGAGCTTCAATACATTTGAGTCCATTGACTCGACCTTCAATATATCTGAGTCCCTTGACTCGATTTTCAAGAATGGTCTATGGGAACTTTAAACCCGGCATGTTTAATCAAGTCATCCACGACTTGTTGAAGATTCATTTATGGTCTGCGGGGACCTTAAAACTAACATGTTCAACCAAGTCATTCACGGTTTGTTGAAGATTTATTATAGTCTACGAAAACCTTAAACCCAACGCGTTCAACTAATTCATTCACGGCTTGTTGAAGATTCATTCACAGTATGCGGGGACCTTAAACCCGGTGCGTTCAACAAAGTCATCCACCACTTGTTGAAGATTTAAGTATGGTCTGCAGGGACCTTAAACACGACGTGTTCATCCCAGTCATTCACGACTTGTTAAAAATTCAAGTATAGTTGTGGGGACCTTAAACTCAGCATGTTCAACCAAGTCATCCACGACTTGTTGAAGATTCATTCACGATATTTAGAATACCTTAAACCTGGGGCATTCAATTAAGTCACTTATGGCTCGTTAAAGATCAAGAATGGTCATGAAGACTTTAAACCTATCTGAGTTCTTTGACTTAACTTTCAAGAACGGTTTTTGAATTCCTTAAACCCTGTAAGAATGGTCTAACGAGGACCTTAAAACTCACAAAAACGGTTATGGGGCCTTAAATCCTTTGAACCAAACTACGTTTGACCTAATCCTTAAGCAAACTCAAGGTACATAGGTAGTCTGGGCAGCTCTGAATTTGGTTACATCACCTCTCACTTCATTCATCTCCTTTATCATTATACTCACTTCATCCATTTTCATATATTCTATTCATTATCCAATGGCCTTTTGACTTAGGTCATTGGAAATACGTTTGATTTGATTCCCTTCACATGGATATGTAGGCAGCTTAAGCAACCCAAAGTTCGGTCATACTTCCTCCCAAACTCCCCATTCTTTTTCTTTCCTTCTTATTCACACACACACACACACACACACACATTAGATCCTTCTATGAACACAGTCATCCTTGATGTAGCAAAATATCATGAAAATTAGGTAATTGTACTTGGTACATATGTTGTGGGGGGTGCCTATCACCTTCCCCACACATAACCAAACTCCCAGATCCATTAATTTGGTTCTCGAAAGGCCAGATAATAGTCACACTTTTCAAAAGGGCCTATGCACTTAGACTTCTACATTTCAGGTGACCTAGCATACCAAAACTCAATGTTAGGTGACGACTCCAAAAACACATCCTTTTGGCCCTTATTTCCCAAAACCAAATCCCAGTGCACACCGACTCGGTCACGATACATAGAACGACAGATGGCAATCCCAAATCCACTGAGGGACCACTCGACGAGTTCGTGTGTGCGATAATTCGTGTTAATGCGGAGATTATATAAATCACTGATATATTTTATTATCATAAATGTGATCAAATTCAGTGATAAATGATGAACTCTCTATCAAAGAAAGAATTGAACCAGATCAATGATGAGTTTAGAGAGAATTGGAAAGCCATGCCATCATAATAATTGATCCTCATCAGTGTTATGGTAAATAACTCTTAACTATGAGAGTGGTATGATCATTTATATTAATTGGTAGTTACTTTGATTTAGTCGGTGGGTTCCAAGGGTTAATTTTATAGTATTTTGGGTGGGTATTGCTTAATGGCATTGGAATATACACTTGATATTGCATCTATGCTATAATGTTTATTTTGACATGATTAGTTTGATCATAAAAATTCAGGGATCTCCGTATTTTGATAAATTGGTTTATATATATATATATATTTATTTATTTATTTATTTGTTTAAATATATTATTTTTATTAAGGAAAGTTTTATGTGATCAAATGAAAAATAATCAAGAAGTAGAAATAAATGATCAATTGAGTAATTGGACGATAACACTTTATTTATCTAATGGCTCATTGTGCATAGAGTGGTCATGTCGTGTAATTGACTTAGTGATTTTGACCATTTCTTGGTTGGAGTTCAATCATATTTATATAGTGAAGTTATGTGTGGTTAATGAACTAATTGAATTAGGTTATAGAGTTTGACTGGGTAAATTATTAGCCCGTTGGAGCCTTGAAGGAAATGGGCCCAATGGATCCTCACTCCTAGCCTATGGGCTGAATTTTAAGCATGAGTGGAAAAATCAAATGAAATATAGGATGTGCTTGGAGCACTCCAAGGGATTGTAAAGATTTATTTTTCACTCCCTTGAATGTATATAAATATGTGTCTTCCATAAGGGTTGATAATCTAATGGCCTCACACAAAAAAGACGGCAATTTTCTACACATATTCTCTACACTTCTAAGTTTTTACTTTATTTTAATGGTTCCAGCAAACCTTGCTTAAGTAAATTAACCAAGAGAGATATAAGAGTGATTCTAAAGGGCAAGAGAAGACCAAATGATCAAGGTGAAAGAGAGCTTGAAGGTTAAAGCTCTAGGGATCTACCTCATAAAGATTCGGAAGAAGAGATTGAGCTTAATCTCTTGAGATAATTTTCTTCTAATCCATATATAAATTATATCACATATATCTAGTTTAAAAAAATACCATAGTCTCTACATATAACAAGGATTGATGATTTCATGCTTCCAAGTAATTTTCTTCTAATCCATATATAAATCATATCACATATATCTAGTTTAAAAAAATACCATAGTCTCTACATATAACAAGGATTGATGATTTCATGCTTCCAAGTATTTTTCAAATCCACTTCCAACCGTTTGGTGTTGCATAAGGGTTGTATTCTAGAGGTAAATGCATTACATGGGTTTTGAATACATATAACTGTGTTTCATTCTTAAAAAAATACACAATAAAGAACTGTACAAAAATTTGTATCGGAAGAGATGTTGAGTAGATTGTAATATAAGAATATATTGTCTTAGGAAAGTAATTTCCACTTGGAAAGTTTAAGGAGCTTTCTTTAAGTTAATATTGAGTGGAACACTTTCAAATGTAAATTTGGAAAGTATATTGAAGGAAAAAATGAAATTTTGGGAATTGTTATATATTATATTGTCTTGATCTTAATGAACAATACATAAAAGTTTATTTATAAGCACATAATCTTAGAGGTTAAGTAAACTTAAGAAACAAGAAATCCTAGTCTTAGATAATTTAGGAAAAAATGTAAAAAATCTATTAGAAAAATATATATAATCTATAATAGAAAATATATAATTTAACAGTTCTAGTGCATAGAACTAAAATGCACGTGCACACACACGTGACATGGGCTGTGTGGTGTCATAGTGGCGCATTGTTAGAGACACTTGACACTTGGCACTTAGCATGTGGCACGTGATGCACGTGTGATCGTGGCTGAGATATATATATTTTAATGTTGTATGCAATACACAAGAACACAAGTCATTCTGGTGCATTCTAATCAATAAATGTAAACACATAAGATCATAACTGTAATATCCCATAATTTTGAGGTTATTTAAATTTGAATTTGAGTTTGGATTAGATTATTCGTATATATATAAAATTATTTATATAGTGAATATATATAAATAATTATATATGGATGGATACATATATATGGTGGATATATATATATATATATATATATTAGTAGTGAGATACATATATTGTATGTATGGTGGATTTCTTCGTTTGAAACTAGTGGACCGTGATTGGGCTTATTTTAAATATATGTATTTCTTAGGAAAGTTGAAAAGAAAAGGGAATGGGCCAAAAGGAAAAAAAAAAAAAGAAAAAAAGAGGAGAAAACCCTAGAGGGAGAGAGAAAAGTTATAGAGAAAGAAAGAGGAGACACAAGAGAGAGGGAAACAAATTTTAGAGAGAGCAAGATATGGTTGATCCAGCTGGGTTTCTTCTCGGCAGCCATGGCTTGTGCATGGGGAGTGTGTTGCGGTTGTGGAAGTGGGCTGTTTGGTGCTACCTCGGGTTATATAAGCTTGGTTCACAATGGTGGTTAATGGCGGTGACTCGACGAAAGGTAATCGGAAGTGGTGAGGCTTGCGGAAGTGGTGGTCCGGCCATGGTGATTGACTGATGGGTTGTATTGATTGGTGTTTTGTTGCAGGTCTTCATGGTGGGTCTGCCATGGGACACGACATGGGCTCATAGTGGAGCTTCGGCTTGGGCGATTGGTGACGGTGCATGGCTAGGATGTTCTTGACTCACGGTTTTAGGGGCTAGCTGTTTGGTTGGCAGTAGGTGGCCAAGGTTTGGTTGATGGGTGGGCTGATATGTGCTTGGTTCTTGGTGTGTAAGGTTGTGGTGGTATTTGTGGTGGCTTATTATACACGGTTTGAGACTTGTGTGATTGAAGGTGGTGATGGGTTAAGTGAAGTGTGAGGTGGTGCTTTGGCCAGTTTCAATGGCGGCTCCTGCGATAATTGGTGGTTTTTTTGGTTTGGGTTGGTGGCTCGCATGGAGGGTCTTCACGGCGTGGGTTTTGTGGGCTGTTATTTTCGGCAGCAATTGTGGTGGCAATTGTGAGGCGTGAATGGTTCATGGTGGGTTTTGATTACTTGAAATCTCAAGTAAGGTGGCTATCATGGTATTGGGTTGGCAAGTTGGTACTTGCGGTGGATGGTGATGGTTTTGATGGAAGAAGGTGCTGTTTGGGTGCATGAGATGGGTCTGATCATATTGGTGGATCATTCTCTAATTAATTGTAGAGAAATTCAGGAAGTTGGGCTAGTTTGGTATGGGATTGGTTTGCATGGGCTGGACAACTAAAAATGATTGGGCTGCTACATGCTATGAAAAATGAGTTTGATTTTTGGGCCCTGTTTGGGTAAATGAAATTGGACTAGGCGAGAATTTAAATGTTGGCCCAGTACCAATTTAAATATGAAATAGGTTGATTTAATTTGGGCCTAGACAAAGAATTGGGTTCAGTGTATTGGGCCTTTAAATTTGATTGGGCTGAAATGGGTTGGACATGGTGATGGACCTACTATGAATTGTAGTTTAATTTGGGCTGAGGTTATATTGTTGTGTGGGCTAGAATTAAATATAGGCCGCGTACTACTAAAAGAAATGGTGGGCTTTGACAGTAGGCTAAAAATATTTGGGCTGCTACAGGATGGACTGGATAGCAACGGATTCGGGGGCTTCCGGATAAAAAATCCGAGACAAGTTGATACTTGCTCTTTTCTCCTATTCGTATATTTAATTTATGTGTGTTTATATATTTGTGCATACGTGAATTATTGTGTATAAATTTATATGTTTAAATGTATATATAAATTCAATGTGTTTGCCTTTATTAAATACTAACTTGCAATGTATATATATATATATATATATTGATGACTATGGATGTGGTGATTTAAATTGCTTTATCTGAGATTATGTTTTGCAATTTAAATTGTGATTGATTAATTTATTTACGTGTTTGATGTTGCAGTTGGTGTATTATTTGTTGATGTGCATGTGTGTGCTTGTTAACTTTTCTGTGCAATTAAATGTGCTCGTGGATTAAATTGTATCATTTTATGTGTACAAAGGTAATTGTTATTTGTACTTGTGGATGTATATTTGGTACATTTAACGTATGTCATGTTATGTCCACAAATTGTACACGGTTGTTTGTACTCGCCGATATATTTTTGTCCATTTAAATTCATTGAATGTTAAATGTTATAGGATTAAATTGTAATATTGGATGATATTACTTATTATATATAAATTAAATTATTTTGAGATTATGATGCAAAAGTCAACTTGCTGCAGCAATGAAAAGATTGTTCAACACCTCCTTATTGAGCTTTGAGCTCACCCCCTCCCATATTTTGCAGGTTAGTTTGCTAATATGGGGCATGTCGAGATTTGGTAGTACTGGTAGAAGAGGTAGTGGTTGAACCGATAGATATTTTATTTCTGTTCAGGATGTGAGACAGTTTTGTATTAATTTGAGTGTTTGTATGGAAGAAATATATTTAATATTTCTTTCCAATGTAATAGCATTTGTATAGGATTTTATGTATTTAAGGGACTGTTTGGAGACTTTAGATTTCCCTTTATGTTATTTTAATTTTGTTTTTATTTGTTTTTCACATCCCGGATTTCTCTTCGAAATTTCTCTTCAAAAATTCGAGGTGTGACAATAGCCCAATATCGTAGTTAAACCAAAATAACTGTTAATCTTCCAAAATATGATGGTTAGTCATAAATATTCATATTGTAACTGTGGAGCCTAACCGTCACACCTAGTGACTTTTTTTGGTTTGAATATGCACCATTTGGTACTCTATAAACAAGATGTTCTTTTCTAAATTCTGCATTCAATTCTTGTTTTGCTCTCTTTTCTCTTATTTAATATTGTTAGTTGGATAAAAAAATTCAAACATTATTGTATCCTAAAAATGTTTGGCCAGCGAACCTGATAGCAAACTCTTTTGAGTGAGGCAATAAGACTTTAAGAAGAGTTAACATACACGCCTCAAAGTCATTGAAGTTGTTAGAAATAAAGAAAAAAATTGTATTTATTGAATTGATCTGTATATTGATTTGATATTGAAGAATACATATAAGGTCTATTTATAGACACATAATCTTAAAGACTAAGTTTACTTAGGAGATAAGAAACCTAGTCCTAGATGAATAGGAATCCTAGATGTATTAGGTAACTAATACATAATATTAAATATATTATCTAACATTCCCCTGCAAACTCAATGTGGGTTATATGAAACCAGCTTGAGTTTGGATACATAAAAACGATGGAAGAGCTGTGAAGATCCGGCATGTTGAGGAGCATGGAAGCGCAATGATGGTGGCGCATGGAAGCGCGGTATGACTACTGAAAGCGCGGTATGGCTTCTGGAGGCTTATGGAAGCACGGTATGACTTCTGGAGGCGCATGAAAGTGTAATATGACTTCTAGAGGTGCATGGAAGCTCAGGATAATTTCTGGAGGCGCATGGAAGCGCACGATGACTTCTAAAGGAGCATGGAAATGCAGCGATGGTGGCGCATGGAAGTGCGGTATGATTTCTGGAGGCGCATGGAAGCGCGGTAGTAGCACATGGAAGTGCGGAAACTAATCAAATTTTGAAGGCGCATGGAAGCGCGATAGTAGCGCATGAAAGCGCGGAGGCTAATCAAATTCTCAAGGCGTATAAAAGCACGATAGTAGTGCACAGAAGGAGGTGTGTGATTACCATATGAGGCACATGCAAGTGTTGTGATCAATTACGGATACGTGTGATTATCACAGGAGACACGTGAATGTGTTGTGATCAATTACGCTGGAGGGCACATGGAGGCGCAGTGGTCAATCACAAAAGCATGTGATTACCATTGAATACGTGCGGAGATGCGGTAACGGAATTGTGAAAATACAAAACAATCACAAAAGTGTGTGATCACCACTAAAAGCATGCAGAGACACGGTAACAGAATTGTGAAGATACAACACAATCACAAAAGCGTGTGATTACTACTGAAGGCGTGCAAAGATACGGTAACAGAACTGTCTAGATAAAGACTTAGTGAGCGAGGGAGTTGTGGAGACTAGGACAATAATGTGAGGGCGGCAATGATCGTGGGTCTTAGAGGTGGCCTCCAATTTGTCATTGGCTTTGGACGAAGAACAATCTAAATCTCTTCGCAAATCTAAGTCGAAAAAGATAAATTCTCGCGTAGAAATTTGTAGTCAGGATAGTAACTTAAAATACAGATTTAACCACACTTTTCTACTCAGAATATAGATATATAATATATCAA
This sequence comes from Cornus controversa, assembly GCA_026545225.1. Taxonomy (NCBI): domain Eukaryota; kingdom Viridiplantae; phylum Streptophyta; class Magnoliopsida; order Cornales; family Cornaceae; genus Cornus; species Cornus controversa. Next base: position 80,686,602 of record CM048846.1, on the reverse strand, counting down.
ATTGAAGCTCCTCGAATTTCCTATCTTCTAGAATTTAGCTCAGGTCATTTGGATCAGTAATGAAGAAGTTATGATTAAAACAGTTTTGATGTGCAAAAAAGTGCGAACCAAATTTTTCAATCTTCGTGAACACGATTCGAACACCATGAATCTGATATTTTCGACTTTCAAACACTCCCAAATTTTTAATCGTATGTCCTTGTATAGAATTCATAAGCAAGAGAAGAGTGGACTTCAAGTCACCTTTGAATTAGGATAAAAGAGAGAGAGAATTATTTGCTTTCAAATACTCCCAAATTTTCAATCGTATGTCCTTGTATGGAATTCACAAGCAAGAGAAGAGTGGACTTCAAGTCACCTTTGAATTAGAATAAAGGAGAGAGAATTATTTGACAACTCTTACACCAATTGTGTAAGAGCATTGGTTAGGTGTTGATTTGGCTAAACTTATTTTTTTTATGATTAATTGTTAGGGATGAAGTTGATGGTGTCATCGCCGACGGTGAGGGTGATAGACAATGAAGACTACCAGGAATTCCAGGAATTAATAGGATCTGATAACATGTTAGAAATAAAGAAAGAGAATTGTATTTATTTAATTGATCTATATATTGATTTAACTTAAATGATGAACCGGTCTACAAATGCACATTTTGAATACACTTTTAGATCCACTTTATCTTCTCTACACTCCTACGAAATCTCCTTGATAAATCTAGAATGCGTTGGAATTCAAGTACAAAATAGATAAATTAGTTACGGACAAATTTATGATCTTTAAGTACTTAAAAGTTTCTAGGGTAGACAATTAGTTTGTTTTAGATCAAGTTCATGAATTATAAGCCTTGGTTACAACGCTTTACGAAGTTAAAGTTATTGTTCTAGATGCTTTCCAAGTGGGGGTTTTCATTTCAAAATTGCCTCCTAGTTTGAATGATTATAAAAAAAACTTCTGCATAAGATAAAAGAATTTACATTGAAGGAAATACAGAAGCATTTGCGAATTGAGGAAGAAACTTGAATTTTCGATAAAAAAAATACTATATTCAAGATTCCTCCAAAGTGAACTATGTTGATGGAGACAAATCAAATAAATATTAGAAAAGTCTCTAAGTGAAAAATAAAGAGACTTTCAAAAAGAATCAATCTTACGACTATAACAATAAAAATATAACTATTGGATCATGTTTTTATTATGGAAAGAAGTGACATTTTGTTCGTAATTGTAGCAACAAGAATGAAAAGAAAGATTATGTTAATAACTCAAATAATGTAAAAATGTTAGAAGACAATTAGTATGATAATTGAATTGAACATGGTGACAATAACTAAGTCTTTAGATTGGTGGCTTAATTTTGGAGCTACTGTTTATGTGTTTAATGATAATACATATTACAAGACGTATGAATCTGTGGACGATCAAGAGGTTCTAATAGGAAATCATAGCTCCACCATGCTTCTGAGAAAAGGAATCATTGAACACCAGTTTACTTCTAGAAAAAAATTGATATTGCAGAATGTTCTCATATTCCAAAAATTAAAAAGAAACTTGTAACTGCAAATTTGTATTTATATACCCAAAGCCCTAGGGCAACAAACAAGTGAAGAAAATACCAAAATTGCCCAAAAGAGTTGGATAAAATAAACTTCGATCGATAGCTTCCGCAACTTCGATCGATTGAAAAAAACCACATCTTTGATCAAAACTCTCGATGATCGAAAGGCTTCCCAAACTCAATCAAATTTCTGAATCCCAAAAATATTTCTTAACTTTTTGTGATCGAAAGACTTCCAATTCTAGATCGATCGAGCCTTTTGATCGATGTGTTGATGATAGCCATCGATGTGTTGATGATAGCCAAAAAACCTAGTATTCTCATGTCTCCACATAACCCAACAATGAGTTGGGTAGAGTTAAAATTGATGGCAAGAACTCTGGAGTAAGAGTTTGTTTACATGGACATAGGTTGAGTTGTGTGAAATCACGTATATCTTATATTTATTATATGATTGTTTTAGGTCTTTTATTGGATCTTCATGTTTTTGCGCTTCTGCTGCTTCTAACACATGGCTTGTGTTCAATGAGATCACATATTTGGTATTTAAACACTACAGGTCTTTTGACAATAGAATTTTGGATTGTTGAACATGTAGTCAATTTATATTAGCAAGAGGCATTTGCAGTAATTGGTATTTTTCCTCTGTGCTGCTAAAAAAATGTGATGAATCAGTCTTTTGAGTTTCAGTTTTTAGATTAAGAGCTGCATGAGATTCCATTTACTAGATTAGTTAATTTATGGAATAAGGATTAGAAGTCTTTGTGGGAAGGGACTTGAAATATTTCTCTTGGTTTGTAATATGATTAGGAATAGAGATATTTGCAAGGATACATTCTTCTGAAGAAAAATGGCAATTCAAAATTTCAAATCAATCCAATTTTCAAAGATGGTGACGACGGTATTTTTTTTTTTTTTGGGCAAGTGGGTGATGACTGCTTTGTTGTTTATTTTTATCTCATGTCATATCTTGTTACTTAGCATTTGGAGTCCTTAATGTCATATGAAGCATCCAAAAATCAACGTGATGCGACTTGAGTAATTAGAGCAACATTTAGGTGAGGGGTAGTGGTCTATAAAGAGATTTTTTGGGTGATAGATTACTTCACATCAAGGCCAAGAAAATGGGTAAATATCAGTGACACAGAATCAGAAATTTTTGTGAGAAAGGGGCAATCTGTAATATTAAATTTTATTTTCAAGCCGTTCTAATAATTTTATTAAATAAATTTATCATTGTTCATTGATAACAATTATTTTATTATTAAAAAATTTCAAAAAAAAGTATTTACTTTATTATTTTTTTAAATTGTTTTTATAGATATAGAGAGAGAGGGGACAAAGACTCAAAGAGAGAGAGAGAGAAGGGGGGTAAAAAAGAGAGAGAAATATTAAAAAAGAGAAAGAGAGGGGACAAAGAGAGAGGGAAAGAAAGAGAGGGATAGAGAGAGAAATATTGAGAGATAGAGAGGGGACTAAGAGAGAGAAAGAGGGGGGGGGGGGGGGGCGGCTAGTGGGTTTTTTGGTAAGGTGTTATATATAAGTATATAATTTAAAAATAAGAATATATAAGAGGAAAAAAACAACATCGCTCTATCCCAGCTAATGATATAGGCATGTGGAGCACCACCGAGACCTGTGGTACAGTGATATTTTCTCACATTTCAATAGAAAAGATAGAAAATTCGTGTCTCTTCAAGTACATTGTCCGAGTTATTCTTGTTGACACAAAAAAAAAGAAAGAAAAAGATATAGGCATATGGAGCTGATAATGGTAACTAACAGCCTCTCAGATAAACATGCAGGAAGGTGAATAAGAGAGCAAACTACTAGTATTGCCCAACCAGTCCAAGACATTGCACACAACTCAGACAGCCTTAATTGACTTTACTCTCAAATCTTTCTATTTTCAATTGGGCAGATTGTGTAGTTGTATATGTGGTAAATTTGGTTCAATGAATTATCTCTTCTTTTAAGTTTTATTAGTTTTAATACTATTATTGATTGGAACAGCTTGTGGTCCTATTCTTATGGTTTTCAGACATTGCACACACTCAAGACCCCTACGGACTTTAAGTCTTTGCTACCATGCTAAGTAAATATTTAGGTCAACAATTATCATATGGTGTGCGAGACTCTTGGGTTGACTTGTAAGTAGTTAAAATGTCTCCATATGACTTTTCTTACCTATTTCAGTTTCTTCTCTCTTTCAAGTCCTTTATCTTCTTCAGTTGAGTGGATTCTGATGTTGAATCAGTAGTTAAGTTGGCTCAATTGTATTCTCTCTTCTTTTGAGTTTTTACTAGTGTTAATACTATTGATCAAAACATCTTTCAGGTCCTTATTACAATTGAAAAAAAGGACTTACATGAAATGCTTCTTCAAAAATAAAAAATGAGGGCAATGAGCTTTTAATCATATATAACAATTTTTTAGGGTTTTTTTGGAGGAGTTTGTGGTAGTGACATGCAGACATTAAAAGGCGTTTTTGTGATGAATATAGAAACTTTTAGCGACGGTTTTTTATGTCGCAAAAACCCCGAAGGATGCTCTTTTGATAATCCATATCTGGTTATATGGGGCTTCTGTATGTATTATCTCTGATGACATGGTAAATGGAAGATTTTTTAACCATAAAAGTAACTATTATTGTAAGAAAAATCAAATTAAGAACTATGTAATAGTTTTCTTTTCTGTTTTTTTATTAAGATATAGAAGATTTTAGTGGAAGAGTGGGCATATGGATAGAAATAGAAGAGGTTATAATTATTTATACAATATACATAACTACATACAATATAGAAACATATATCATTGTTATGTATTTTTCTAAGTAATAGGGGTGATGCATAACCAGTCTTGTTTCTACCTACCGATAAAAAGAAAAAAAAAAGGAAGGTAATATGGCGCGATTAAAGTTATGCAATTCATAATTTACAAATTTCATGCATATTGTGGGTGGGTGGTCCTGTATTTGGGCTTTTTAGTGGGCCTTTGGGTTCTAAGTTTATGGGCCTATGTTTTTGGTCAGGGCCAGTCTAAGCTAGGAGATTGACAAATTAGACGGTCGTCAACTAAAAAAATCCTTTTGATGTGAGCCCAACATGAAGTTTCTATATAATATAATCTATTTTCACAAGACCTGTTTTAAGTAGGTTTAACGTTAATTTACTTTAATAATGTTGAAAAAGGTTCTCCAACTCCTAATTTTTTCTCTTTTCTAGACCTATTTTTCTCTTTGCTCAAAGTTTTTCTCTCTCGGGCTTCATCACTTTACTATATTTTAATGCATTCACGCCTCTTCTTCAACCCCACATAAATTTATCTTTTTTTTTTTTTACTCACTTAAACTTATTCTCTCTCCTTTATTACTATTATTATTGTTATTGTTATTATAATATTATTATTTTGTGTTCTCACCACTCTCGCCAAGTGTTGGAGCACAAGAAATTGGAGGCGGCATAATGATTCTAAAAGCAGTTTTATTTTTTTTATATATAAATTGCAGAATTTGTTTTTCTTTTTTTCCAAATCTTAGTATAAATTTTGTTATAAAGGGTGGTTATTTTATAAGCAAGATTTTTCTATCTAATAATATGTCTACTAAAAATTGTGAATCTATATATGAAAAAGTTAGAAAAGGATAGAAAAGTTGAAATAATATATGAATTTAATATATTACTCATTGAACAAGAAACATTAAAGAGTCTGTTTGGTTCAATTTTTTGAGAACAATTTTTTTATTTTCTAAGAACTTATTTGTACCCAGATTGAGAATTAGGTCAGCCAACATCATTTAGGAACTCACAGCTCTCGAGGTGGATCCCATTTTTAGAAGAATCACTTATGCTCGAGTAGATCAAGATCAACGACACCACTTCACCCCAAGAGAAGTCACAAGAATAAACTTAGTTTCGATTGATGTTTCTAATGAATGATACTCACAAGAGATAAAAACTCATTCAGTCGAAACATCAAGACGGTTAGTGAGTAAAAAGATCAACACATTAAATGCTCTGACAATTAGAGAAAAGCGAAGACCTTCGTCTCTGCAAAAGGCCATCATTGCCCCGATCAGAAGTAGCCTCTAGCTACAACAAAGTCCTGATTATAATGATTCACTCCTCACTTTATTCTGAAGCTTTATCAGAAATATCATCTCCATTGATCATTCGCCGATCACAAAAGCAACCTCCAAACCAAAATCTAAAGGATTTCATTTGATCCCTCTAAGTAAATAAAATCAATCCAACAGCCTACCAAATTCAAACAACAATATTAATAAAACTCATTTATGTCTAAATTAAGGGTCTTGCACTAACACATATCGTATATGTCTAGTTATCCCCTATGGATTCAATTCAACTTTATTTTATATGAAGGCCTACTCCTCAGCAGTATAGCTGAGGTTCTGAACCTGGTTGTGTTTCTTACTACTTTAAGGCACCTACCGCCCTTAAATATAGGTTTACTTTTGACCTAATTTATGTAGATCCAGCATCAGTCTCAAGCTATCATTTTTTTTTTTTGCATTTATTGTCTTTTTTTATTGCTTTCTAGTCTTTCAATTCAATAGCTAGCAGTTCGACAATCGCCTTTTTGCAAGCATAACTACATATATTTAAAGTGGTGTCTTTCATTTAATACATTACTAAGACATAAAACCCTCTACCACTGACAAAGCCCCAACTGATCTTCATTTGACAATCATTGTCATCAATGTCAATTACGAGAAAGTTACAAGGTGCTTGTTAAAGTGGCATTTGGACGTTTATTAGATAAAAATCGAAACCTTTATCACCCGACAGCGTTGCAACTACTTTTGAGTTGCACCGTCAGGTGGTATTCAGTCGTTCACTAAACATAAACATAAACAAAGCACTCCAACTTTGTCAATAGAGCCATCAAGGCCGAAGTGACTAAACCCGTGAGAGGGTCATTCCTGCTCTCCCCAATTGTTAGAAGTTAGATAAGGGAAAAACCCACAAAAGCTATGATGGTCATGACAAACTAAGGAATTTTGCATGGCTTTCACACAGCTCGGTCAAAACTAGCTAAATCATCAAGCTTAGACTTAGGCGTTGTTCAATCCTAAACACACACACATCTTGGAATAAACATCCTGGAATGCCTCGCAATAGAGTCCCACACACTCTTCACGACAAATTTTGTGAACCACCCCCGAGGCACGCTTTGAGCCAAACATAACTGAAAATCATAAAATTGTACATAAATCTGTTTGGTTGACAATTTTTGAAAACTATTTTTTGAAAACTCAGTTAAAAAAAGACTTGTTTTCAGATAATTGTCTTTTGTTATTCTTTGAAAACAATTTTCAAATTTCTGAATTCTTGAGAATTGTTTCTAGAAAACTGAACCAAGCAAACCCATAATTAGCAATTGTGCATCTCTAAAGGTAAGAAGAATGATTTTTAAAAAAATATATATTAATATGATTTTATATTCAAAAAATCAATATAAAAATGCAACACTTTGAGTTTTCGCCTTAGGTTTCAAATAACATATATTGAGTCGGCCGATTATTATTGATTGACTTCTTTTTGGGCATGTGCCTTATTTAAGAAGCTTTTTGAGGGTTTTCCCTTTGTCCGCTCCTTTTGTAAGGTTCTTTTATTTCATTTTATGTTTTTTACTGGTAGTTAAATAATTTACATCACTTTTTCACTTTGAGAAGTAAAGGAGATATTACTTACGATTCTTGATGGTTGTTTTACTTAATATACTCGTCACTTTACTTAATATATAGTTAGACTTACATGTGTTAGGCATATATATAGCTTGGGTTCCTTCTGAGCCACAAAAACTTTCTCTGTATAGTGAAAGTAACAACGAATCCAAGCGTTTATTAGAATAACAACTCCTTTAAAAGGTAATTAAGGAACTACTAGAGTCCCCATTATGAAGAAAACAAGTGAACGCTTAAGGAGTAGGTTTGAGTTAGCATGTGTATGACTCCCTTCTTTCTAAAGGAACCCTAAAGGGAACATTTGAATCAGTCAATCAAATCAATATATATATATATTTTTGGCAAACCCGGTGCACGAGGCTCCCGCCATTGCCGAGCATAGGGAAGGTAAGATGTATACAGCCTTACCTCCGCATGTGAACATGTCGTTTACATGTTTCAAACCAAATGTTGTTGTCATGGAGCTTGGCTCATGGGCATGCACTTGTGCTCTTGGATGCAGAACATGATTTTGGAATAAAGCACCATACGACATTGATCGTTGGCCCATTTCTGATCGGGAATGGGTCTTTTCGAGCTGTGAATTGGAGGTTGAGCACTACTCGGCCATCTTTTTGGACCCAATAGATGATACTTCCTCTTAATGTGTTTTTCACGTTTATGGTTTCTAGGATTCCTCGTGAGACCCATGCCTGATGAAATCCTATTGAAGGGTAACTTGAGCTAAGCATGGGCAAGCTCATTAAGTCTAGTAATTGGAATGAGTACAATCTAAATGCCTTAACGAGGATCCATTAGAGGGCAAGTCTGGCTAGGCTTCACTTGATAAGTGTAGGTCTGTTGGGTGCCAATTTGTTTGGTTGAAATTTTTTGAGCGTTCCAGAGTAAAAGTTGACCCAATTAGAATAGCGAAACTATTCCATCTCCTTGTGGCATTCATCAATCAAGTTTTGAGTTTCGTTTGAGGATATTTCTGTAATTTTGATTTGTGCCTCAAAGCTTTCATACACCACCCATTGCTCTTACCGATTGAATGGCTCGGTGAAGTGTTTAGATCACGGTGACGTGGGCGGTTTAATTCACTGCCAACAAATATTGTGTTTCTCGTTGGTATCTTGCCCATTCTCTCGTAATATTGTCCCTTATCGTTTGTTTGTTTGTTTTTTTTGTTCCAAATTATTATTTAGAAGGTACAATAGTTATTTAACAACATAATAAAGCAATTTAACGGTTGCACCTAGACAATTCAATATATATATATATATATATATATATATATATATATATTCAATGCAATATTGTGTGGAGAATTTGTTATATGGTCTTGGACTACAACCAACCAATGGTCTAGTCCGATCAAAACTCATCTTCAAATTTTTTTATTCGGAACATATAACTAATAATTTTTGCTATCTCTGTCTGTCTTATTTAAGTTTTGTTGTTCCCATGCCATGTGCACGCATGCTTTTTAGTTCTAAGCTAACTAGCTGTGTGTGTGTGTGAGAGAGAGAGAGAGAGCTGGTTCTGAGAACCAAAAGGTCATTCCGAAGTCAATTCGTGTTTCTACCCTTTATGTAGTAAAACAAGTGATCACTGATAGATGTAAATATATAATGATCAAAAGGTAGAAAGTTTGTATATATACAGTGTAAATATATAAATGGATTCGAGAACCAGAGGACCAAAAAAATAAAAGTGGAGTTGGAAATGATGAGGTTTTGTTAATGATGCTGAGTGGGGGATCTGTGAAGGAAGAAGAAAATAGAAAAGTAAAAGATCATGGAATATTTAGGCTCTGGTGACATGCAACACACACTCTCTCTCTCTCTCTCTCTCTCTATATATATATATATATATATATATATATATATATGTATATATAATATTTTTATTAATTTATCTTGTCTTCATTCGTGTTTTTATTTTTATGTGCGTTTTGATCGAATCAAGCGTGCTTATGCATGTGTGTTTTATCAAATCAAGCATGCCTGTGTCGTCAAATATTATTCAATAAAAATACCTCTAATTTAAGCAGTTTTAAGAAGTGCCACCGTTTTTTGAAAGAATCGTGCCTAGCTATGTCTAACACTGACACACGACTAATATTTGCATTTTTTGGACATTTTTGAATGAGTAACGTAGACATCTCGGATATTTATTTATTTTCTTTTTTTTAAAAAAAAAAAACAAATCACAAATTTATCCTAAACCTACACACCTTATCATACCATAGAAATTTTGAGATTAAAAGAATACTAAATGAATTTTGATCCCGCCAAGGTTTATTTAATAATAAAATTGTATTATTATATGATCAGTAAATTCTTTGGAGGTCCTGTATTACACATAGAATGGATACTTCATTACATATTAGACTCATCGTAAATATTGCATCATTAGGTGATGAGATTGGACCATGAAATCCCCACCCTTAGACGAAGTCCATTGAACTCGTGAGCCTATTATGATGATTTGAGCGCACATTGGGCTCGCCAAATGGATTGCCGGATTTGGCGATGGCGGGCTGAGTCGGGCCCGCAATCTATTTTGTTTTAATTGTTTTTTTTAAACACTTGTTGAAAAGGCATCATTTCAGTAAGTGATTTTGAAAAATAAAATAAAATCGGGCCAATGAACGTGCGCAGCGTTGCCTAACAGTCAAAAATTTAAAATTTGGCCATTGGGCAGCCTTGTTTAGCTGCGAAAAATGAAAATTTGAAGTTTTTAATAAAAATATATATATATATTTCTCCGCCAATAGAGTAGTTAGGCACTGTTTGGCTAACACATAATGTGCCTAAAACAACTATATTGACCAAAAAAATTAAATTTTATTTATTTATTTGTTTGTTTTTTTTCTCTCTTTTCACCTCTATAAATTTATCAACCCTTGCCACCACTCATTTCACATCCAGATATCTACATTCTCTACTCCTTAATCTATGAATCCTTTATTTTCTCAATCTTAGATATTTTTTCATTACTCAATCTAATTTCATGTATTCTCAATCACTATATTACAACTATAACCCCCAATCAAACAATGATTTTTTGTCATTCGATCAATCTTATAGATTTTTCGTTGGAGAATATTAATTTCCATCTAGTCAACTATCTCAATTTTATTCGCTTAAAGTGCCACAATCCAGTAACGCCAAACTTTTCATAATGCAACCGGTTATCCGAAATTCCAATTGGTCCACGGTCGAAGATGAGGCTTTATGTTATGCGTGGTTGACCACTAGCTTTAATGTGGTAACCAATGTAGACCAACATAGGTCGATGTTATGGCAAAGAATTTACGAAAAAATTGAAGAACAACTTGACGCTCGAACTACTCGAAAACCCAATGATTTGACAAATCATTGCTCCACCATCCAATAAAAAATTAATAAATTCTCTAGATGCTTGACTACGATATGAATCAGATAGTGACTACACAAATGATGATACGATAAGTTATTTACTGTGTTAAATTTAACTCATAAATATTTTAAATATTTGAGTTCTAATTATTGTGCAATTCTTTCTTTTAGATGACAACAACTAAACATCTGTATCATGCCAAAGAAGGCAAGGAATTTAAGCTAGAGAGATGTTGGCAAATTTTGAATAACACTTCAAAATGACATTTACATTGTGTCGATTAACAAGGAAAAAACAAAAATAAACAACCACAAAGAAGAGGAGTAGTGGAATTGATATTGATGTTAATGAGTCAGCTAGTTACTCAAACCAATCAACTCCATCAAGAAATGCAGCCCTGACAACAAGTTCGGTTGAAAGATCGGCACAATTAAGCGTGTCAAAGATTCACCTGGTATACAAGAATCTCAACCATTACAATGACCACCAGGATGAAAAGTGGCAAAGTAGGGCCAAAATAAGAATAAATTAGAATGTTTGTTATAGTCTTTCGTTACTAGTCTTGATGATGCGAAAGTCAAATTTCAGTCCCAATATGAAAATCTTGTGGCCGGCAAAATAGCACGAGAAACACGCTTATGTATATTTTATTTAATCCATAATGGATATTATATATTTTAAACTAATGCTGTATTTGTTTTAAATAAAAAATGAAAAATTTATTAAAATATTATTATTTTTGGCTAGAGAAAATTTTGGAAAGTCTATTATAGAGCCTCCGTTAGCCAAAATTTGGAGAGTCCATAATACTGATGTGACTCTCTGACCCTCTGAATTTGTTAATTCACAAATTTAAAGGGAAAAATTTAGAGATACTTATGGAGATGCCCTTAGTAAAATATAAGAACCTCTCCAACGCTGGAGGGAATCTAAGTCCTTATTATATTGGACAATATATCCAATATATTAGTGTGTGTGTATATATATATATCTCATGCACTCTCCATCCATGATAGAATATAGAAACCTCTTCAGCATTGTAGGGGATCTAAGTCCTTATTATATACCACAATCCTATATATATATATATATATATATATATATATATATATATATACATCATTAATCTATCATTTTCTATACTTTGGGTTCATACATATTTATGTTCCCCATATCCCTATCCTGGTTAGGTTACTTCCCATGCCATCATCTTTCTCAACTTAGAAAATCTGAAATCATATTTTTTGGCTAGTTCTTAAAATACCATTCAGAAAATAGAAAGAAGGCATTAAAAGAGGATTATTTTTGCTGTCATCAACCCCCAACAACTTCTATCTTGATTAAAAACACTCTCATGCCCATCCATCACCTTAATTTGTTCAGGTGTGACCAATCCATACATTGTCCCATATGATAATGCTATTTAGCAAATCATCTTGAGACTTTCTAGTGTGAAAGCTGGTAAAAAGCTAAAATGCTTTAATGTCCACTTGCAGCTCTACCAACCATTACAACAAATCGGACAATAATACAACTTTATGCACACATATATACTAATGCACATTCCTAATTATAAGTTAACCTATGAATTAGTGCCAGATTTGTCTCTCAGAGCTGAAGTAGCAGGTCTAATTGAGCTTACCCTATTGTAATCTTCTAAAAAGTGAAGGCTAGTGAGATAAGCATTAATCTATCTTCCTTGTGCACATTGTATATAACAAAAGTTGCAATGTGTCCTAATGTGACTTGGGTACAAAGCTACAATGTGTTACTATCGTCAAAAACAAGTATACGAGGAGTGTCAGGGACGGTCGCTTAAGGTACTGTCCTTGCATAGTTGCTTCACTGATTAATGAAAATCAATTACAAAAATTAAATATTTTTTTGTAATAAATGTCTTACTTTTTTATTAACATAAAGTATTAAAATATTTTTATTAATATTTTTTTTATATTGTCCTGCTTTTATTGTTGATCACACCACTGTAAATACTTTAGAACTAGAAGAATACATTGATTGATGAAAAAATATGACATTTATCACAGAAAAATATTTAATTTTTGTAATTAATTTTCACCGATTAGTAAAATCGCCTAAATGACTCTCCCAATCAATTCTCAAAAGGTATATATATACAAACCAACTTAAAAAATAAATAGTTACAGATTAAATAACAACATTTTCTTTGAAAACATAAAGGCATCAAAATCTTAAATCTCCCCCCAAAAATGGCTACACAGACACACACTTGCACACACAAAACATGCTTCCTCGACACACACTTGCACACGCACAACATGCTTCCTCTGGCTAGTTTTCTTTGAATCTTGTGATCGAGACTAGTCTTTAAGAGAAAGGTAGGGATCTATCCTCATTGATGGTGGAGAATAAATATGTGGAAGTAGAGATGCCTTTTGTAGGCAGGTTGGATAGGTTTGTCATTGAATTGGCTTCTACATAATGGGTTGTGGGGCACGTGATCATTCCAAAGCAATAAAGGGGGCCAACTTTCCATAAGCCCTGCCTTTTTGGTTTGGCACTCTGCATTGCATGTTCCCTTTGAATGTCAGCAAACACAGACTCTCCCTTCTGTAACGTACACAGAATATTCACCTATTTGTATCATAGACTGCAATTTGGGCGCTCCCATTTATAAAATTTTATGTCAGGGATATCCATATGCGAAAAAGAGTGTTCCTGTTGCACTACTAGCATTTAATATACTATTATGAACACAATTGGTACAACTTTTATTTTATTTTATTTTTTCTTCATAAGGAAATTCAAACAATTTATATATAAAAAAAATTGTACATTGTTGGGCTGTGTTAAGATCAGTCCAGTACATTTACAAACAAAAATGAGGCCCAACATTACATAATCGTATGAGCCCATTACATTAACCAGCCCATGTGGCAAACATGTAATTGTGGCCCAAGTGTTGGGGTTGGGGGGACTGTACTTAAAGATTTTCTCTTATGTTTCAAATTCCTCATTAACAATGTAAACTTTTTTTTATTGTCGATTAATTGTGACCTATGTGTGAGTTACGCGGTGCGGAAGCAGTTTCGTTAATTTAGAGTGAGATGCTAATCCTTAGACCTAAAGGGGGGTGAATAGGTCATCTTGCCCAATTTTTATGATTGATTAATTACCCACAATTATTATCAATTAAACATCCAAACCAATCACAAAATATATAAAGCAAGTAAAGAAAAGTTAGAGATGACACCAGAAATTTTACGTGGAAACCCAAGATGGGAAAAACCATGGTGGTGAGACAGAAACTTCAGAGAAATCAATTCACTATCTCGAAGCAAAGTACATTAGACTCTGTCCCAGACTCACACCCCTATTTGCTCTGTCAAGGATCTGATGCGGAACACCTCAGGCTTATGATTGCGACAACATGTTTAACTATTGCAGACTTTCGGCTAATGTCACAATCCTTACAGAAAGGTAGCTGAAAGAACAACAATACTCAGCAAGTATTTTGTTCCCTTCGTAGTGATCGTTTCTCTTCCTCTTCAGATAAAATCTTGTAGTTTGAAGGAACCACCTCTGCTGCTCTTGATCAACTGTGTAGATTGATAATGTCTTGAAACTTTCGTTGATCAGATGAAGAAGAATATCACAACTTAAACACTCCGTGTGTGTGTGCTCTCAAAAATAAAATCAATAAAGATTTTCTCTCATAAATTCCTCTTTTAGCTCTAAAAAATATATTTCTGGCTCTGAATATTAAATCATTGAGTTACTCATCTCTCTCTTTTTGATTAAAGCATAAAGAGGTATTTATAAGGTTTAGAATCCTTAGATTACTTGAAAAATAAGTTTAAAACACCTAAGGAAAGTTTTAGAGAAGTTTTGATTGACTAGGAAATCAATTCGGATCAAAAAGAAAATTTTCACACATGTTAGCTAAGTCGGACCGGTCCTAAAAATTGGGGATCGGTGGGACTTTTGCAGACACTTGGAAATTTTCAAGTCCTGAGCCCACCAAACTTCAAAACATAGTGTCCTCACTCACATACCTGTTCTAAGTGATGTCCTCATCAAATCCACGGTATCGAGACACCTTCCGTTCAGTTCCGAAGATCGAGACACAAGATCAAACAAAAATTACAACTCGATCAACAAGTTTTGACATCAAAATTTGCCAATTACAATTATATATCCCACAATCTCCCCCTTTGGCAATTTCGTGACAAAATCAACCTAGACAATATGTAATCTACCCCGCAGCAGAAAAGATAAATTACAATGTTGTCAAAAATAAAAAACACAACTGAGCCAAACTAAGCATTTGATAGGCGTTGAATGTTACGCATTCTAGCCTCTTTACTTATGTATTTTATTCTCTTAGCGGTAGACTATTTTGTGATTTTACTTCGTTTTAGTGTTTTCTGTATTTTCAAGGCCTTAATGATTATTTCAGTTAAAACCATGATGTTGGGCTTTTAAAAAAGACATCCAAGATGGTTAGATGAAGCCTACATAAAAGGGAACCATTCAATCATTTATTTTAAGTCAAATCAGCCCAAGAAAGAGGTCCAAGAGAATTACAACTGCTTAAGAAGGTTTCGGGCTTGAAGCCCAAATCTGCGCATAATACAGTCTTAATCCCGTTTTAGAAAATGGACCAGAAGTCTTATTTTCGAGCCTCAAATTAATATAATTTTTGCTTAAAGTTGAACGAAATTTGATTCTGCACACTTTTGTATTTCACAAAAATTCCGTAAATCGGACTTCTAGTGGGTCAAAAGTTGGGCCGAAGTCAGGAGAAAAAACCCACCTGATTAGTGCTGCGGGAAACCCTAATTTATTCCTAATTGGATTAGGATTTTGGTGTATTCTCTTGGGGAATAAAGTGAAGAATAAGAGGCTGAGTTTGGGAGAGATAAGGGAGATTGGAGAGTCTGAGAAGGCTGAGAAGATAACAGAAACATATTTGCAGAGCCATTGGAGAACGAAGTCATACGCATAATTCATGAAGATGATGCCTTCTTCCTCAACAGTTGAAGCTTCTTCTTCTACCATGAGCGGCTAATTCATCCACTAGGGTTTTGCTGTAGCCCTAACAAAGCATCAATGGTTTGATTGTTTTAATTATTGGGGACCTTTATATACATGCATAGATTGTGTAATTTAGAGGATTCTTATTATAGAATTGAGCAATAAAAGTTTTGTAAATTCAATCTCAATGATTTCTTATCTTGTCTTAGATATTTAGTTGTTATTATTGAACTCAATCTTTCTTGTTTTCTATGATTATAAGAGCGATTATTACACAATGGTAATCACTAAATATATTGTTAAGAGCTTTGATGGATTATGCCTAGAGAAGATGAACCATACTGCACCTTAGATTAGAGTAGTTAGGCAGATGACCCATGCCAATCGAAGATAGTCCATGGCTTAGCCTTAATCATATGTTATCTTCTTGACGGATAAATGTGAGCTTATAACTACCGACACCACTTATGCATGATATAATTTCCCATAATTGATTCAATTGATCATTGATTGTGGAGTTAGTGGTGAAGTCAAACACCCTAGATTTCTCTCATATTATCTTCACTTTCTATCTACTTTGATTTATTTTATTTTATCTTTTTAATTAGTTTAAAAATCAGAATTCTTTTCTTTATAAATTTAATTAGAATTAATTCCGTATTCTAACTCATCAGACCATAATTCCTGAGGTACGATACCCCTTTTGATAGTCCTATTCTGTAAGGAATTCGTTCTATTGCGAAGTATGAAAAATTTTAATTGATATACTTTTTGAGTCACACTCACACACGAATCAATTTTTGGCGCCGTTGCCGGGGATTATCTATTTGATTGATTGGATTGTACATAATTAATTTTAATTGAATTTTTAGTTTAGGAAATTTTTTTTTAATTTTTATATTTTTCTTTTAATTTTGTTTTTGTTTTATTTTTAGATACTAATTTGTTTTATTTTTTTTTTATGTTTTATTTTTTAGATTTTTTATTTTGCTACTAATTTGTATTATTTTATTTTTGTTTTCTTTTGAGGTACTTCAATTGCCATACCATTGAGTAAGAGGAAGAGATTATTGATGTCATGGCTGGTGTGCGTGCTAATAATGAGGACAACACTATTGTGCCTAATGCTGTCGTGGAAAGGGCGAGACTTCTTAGAGATTACTATGTTCCAGAGACATATAATTCGCCAGTTGAATTTCAACTGCCTAATGTCACAACACAGAGCTGTGAGATCAAGCCCAGTATCATTTAGATGTTGCCATCCTACTTTGGACTAACTGATGAAGATCCGTACAAGCACTTAGATGATTTTATAGAAGTTTGCTCAAGAACAAAAATTCATAACTTCTCTGAAGATGCTTTCAGGATGTGACTCTTTCCATTCTCTCTAAAGGAGAAGGCCATGTATTGGTTCAGATCTCTACCGGCAGGCTCTATCACTATATGGACTCAAATGCAAAGTGAGTTTTTGAAGAAATATTTTTCGATAGGAAGGACCAATCAATTCAGACGTGCTATCACTGGTTTCTCTTAAATTGAGGGGAAACAATTTTATGAGACATGGGAGAGATTCAAGGACCTTCTTAGGAAGTGTCCTCATCACCAAGTTCTAAAGTGGCAAATAGTGCAGTGTTTCTATGAGGGACTAACAGAGAGTAACAGACAAATGGTGGATGCATCATGTGGGGGTACTTTTATGTTAAAAAATGAAGAGAAACATGGACTTTGTTTGAGAACCTTAGTGATAATTCTTTACAACGTGTGTCTTCATCTCGTTCGAGCAGACCATCTAATACAAGGAGGATAACTGATATTTTTGATATTGATTCTACAGATGCTATGTCTAGTATTGTGGATGCTGTGGCACAAAGAATGGTGCAACTCATGGCAACTGGTCAAGTTTCTAATCCATCTTCAGTAATTCAGCCCACTTTTTAACCTCAAAACTATGTGCCTCCACAACCATATGAAACACAAGTTCCTATGCCACCAAAGAGTTCAGCTCTTGAAGATAAGATGATGCTTGCCCTAGCAAAACTTGATAAGCTTGACTCTATTGCTGAAGTACTTCAATCCACTGCTCAATTGGTACATTCGCACTCTCAATCAATTGCCAAACTGGAATCTCAGTTTGGACAACTTGCCAATGCCTTGAGTAAAAGAGAAGAGGAAAAGCGACCAAGTCAACCCATTGCCAATCCTAGAGGGATGCATGATTCTTTGAGCAACCCACATCTTGAGGAGGTTCAAGCCATCACCACTTTGAGAAGTGGAAAAGTAATTGATAACAAGGTGGGGGAGAAGAAGAATGATCAAGAAGAGGTGCTCATGAGTCCAATTGCTAAAAATTTATATGAGCTGAAGGCTCCTTTCCCACAACGTTTACAAGAAACATCCAAGTTGGGGAAACAAGGGGACAAGTTGCATGACATGATGGAGGTGTTTCGACAAGTGAAGATTAATATACCACTCCTTGATGCCATCAAACAGATTCCTCCTTATGCCAAATTCTTGAAGGACTTGTGTACTCAGAAAAGAAGATCAATGAGCTATGTTCCAAAGAGAGTCATGCTTCCACAACAAGTGAGCTCTATTATCCAGCATTGCGCTCCTCCCAAGTACAAAGATCCTGGTGCTCCAACTATCTCATGCATCATTGGGGAGCACCATGTTGATAAAGCTCTTCTAGATTTAGGTGTAAGTGTGAATTTATTGCCTTACTCGATTTACCTACAGTTGGGTTTGGGAAAATTAAAGTATACCACGGTGGTTTTGCAGTTTGCGAATAGATCAACCAAATGACCTCGTGGGATCATTGAAGATGTCATCATCAAGGTGGATAAATTTTATTTCCCAGTGGACTTCATTGTTCTAGATACCGAGCCAATGCATAATCCGAAGAGGCACATTCCAGTCATCCTTGGTCGTCCGTTTCTTGCTACTGCTAATGCTCGTGTTAATTGTAGAGTGGGGATCATGGATATATTATTTGGTAACATGAAGGTAAAATTAAATATTTTTAATACCATTGAACATCCTCCAGATGAGAGTGAGTGTTTCTTCATGGATGATATTGATGATTGTTTGGAAGAAATTATTCTATGTGTTCCATCTCAAGATATTGAGAAGTCCATTGAGGGGGTGAATGTTATATTTGATGTAGTCGCCATGAAAGATAAGTCACCTTGGAGGATTCTGATTGAGCCACTTCTCCCTATTTCAAACACTCATTCGGTGCCATTATTAGAGTCTTCTCTATGGGTAAAATTGAAACATCTTCTATTAAGGCAAAGAGATGTGTTTTTCGAAGCCAATGAGACCATTCCGGTCACTTTGAGTTTGGCACAAGGAAGTGAGGATCATATAGAGGGGATGATGTTAAATCTTCCCAAGCGATGTGGCATTGGGTGAACTTTTAATTGAAGTTGATGATAGTCGCCTACGGACGTTAAATTGTAGGGGTTGTATGTATTTCTATCCTTTAATTTCTTTAGTTTTCTTTATTTTAATTTTTAGTTCATGTTTTCTTAATTTTTCTTTCAATTTTAGGTGTGTTTTAATGAGTTTTCTTTGAAGTTTTGATGTATAAGTTGCTTCCAGAGGATGCCAAGAGATGTACTGAGGTATTAGGACTCAAGACGGGTGAAAAATCGTGCTCTCGGTCGACCTTGGGCGATGGAGACTCAAAATTTTCAAGTTTCGGTCGAACTTGGGCGATGGAGGGTCAAACAGGCTTCCAGGAGGGGGATCAATCGCCCCTTAATATTTTTCAAGGACGACCACCACTAGCTGGGTGATCGATAGCCCATGGCTGGGGGGATCGATCGCCCAAGCCAAAAACTTGGGCTGGCCGAGAATCCTCCTTATATATGGACACCCACTCCTCCTTTGTTGCTGCCACTTGCATCCTTGACCTCTTTGAACTCCAATTCAAGTCCTACTTCAATCGGAAAATTATTTTCTTCAATTGGTGAGTATTGAACAAGAATTCAACATTGATTATCATCATCATCAACATCAAAATTGGATCAAGAATCACTAATTCTCAAAGGAAGCTCTCACTTTTTCAAGTTCAACATCAAAGTAAGTGAAGTTTTTCTTTGGTAAAATTGTGCAACTGTTTGAGAGGGCTTTTGAAGACAAAGTTTGGGGGATCAATTTGGTGCATTTATTTGTTCGATTTGGGTGGAAAAAATTACCGAAAAGAGGAGATTGAAGGTTACAAGTTAATTGTGCACGCCAAGTGTTTGATTTAATTCCTCAACCACACTTTTTCTACTTCTATGGCACCTAAGAGAGCAAGTCACCAAGGTGCTTCAAGTTCACACAATCCTCGCCGAGCGAGGCATGATCCAACTACCAGTTCTTCACGATCTCGCCGAGAAAGTATTCACGAGAGATGGCGTCCAAGGGTTTTGAACTTTGAAACTACGTTTGACATAGCCGAACTCTATGGTATATTTCCCGAGACACGATGGGGGATTTCTGACATCCATCGTCGTCGGTCGGCATCCATTTTTGTTCCACTCTCTTCTACTATCTACCCGAGGCTTGTTAAGGTATTTTATCAGAACTTAATGCCGACACCTGGTGAGCGGGATGTGCTTACTTCTTCGGTAGATGGAACAATAGTTCGGGTGGACATGTCATCCATTGCCATTGCCATGGGTTGTCCTCATGAGTGCCCAGATGATTTATCTCATATCTATACTCCTCTACCCGACGATTTGTCAGTGGATAATTTGGTTGCACGTTTGTGTGCTAATCAATTTTTTGGGCCGAAAAGGAATGCAGCTTCCAAGTCTTCAATGCCAAATCATTTATGGTTCCTTAACGCTGTTCTACTCAAGAATGTATGTCTAATTGGACATAAAACAGAGAGACGTCAAGAGTTCTTTCGATCCTTATATGCCATACATTTTGGGCATTGGCTGTCATTCCCACAGATTGTCTGGGGCCAGATGGAGAAGTTCTATTATGAGGTTGTGGCCAAGGCACCAGACAGTGTAAGTGACTGAGAGTTTTCATTTCCTACTATTATTCATCAGTTGCTTGTGGCATAGGGGTATGCAGTCCATGAGGACGAGCTTGCCTGTCCACGTGATCTTCATTATAGCACACATGACTGGAATTTGAGCCAATCTCATATGCATCAGAGAGTCATAGCGGCACCTAGTGAAGTATCTCGGTTGGCCCAAGGAGGAGAACATATAGATATACCACCACTGGTGGAAGATCCTGAGGAGATGGAGGCAGAAGAAGAGGAGTTGCATGCATAGGCTGGTGGCCATGATTATCAGTATTTAGAGGGGCAGATTGCTGGGTTGACAGCCCAGTTTGGCACCCTACAGACAGAGGTATCCACACAGTTTGGAGCCATAAGGACAGAGATGGCGGATCACTTTCGTGACACTCGCCAAGACCAACTAGAGATGAGGAGGATGCTGCGTGCATTGATGCGCTAAGTAAACTTGGATCCGGATACTCAGTCACCACCACACCCTTAACAGGAAGGTAACCATCTTTTGTATTTTATTTTATTTTTAGTTTTTATTTTTCTTTTTAAATTTTCTTTTTATTTTTGTAGTTAGATTTTTATTTCTTGAAAAAAAATAAAAAATAAAAAAAATGAAAAATGGAAAAAATATTTTATTTTATTTTTTTTTAGGAATCTTCTCTTTCATATTTATTTTCACCCATACTATTTCACTTGATCTTTGGGGTATAGTGGTTTATTTTGACAGGTTGAAACATCCAAGTTTGAGGGTGTGCTTTCCTTGCATTCATGCTAGTGGTGTGCTCTATTTTCTTTCCACTACTCTGAATTTTTGGTAACATCATTCTTACTCTTTTCTTTGCTTTGATTGATAGTACATTGGGGACAATGTACAGTTTAAGTTTGGGGGTGAGGCGATGCCTATTTGTGTGCTTTATTGCAATATGGGGGAAAAATTATGGAGGAAAAATTTATGAAATTCTTGTATTAGGATTTAAGTTTATTTTATTTTCTTAGTTTATTTTATTTTCTTTTGTTTTGTTTTTAGATAGAATGTTTTGACATTATTCAAATGATTAATACCTTATGTAGGTGCTTAACTTGCAATTTTTGAGTATGTTTTAAATTTTTGGAAACTATGGTTTAAATTATGTGATTTTAATCATGGTTTGCAATAACATGTTTTGGAGTGATTGATTTTAGTTCCCTTACATGCACAGACAGACTAGCATAGTCTTATGGGGTATAAACTTTGGTTTTGAGTTATTGAGTTACATATGCTTGATATTAATTAATATCTCTTGAGAATGAGTACCGATAATGTGTTTTACTTGACTTCAATGAAAAAAAAGAAAAAAAAAAGAAGAAAAAAAAGTGATGAATAAGAAAATCAATTTGATCTTTTTCATGAGTAACCCGGCCTTTATGCCTCAGGAAGCACAGAGTGTTCGCGTCAAAAGTGAAATGGTGAGAAAAGATGAGCATTGGTTGTCTTGATTTGTAGCCTGACTGATTCGAGTAATTAGGTCTTCGGGGTATCTTAAAACCTAGTACCCTAAAGCCATCTGGTTTGGGAGTCACTGACTGAAAGCTTGCTACATGGATCTTTCAAAAAGCTTAATAAATCAAGACATTGCACAACCAATAAAGCAATGAAAAAAAAGGGAATGATGAAAAAAAAAAAAGTCATGTATGCATGTTGGGAAGTATAATTTCAATAAGGGGAGCTAGTGAGTTGAATGGGTATGTGCCTTAATATATTCAGAGCTTGGTTATGCTACATAAGATGACTGCTAGTTCACTTTACACGAGGGAGCTAGAGTTGGTTATTTTGAGATATGTTGATGTGAATTATGCATGGGGACCATTGATTTGAATTATGAAATTTTAAAGTTAAAATTATTCTTGAATGTAAGTTTGTAACTATATATTGTAATCTTCTTCTTGAATTAATGTTGAAACAGAATTTTGAATGTTTATGGGTAACATTTCTAGAAACCCTCACGAGACTATACTCATCCACTAGGGGGAACCTAGGGGTTTAAAGGCTTATTGCATATACTAAATGCAATCGTTTCTCCCACGAAAATGGAGTTGGGTAGTTTAGTTAGTATTTGTTAGTTTCTTTATTTTAGTTTTGTTTTATTCTATTGCTAAGGGATTAGCAATATGTAAGTTTGGGGGTGTGATAGGCGTTGAATGTTACGCATTCTTGTCTCTTAATTTATGTATTTTATTCTCTTAGTGGTAGACTATTTTGTGATTTTACTTCGTTTTAGTGTTTTTTGTATTTTCAAGGCTTTAATGATTATTTCAGTTAAAACTATGATTTTGGGCTTTTAAAGAAGACATCCAAGATGGTTAGATGAAGCCTACATCAAAGGGAACCATTCAATCATTTATTTTAACTCAAATCAGCCCAAGAAAGAGGTCCAAGAGAATTACAACTGCTTAAGAAGGTTTCGGGCCTGAAGCCCAAATATGTGCATAATACAGTCTTAATCCCGTTTTGGAAAATAGACCAGAAGTTTTATTTTCTAGTCTCAAATCGACATAATTTTTTTGTGAGGTCAAACAAAATTTGATTCTGCACACTTTTGTATTTCACGAAAATTCCGTAAATCGGACTTCTAGTGGGTCAAAAGTTGGGGCGAAGTCAGCAGAAAAAACTCACCTGATTAGTGCTGCGGGAAACCCTAATTTATTCCTAATTGGATTAAGACTTTGGTGTATTCTCTTGGGGAATAAAGTGAAGAATAAGAGGCTGAGTTTGGGAGAGATAAGGGAGATTGGAGAGTCTAAGAGGGCTGAGAAGATAACAGAAACATATTTGCAGAGCCATTGGAGAACGAAGTCATACGCATAATTCATGAAGATGATGCCTTCTTCCTCAACAGTTGAAGCTTCTTCTTCTACCATGAGTGACTAATTCATCTACTAGGATTTTGCTGTAGCCCTAACAAAGCATCAATGGTTTGATTGTTTTAATTATTGGGAACCTTTATATACATCCATAGATTGTGTAATTTAGAGGATTCTTATTATAGAATTGAGCAATAAAAGTCTTGTAAATTCAATCTCAATAATTTCTTATCTTGTCTTAGATATTTAGTTGTTGTTATTGAACTCAATCTCTCTTGTTTTTTGTGATTATGAGAGCGATTATTACACAATGGTAGTCACTGAATATATTGTTAAGAGCTTTGATGGATTATGCCTAGAGAAGATGAACCATACTGCACCTTAGATTAGAGTAGTTAGGCAGATGGCCCATGCCAATCGAAGATAGTCCATGGCTTAGCCTTAATCATATGTTATCTTCTTGACGGATGAAGGTGAGCTTATAGCCACCGACACCACTTATGCATGATATAATTCCCCATAATTGATTCAATTGATCATTGATTGTGGAGTTAGTGGGGAAGTCAAACACCTTAGATTTCTCTCATATTATCTTCACTTTCTATCTACTTTGATTTATTTTATTTTATCTTTTTAATTAGTTTAAAAATCAGAATTCTTTTCTTTATAAATTTAATTAGAATTAATTCCGTATTCCAACTCATCAGACCATAATTCCTGAGGTACGATACCCCTTTCGATAGTCCTATTCTGCAAGAAATTCGTTCTATTGCGAAGTGTGAAAAATTTTAATTGATATACTTTTTGAGTCACACTCACACATGAATTAGCATTCACTTTGATCTTGAGCTTGTGGCAAATATGAAGAACACTTATATTCAGCAAATATGATTAACCACGATAATATACAAAACAACACTCAAAGATACCTTCGGGAAAGCTTAATAAAGATAAATAAGCATAACCATAAGCAAGAATAAAATAAAACATGTAATGCCAATGCTATGTAATGCTTTCTCTCAAACAATTTATCTCCCCCTTAATGATAAATGACTAGACAACTCTTCCCCTGAAAGTTACAAAGTCTCTCCAATAAACTTTCCAAATCTCTCCCCCTTTTTGTCACAAATTGACAAGGGACTTAAAAGAAATAAAAAAAATAATAAGGAGGAGGCAAGCAAGCATATAAAACTTGTATATGTAAACAATAGAAAATATTGACTCCACAAGACAATGTGAACACAACAAACTAAAATCAAAACTTAATCAATTTGTTTCACACACTTAGTAAGTGTAGTAAAATCACCATAAATTTTCATAAGCCAAAATATTTCTTTTGCCAATTGTTCAGATTTTCAGACAGTATTTCAATGGCATTACACTCACTCAGAAATCAAACAATCAACATGTGCACAGACTTTCAATTTTTCTTTTATTGTTCCTCGCACATACATATTCGGTGGCTTTCACTCTTACGGGTAGCCAGCTATTTCCTCAAAACTACTCTTTTCAAAAGATATCTCATTAGAAATTTATGTTGTAGTGGTAGCTTCAAACAAATCCTGAAGGTAACATTTTTCATAAGAATATGCTTAACAGCAATTTTTCATTTTTTTTGTTTATTCTTTTCTTTTCCAACTGTTGATATATTTTTTTTCACTCATCACTCTTTTTGGTCTTTAGCACAATATTGAAAATTCAATTCCCAAGATAATGCTCTATCACATCAACACTATCTTTGACCAAAACAATGACATAAAAATAATCCAGTAAATTTACTCATCATGATTCATCTACTAAACGAACTAAGTAAGCAAAACTAAATTTTCAACTTTTAGTCATAGTATGTTATACACATGTAATCTATGTGTCACTAATTTTCTTGTGTTCAAACATACTCATTCTAACATGGTTTGCTTAACTTTAAAAAAAAATAAAAATAAAAATAAAAATAAACCTAAAGCTACAAGGTTCAATACATAATCTAGACTCATAAGATGAATATGAAGTTTCCTTTCTAGATTATGTCAATGCTATGCAATCTAATCAAAACAACAAATGCCTATAGATTTCCTAAGGCGATGAAACCTAGAAGCATCTAAAGGCTTTGTGAGAATGTCAGACAAATTATTATCAGTATGCACTTTCTCCAAATACACGACATTTTGTTCAACTAGTTCCTTAATAAAATAATGTCGAATGTCAATGTGTTTTGTCCTAGAATGCAAAACCGGATTCTTTGAGATATTAATTGTACTATTGTTATCACAAAAGATAGACATTGTACTTTGTTCAATTCCATAATCCAGTAGCATCTGTTTCATCCAAAGTAGTTGTGTGCAACAACTTCTAGCAGCAATATATTCAGTTTCACATGATGATAAGGAAACACAATTTTGCTTCTTGTTGTACCATGAAACAAAATTAGTACCAACATAGAAACAACCTCCTGAAGTACTTTTCCTATCATCCTTGTTACCAGCCCAATCAGCATCAGTGTAACCTGCAATCTCAAAGTTAGACTTTATAGAAAAACGCAATCCATAATTTAAAGAGCTATTAACATATCGAATAATGCGCTTGACTGCAATGAGATGTTCTTTAGGATCAGCTTGATACCTAGTACATACTCCTACACTAAATGCAATGTCAGGCCTACTTGTTGTCAAATACAACAGGCTGCCAAATCATACTCCTATATAATGAAGGATCAACTCTCTTAGAATCAAAGTTCTTTTCCAACTTGGAAGAAGTACTCATAGGAGTTTGCACATGTTTGGAACCTTCCAAACCAAATTTCTTGACTAACTCCTTTGCATACTTAGTTTGAGATATAAAAATCCTATCATCAAATTGCTTCACCTAGAGTCCAAGCAAAAATGTTAGTTCACCAACCATGCTTATCTCAAAAGTATTACCCATATCTTTAGCAAATTCATGAACAAGGTTATCAGAAATAGAACCAAAAATAATATCATCCACATAGATTTGAGCAACAAGCAAATTTTTCCCTTTCCTGATTATGAACAAAGTTTTATCAGCTCCCCCTCTCCTAAAGCCCTTATGCAACAAATAAGAAGTCAATTTTTCATACCATGCTCTAGGAGCTTGTTTCAAACCATAAAGAGCCTTTTTCAAATAAAAAACATGATCAGGATTATGTGGATCAACAAAACCTTTAGGTTGAACTACATACACTTCTTCTTGCAAAATACCATTTAGAAAAGCACTTTTAACATCCATTTGAAACAATTTAAATTTAAAGTGACATGCAAGAGCAAGAAGAAGACAGACTCAAGTCTAGCAACTGGTGCAAAAGTTTCATCAAAATCAATTCCTTCAACTTGAGTGTATCCTTGTGCAACTAACCTGGCTTTATTTCTCATTACAAGCCCATTCTCATCAAGTTTGTTTTTAAAAATCCATTTAGTTCCTATGATGTTCATATCCTTAGGTTGAGGCACTAACTCCCAAACATCATTTTTCACAAATTGATTCAACTCTTCTTGCATTGTTATAAGCCAATCAGAACTTTAAAGAGCGTCATCAGCATTTTTAGGTTCAAATTGAGCCATATGACATGAGTGTTCTATGTTATCCCGGACTCTACTCCTAGTATTTCTCTCCTCCCATGGCCTTATCACATTAGTCAATGGATGACTACTTCGAATCCTAGAACTGCCAAACATTGGGACTTCCTCATGTGGTGTAGGATTTTCTATAGGTGAATGTGTATCGTCAACAATTTCATCACCACCTACATGCTCACCTTCATCCTCAGTTTCCCTTTCTTTCTCAACCTTTCTCTCACTAGGTTCATTCTCAGGTAACCCTAAGGTGTTTATACCTTCTTCTTCCTTAGGTTGATCATGTATCTCCTTAGGCCTTGAGTCATCAATCACAACATTAATTGACTCTATTACAACTTTAGTGCGACGGTTATACACCCTATATGCCCGACTATTTATTGCATATCCCAAAAAGTATCATTCATCACTTCTAGAGTCAAAATTTTCTAAATTCTCCCTATCTCCAAGGATATAACATTTACTCCCAAAAACTCTAAAGTGTTTAATGTTGGGCGTCTTTCCATACCACAATTCATATACAGTCTTTTCAGTTCCAGGCCTAAGGTACACCCTGTTTAAAACATGACAAGCGGTACTAACAGCTTCAGCCCAAAAATGTTTAGCTAACTTACTTTCATGAAGCATAGTATGTGCCATCTCTGCAATTGTCCTATTCTTTCTTTCAACTATACCATTCTGTTGAGGTGTTTTAGGTGCAGAGAATTCATGACTTATGCCAAGATTATCACAATACTCAATGTAAGGTCTAGGTTCAAACTCACCTCCCCTATCACTCCTCACACGAGTTATTGCATATTCTTTCTCATTTTGGATCCTTTGGCAAATTGACCTGAAGAACACAAAAGTATCAGATTTTTCTCTCAAGAAAGTAATAAAAGTAAATCTAGAAAAATTATCAACCATTACAAGCATATACTTTTTACCACTTATGCTTTGAGTTCTTACTGGACCCATTAAATCCATATGAATCAGTTCCAATGGTCTTGAAGTGACTTGATGCTTAAGTCTCTTATGTGACACTCTAGTTTGCTTACCTAATTGACATGGTCTACATACCTCATCTGTTGGTCTTTTCAATTTAGGCAAACCTCAAACTCGTTTATGATTAGACAAACTTACCAAATCATTGTAATTCACATGACCAAGTCTCTTATGCCACAAAATAGCTTCATCAATCACAGCAGAAAAACACATATGTGAAGGATCTGAAAATATCACATAACAATTTTTAGGAGTTCTAGATCCTTTCAAATACAATCACCCTGCTCATTAGTTACAAAACATCCATGTTGAGTAAAATTAACTTGAAAATCACTGTCACATATTTGACTGATACTCAACAAGTTTGTAGCTAAACCTTTAACATATAGAACATTTTTCAATTCACCAAAAGCAGGAAAATTAATTCTACCTTTACCACTTACTTTAGATGCATTACCATCACCAAATGTAACAGACCCACCAGTATAATCCTTAAAAGTGATAAACAATGTTCTATCCCCAGTCATATGCCTAGAGTAACCACTATCAAAGTACCAACTTGTAGGACCAAGTGCTCTAAGTGTAGTGTGCATGACAAAATATTTCAGATTATTCTTTTTCACCCAAACAGTTTCAGATTTTTTATCAAATAATTTCCTAACTATTTTAGAATCAGAAACATCAGCCTCAAGGGGCTTTTTTTTCTTATTTTCTAGAACAAAATTAAAGCAATTCAATTTATCAAATTTCTCTTTCAATTCCTGTTGCTTCTTTTCAAGTTCTTTCATCTCATTCAGCAAAACTCTTGAACTGTCTAAGTTTTTATGCTTTTTTAGTTCAACTTTTCTCTTCTGACACTTGTATTTAATATGACCTATTTCTCCACAAAAATGACATGTTGGAGCAAGTTTTAGAGCATGAGTAATAATAGAAGGCTTAGTCTCAATTTTCACAAAAATATCTTTTGATTTTAAAAATAAAAATTCCTTTGAAGTTGAAACCAATTCTTCTTTGTTATTAAAGTTTTTAGAAAAATCCAACTTACAAAATTTACAAGTGTCAGAATTAAATTTCTGGAAAGACTAATTAGATTTAACAAGTTCACTATTCAAGTTATCAATCTTATGCTCAAGTGAATTTTTAAACCCTGTAATCTGTTTAACTTCTTGTTCCAGAAATTCAACTTTACCAAGAAGATTCATCTTTTCATGTCTAAGTTCTTCTAAATTTTTATTGGTAACAGAAACTTCCAATTTGTAAATATCTCTATCAAGTTCAGCAAGTTTCAATTTTTCCAACAAATTTTCATAGTCCCTTTTCAGCTTAGACCACTCAAGATGCATGCCAGTTATAGAATCAGAAAATTGGGGTAAAACAATTTCTTCATCAAAAGACAAAACATAAGACATCATGAAATTCACAACTAAATTAACCAAAAAAAATCTAACTCAGAATTGAGCAACCCGCTCTGATACCAAATGTGAGTTACGCGGTGCGAAAACAGTTTAGTTAATTTAGAGTAAGATGCTAATCTTTAGACCTAGAGGGGGGTGAATAGGTCATCTTAACCAATTTTTATGATTGATTAATTACCCACAATTATTATCAATTAAGCATCCAAACCAATCACAAAATAAATAAAGCAAGTAAAGAAAAGTTAAAGATGACACTAGGAATTTTACGTGGAAATCCAAGATGGGAAAAACCACAGGGGTGAGGCAGAAACTCCAGAGAAACCAATCCATTATCTCGAAGCAAAGTACATTAGACTCTGTCCCAGACTCACACCTCTCTTCACTCTGTCAAGGATCTGATGCGGAACACCTCAGGCTTATGATTGCGACAACATGTCCAATTGCTGCAGACTTCTGGCTAACGTCACAATCCTTACAGAAAGGTAGCTGAAAGAACAACAATACTCAGCAAGTATTTTGTTCCCTTCGTAGTGACGTTTCTCTTCCTCTTCAGATAAAATCTTATAATTTGAAGGAACCACCTTTGCTGCTCTTGATCAACTGTATAGACTGATGATGTCTTGAAGCTTCTGTTGATCAGATGAAGAAGAATATCACAACTTAAACACTCCGTGTGTGTGTGCTCTCAAAAATAAAATCAATAAATATTTTCTCTCATAAATTCCTCTTTTAGCTCTCAAAAATATATTCCTGGCTCTGAATATTAAATCATTGAGTTCCTCATCTCTCTCTTTTTGATTGAAGCATAAAGAGGTATTTATAAGGTTTAGAATCCTTAGTCTACTTGAAAAATAAGTTTAAAACACCTAAGGAAAGTTTTAGAGAAGTTTTGGTTGACTAGAAAATCAATTCGGATCAAAAAGAAAATTTTCGCACATGTCAGCTAAGTCAGACCGGTTCTAAAAATTGGGGACCAGTGGGACTTTTGCAGACACTTGGAAATTTCCAAGTCCTGAGCCCACCAAACTTCAAAACATAGTGTCCTCACTCACATACCTATTCTAAGTGATGTCCTCATCAAATCCACGGTATCGAGACACCTTCCGTTCAGCTCCGAAGATCGAGACACAAGATCAAACAAAAATTACAACTCGATCAACAAGTTTTGACACTGAAATTTGCCAATTACAATTATATATCTCACACTATGTATGCCATTTTTTAAAACATGCATACATAAGTTCCTTTGAAAACACACAATCCTTATACTTTTTGATTGATCAAAGTGCACTTTTTGATTGTGCAAAACACATTTTGATTAAGTGAAATGGGATTTTCAATTGATCAAAGATTTCGCTTGATCGAGCTTTTATCGAAGTACTATTGAAATCCTTCTGGAATTGACCACATTTTATCGAATCATTTTTGATACTTGACCGATTAATCAAGGCATTTTGATTGATCGAAACAGGGGTTTCGATTGATCGAAAGCCCTCGAACATTGTTCCTCAGCAGAATTATATAAGTGTCAATTCTCACACTTTGATCCCCATTCTCATCATACATACTCCTCCTTTTACCAGTTCATCAGCACAACCATTCTCACAAGTTTATACATGTAAAAATGAACATCAATACAAAATCATCATTCACATTATCTAGCATTTAACCCTGCTCAAATTCGTATTTAAACGTATGCAAATATAAAACCTAATATAACATGTTCTCAAAACATAATAAATCTTATACATGTTCATCACATGTATATATTCCATAATCCGGACATGCATTTAAATAAAGCAATGTAAGTCTTTAAATGAAATTGATTCCGCTCCATTTCGACTCATTGTTGGGGAGACATCGCCTTTTCAATTCCTAAAAAGAGTTAATACTAATGGGATGAGCTACAACACGCTCAGTAGGAATGTATAAAATACAATTCCGCAAGTTTCATGAATACCACATAACATAAATTTGCATTTAAGCATATTAAGCAAATATTCATACATCACAACCATATCTCAAGCAATATATATACTGCAACGTGATATACATAACTCCCTCATACTCTCTACACATCCATTGGGTTCTGGTTTTATGAGCCACCCAATCTCATCTAACCGAGGGCCCTTTACTCCCGTCTCATCGTAAGAATTTGTTTTAGAGAGTATCCTCTTCCATCTAAATGGAGCACCAACTCAGATCACTCTACTGGGTTCCTTTACCGGATTACATCGCCACTCGTCAAGAGGACTTTCATCACCCAATTGAGCTCACCACCCTCACCAAGCCAATGAATGAAGACGCATTCGTATATGCTTATGCTCATCGTGCAAATATAACTTCAAGTAATGTAATACTAATTGTCATTTTTGTACATATTTTAAATGAATTTCACATGCATTCATAATACATCTAAGCATGCTTTTACGACAATTCACCAAATATATAAGTGTCACCTTCACAATTACACATAGGTTCATATAATTTCCACAATTCAATCTCAACATGCTTATATAATCATCTAAGACAATTATAACATGTAATTAAATCATTTAACATTGTTAATTCACTAAGTAGTATAATTTAGCATGCTTTAACCTTGGAAGACTTCTAATTATACACACATAACCAATTGGTTGACATAAATAACCAATATACTCACAAAATCCTGAATTTCATGGGTTAGAAATCCCTACCTCAATTTGGAAGAGCTTCCAAATGATTTTTTTTAATTTTTCACCAAGAATTAACTTTCTCTGAATTTAATTCCAAATGGATTAAACTCGAGCCCTCAATGCGTATAGCAAGTCATCCTTCTTTGGTGCCTTCCAATTATTGCCCCAAGCCTCTCAAATTCAATGGAGAATGGAAGAAGAAGATGTAGAGATATATGTGTATCTATATTGCTCTCTCATGACTATTGAAAAATGAGAGAATGAATTGCTGAATTCTCTTTCGTGCTATTTATAGATCTAGCTCTTATATTTATAAAAATGTCACTAGTCTTTCACTAAACCTTCCTGGGCTCCATTTTTAATTTCGGTAACTCCTACGGATCAAAAATCGATTCCGTAACACATAAAATATTTTATTTAAACTATTCTCAAAATTTGGTGTCATTCTGACACTTCTGGATTTTTTGGGCCCATAGGACTCACGTTCTGCGCCCATTTGATCCAAAAATTTTAATTTTTGCCAAACGCTCTCAAAACTTTTTTGGACCCTCATATAAGATTTTGAACATGTAGTTTATATTTAAAATACATATATAATCATTTAAAGCATTAATATAATAATAAATGAAATTAAAAATGCCCACGGTTCTTACATGCATGGTATGGTTAACAAAGTCAGGAGCACAAGTCACTTATATTAGGTTATCATAAAGTGTTTTGTTCATTTAGTAATAGTGGGTAGACTCCCTATTGATAAAGAACAAAATAGGATCGCCGACATGTCATTATCAAAGTAATTGTAAGGTCGGCATTGCAATTATTACTTCTTAGTGTTATGGTGAATGTTATCTTGAAGTATCAAGGAGTGATGAACCCTAGGTATGGCTGGTTAGTACTTTGATATATGTGGTGGGCCCTTGGATCTAAAATCCAAATATGTTGGGTGTTGGTTGATCATGTGATTTGGAACATGCTTCCAAGATTTACATCTTTACTAGTTAAGTTTATTATGGTTTGATTAAGTTGAATCAATGGTAAATCCAAGTCCTTGGTTCGAATTTAATAAAATTGATATGCACTTTGGCAAAGTACATAATTTTTATTAAAGGCTTATTAATTGAACGAAAAGTAATGAAATGGCTTAATAAATATTCAATTGTTGATTTGGATTAAGGGCACTTATATGTCCATATCCAATTGTGCATTGAGAGATAATTTTGTATAATTAACACATTTGTTGTATGTTGAAGTAACACAAGGTTTAAAGACAACACATGGTTCCACCATTCATGAGTTGGAGTGCAACCACACTTATATAGTGGAGTTAAGTTGTGGTTAATGGATTATTGTAATTTAGGGTCATGGGATGACTAGGTCAATTATAATCCATTGGAGCCAATAAGAGTTTGGGCACTTAAATAAGATCCTCACTTTTAGCCCCTTGCATTAATTTAAAATCAACTGGGTTGTTAAATGTGAGTTGTTATAATGTGCAAGAGGCATTTGTAATTTAATTACAGGTAAGGGTATAAGAAGAATTATATATAAATATATATTGGATATTTTAATATCCTGGAATATATATTAATATAGATAATTTAAATATATACAAAATATCTAATTTTCTGTAGGAGAATACCAGATATGGAATGTGTATATAATTTTCTTTTATATAAAGATATGATTTATCATGTCTTGCATATATGAAAAAGAAGACTTGGCTTGGGAGAGACTCTCTTATAAATATGACATGTTCTCTCCCATATCAAGTGTGTGCGTTTACCTAAAAGTCAATTCACAAAATCTAGGATTCTCCCACAAAAACTAGGTTTTTAGAGAATCAATCTTAAGGGTCATAGGGGTGATTTTTATGGGCAGTACACAAATGGAGATTGATTGTTTTACCAATTGTTGAAGACTAGGGAGTTGGAAAATTATCCCCATTAAGGTACATGATTGAATCCGTTAAATTTCATGCAATCATATTCGTGTTCATGAGAAAAAAAATTTGTTGCTTGCATAATCTTTCATACATCAAGGGGTTTAATTTTATTCTAATGAACCACGCTTCCACAAAACTATTTTGGAGATTTTTAAGAAGAGTAACCCAACCCCATCAAGTGATATCAGAGCCACCTTGATGTTTATGAAAAATTATGTGTTTAAGTTTTTCCTAAATATTCATGGGTTTTAAAAATCATGTTATGCAGAAATTTGCATTAGTTATTGATTTTATTGATTGTCATCAATGGTTGATTGTATGAATTCATGAATAAGGCTAGGGTTTCTTCTTTCTTTTTTGATGTAAGGCTTTGGGCCAATTTTATTTCAATGTATTTTATATTTTTCGTGTAAAAACTGGAAAGCCTTGTAATCAAAGAACCCTAGATTGTAAAGAACGCGAAGAACGCATCCATAGAGGACAGACAAAAAAGAAGAAAAAGAACACGCATAGGCTTTACGTAGTAGGGTGCGCGCGCTACCCTAGGGTAGTGGTTGCGCACGCGTAATCACTGCAGCACCATGGCACCACACGCCTAGTGCTGCCCTAGGGTTGCAGTTGTGTGTGTGTAGTGCTACTCCTTCACGGCGAGCTATGGCTCTGCCCTAGGGTAGAGGCCATGTGAATGCACACAGAAAGTCGCGCCATAGTAGTGCGCTCTCATGACGCTGCCCTAAGACAGCAGCTGTGTAGTGTAAGCCAGGGCTGCGCCGCTGTGTCACACATAGCGTTGCCTAAGGGCAACGGCTATGCTCGCACACAACTCTGCCCCAGGGTAGAGGCTGTGCACGTGTGTGCAGGGCATGCCGTATCACTGTAGCGCACGCACAGCTCTGCCCTAGGGTAAAGGTTGCGTGCACATGTAGGGCAGACTACGCTGTTGTGGCACCCTCATCCCACACTCATGTTGCACGAGCACTGTGCTGCCTTAGGGCAGTATATGTGTATGCACGCGTGCATAGTCTGTCACCATGCTATGTGAAGTATAGGTTACCTCCGGGTGATTCCCATGTGTGTACATCCATGGGTTGTGCAGTTCGGGTGCTATGACGAATGGTTTGACCTTTTTCTATTTCCAGTGTGCCCAATGATGATTTCTATAAAGCTGAGGTGCAGACCATGGAGGGAGTTGACCGAAAATAGAAGTTTTAATTTCTATTGTATTTCTTTTATAGGAATGTCTCATCCATGAATTTTGTTCCTTATTTGTTTATGCTTATTTATGCAATTAGATGTATCGATGTATGACAAAGGTAGTTGCAAGTATTGGGACCTATGAATCTCATTATGTATTAATTTGATGATTGCAAGTTTATGAGAAAATTGTAGACTTCAAAGTTTTCTTAACATAATTTGGAGCTTTGTTTTGGAAGTATTGAAAATTTGTTTTTGATAAAACCTACAAAATTTGATATTAGTGAAGTCTATGTTTGCTTATAATAGGGCAAAAGATTGAAATTGATATAGGCCTGCATATCATAAACTGTATGATGCTTTGTATTAATCACCCTTCAGGGATAATATAAAATATTAAGCATACAAGATTAATTTCTCAATATTATTCTATTAGATAATTTTTCTCATCGGGACGGTAATATCTCTTTTCGATAAATATTGAGATCGATAATGGTATACACCTGACTTACGATAATAACATTTGTTCTCATCGGAATGGTAAATATTATTATTCTAGTGAGGCCGAAGAAAAATCAGGAGTTACTCATAAAAGGTACGGAATGCCTAATGGTTGAGCGAACCATTTTGGTGCTTGTTTTATTGCATGATGTTAATTCATTTTTCTTAAATAAATATTTGTTTTTTAGATTTTTCATGTTAAATCCTTTCAATTCTCTTACTTCTATTCTCAAAGATAAGAAACTTACTGGTCCAAATTATATTGATTGGAAAAGGAACCTAGACATTATCCTTACAACTAAGGGGTTCAGTTATGTTCTCACTACACCATGCCCTGACCTCCCTTTCTACATATGACTTTCCTGAGGTTGTTTTATCTATCAAAAATTGCATAAAGTAGATGGCATAACTCATTGCTATATTATAGCTTCGATGTCTAGTGTGCTGCAGGCCCAACATTCTCATTACACTTTTGCTAGAAACATCATGGTGAATCTCAGTGGGGTATTTGGAGAAATTAGTAAGATTGCCCTACATTAGGCTATGTATAATCTGATGACTACCAAGATGGCTGAAGGAACTCTAGTTCATGATCATGTTCTTAAAATGATTGGCTTCTTAAATGAACTGGAAGCCCTTGGAGTTGAATTAGATAGTGAGTCTCAAATTAACATGATCATTGCCTTGCTACCTAGCTCATTCAACCCTTTTCGATTGAACTACAATACGAATAAGCTCAATTTTACATTGTTGAGATTTTGAATGATTTACAAGCTGCTGATGGCATGATCAAGATAAAAGGTAGTGCTTTTATGACTCAAGTTGGGCCCTTTAGATCTAAGCACAAGGGTAAGGCGAAGAAAAGAAAGGGGGCAAATAGGGAACCATTCCCAAACAAGGCAACAAGGAAGGGTAAGAAGACATTAAAATTTGGCTCTAAGGGAGCTTGTTTTGAGTGCGGTGAGAAGGGCCATTGGAAAAAGAACTGACCTAAGATATTGGCTTAAGACAACAAAGGCAAAGGTATTTTTGTCATTGAGGCATGTTATGTGGTTGGATTTATGGAATCCTGGTGTGTAGATTCTGGATCCACTAATTATGTTTTCAATTCTTTGCAGGGTTCCAGGTAAATCGAAGACTCAGTGAAG
The DNA here is from genome assembly GCA_026545225.1 of Cornus controversa. NCBI lineage: Eukaryota > Viridiplantae > Streptophyta > Magnoliopsida > Cornales > Cornaceae > Cornus > Cornus controversa. The sequence goes on along the minus strand of CM048846.1, from coordinate 80,649,650 downwards.
GGGAAACATACTTGCACCTGGGGTTACAAGCCAGAGTTGTTATTTTGGCTGTTGGAGTCGTTATTCTGCAACTAGAGAGTGGGAGAAGTCTGATGTTAAATGACTGTATTTATACACCGAAAGTTAGGAGAAATTTAATTTTTGTTTCATGTCTGGTTTTTGAAAACTATATTTTTACATTTGCAAATATTTTTTTTTTCAATTGAAAGGGATGAACATGTTATTACTACTGGTGCGTTGGTGGATGGTTTTTATTTATTAACTTCTAGCTTTTATGTTTTGCATGATAATGAATTGAATATATCAACAAAGAATCTAAATGTTAAGAGGAAATGTGTTTCTCTTGACTCGATGTAATCAAAATATGATTCAAAGGCTGGTTAAAGACGGTTTAATACCTATTGAGGTAGAGATGCTTATGCCAACTTGTGAATCCTATATTGAAGGCAAAATGACCAAAAGGCCATTTTTGGCCAAAGGATATAGAGCCAAAGCACCATTGGAGTTAGTACATACTAACATATATGGACCTTTAACTGTGCAGGCAAGAGGAGGGTATGAGTATTTTATTACTTTTCCTGATGACTACTCTAAGTTTGGATATATTTATCTGATGCACCACAAGTCTGAAGCTTTTAAAAAATTCTGAGTATTAGGTGGAAGTGGAGCAAAAATTAGGTAAACACATCAAAATACTATGGTTAGACCATGGAGGGGAGTATTTCTTAGGACAGTTTAAGGACTATATGGTTACTGAGGGTATTGTTAGTCAATTGTCTGCACTGAGTTGCCCTCAATAGAATGGCATAGCAGAAAGAAGAAATAGAATATTACTAGATATGGTTAGATTGATGTTGAGTTATTCAACGTTACTTCCTTTTTTTGGGGGTTTAGCTTGGAAGCAACCACTTACACTTTGGATCATGTTCTATCTAAGTCAATACCTAAGAGTCTTTATGAGCTATGGATAGGGCGTAGACCTAGTCTGAAACAGTTCCATGTTTGGGGTTGTCCTGCACATGCGCGGATATGATAGGTGACTAAGTTGGAAGCAAGATCTAGATTGTGTTTCTTTGTAGGCTGTCCAAAGGAAACCAATGGTGGTTTATTTTATGATCTCGATGATAGGAAGGTATTGGTTAGCACCAATGCTGTATTATAGGAGGAAGATTATATTATGAACCACAGACCCAAAAGTAAAATTGTATTGGATGATATGTCAAATTCTTTTAAAGAACCAGTGGTAGAAAAACCAATCATAGATAATAAGACTGATGGAACACAAGTGGCTATCACTAGTACATCTTCATCTTCTAGTACACCTATGCCCCATCGTAGTGGGAGAGTCTCACGACAACCTGACAGGTACATCTTTCTGGGAGAATCTTACGAGGTTATTCCAGATAAACATGAGTTGGATTAGGTAAACTATGAAGAGGTCATCAATGATGTGGATGTAGGAAATTGGCAGGTTGCCAAGAAATTAGAATTGGAATCTATGTATTCCAATTAAATTTGGAAACTTGTAGAACCACCTGCTGGGATAAAACCCTTCAGATGCAAGTGGATTTACAAAATAAAAAGAAGAGCAGACAGAAATGTTGAGACATATAAGGCAAGGCTAGTAGCCAAAGGTTTCACTCAACGTGAAGGGATTGACTATGAGGATACATTTTCATTAGTAGCCATGCTGAAGTCTATTCGGACTCTTTTAGCCATAAAGGCTCATTATGATTGTGAGATATGGCAGATGGATGTCAAAATGATATTTTTAAATGGTCATCTAGAATATGACATCTATATAAAATAACCAGACGGGTTTATGGTGTAAGTTCAGGAGCACCTAGTGTGTGAATTGCAGAGATCCATTTATGGACTCAAGCAAGCATCCTGGAGTTGAAATATGCATTTTGATCAAGCAATCAATGCATTTGGTTTTGATCAAAACATTGATGAGCCTTGTGCGTACAAAGAGGTATAGGATAGCATTGTGATCTTTCTTATTCTTTATGTGGATGATATTCTACTCAATGGAAATGATGTAGAGGCATTATTATTAGTAAAAATTTGGTTGTCTATCCATTTTGACATGAAAGACTTGGGAGAAGCCAATTATATCATTAGGATTAAAATTTTGTGTAATCAAAAGAAAAATGATGATCGGTTTATCCCAAATTGCATATATTGATGAGATTCTGGTTAGGTTTGCTATGCAAAACTTCAAGAAAGGTTTCTTACCTTTTAAGTATAAGATATCTCTTTCTAAGGCTCAATGTCCTAAGACATCTAAAGAGGAAGAAAAAATGAGATAGGTACCATACACTTTGGCAGTAGGTACTCTCATGTATGTTATGTTGTGTACAAGACTAGACATATGTTATGCAGTGGGAGTTATCAGTAGGTTCCAGTCTAACCCTAGTCAAGATTGCTGGACTGCGGTCAAGAGTATTCTCAAATATTTGAGAAAGACCAGAGATTATATGTTTGTCTATAGAGGTGATGAGCAAGTAACAGTTACTTATACAGATTTTGATTTTCAATTAGATAAGGATTCTAGAAGATTTACCTTGGGATTTATGTTTACGTTACATGAAGGGGATATAAGTTGGAGGAGTGTGAAGCAATTATGTATTGTTGATTCAACCATGGAGGCTGAATATGTTACAGCTTCTAAAGTAGCAAAGGAAGCCGTTTGGTTAAGGAAATTCCTCTCTGATTTGGGAGTTGTGCAACATGTAAGCTCACCTATTGTACTTTATTATGACAATAGTGGAGTTATTGCTCAAAGCAAGAATCCCAGAAACCATAAGCATGAAAAACACATTGAGAGGAAGTATCATATCATCAGAGACATTGTGTAACGCGAAGATGTAATGGTAGTTAAGATCGTATCAGAGAACAACCTTGTTGATCCATTTACTAAGGCACTGCCGATCAAAGTATTTAATCGACATTTGAATAACATGGGAGTTATATGTGAGAAAAACTAGCCATAAAGTGCAAGTGAGAGATTATTAGGATTGTATGCCCTTTATAACAACACTAGGATGTAATGACATTGGCTAATCAAATAAGAATATATTTGTGATCAGCGTTGAATGTCACGTATTCTATCTTCTTAATTTGCATATTTTATTGTTTTAATGATAGATTATTTGTGATAATACTTTGTTTTTGTATTTTCTATATTTTCAGAGCCTTAATGATTATTTCAGTTAAAACTATGCTTTTGGGTTTTTAAATATGACATTCAAGAAGGTTAGATGAAGCCTACAACAAATGAATCCATTCAACTCCATATGTTAACTCAAATTAGTCCAAGGAAGTGGCTCAAGAGAATTATAACTGCTTAAGGAGATTATAGGCCTGAAGCCCAATTTTATGCATAATACAATTTTAGTCCCATTTTGAAAAATAACCTAAAATTCATATTTTGAGCGTTAATTGGACTTAAATTCTAAAAAGGTTGAACGAAGTTCGATTTTAAACATTTTTGTATTTCATGAAAATTCTTTGAATCAGACTTCTAGTGGGTCAAAAGTTGGGCCGAACATCAGTAGAAAAATCCACTTGTTTAGTGCTGCGGGAAAATCCTAATTATCTCCTAATTGAGTTAGGACGTTATGGATTCTCTTGGGGTTTAAAGTGGCAAATTAAAGGCTGTATTGGGAGAGCTTGGAGAGACTTTTCAACATTAACTTGCAGAGCTTTGGAGTGGAGAGCCATTGGTGAATAAGGTCTTGCGTGTATTCCATGAAGATGATGTCTTCTTCCTCAACAGTTGAAGCAGTCTTTTCTACCATGAGCGGCTAGTTCATCCACTAGGGTTTTGATGTATCCCTAACTAAGCATTAATGGTTTGATTGTTCTAATTATTGGGAATTTTGTATTCATGCATAGATTGTGTAATTTAGAGGCTCTTTTTATAGAATTGAGTAATAAAAGTCTTACAAATTCAGTTTCAATTATTTCTTATCTTGTTTTAGATACTTTATTATTGTTATTGAACTCAATCTCTCTTATTTTCTGTGATTATGAGAGTGATTATTACATAATGGTAATCACTGAATACATTAATAAAAGCTTTGATGGATTATGCTTATAGAAGATTGACCGTATTGCACCCTAAAGTAGAGTAGTTAGGCAGATGACCCATGCCAATTGAAGATAGTCCATGACTTAGCCTTAATCATATGTTATCTTCTTAATGGATGAAGGCGAGCTTGTAGCCACCAACATCATTTATGTATGATATAATTCACCATAGTTAGTTCAATTGGCCATTGATTGCGAAGTTAGTGGTGAAGTCTATAACCCTAGATTTATCTTATATCCTTTACACTCTTTAGTTTCTCTTGTTTTATTTTAATTACTTTTTTAGTTAATTTAGTTATAAAAATTAGAATTCTTTTCTTTAAAATTTAATTAGAATTAATTTTAGACATCCAACTCAGTTAGACCATAGACATTGAGGTTTGACACTTCTTTTGATAGCCCTATTCTGCAAAGAATTCGTTCTATTGCGAAGTATGTTAATTTAATTGATACACTTACCAACAAATCAATGTTTGGCGCCGGGGACTATCTATTTGGTTGTTTGGATTTTATAGAATTAATTTTAATTGGATTTTTAGCTTAGAAAATTTTTATCTTTTGGTTTTAATTTTATTCCTATATTTTAAGTCGTCGGTTAGTGGCTGATCCATTGAAACCTCTTGATCCTGAGCCTGAACGTACTCTTAGACAATAGAGGAACATTCCTATAGAAACCGTTGTGCAAGAGGAAGAAATAATTGATGACATGGCTGAAGAAAGGAATAACAACATTGTTCCTAATGCTGCTGGGGAATGGGCGAGATTGCTCAAGGACTACTATGTTCTTGAGCCTATACTTCACCAGTCGATTTTCAACTGCCTAATGTCATAGTCGAGAATTATGAGATCAAGTCCAACATTATTCAGATGCTACCATATTATGATGGGCTGACTCTAGAAGACCTGTACAAGTATCTAGATGAATTTATAGAAATATGCTCAACTACCAAAATTCACAACTTCTCTACCGGCAGGTTCTATCAAGACTTTGACTCAAATGCAATATGAGTTACTCAAAAAGTATTTTTCATTAGGAAGAGCAATTAGTTTAGACGTGCTATCACTAGTTTCTCCCAACATGAAGGGGAACAATTCTATGAGACATGGGAAAGATTCAAGGACCTTCTTAGGAAGTGTCCTCATCATAAGGTTCCTAAGTGACAACTTGTGTAGAGTTTTCATGAAGGGCTAACAGAAGCCAATAGACAGATGGTTGATGTATCCTATTGAAGTACTTTTATGTTGAAGAGCGAAGAGGAAGCATGGACTTTGTTCAAAAATCTCAGTGACAACTTGCTACATCATTTGTATTCCACTCGATCTAGCAGACCAGCCATTACAAGGAAGGTTGATGGAATTTTTAAGGTTGGTGCCACGGAAGCTATGCCAACCGATATTGATTTGATTGCATAGAAAGTAACAATAATTATAGCTGCCAGTCAAGCTCCTTCTATTTCAAATTCTTCATTGCTAGGCCCTTGTGATTTTTGCTTTAGTCCTATTCATATTGTGAATAATTGTTCGTCAGTTGGGCAATTTTCTGATCTTTAACATGAGCAAGTCCAAGCTACATTTACTAGATCAATGAATCCTCCACGTGGTAATACTTATAATCTGACATGGAGGAATTATCCTAGTTTTTCTTACAATAATCAATGGGCAGCACTACAACAAATATATCAGCCTTGGAACTATGTGTCTCAACAGCCATATCAAGCCCAAGTTCCTTTGCCATAAAGAAATTATGTTTTCGAAGATAAGGTGATGAATGTTTTGGCGAGATTTGACAAGATATACTCTAAACTTGAGAAGCTCGACTCCATTGTTGAAACAGTACAAACTACAACTCAACTGGTACATTCTTATTCTTAGTCCATTGCCAAATTGGAATCTCAATTTGGACAACTTGCTAATGTTTTGAGTAGAAGAGAATAAGGGAAGCTCCCTAGTCAACCAATTACCAATCCTAGAGGGATGCAGGATTCCTCGAGCAACTCACACCATGAGCAGGTTCAAGCTATCACCATTTTGAGAAGTGAAAAAGTAATTAACAACAACATGGGGGAGAAAAATTGAAGCCTACTGATAAGTGTTCAATTCTATGCATTTGAACCCTCTTTATTGCATATGTTAGTTTTGTTTTTGCGTTTACCGAGATATGTTTACGGTATTTTTGTGTTTTCGATGTTTTGCAGGTATTGGAGTAAAAGGAGCAAAGTTGGAAGCTTTCTGCAGTCAAGAGAAGAAATCAGAAATTGTTGCCAAGGCATCTCGATCAATCGAGATGTGGATTTCGCTCAATCGAGATTTCGATTGATCGAAATCTCGATCAATCGAGATTCAGTTTCGATCAATCGAAACTCTGCAAAGTCCACTTGGCCACTTGCTCACCTGCTCTCCCACTTGCAACAAAATCTCCCTTTTTGCACGACTTAGGGGGAGTGTCTGACTTGAACAAGACTTTTGGGGGCCTTCTTGATACAAGAGATATATATAATGATATATATATATATATATGGTGGGCCCAAAGGAGAAAAAGGAGCCAAAAAGCATACAAAAAGCACCAAAAGCCACATATCTCATATATCTCTCAATACACACAAGAAGATCAGCAGAGAGACCTTCGGGAGAGGAAGAGGATAGCTGAACCAGACCAAGAAGCTTCATTCTCTTCATCAATGGAAGGGTGCAAGGCAACCATGATCAACTAACTCTTCTACTAGGGTGTTGGTTTCAACCCCTAGCCATGTAAACTTGTTCATCTTTGTAGCTCTTGGGATTTGTAATTAAATGTTGATTATTTAGCCTAATGATTATGTACACAAATACATCTCTTTTATATATTCATTTGATTTGGAATGTATTCTTGTCTTAGAGTAGATTTTGTCACTTGAGTGCACAACATTTGCATATTCCACAAGAAGTGCAAATGATGGCTAGATAATGGTGTTTAAATGAATGTGTGATGTTAGTTTGTATAGACCATGCCAAGACAAGGTAGTTTGGATGCATGTACTGTTCACTTAGAGAGTAGAGTAATTAGGTAGTTAGTTAGGTTGATGAGCTATACTTGTTGAAGATGGATTATGATAGGTTAGCACACACATTGATCTTTTGATATGTCATTGAGGTCACAAGCCTAATGACATTGTTAGGCATTTAATTAATGAATCCCTTGCTTGCTACACTTATGAACATGTGAATGGCTAGTGGTGGAAACCAACCCTAGTTCTCTCTCCCAACTTTACTCTTTAATTTTATTGTCATTTCATTTATGCAATAGTTTTTAACACAAAACCAAAAACCTATTTTTAGAATTAAAGTGGAATTAATCTTTCTTTATGACAATTAACGACTAGTCCTCGTGGGATCGATACCCTCTATATAGAACCTTATCTGCAAAGATTCGTGCTCTTGCGAGTGGTTAAATTATATTTTGATAAAAAAAGGGCAAAATTAAGCTTACAATATAATTTAGTTCCGACCACATCAAAATTTTGGCGCCGTTGCCGGGGACTACGGTTTAATTGTCGCCATTGGAAGATTAAATCTGGTTTAATTCTTAGGCTAGAAATTCTTTCTTTTTTTTTTTTGTATATATCTTGTTCTTATATCTTAAACTTCTTGATTTTAGGTATACCACATAGCGGGCATATAGAAGAATTCAATTTGGAACCCTTTGTGAGTATAACTTCAAAAATTGGTGGTTTGAGTTCATTCACATTCTTTTGTATATATTATTGTTATTTTGTGTATAGAGGTGTTGTTCAATTGTTAATGCATGCTAGGTAGACGGTCATTGTCACTTCCTTTGCTTCCTTGTAATAGTGAACTTGAACGAACACTTAGACAACGTAGAGGAACCTCTAGGGACCCTATTTTGCCTAGGACTGAAAACATGGATCCAAATGAGAGACAACCTCCCGGTCTACCTCCTTTTAATCATGAACAACCACCTCCACACCCACCTCCTCAAGGAGAGTTGCTTATGGACTTTTACCTTCTGACTATATTTGAAGTACCTCATGTATTCAATTTCCGGATGTAGCGGCAAATCAATTCGAAATAAAGTCCTCCACCATCAATCTTCTTAATAGCTTCCACGGTCTTCCTAATGAGGATCCATACCGGCACTTAGATTACTTCCTTTCCATGTGTTCCACCATTCGTGTACCACACTTTACGGAGGATGATCTAAAGCTACGTATGTTCCCCTTTTCCCTAAAAGATAAGGCTAGAAGTTGGTTCAATTCCCTAGAACCCAACTCAATCCATTCTTGGGCGGAGATGCAAATAGAGTTCTTAAAGAAATACTTCCCAATGGGTAAGACAAGTGATATTCGGCGAGCAATCACCGGATTCACCCAAATTGACCAAGAACAATTCCATGAGACGTGGGAGAGGTTAAAAGATCTTTTAAAATCATGTCCGCATCATGCTGTCCCAAAATGGCAGCTAGTGCAAAGCTTTTATGATGGGGTGAGTGAGCAACACAGACAAATGATAGACTCCGCGTGTGGGGGTGGATACCTTTTGAAAAGCCCCGATGAGGCATGGAAACTTTTTCAAACCCCAAGCAACAATTCAGCTCAACGCTCCTCCACTAGGAAAGGGAAGGCCACCCAACCTTGTAAAGGAGTGCATGAGATTTCACGGGTAGATGAGGTAGCCATGCAAGTAGAAGCCTTGTCCCGAAAAATGGATTTAATCATGAAAAATGGGCTGCCTACTCCTAACCAATCTGTCCAAAATCAGGAGGGATGTTCGTTTTGCTATAGCACTTCGCATTTTGTGCGAGATTGTCCTATTGCCGGGCAATCTCCCGATTATGCTCAAGAGTAAGCGAATGCCTTGTACGCTAAACAAATGAATGATCCATATTCGAACACATACAATCCTGGTTACAAGAACCATCCGGCTTTTTCATGGAAGAATCAAGAATCAAGTCCCTCTTTCCAAGGGCAAAGTTCTTTTAATTCCCAACCTCAACAGCCTCATTATAGGCCAAACCCTCAACCTTACAATCAAAGATCAAATTACCAACAACCACCACCTCCTCCAAGAAGCCAAAGCTTTGAAGAACGAGTGATAAGCAATCTTGAGGCCAACACCCGCTTATTGCAAACTCATTCTCAATCAATCTCTAAGCTTGAAGCCAATGCTCAATCTATGGCTAGGTTAGAAGCTCAGATCGGGCAACTAGCTAATGCCTTAAATAGAAGGGAGGAAGGTAAGTTGCCGAGTCAACCGGTGGCGAATCCTAAAGGTATCCATATGATTGAAGATCCATCATCTTCAAATTGTAATGCTCCTCCAGAGCAAGTTCAATCAATCACAACCTTGAGGAGTGGTAAAATCATTAACTCCAAGGTAGGAGAGGAAGAGAGAAAGGAATTACAAGAGCAACCTAAAAATCCAAAAGAATCCCAATTAAATCAAAAATTGTTTTCGTCAAATCCAAATTTGCAAAATACCCCTTTAAATCCAAAAGGAAAGGCAAGTGAAGTTGTGTCATCATCGATTCCAAATCTTGACACCTCTTATGAACCTCCGGTTCCTTTTCCTCAATGATTGAAGGAACCTTCTCATTTCGGGAAGCAAGGAGAGAAAATCCAAGACATGATGGAGATCTTCAAACAAGTAAAGATCAATCTCCCTCTCCTTGATGCTATTCGACAAATTCCCTCTTATGCGAAATTCTTGAAGGACTTATGCACTCAAAAGCGCAAATCTAGGAATAAAGTTCCTAAGAAAGTCCTCTTAACTGAGCACATAAGCTCCATTTTCCAACACCAAGCCCCTCCTAAATTCAAAGATCCGGGTACTCCGACCATTTCGTGCACCATCGGAAATTAATCTTTTGAAAAAGCACTTCTTGATCTAGGGGCTAGTGTCAATTTGCTTCCATTCTCAGTTTACCAACAACTAGGTTTGGGGGAACTTAAGCATACCACGGTTGTGTTGCAATTTGCCGACCGTTCGGTGAAACAACCACGTGGCAACATTGAGGATGTCATCATTCAAGTGGACAAATTCTATTTTCTGGTGGACTTCATAGTCCTTGACACGGAACCAGTTCAAAATCCGAATCACCATATTCCTATCATTCTAGGTCGTCCATTCTTGGCCATGGCAAACGCTTGCGTTAATTGCCGTACTGGAGTGATGAACATCTCTTTTGGGAATATGAAAGTCCGCTTGAACATCTTCAATGCTTCCCACCACACACCCGACGACGAAAGTGAGTGCTTTTATGTCGATGTTGTGGACGACCTTGTTCAAGAAGCACTTCCTTCTATTCTTTCCAAGGACCCTTTAGAGGCATGCCTAAATCATTTTAACTATGATGATTTTGACATTGAGCAATCCATATGTGAAGTCAATTCCATGCTCGATGTTAATACTGTCATGGATTTGCCTAAGTGGAGAGTTCCGAGAGAACCCTTGCCCCCTTTGTCCAAAACTCCCCAAACTCCTTCTTTAATTTCCCCACCACAACTTGAGCTCAAGCCTCTTCCAGCTACACTCAAGTATGTTTTCTTGGGCGCAAATAAGACCCTTCCAGTCATTATTGCTTCCAATCTCACAAATGATCAAGAGTTGGAACTCATAAAGGTGCTAAAAGAGCACAAAGAAGCAATAGGATGGAGTGTGGTAGATCTTAAGGGAATAGACCCTTCTATTTGTATGCATCACATACACTTGGAAGAGGATGCAAAGACCTCAAGGGAGGCACAACGTCGATTGAATCCAAACATGAAGGACGTTGTAATGAAGGAGGTGGTGAAGTTACTAGATGCGGGGATCATATACCCCATCTCTGATAGCAAGTGGGTTAGTCCCACTCAAGTGGTTCCAAAGAAGTCTGGCATTACGGTGCAACCTAATGATAAGGGTGAATTAGTTTCCCAACGCACCACCACAGGATGGAGAGTGTGCATTGATTATAGGAAATTAAATTCAGCCACTCAGAAAGATCACTTCCCCCTCCCATTCATTGATCAAATATTGGAGAGATTGGCCGGGCAAAGTTTTTATTACTTTTTGGATGGATATTTCGGCTATAATCAGGTTGCTATAGACCCGAGAGACCAAGAGAAAACCACCTTTACATGTCCCTTCGGCACATTTGCTTATAGACGCATGCCCTTTGGGTTGTGCAATGCACCGGCAACTTTTCAACGGTGTATGATGTCTATTTTCTCGGACATGGTGGAAAAATTCTTGGAAGTGTTCATGGATGATTTTTCCATTTTTGGGCCTTCATATGAATCATGCCTCCAAAATCTAGCTTGTGTTCTCAAACGATGTCAAGAAACCAACCTAATTCTTAGTTGGGAAAAGAGTCACTTTATGGTTCAAGAGGGTATTGTCCTAGGGCACATTGTGTCTAAGCGAGGAATAGAGGTTGATAAAGCCAAGGTTGAACTCATTTCCAAACTTCCCCCACCATCTACGGTGAGAGAGATTCGTTCATTCCTTGGGCATGCGGGCTTTTATCACCGTTTCATCAAAGACTTTAGCAAGATCTCTCGGCCTTTGTGTCGCCTTCTTGAAAAAGAGTCTTGCTTTACCTTTGATGAAGCGTGCTTTGACGCTTTTGAAAAACTCCGCACCATGCTTACAACCGCTCCAATTCTAATCCCTCCAAATTGGGCTCTCCCATTTGAGATTATGTGTGATGCATCCGACTATGCCATGGGTGCTGTCTTAGGGCAACGAGTAGACAAACTGCCACATGTCATCTATTACGTAAGTAAAACCCTTTCCGAGGCTCAAATCAATTATACCACAACGGAAAAGGAGTTGCTTGCGGTAGTATTTGCATTAGACAAATTTCGAGCTTATTTATTAGGTTCAAAGGTCATTGTCTATTCAGACCATGCTGCCCTCTGGCATCTTTTGGCGAAAAAGGACACCAAGCCTAGGTTGATCCGATGGATACTCTTGTTGCAAGAGTTCAATTTTGAGATTAGAGACAAAAAGGGAACTGAAAATGTGGTAGCTGACCACCTTTCTAGAATTCTTGTTGAATCCCTTCGTAATTCCATTCCAGTTTGTGAATCCTTCCCGGATGAACAACTCTTTGTCATCTCTCAAGAGAGTATCCCTTGGTATGTGGATGTGGTTAATTATTTGGCAACCGGTAAAATACCATCTTCTTGGACCAAACAAGAGAAGGATCATTTTCTCTCCCAATCACGATCATATTATTGGGACGATCCTCAATTGTTCAAATACTGCCCCGATCAAATAATTCGTAAGTGTGTACCCAACAGTGAATTCCAAAGCATTCTTAAATTTTGTCATACACTCGCTTGTGGGGGACACTTTAGTGCTAAGAAAACCGCAGCAAAAATTCTTCAATGCGGATTTTTCTGGCCGACACTTCATCGGGATGCATATTCATTCTGTCGCTCTTGTGAGCGATGTCAGCACCTTGGCGCGATGTCTCGGAAGGACATGATGCCTCTTAACCCTATTCTTATCATTGAAATATTCGATGTGTGGGGCATTGACTTCATGGGACCATTTCCACCCTCTACTGGTCATGAGTACATACTTGTGGCGGTGGACTACGTATCTAAGTGGATAGAGGCCGTTGCTACCAAAACCAACGATCACGCAGTCGTGGTTAAATTCATTCAAGCTAACATTTTTAGCTGGTTTGGTACGCCTCGGGCCATCATCAGTGACGGAGGTAAGCATTTCTATAACCGGTTCCTTTTAACCTTGCTTCTCAAATACTCCGTCACACACAAAGTAGCCACCCCCTACCATCCTCAAACTGGTGGCCAAGTAGAAGTATCCAATAGGGAGATTAAGAACATTCTTCAGAAAACTGTTCGGCCCGACCGGAAGGATTGGTCATTGCGACTAAACGATGCATTATGGGCATACCGAACCGCATATAAAACTCCCATTGGAATGTCACCTTATCGGTTAGTTTATGGCAAGGCGTGCCATCTTCCGGTTGAATTGGAGCATAAAGCTATGTGGGCCACCAAGACCTTCAATTTTGACATGAAAAAGGCCGGTTCTAATCGAAAGCTTCAGTTAAATGAATTGAAAGAATTGCGACATGACGCGTATGAGAATGCGAAAATCTATAAGGCAAAGTCCAAAGCCTTTCATGATCGTAATATTCAAGTCAAAACATTTTCGCCGGGCCAAAAAGTTTGGTTGTACAACTCGCGCCTCCATTTGTTTCCCGGAAAACTTCGATCCCGTTGGGATGGTCCATTTTTGGTTAATTCCGTCGCTCCCCACGAAGCGGTGGAATTGAAGGAGTTGAAAGATGGCTCGATGTTCAAAGTAAACGGGCAGCGCTTAAAAGTGTGTGTGGATGACCAAGTCATCACCGAATACGTGGATGTCGTCACTTTGACGGATCCCGTGTATTTTGACTAGTGAGTCGATCCGGACGTCGCGCCATAGACGTGTAAGGTGGCGAAGCCATGGTAGCTATCAAGCTTCTATGATGTCCCTTTTAATCCAAAGTAGGATTGTATCTAAGCAGTGTAGTATCTAATTCCCAAAATATCCAAGTCCCTGTAGCATACTTTGCACTGACTATTTTTAAGCATTTCGATTGATCGAAACCAAGATTTCGATCAATCGACAATTTTGATTGATCGAGATTCTAGTTCGATTGATCAAAAAATTGCAGAGATTTGCCAAGTCCAAAGTCCCGAGAGGTGGTATTCTTCGATTGCACTTCGATAGGTCTTCGATCGATCGACAATTTCGATTGATCGAGAATCTAGTTCGATTGATCGAAAAATTGCAGAGATTTGCCAAGTCCAAAGTCCCGAGAGGTGGTATTCTTCGATTGCACTTCGATAGGTCTTCGATCGATCGACATCAAATTTCGATTGAAATAATTACAGGTTCGATTAATCGAAGTCAATATGTGATTCAAGGGAGGAATTTTCGATTGAGCGAAAAGACAATCTCAATCCATCGAAGCTGGTTTCGATTGATCGAAGCAAGATTTCGATCAATCGAAATCTCGCTTGATCGAAATGCACATTTCGATCAATCGAAATGCACGCGGAACCTGCACGTGAGCCAAAAATCTATTTAAACCGTTGGGCTTCCCTCCCATTTTAAAAGACCATCCGACTTCTTCTCTACCTCCGTGCCATCCAAGCCTTCTCCAAGCATTCCCGAGCACTCGATCTGCCATTCCCGATCATCTGCCGCCATCTGACGCAGTCCGATCCGCCGCTAGCATCTGCATGATCTTCTCTTCGCGGCTGCGCGTGGAGTTTTCGTCGGTTGAGCCGTTCATCCTCTTCCTCACGAGGTAAGTGATGCATGGCTACTTTTTGTTTACTCTCTCACCATTTTTGATAGTTTTACGGCGGAATAAGCATAGTTAGATAATGTTGGGGTGGATGGTTGCTATTGCGATATCTGAATCGAGTTTTTGTGGGTTTCGGGGGGGTAGGAATTCATGACGGAGTGGGATTTGGCATTTTCTTCATTTCAAACACTTAGAGTACGGTGTGTAACCGCGGTACCTTCGTGTCGGTTGCACCCGTTCACATTGCCTCTTCGAGAGCAACTTTTTGCATTTTTGTCAGTACCTTGGACTAGGACTTCATTTTTATTTTTATTCTTTTAGTCTAGTAGTAGTTTAACTTTCTTCTTATTCATCTTTTATTTACGTACCTTTTGGAATCCAGTGCAGACTGTTCCGAGGCCATGGCGAGAGTGAAGAACGCCGCCGGTGCTGTTCGTGATGTGCCCGGGCGAGCCTTCCGGTCTCGGAAGTTCCACCCGGAGCAGGTTTTCGACCTAGCGGAGTTCGAGAGGCGTCCCGACACCGAGTGGACGGTTGCCGAGCTCAGGAGGCGTCGCCTCGACCGGCTATGTGTGCCTCCCACCGATGTGGCACACGAGCGCCTAGTGCAGGTCTTTTACGAGTATATGACCTACTCCTGCACAGCGCCAGATACACTCGAGACTACCGTGGCCACTGTCACGATCACGATTATGCCGAGCTGGATTGCTCATATGCTCGGCATCCCTCACCAGCAGCCGCCGGACATGGTTGGCCCGGACGGTCAGCCACTCTATAGTGCAGCGCTCCCAGCAGACACCACGCTCTTCTCGATAGTGATGGACATGTGTGGCGGGGCGTTTACCACGCCCAACCACAACTGCACGTCCAAGTCGATGTGCCCGAGCAGATATTGGTTCCTGGACACCGTTCTCCTCAAGAACGCGTGTCCGTTGCAGCACGTGGCCGAGCGCAGGGGCGACCTCCTCCGTTGCCTCTATGCTTTCCATACGGGCGCTTGGTTTTCTGTCCCATCGCTTATCTGGGGGCAGATGCACAAAGTTTGGGATGGCCTCGTCAACAAGAGGAAGAGGAGAGCAGTGAGTTGGCGTCTTCCCTTTCCATTCCTGATCGCCGCTTTTCTCAGCAGTGCCAGTATACCAGTCAGTCGGACTGACATTCAGTTGGCACCGCCCACCCGCTTCATATCTACTCAGTGGGATCGGGTGAGGCGACACCTAGAGCGACAGGACCATCAGGGTGATCCACCAGACGATGTAGATATGGATGCCCCGGTGGAGATGGATGAGGGAGCGCCAGCAGGGGCTGAGACAGAGGAGGAGGAGATGGAGGAGGAGGAGATGGATGTCGCTGCAGAGCGGCATGATATCTTAGCGACAGGCTATTTCTGCCTGGCAGCTGACGTAGAGCGGCTCCAGCAGGGTTTTGACGAGCACGTCCAGGTGACGCAGAGTCAGCTGGCAGGTATTCGGACGGACATTTCTTCTCTGGTACAGGGCCAGAGAGCGATCTTAGACGAGTTCCGAGCCTTCCAGCAGGATCTGCAGTTCCTGTTCGCAGGTCGAGCCTCCACCTCCACTTCTGCTCCCACCGAGCCACCACCACCACCACCCGCCCTCGAGTAGCTGCACCTTATTCATCTTTTCTGCTTTATTTTCTGTATTTTTCTTTCTTTATTTTTGATAGGCCATGTTGGCCATGTTTAGTTTCTTTTTGAGTATTCCACCTGCAGGTACACTTTGTCCTACAACTCATTTTCAGTTATATGGAATACATTTATATTTTCTTTTATGCCATGTGTTATCTTTACTGTCTTTATTTTTGCTTTCCGTCAATCTATCTGTTCTCTATACTTTGACTATGTATGTAGTACCACTTGTCTAATTGTTATATGCGATTCAGTTGATGATTTCCGTTTATTACCGCCTGGTTTCAATTCCCAATACTGTTGAGATTGCTTCAACACAGTATGGCGGTACTAAAGAAAGGCAGCCCCTTTGCGTGCTATACGTTAGCGTGCCTGGATAGTCAATATCTTATCGCATAGACCTCTTAGCCAATTGGGAAACACCAGTTCCGACCATTAGATATACAGTGATATTGGCATTGTCAGTTTGTGCATATTATTTCATTATGTTCTATTTATCTACTTTTTGTTCCCTTTAATGCTCGTGGTATCCAGTTGGTATTCTGTGCAGGTTTTTCTTATTTACAGGATGACTGCTGCCATGGCATTCCATTTTGCTCGCATTCTACCATCCCGGTAACTTCTTTCCTTGTTCCTCTTGTCCAAACATTGAGGACAATGTTGTATATAAGTTTGGGGGTGCGGTATGCTATACCACTTGCATATGCATGCAATGTTCGGTTATTATTTTGAGTGTCATTGTAGAGCAGTTTTTTTTTTCTTTTCTTCTTCTTGATTTTTTTTTGGATGCTTGCCATGATGTCTTGCTTTTTAAAGGAGATCATTCGAATAAATGTCCGAGGTAAATGCAGCAGGTAGTTAAGAATTTCAACATTGTAAATACCCGCACTTTTGCAAGCTTTATAGTAGGCTAGAACGGTCTACATTTTTGTCTACAGTCGAGCACGTACAATTCTTGCCCTAAATTTGTCCTTAACCGCACAAATTCGCACACATGCATTTTAAATTGTGGGGTATAAGTCTGAGGGAGAATTTTTGAAAATTTCTATTTTTATCTGAACAGCTTAAAGAATAAGTTCTTCTGGTTGTTGTAAAAAAAAAAGGGAATAAAAAGAGAAAAATATGCAATAAGCCTTCTCACTCAATAAAACGGATTTCTATGCCTTAAAGCAAGACATATTCGTGTAAAAGTGTGTAAGGTTGAGCAATAATAAGCGGGTGGCTTGCTTACGCTCATCGCCTTGTAAGCTCGGTCATTAAGTCTGAGGGGTGCTTCTTCACCTAATGCCCTAAAATCAATTGGTTTGGGAGTCATTGGCCCAACGCCGCTACATGGGCTTGCAAGAAAGCAAAAAGAGCTAAGCATTGCACGATCACCCGCGCATGAGCAATCATGAATGTTTTGTGATAATGAAGCAGCCGTGTTGAGCATCTTCAATGAGTTTTTCTCTTAAAAACAGATTTATTCGTTTTCTTCTCCAAATATGACAAAAGCCACGCGTTAGAATGCATGTTCACTTTTCAAAGAGGATTTTGGGGTTGGAATTGTTATAGTTGTTCGGGTTGGCCATTATGTGGGGACTGTCGTTCATTTATAGCTTGTGAAAGTCCATTTTTGCTAATGACCACATAGTTCTGTAATACTTGTTGCATTTGCCAAGTGTGAAATGAATGGATGAGCGCCCTTTATCAAGTTGATGACTGAGCATGAATAAACTTCTGTATAAGACAGTTGATTTCATTTTTGTAATATTGTATTGCTAAGGGACTAGCAATATGTAAGTTTGGGGGTGTGATAAGTGTTCAATTTTATGCATTTGAACCTTCTTTATTGCATATGTTAGTTTTGTTTTTGCGTTTACCGAGATATGTTTACGGTATTTTTGTGTTTTTGATGTTTTGCAGGTATTGGAGTAAAAGGAGCAAAGTTGAAAGTTTTCTGCATTCAAGAGAAGAAATCAGAAATTGTTGCCAAGGCATCTCGATCAATCGAGATGTGGATTTCGCTCAATCGAGATTTCGATTGATCGAAATCTCATTTCGATTGATCGAAATCTCGATCAATCGAGATTCAGTTTCGATCAATCGAAACTCTGCAGAGTCCACTTGGCCACTTACTCACCTGCTCTCCCACTTGTAACAAAATCCCCCTTTTTGCACGACTTAGGGGGATTGTCTGACTTGAACAAGACTTTTGGGGGCCTTCTTGATACAAGAGATATATATAATGATATATATATATATATGGTGGGCCCAAAGGAGAAAAAGGAGCCAAAAAGCATACAAAAAGCACCAAAAGCCACATATCTCATATATCTCTCAATACACACAAGAAGATCAGCAGAGAGACCTTCGGGAGAGGAAGAGGATAGCTGAACCAGACCAAGAAGCTTCATTCTCTTCATCAATGGAAGGGTGCAAGGCAACCATGATCAACTAACTCTTCTACTAGGGTGTTGGTTTCAACCCCTAGCCATGTAAACTTGTTCATCTTTGTAGCTCTTGGGATTTGTAATTAAATGTTGATTATTTAGCCTAGTGATTATGTACACAAATACATCTCTTTTATATATTCATTTGATATGGAATTTATTCTTGTCTTAGAGTAGGTTTTGTCACTTGAATGCACAACATTTGCATATTCCACAAGAAGTGCAAATGATGGCTAGATAATGGTGTTTAAATGAATGTGTGATGTTAGTTTGTATAGACCATGCCAAGACAAGGTAGTTTGGATGCATGTACTGTTCACTTAGAGAGTAGAGTAATTAGGTAGTTAGTTAGGTTGAGGAGCTATACTTGTTGAAGATGGATTATGATAGGTTAGCACACACATTGATCTTTTGATATGTCATTGAGGTCACAAGCCTAATGACATTGTTAGGCATTTAATTAATGAATCCCTTGCTTGCTACACTTATGAACATGTGAATGGCTAGTGGTGGAAACCAACCCTAGTTCTCTCTCCCAACTTTACTCTTTAATTTTATTGTCATTTCATTTATGCAATAGTTTTTAACACAAAACCAAAAACCTGTTTTTAGAATTAAAGTGGAATTAATCTTTCTTTATGACAATTAACGACTAGTCCTCGTGGGATCGATACCCTCTATATAGAACCTTATCTGCAAAGATTCGTGCTCTTGCGAGTGGTTAAATTATATTTTGATAAAAAAAGGGCAAAATTAAGCTTACAATATAATTTAGTTCCGACCACATCACCTACCTCGGTGGTGTTGCAATTTGAAGATAGATTAACAAAGCAAACACGTGGGATCATTGAAGATGTGCTCATTAAAATGGAAAAGTTCTATTTTCTAGTTGATTTCATTGTACTTGACATTTAGCCGGTTCATAATCTAAGAAGGCACATTTTAGTCATCCTTGGTTGACCTTTCTTAGCCACTGCAGATGTTTGCATAAATTGTAAGTCGGGCATCATGGATATTTCATTTGGCAAGAAGAAGGTTAAGCTCAATATTTTAAATGCTATCCAGCACATGCCAGATCAAAGTGATATTTTCTGCATGTATGTTATTGAAGAATATAGGAAGAATTTGCGTCGTCCTCTCTATCTTGTAACTTTGTGGAGATTTGTAAGTCTCTTTTTGACTCTGAGACAATTTATGAAGAAGAACTAAGCAAAGAGGTAAATTCTATGCTTGAGGTGGATGCCATTCAGAATACTCCACATCGTAAAGTAACACTGTAGACCTCAAGGGCATTGATCCTTCAATTTGTATGCATAAAATTCATTTGGAGGAAGGAAGCAAACCATCTAGAGAAGCATAGAGACGATTGAATCCCAATATGAAAGAGGTGGTGGAGAAGGAGGTGGTTAAGTTACTTGATGCTGGTTTCATCTATCTAATTTATGACAGCACAAGGGTAAGACCGACTCAAGTTGTTCCTAAGAAGTGTGGCCTTACTATTGTTCCCAATTCTGTGGGAGAACTCATTCCACAATGCCCTACCACAGGTTGGCTAGTTTGTATTGACTACAAAAAGCTTAACTCTATGACAAGGAAGGATCTCTTTCCTCTTCTATTTATCGATCAAATTCTTAAGAGGCTAGTAGGTCAAAGCTACTATTGTTTCCTGGATGGTTACTCTGGTTATAATCAAGTGGCTATAGATCCAAAAGATCAAGAGAAGAATATTTTTACATATCCCTTTGGTACTTTTGCTTATCAACGCATGCCCTTTGGGTTGTGTAATGCTCCGGTGACATTGCAGAGGTGTATGATGGACATCTTCTCTGACATGGTGAAAAATTTTTTGGAGGTCTTCATGGATGACTTCTCTATTTTTGGATCATCCTTTGAAGACTGCCTGAACAATTTATCACTTGTGCTTCAGAGGTTCTGAGACCTAAATTTGGTTCTTAGTTAGGAAAAGAGTCATTTCATAGTGAATGAGGGCATTTTTTTGGGGCATATTATTTCAGAGAGAGGTATTGAACTTGATAAAGCAAAGATTGATTTGATTTCTACTTTGCCTCCTCCGACTACAGTGAATCAAGTCCATTCTTTCTTAAGCCATGCCAGGTTCTATAGAAGATTCATCAAAGATTTAAATAAAATTGCTTGGCCCTTATGTCATATGTTGTCTAAAGTTGTTCCCTTTTTCGTTTGATGATGAGTATTTGCAAGCATTCGAGAAGCTTCAATCTTTACTATCATCTACACCAATCATGCGGTGACATTCCAGAGGTGTATGATGGACATCTTCTCTGACATGGTGGAAAATTTTTTGGAGGTCTTCATGGATGACTTCTCTATTTTTGGATCATCCTTTGAAGACTGCCTGAACAATTTATCACTTGTGCTTCAGAGGTTCTGAGACCTAAATTTGGTTCTTAGTTAGGAAAAGAGTCATTTCATAGTGAATGAGGGCATTTTTTTGGGGCATATTATTTCAGAGAGAGGTATTGAACTTGATAAAGCAAAGATTGATTTGATTTCTACTTTGCCTCCTCCGACTACAGTGAATCAAGTCCGTTCTTTCTTAAGCCATGCTAGGTTCTATAGAAGATTCATCAAAGATTTAAATAAAATTGCTTGGCCCTTATGTCATATGTTGTCTAAAGTTGTTCCCTTTTTCGTTTGATGATGAGTATTTGCAAGCATTCGAGAAGCTTCAATCTTTACTATCATCTACACCAATCATGCAATCTCCAAAATGGGCATTACCTTTTGAGATTATGTGTGATGCTTTTAACTATGTAGTAGGAGTGGTGTTGGGGCAAAGAGAAGACAAGTGGCCTTATGTCATCTACTATGCTAGTAAGACTCTTTCTAAAGCTCAACTTAATTATACCACCACAGAGAAAGAGATTCTAGCTGTTGCATTCGCCTTGGGCAAATTTCATTCTTATCTATTGGGGTCTAAGGTAATTGTCTACTTTGATCATGTTGTATTGAGGCATTTATTGGCGAAGAAAGAAACCAAATTGTGCCTTATTTGATGGATTCTATTGCTACAAGAATTCAATTTGGAGAATAAAGATAAAAAGGGGACCGAGAATGTAGTTGCAGACCATTTGTCTTGGATTGTGTCTAAATCCATATTCGATGCATTACATATTCGTGACTCATTTTTGGATGAGCAATTATTTGGAGTTTTCAACAAAACATTCAATGGGCAAAGATTGAAACATTGTGCAGAAGGAGTTGTGTCGACAAGAGACGTGGAGTCCGTCGACTTGACGGATCCTGTCTACCTTACCTGATTCTTTCGAAGAGATGATCTACAGACGTTAACTGTAAGGGTTGTATGTATTTCTAACTTTTAGTTTCTTTAGTTTTCTTTTCTTTCAATTTTTAGTTTATGTTTTCTTTTTTTTTTTTCAATGCTAGTTGCAATTTAATATGTTATCTTTGAGTTTTTAATATTTTAGTTGCCTCCAAAGGATGTCGAGAGGTGTATCGGGGTATTCGGACTCAAAATGGGTGAAAAAGTGAGGTCTCGGCAATGTTGGGCAATCACTAGGCCAAAAATACGCTTCCTGGTTAAACCTTGGCGATAAATAGCCTCCCAGCAGGGGGATCGATCGCCCCCTTTATTTTTTTGAAGGGGTGAGATGGTAGCTGGGCGATCGATCGCCCTGCCCTTGGGGGGATTGATCGCCCAAGTATATATATGGGCTGGCCAAATTTTTTTTTTATATAAGAGCCCTCTCTCCAAGTTACATGCATCCACTTGAAAATTTGAAAACTTGGTGCTCTCCATTGACTCCAACAACAACTGGGATTGTGATTTATCAAGTTGGTGATTCTGTTACAAGCGATTATCATTGATCATCATCATCAACAACATCAAATCCCGGTTGATAATCTCAAGTTCTTAAGAAAACTCTAACTTTTTCAAAGTTCTTCATCAAGTAAGTGGAGTTTTAATTTCTCAAAATTAAGTGTTTATTTTTTAGGGTTTTTGAAGATTAAGTTTGGGGGAAGCCATTGGTGGATTGAATTGTTTAATTTGGGGTGAAAATTTTCTGAAAGAAATGGTTGAAGAAGGTATTTGATTTGTGCACGCCAAGTGTTTCTCTTAATTCCTCAACCACACTTTGTGAATTTATATGGCACCAAAGAAAGAAAACAACCAAGGCACGTCAAGCTCGTGTAATCCTCATCGAGCACGACATGATTTGACACTGGTTACCTCTAGGCCTCATTGAGAAAGGATATATGAGAGATGGCACCCAACAGTTTTAAATTTTGAGGCAACGTTTGATATTGCAGAACTTTATGCTATGTTCCCCGAGACATGGTGGAGTATTTCTGACATCCGCCATCATCGAGCTGCTGTAATTTTTGTTCCATCATCCACCACCATATACTTGAGGCTCGTTAAAGTCTTTTACCAGAACTTGATGCCGAAACCTATGATCGGGGAGTTCTTATTTCTACAGTGGATGGGACACAAGTTCGTGTTGATATGTTAACCATTGTTATTGCCATGGGTTGTCTGCATGAATGCCCAGCTGATTTAACTAAAATCTACACTCCTCTACTTGATGATCTTTCGGTGGGTAATTTGGTTGCGTGGTTGTGTGCTAACCAGTTTTTTGGGCCAAAACATAATGTCACTTCTAAATCCTCTATGCCAAATCATTTGTGGTTCTTTGACGCAGTACTATATCAGAATGTGTGTTCCATTGGGCGCAAGACAGAGAGACGTCAAAAGTTCCTTTGAGCCTTATATGCTATACATTTTGGGCATTCGTTATCGTTTCCACAGATCGTTTCGGGCCAAATTGAGAAATTTTATTCAAAAATCATGGCAAAGGCACTAGACAATGCGAGTGACTAGGAATTCCCATTCCCTACTCTTATTCACCAATTGCTCACTGCACAAGGGTTTGTAGTCGATGAGGATAAGCTTATTTTTCTAAGGGATATCCACTGCAGCACACATGACTGGAATATTAGCAGATCACATATGCATCAGAGAGTCATTGCTGCATCCAGTGAAGTATCTAGACCAGCCCAGAGAGAAGAAGCAATAGTAGTACTACCATTAGTGGCGGAGCCGGAGGAGGTGGAAACTGGGGAAGGAGATGTCCATGCACAAACTGGCGGATAGATTATAGTCATCTAGAGGAGCAGATTGTTGGGTTGACTACCTAGTTTGGCGCCTTACAGACTGAGGTATCTGCACAGTTTGGAGCTTTATGGATAAAGATGGCGGATTAGTACCGAGAGACTCGCTAGGATCAGAGAAAGATGAGAAGGATGCTGCATGTTTTGATGTCCCAAGCGAACCTTGACCTAGATGCTCAGTCACCACCATATCCTTGATTTGGAGGTATCTATCTTCTGAATTTTGTATTCTTTTTTTCTTAGTTTCTTTTTTTTATTTATTATTTTCTTTCGATATTGAATCAAACTAAATTGGATCTTGATCAAGCATTAAGTCTTCTGGATCGATGGTGATCGGTTATAGCAAAGATCTGACCATTCGATCGAAGATCACATATTGATCTATTATCCAAATTGCTAATGCCCATGAAGAAGCTGGCAAGCCAAATTTGTTTATTATTTCTTCCAAAGTGGTAAAGTTAGAAAGATGTGCATGACGTTAACACGTTAGTAATGGGAAACTAAGCAAGAGATAATGGTGGCCTAACACTTTAGAATCAACCAAGGATTCTATCATACTACGAAAATTTGCCTCAAATTCATGAAATGAAATAAGGCGGGCTCGAATGTTCCACCACCACCACTTAATCCTCTCTGGATTTCCTCAATGAACAATTTTTAGAAAATAAAGAAGTTGACCAGCTGGATAAATTTTGCGTATGTCACTTTCTTTCTACCTTTTTTTTATGCTAAAGAATCAAGGATCTCATTTGACAAATGAGAAAATTCAAAAAAAAAAAAAAAAAAAAGAGGCTATAGGTCCAAATCAAGCTAAGGTCTTAAACAACTGATCGCTTATTCAAGCTAAGGTCTAAACGACCGATCGCTTATTAAATAAAAGAGGTCATAGGCCCAATTCAAGCTAATGTCTTAAATGATCGATCACTTGTTGAAGCTAAGCTCTTAAATGGTCGATCACTTATTGAAGCTAAGGTCTGAATAACCAATCCTTTAAAAAAATAAAAGAGCTCATAGGTCCAAATCAAGCTAAGGTCTTAAACGACCGATCGCTTATTGAAGCTAAGGTCAAAGTGACCGATCACTAAATAAATAAAAGAGGTCATAGGCCCAAATTAAGCTAAGGTCTTAAACGACTGATCGCTAATTGAAGCTAAGGTCTTAAACGACCAATCGCTTATTGAAGTAAGGTCTTAAATGACCAATCGCTTATTAGAGAAAATAGGTCATAGGCCCAAATCAGACTAAGGTCTTAAATGACCGATCACTTATTGAAGCTAAGGTCTGAACGACCGATCACTTAAATAATAAAAGAGATCATATGCCCAAATCAAGCTAAGATCTTAAACGATCGTTCGCTTATTAAAGAAAAGAGGCCATCAGTCTAAATCAAGCTAATGGTTTAAAAGATCGATCGCTTATTGAAGCTAAAGTCTGAACGACCGATCACTTAAATAATAAAAAAAGTCATAGGTCCAAATCAAGCTAAGGTTTTAAATTATCGATAAGTTATTAAAGCTAATGTTTTAAATGATCTATCGTTTATTGAAGTTAAGGTCTTAAACAACCGATCGTTTATTGAAGCTAAGGTGTGAACAAGCCATCATTTATTAAAAAAAGAGGTCATAGGCCCAAATCAAGAAAAGGTCTTAAATGACTGATTACTTATTGAAGCTAAAGTCTTAAATAACCGATCATGTATTGAAGCTAAGGTCTTAAATAACCTATAGCTTATTAAAGAAAAGAGGTTATAAGCCTAAATCAAGCTAAGGTCTTAAACAAATGATTGTTTATTGAAGCTAAAGCTGAACGACTGATCGCTTAAATAATAAAAGAGGCCATAGGCCCAAATCTGGCTGATGTGGCTCAACTCGAATTATATTGTAAGCTTAATTTTGTCCTCTTTATCAAAATATAATTTAACCACTCGTAAGAGCACGAATCTTTGTAGATAAGGTTCTATATAGAGGGTATCGATCCCACGAGGACTAGTCGCAATTGTCTTAAAGAAAGATTAATTCCACTTTAATCCTAAAAATAGGGTTTTGAGTTTTTGTTTATAAAACTATTGCATAAATAAAATAACAATAAAATTAAAGGGTAAAGGATGGGAGAGAGAACTAAGGTTGGTTTCCACCACTAGCCATTCACATGTTCATAAGTGTAGCAAGCATGGGATTCATAAATTAAATGCCTAACAATGTCATTGGGCTTGTGACCTCAATGACATATCAAAAGATTAATGTGTGTGCCAACTTATCATAATCCATCTTCAACAAGCATAGCTCTTCAACCTAACTAACTACCTAATTATCCTACTCTCTAAGTGAACCTACATGCATCCAAACTAACTTATCTTGGCATGGGTTATACAAGCAAACATCACACATTCATTTAAACACCATTATCTAGCCATCATTTGCACTTCTTGTGGAATATGCAAATGTTGTGCATTCACATGAAAGAATCTACTCTAAGATAAGAATAAACTCAACATCAAATGAATATATAAAAGAAATGTATTAGTGTACATGGTCACTAGGCTAAATAATCAACATTTAATTACAAATCCCAAGTGCTACAAAGATGAACAAGTTTACATAGCTAGGGGTTGAAACCAACACCCTAGTAGAAGAGTTAGTTGCTCATGGTTGCCTTGCACTCTTCTGTTGATGAAGAAGATGAAGCTTCTTGGTCTGGTTCAGCTTCTCCTCTTCCTCTCCTGAATGTCTCTCTCTTGATAATCTGATGTGTGTTGAGAGATATGAGAGATATGTGGCTTCTTTGTGCTTTAAGGCTCCTTTTTCAACCTTGGGGCCCACCATATATATATATATATATCAATATATACACCCTTTATATCAAGAAGGTCCCCAAGGGTCTTGTTCAAGTCAAACAATCCCCCTAAGTCGTGCAAAAAAGGGAATTTTGTTGCAAGTGGGAGAGTAGGTGAGCAAGTGGGCAAGTGGCTTCTGCAGAATCTCGATCAATCGAGATTGGGTCTCGATTGATTGAGATTTCGATCAATCGAAATGAGATCTCGATCAATTGAGATCTCGATTGATCGAGATCAACATCTCGATTGATCGAGATGCCTTGGCTGCAATTTTTAACTTTTCTCTTTAGCTGCAACAAGCCTCAAACTTTGCTCCTTTCACTACAAGTCCTGCAATACATCAAAAACACAAAAATACCGTAAACATATCTCGGTAAACATAAAAATGGAACTAACATATGCAATAAAGAGGGTTCAAATGCATAGAATTGAACATTTATCACTCGCAAATGTCTTAAATGACTGATCGCCTATTGAAACTAAGATCTTAAATGACTGATTGCTTATTGAAGCTAAAATTTTAAATAACTGATCTCTTATTAAAACAAAGAGGTTATAGACCCAAATCAAGCTAAGGTCTTAAATGATCGATCGCTCATTGAAACTAAGGTCTAAACGATCAATTGTTTTAATAATAAAAGAGGCCATAAGCCTAAATGAAGCTAAAGTTTTAAACGACCAATCACTTATTAAAGCTAAGGTCTGAACGACCGATCACATAAATAAATAAAAGAAACCATAGGCCCAAGTCAAGCTAAGGTCTTAAATGATCGACCGCTTATTGAAGCTAAGGTCTTAAATGATCGATCACATATTGAAGTTAAGGTCTGAACGAGCAATCGCTTATTAAAAAGAGGCCATAGGCCCAATCAAGCTAAGGTCTTAAACGACCAAATCGCTTATTAAAGCTAAGGTCTTAAACGACCGATCACTAATTTAAAAGAGGTCATAGGCCCAATCAAGCTAAGGTCTTAAATAATCAATTGCTTATTAAAGCTAAGGTCTGAACGATTGATCGCTTACAAAAAAAGACCTTACGCCCACTAAAGCTAAGGTCTTAAATGACCGATCGCCTATTAAAACTAATGTCATAAATGACCGATCACTTATAAAAAATAGGCATTAAGCCCACCACCAAAGCTAAGGCCCTAAGTGTCAATTGCTTACAAAACAAAGCTAAAGCCTTAGGCGCTAATCGCTTATGAAAAAATTAACTAGCCAAAGTGGTCTGATCGTAACAAGACAAAGAAGGCTGAACAACCACAGGGGTGGCAAAAGGCACTCACCAACAAAGTGGAAACAAACCTATAAAAATTCATATCGAAAGGCTTCAGTACTCCACTATAAAAATATAACCTATAGCAACCCGATGTTGTTTTACCTCTATTAGTGATTAAAAGCACTATGTTGTATAAATTCCCTCCAGTTGAGACCGTTACATCCAACTAAAGGGAATTGGGGGCTAAGTGTGTGTGGGTATGGGGGGGGGGGGGGAATCCCACCAATAAGAAATACCCACTTGTACAGAAGAAAGTTAAATATTTTATATGGCACGGTCCAAGTCAGCAAAAGGGAAACATATATGGTAACACACGTGGTAGAGACTTAGCAACTTGTCTCCCAAGTCAACGAGAGTTTTATGAAAATCAAATTGGAAAAGGAAAGCAGAATCTTACATGAAAAGGAGCACAAAATCTAACTGAAACTAGGATTGCTCTAGGTATAAATATAAGCCTTAGGGCAATGAGAAGAGGATCAAAAAATATATGAGCTCGTATATTTGTAATTCTTAGAAGAATTATATACAATTCCCTTCTCTCATCCACGGACGTAGGCAGAATTGTGCCAAACCATGTAAATCTTGTGTGTCAATTATTCTTCTATTTATTTTTCTTGAGTGTTCTTAATGCATTAATTGCTTGACTTTTTATTGAGTAAATTTTTGCACCTACAAGCAGTTAGCTATGTAATTTTCTTGTACCTACACTTTGGCGCCGTCTGTGGGAAGTGAGTAATTTTTTTCCAATTCGGAGCTTAAATAATTTACAACCATTGTGGATACGAGAAGAAATACTTACGATGTGTCAGATTTAAGCAGACCCCCTTGGAATCAAAGAGAGGTACCGCTCGTATAGCCAAATGACTAGGATCCACTGGCCCACCCCAACGTTTAGCAATTAACCCAGTAGAACGAGGCCCCGTGTCAACAGATCGCTAACCTCCAAGCAAGGGTGGGGCACGTCGAAAGTGTGAGGGACCCTAGACGACAACAGAACGAAAGGTCTGGATCGAGCAGCCACTCATTGAGTGCCTCACATCACAACTAGCTTGCCTGCAAAGACCTCAACATCGACCAACCAAATGGAGATCAAGGCAGCCATGCATAGATCTACCCAGACTGGAGGGCTCAAATGCAGCAGGAAATTGAACAACTAAAGGAGGACCATTCTTACTATCCAGTTACAACTAGGCTGACTTATTCTCCCTTCATTGTGAATATAACTGAGACTGAAAGGCTGAGGAGGTTCGCCTTGTCCACATTCACTACCTTCGATGGAAAGATAGATCTGGTGGAGCACATCTACCAATATCAACATAAGATGACACTGGATACCAAAAATGATGCACTCACGTGCAAGATCTTTTGAACTAGTCTAGCCGGACCAACATTACTCTGGTTTAAGCAGCAACTGCCTCATTCAATACTGAACTTCGATAGCTATGCAAACTGTTCGTAGCCCAGTACACAAAAAACTAGGAGTGTAAAATGATAATCTCATCGTTATTTGCCATGAGGTAAGCGAAAGGGGAAACGTTAAAATCCTTCCTAACTCACTTCAAATTAGAGATGTCTACGATAGATCAGTGCGATCAGACCACAATAGTGGGATATTTCAAGATAGTAGTCTACCTAGAAGAAAGTTTCCATCGATCCCTGGTGAAAAGTGCCCCGAAGAGTATGTGCGACTTAAACTTTCGAGCTTAGAAGTATCTAAGGATAGAGGAGGATGAAGCAGCCAAAAAAAATAATCAACTCTAATCACGGAAGCACAACAAACAAAAACCCAAATTGCTAAGGCCAAGCCACCTAGGGTTATTGCCTCATCTGCCCCAGAGAGTGAAAAAATAAAAAGTGGAGGGGAAGATCACCTCTCTAAAAGTGTCTCTAGCCAAGCTTTACTATGAAACCAAAAGCAAAGGAATCTTTCACACACCTCCAGCTATCAGACAACCCCCATAACAAAGGGACTGGAACAAGCACTGTTCCCTCCATAGTGACTTCGGCCATACCACCAACGAGTGTAGAAGCCTAAGGTAGTAGATGGAGGCTTTGAATGCTAAGGAAGGATTGTCATAATACATCATTCAGGAAAAACAAACCAAACCCTTCAACCAATCCCAACAAAAAGCAAATGAACAACTGAACCCTGCTCTCATTCGTGTCATCAACACCATTCACAGTCGACTGACCTCGGATCAATAGAGTAAGTTCAAACGATAATCACACTTCCAAAGTGCCCAGAAGTTTTAGAAGATCAGAGAAAACCACTTAGTGCATAACTGTTCGGCCAACATACCGATCACCTTAACGAGTGAGGACATGAGTAGAATCCAGATGCCATATAAGGATCCCCTTATGATTAGCCTCATTGTCTCTATCTGTGAAGTAAAGAGAGTGTAAGTGGATGCAGGGAGCAGCACTAACGTTCTAACACTGACAACTTTCCTGTAGATAGGCCTGGAATCGGAGCGTATCAAGCCTACTGCCGAGCCGCTGGTAGGGTTTGATGGCAAGCCAGTAACTCTAGTAGGGGTGGTGGAGCTCCTAATAACAGTAACAATAAGAACTCTAACTGAGGCTTTCATCATTGGCAATTTTAACTCTTCATACAACATTATAATGGAAAGAGGTTGGATACACAAGATGCAAGGAGTCCCTTAAATGCTCCTGATAGGTGTTGAAGGTTACGCATTCTAGCCTCTTAACTTATGTATTTTATTATCTTAGTGATAGATTATTTTGTTATTTTACTTTGTTTTAGTGTTTTCTGTATTTTCAGGGCCTTAATGATTATTTCAGTTAAAACCATGATTTTGGGCTTTTAAAGAAGACATCCAAGATGGGTAGATGAAACCTACATCAAGGAGATTCATTCAACCATTTATTTTAACTCAAATCAGCCCAAAGAAGAGGTCCAAGAGAATTACAGTTGCTTAAGAAGGTTTCGGGCCTAAAGCCCAAATCTGCGCATAATACAGTCTTAATCCCATTTTGAAAAATGGACCAGAAGTCTTATTTTTGAGCCTCAAATTGACTTAATTTTTGCGTTGAGTTGAACAAAATTTGATTCTACACACTTTTGTATTTCACAAAAATTCTGTGAATTAGACTTCTAGTGGGTCAAAAGTTGGGCCGAATATCAGCAGGAAAAACCCACCTGATTAGTGCTGTGGGAAAACCTAATTAATTCCTAATTGGATTAGGACTTTGGAGTATTCTCTTGGGGAATAAAGTGAAGACTTGGAGGCTGAATTTAGGGGAGATTACAGAGATTGGAGAGTCGGAGAGGGCTGAGAAGAGAATAGAAACATATTTGCAGAGCCAATGGAGAATGAAGTCATACGCGTAATTCATGAAGATGATACCTCCTTCCTCAACAGTTGAAACTTCTTCTTCTACCATGAGCGGCTAATTCATCCACTAGGGTTTTGATGTAGCCCTGACAAAGCATCAATGGCTTGATTGTTTTAATTATTGGGGACCTTTATATACATGCATAGATTGTGTAATTTAGAGGATTCTTATTATAGAATTGAGTAATAAAAGTCTTGTAAATTCAATCTCAATGATTTCTTATCTTGTCTTAGATATTTAGTTGTTGTTATTGAACTCAATCTCTCTTATTTTTTGTGATCATGAAAGCGATTATTACACAATGGTAATCACTGAATATATCATTAAAAGCTTTGATGGATTATGCCTAGAGAAGATGAACTATACTGCACCCTAGATTAGAGTAGTTAGGCGGATGGCCCATGCCAATCGAAGATAGTCCATGACTTAGCCTTAATCATATGTTATCTTCTTGATGGATGAAGGTGAGCTTGTAGCCACCAACACCACTTATGCATGATGTAATTCCCCATAGTTGATTCAATTGACCATTGATTGTGGAGTTAGTGTGGTGAAGTCAAATACCCTAGATTTCTCTCATATTATCTTCACTTTCTATTTACTTTGATTTATTTTATTTTTATTTTTTAATTAGTTTAGTTTAAAAATCAGAATTCTTTTCTTTATAAATTTAATTAGAATTAATTCCGTATTCTAATTCGTCAGACCATAATCCCTGAGGTACGATACCCCTTAGCCCTATTCTGCAAAGAATTCGTTCTATTGCGAAGTGTGGAAATTTTTAATTGATATACTTTTTGAGTCACACTCACACACGAATCAGCTCGCTTAGTTAATGAGGTACATAGCACTGAATAGGAGGGATACAATCGACATCTTGGGAGATTAAGTGGCTACTAAGAAATGTTATGCTCTTACACTGAAAGGAAAGGTGGTGCAAGAAGGGCAGATGAAATAGCAACTACAAAATTCTGTACCAAAAGGCGTTCCCCAAAAGCAAGAAAAGAGAAGCTAACTGAGTAACCGCTCGAAAAGGTAGAAATCATCCCTGGCAATGATGCTACAAATTTGGGGACCTATTTATGCTGAAAAAGAATATCGATGTTTTTGCCTAGGATCACACCGACATGCCAAGCATAAATCCATCAATATCATGCTATACACTTAACGTCAACCCGAGCTATCTACCTATAAATCAAAAGCAAAAGTGATTCGCTCCAGAGAAAAATCAGATCGTTGCGGTAGAGGTAGATTGCCTTTTGCAAGCGGGCTTTATCAGGGAAGTCCATTACCCAAATTAGCTTTCAAATGTGGTAGTAGTTCAGAAAAAGAATGGCAAGTAGCGGATCTACATAAACTTCACCGATCTTAATAAAGTTTGCCCTAAAAAGAGTTTCCCTATGCCCAAGATCATAAAATGGTTGAT
Source organism: Cornus controversa (assembly GCA_026545225.1). Taxonomy (NCBI): domain Eukaryota; kingdom Viridiplantae; phylum Streptophyta; class Magnoliopsida; order Cornales; family Cornaceae; genus Cornus; species Cornus controversa. The sequence goes on along the minus strand of CM048846.1, from coordinate 80,617,099 downwards.
GCAATGACCTGATATAAACAATTGATATTCCTGGATGTGTACTCTGGTTATAATCTGATCCTAATGAACCCAGAAGATTAAGAGAAAACATCATTCATCACTGAAAGGGGAATCTATTGCTACAAAGTAATATCGTTCGGGCTGAAGAACGCTAGGGCAACTTACCAGTGACTGATCAAGAAATTTTTTAAAAATTTGATGGGCCAAATGGTTGAAAAATGCATAAATAACATAATGGTAAAAAGCCTTAAGAAGGAAGACCACCTAAAACATCTGCAGGAGGTAATTGACATTATGCGAAATTATAACACGAGGTTGAACCTATAAAAATGCTTCTTTGGGGTCTCTTCAGGGCAGTTCTTGGGGCATATTGTGAACTGAAAAGAGGTAGAGGCAAATCCGATTCAAGTGAAGGCCATTCTTCAGAGTGAAGAACCGAAAACCCCCAGGGATGTTCAAACCTTAACTGGGTGCATCGCCGCCTTAAGTATATTCATCTATCGATAATTTGACAAATATAAACCCTTTTTCGATGCCATCAAAGCAAAGGGAAATAAGGTATGGGGGGCTGAACAAAATAAAGCCTTGACAACACTCAAGCAGTACTTAATTCAACTCTAATACTCTCACCACCTAAGATTAGAGAACCTTTATATTTATACTTTGCAGTGTCTTGAATAGCCACCAGTGTAGTTCTGATCAGAAAGTTTGACAAAAGGCAGTATCTAGTGTTCTACTCAAGCAAGACCATAGCTGAGGCAGAGCAGAGATACTCAAAGATGGAAAAGATCTTATTGGCCTTGGTCTAAGTAAAGATGAAGCTTAGGCATTACTTCAAGGCTCACCCAATCATTGTCCCAACCAAGTTCCTAATCAGAGCGATTCTTCATAAAACTGATCAATTCGGAAGAGTCACGAAATGGGCAACAGGATTGGGTGTCTACGACATAAGTTATAAGCCTTAGACTACCATAAAGGGACATGCAGTTGCAGATTTCCTGCTAGAGTATAAACTAGAAAGCGACGAAGACGTAGAAGGTGTTCAATTCAGCCTGAATAAAAACTCTTTGTCAATGGATCATCATCACAAGCGTGATCGAGCATTGGTGTAGAAATTGAGAGCCCAAATGGAGCGGCTTTATAGCAAGCAATCCATCTAGAGTTTCCTGTATCAAACAATGACACCGAGTATGAGGCCCTGTTAGTGACACAGGTTAGCGGGGATTACCTTCCAAAAGGTGGTTGCATTAAAGCATACAAAGACCTGGTAGAAAGGCACTTAAGGAATTCAACCAAGTCAAATTCTCTCAAATCTCAAGAGACCTAAACCTAAAAGTCGATAGGCTAACATGGTCAGCCTCGACAGCTCAGCCAAATTTGATCAGAATAGCTCCAATTGATTCTTTTTATAAACCTAGCTTCAATGTCCAGAATGGGGTGCTGAATATATAAAACCAACCCAACTGGATGGATCCTATCAAAGGTTATCCTGTTAATAGAGAATTGCCCAATTCAAAATAAAAGACAAGAAAAATTAGAATGAACTCCTCCTGATACTCCATGATCGGTGGTAACCTCTATAGGAGATCATTCTCAAGGCCATATCAGAAGTGTGTGGCCACTGCAGAAGCGAAAGAAGTGCTTTCCAAAATCCACAAAGTGTATGTGGAAATCATTCAAGAGGACGATCACTGTCCCATAAAGCTATTGTCAAATGGTACTTTTGGCTATACATGGCTAGGGAGGTCGAGGAGCAAACCAGAAAGTGCGATAAATACCAAAGGCACGCCAATATGGCCCATTAGCCCCCGAAAAATCTAATAGCCATGGGCAGTCTTTGGCTTTTTGTAAAATGGGGGATAGACTCAGTGGGACCACTCCCTAAGGCTGCCAACAGCAATAACTATGTCTTACTGGCCATAGATTACTTTGCAAAATGGGTCAAAACTGAGCTTACGCAATAATCACCCACGTAGAAGTAAATTTTTTTATCTTGAGCAACATCATTTGCCAGTTTAGTTTACCAGAATCCATAATCATGGACAATGCCACAAACTTCAATAACCAGTCAATTGAAAACTTTTTCAAAAAATACGAGATCAATCAAAAGTTCCCCTCTAGATCCTACCTACAAGGGAACGACCAAGTAGATTTAACCAATCATACCATCTTTGAGTGTGTTAGAAAAAAGTTGGGGGACCGAAAGGGAAAATGGCTGAAAGAATTGCCCAAGGTACTTTGAGCCTACCGAACGATGCTTAGGTGTCTGACTTGAGAGAGTCTGTTATGCTTGGCCTATGGATCCGAAGTAGTAATACCAATCGAGCTGTTGATGAATGTTATGCATTCTATCCTCTTAACTAATGTATTTTATTCTCTTAGTGATAAATTATTTTGTGATTTTACTTCGTTTTAATGTTTTCTTTTGTTTTATTTTAATTGCTTCTTTAACTTAGTTAAATATAAAAATCAGAATTCTTTCCTTTGAAATTTATTAGAATTAATTTCGTATAGCAACTCATTTAGACCATAATCCTTGAGGTTCGTAGCCCTATTCTACAAGAAATTCGTTCTATTGCGAAGTCTGGTTATTTTAATTGATACACCTATCATAGAATCAATTTTTGGCGCCGTTGTCAGGGATTATTTATTTGATTGGTTGGATTTTACAGAATTAATTTTAATTGGATCTTTAGTTAAGAAAATTTTTATTTTTTGCTTTCAATTTTGTTTTTTTTTAATTTTCAGATACTAGTTTGTTTTATTTTTTTTAAAAAAATTTATATTGCTACTAATTTGTGTTATTTTATTTTTGTTTTCTTTTGAGGGACTTCAATCACCATACCATTGAGTAAGAGGAAAAGACTATTAACGTCATGGCGGGTGTGCATGATAGTAATGAGGACAACAATATTGTGCCTAATGCTTTTGTGGAGAGGGCACATTTATTTAGAGATTACTATGTCCTAGAGACATACAATGCGCCCACTGAATTTCAACTGCCTAACGTGATTGCACAGAACTATGAGATAAGGTCCAATATCATCCAAATGTTGCCATCCTACTTCGGGCTGACTAATGAAGATTCATACAAGCACTTAGATGATTTTATAAAAGATTACTCAATAACAAAAATTCATAACTTCTCAGAAGATGCTTTCTGGATGCGACTCTTTTCCTTCTCTCTGAAAGAGAAAGCCAAGTTATTGAAGAAATATTTTCTAATAGGGAGGACCAATCAATTCAGATGTGCTATCACTGGTTTTTATCAATCTGAGGGAGAACAATTCTATGAGACATGGGAGAGATTCAACGACCTTATTAGGAAGTGTCCTCATCACCAAGTTCCAAAGTGACAATTAGTGCAGTGTTTCTATTAGGGGTTGACAGAAGGTAAAAGACAGATGGATGATGAAATTTATTTGAATATCTCAATGAAAATTCTTTGCAACATGTGTCTTCATCTCATTCAAGAAAACCAACTCATTCGAGGAAGGCAGATGATATTTTTGAGGTTGGTTCTATAGATGCTATGTCTACCATTGTGGATATTGTGGCATAGAGAGTGGTGCAATTCATGGCATCAAATCAGCCCACTTTTTAGCCTCAAAACTATGTGCCTCCACTTCCATATCAAGCACAAATTCTTATGCCACCAAAGAATTCAACTCTTGAGGACAAGATGATGATTGCCCTAGCAAAACTTGAGAAACTTGACTCTATTGTTGAAGTAGTTCAATCCACTTTTGCAAGTTTTATAGTAGGCTAGAACGGTCTACATTTTTGTCTAAATTCGAGCACGTACAATTCTTGCCCTAAATTTGTCCTTAACCGCACAAATTCGCACACATGCATTTTAAATTGTGGGGTATAAGTCTGAGGGAGAATTTTTGAAAATTTCTGTTTTTATCTGAACAACTTAAAGAATAAGTTCTTCTGGTTGTTGTAAAAAAAAAAGAAATAAAAAGAGAAAAATATGCAATAAGCCTTCTCACTCAATAAACTGGATTTCTATGCCTCAAAGCAGGAAATATTCGTGTAAAAATGTGTAAGGTTGAGCAATAATAAGCGGGTGGCTTGCTTACGCTCATCGCCTTATAAGCTCGGTCATTAAGTCCGAGGGGTGCTTCTTCACCTAATGCCCTAAAATCAATTGGTTTGGGAGTCATTGGCCCAACGACGCTACATGGGCTTGCAAGAAAGCAAAAAGAGCTAAGCATTGCACGGTCATCCGTGCATGAGCAATCATGAATGTTTGTGATAATGAAGCAGCCGTGTTGAGCATTTTCAATGAGTTTTTTTCTTAAAAACAGATTTGTTCATTTTCTTCTCCAAATATGACAAAAGCCACACGTTAGAATGCATGTTCACTTTTCAAAGAGGATTTTGGGGTTGGAATTGTTATAGATGTTCGGGCTGGCCATTATGTGGGGACTATCGTTCATTTATAGCTTGTGAAAGTCCATTTTTGCTAATGACCACATAGTTCTGTAATACTTGTTGCATTTGCCAAATGTGAAATGAATGGATGAGCGCCCTTTATCTAGTTGATGACTGAGCATGATTAAACTCTTGTATAAGATAGTTGATTTCATTTTTGTAATATTGTATTGCTAAGGGACTAGCAATATGTAAGTTTGGGGGTGTGATAAGTGTTCAATTCTATGCATTTGAACCCTCTTTATTGCATACGTTAGTTCTGTTTTTGCGTTTACCGAGATATGTTTACGGTATTTTTATGTTTTTGATGTTTTGCAGGTATTGGAGTAAATGGAGCAAAGTTGGAAACTTTCTGCAGTCAAGAGAAGAAATCAGAAAATGCAGCCAAGGCATCTCGATCAATCGAGATGTTGATTTCGATTAATCGAAATCTTGATTGATCGAGATCTCATTTCGATTGATCGAAATCTCGATCAATCGAGATTCAATCTCGATCAATCGAGATTCTGCAGAGCCCACTTGGCCACTTGCTCACCTGCTCTCCCACTTGCAACAAAATCCCCCTTTTTGCACGACTTAGGGGGATTGTCTGACTTGAACAACACTTTTGGGGGCCTTCTTGATACAAGAGATATATATAATGATATATATATATATATATGGTGGGCCCAAGGTTGAAAAAGAAGACAAAAAGCACACAAAAAGGGCCATATCTCTCATATCTCATATATCTCTCAAGACACACTAGAATATGAAAGGAGATACCTTCGGGAGAGGAAGAGGAGAGCTGAACCAGACCAAGAAGCTTCATTCTCTACATCAATGGAAGGGTGAAAGGCAACCATAATCAACTAACTCTTCTACTAGGGTGTTGGTTTCAACCCCTAGCCATGTAAACTTGTTCATCTTTGTAGCTCTTGGGATTTATACTTAAATGTTGATTATTTAGCCTAGTGATTATGTACACAAATACATCTCTTTTATATATTCATTTGATTTGGAATGTATTCTTGTCTTAGAGTAGATTTTGTCACTTGAGTGCACAACATTTGCATATTCCACAAGAAGTGCAAATGATGGCTAGATAATGGTGTTTAAATGAATGTGTGACGCTAGTTTGTATAGACCATGCCAAGACAAGGTAGTTTGGATACATGTAGTGTTCACTTAGAGAGTAGAGTAATTAGATAGTTAGTTAGGTTGAAGAGCTATGATTGTTGAAGATGGACTATGATAGGTTAGCACACTCATTGATCTTTTGATATGTCATTGAGGTTACAAGCCTAATAACATTGTTAGGCATTTAATTAATGAATCCCATGCTTGCTACACTTATGAACAAGTGAATGGTTAGTGGTGGAAACCAACCCTAGTTCTCTCTGCCAACTTTACTCTTTAATTTCATTGCCATTTCATTTATGCAATAGTTTTTAAACACAAAATCAAAAATCTGTTTTTTTTGAATTAAAGTAGAATTAGTTTTCCCTTAAGACAATTGCGACTAGTCCTCGTGGGATCGATACCCTCTATATAGAACCTTATCTACAAAGATTCGTGCTCTTGCGAGTGGTTAAATTATATTTTGATAAAAAGGGCAAAATTAAGCTTACAATATAATTTAGTTCCGACCACATCAAAATTTTGGCGCCGTTGCCGGGGACTACAGTTTAATTGTCGCCATTGGAAGATTAAATCTGGTTTAATTCTTAGGCTAGAAATTCTTTCATTCTTTTTGTATATATCTTGTTCTTATATCTCAAACTTCTTGATTTTAGGTGTACCACATAGCGGGCATCTAGAAGAATTCAAATTGGAACCCTTTGTGAGTATAACTTCAAAAATTGGTGGTTTGAGTTCATTCACATTCTTTTGTATATATTATTGCTACTCTTTGTATGGAGGTGTTGTTCAATTGTTAATGCATGCTAGGTAAACGGTCATTGTCACTTCCTTTGCTTCCTTGTAATAGTGAACTTGAACGAACACTTAGACAACGTAGAGGAACCTCTAGGGACCCTATTTTGCCTAGGACTGAAAACATGGATCCAAATGAGAGACAACCTCCCGGTCTACCTCCTTTTAATCATGAACAACCACCTCCACCACCACCTCCTCAAGGAGAGTTGCTTATGGACTTTTACCTTCCGACTACATTTGAAGTACCTTCATGTATTCAATTTCCGGATGTAGCGGCAAATCAATTCGAAATAAAGTCCTCCACCATCAGTCTTCTTAATAGCTTCCACGGTCTCCCTAATGAGGATCCATACCGGCACTTAGATTACTTCCTTTTCGTGTGTTCCACCATTCGTGTACCACACTTTACGGAGGATGATCTAAAGCTACGTATGTTCCCCTTTTCCCTAAAAGATAAGGCTAGAAGTTGGTTCAATTCCCTAGAACCCAACTCAATCCATTCTTGGGCGGAGATGCAAATAGAGTTCTTAAAAAAATACTTCCCAATGGGTAAGACAAGTGATATTCGGCGAGCAATCACCGGATTCACCCAAATTGACCAAGAACAATTCCATGAGACGTGGGAGAGGTTAAAAGATCTTTTAAAATCTTGTCCGCATCATGCTGTCCCAAAATGGCAGCTAGTGCAAAGTTTTTATGATGGGGTGAGTGAGTAACATAGACAAATGATAGACTTCGCGTGTGGGGGTGGGTACCTTTTGAAAAGCCCCGATGAGGCATGGAAACTTTTTCAAATCCTAAGCAACAATTCAGCTCAACGCTCCTCCACTAGGAAAGGGAAGGCCACCCAACCTTGTAGAGGAGTGCATGAGATTTCACGGGTAGATGAGGTAGCCATGCAAGTAGAAGCCTTGTCCTGAAAAATGGATTTAATCATGAAAAATGGGCTGCCTACTCCAAACCAATCTGTCCAAAATCAGGAGGGGTGTTCATTTTGCTATAGCACTTCGCATTTTGTGCGAGATTGTCCTATTGCCGGGCAATCTCCCGATTATGCTCAAGAGCAAGCGAATGCCTTGTACGCTAAACAAATGAATGATCCATATTCAAACACGTACAATCCTGGTTACAAGAACCATCCGGCTTTTTCATGGAAGAATCAAGAATCAAGTCCCTCGTTCCAAGGGCAAAGTTCTTTTAATTCCCAATCTCAACAGCCTCATTATAGGCCAAACCCTCAACCTTACAATCAAAGATCTAATTACCAACAACCACCACCTCCTCCGAGAAGCCAAAGCTTTGAAGAACGAGTGATAAGCAATCTTGAGGCCAACACCCGCTTATTGCAAACTCACTCTCAATCAATCTCTAAGCTTGAAGCCAATGCTCAATCTATGGCTAGGTTAGAAGCTCAAATCGGGCAACTAGCTAATGCCTTAAATAGAAGGGAGGAAGGTAAGTTGCCGAGTCAACCGGTGGCGAATCCCAAAGGTGTCCATATGATTGAAGATCCATCATCTTCAACTTGTAATGCTCCTCCAGAGCAAGTTCAATCAATTACAACCTTGAGGAGTGGTAAAATCATTAACTGCAAGGTAGGGGAGAAAGAGTGAAAGGAATTCCAAGAGCAACCTAAAAATCCAAAAGAATCCCAATTAAATCCAAAATTGTTTCCGTTAAATCCAAATTTGCAAAATACCCCTTCAAATCCAAAAGAAAAGGCAAGTGAAGTTGTGTCATCATCGATTTCAAATCTTGACACCCCTTATGAACCTCCGGTTCCTCTTCCTCAACGATTGAAGGAACCTTCTCATTTCGGGAAGCAAGGAGAGAAAATCCAAGACATGATGGAGATCTTCAAACAAGTAAAGATCAATCTCCCTCTCCTTGATGCTATTCGGCAAATTCCCTTTTATACAAAATTCTTGAAGGACTTATGCACTCAAAAGCGCAAATCTAGGAATAATGTTCCTAAGAAAGTCCTCTTAACTGAGCACATAAGCTCCATTTTCCAACACCAAGCCCCTCCTAAATTCAAAGATCTGGGTGCTCCGACCATTTCGTGCACCATCGGAAATCAATCTTTTGAAAAAGCACTTCTTGATCTAGGGGCTAGTGTCAACTTGCTTCCATTCTCAATTTACCAACAACTAGGTTTGGGGGAACTCAAGCATACCACAGTTGTGTTGCAACTTGCCGACCGTTCGGTGAAGCAACCCCGTGGCATCATTGAGGATGTCATCATTCAAGTGGACAAATTCTATTTTCCGGTGGACTTCATAGTCTTTGACACGGAACCGGTCCAAAATCTGAAGCATCATATCCCTATCATTCTAGGTCGTCCATTCTTGGCCACGGCAAACGCTTGCGTTAATTGCCGTACTGGAGTGATGGACATCTCTTTTGGGAATATGAAAGTCCGCTTGAACATCTTCAATGCTTCCCACCACACATCCGACGACGAAAGTGAGTGCTTTTGTGTCGATGTTGTGGACGACCTTGTTCAAGAAGCACTTCCTTCTATTCTTTCCAAGGACCCTTTAGAGGCATGCCTAAATCACTTCAACTATGAGGATTTTGACATTAAGCAATCCATATGTGAAGTCAATTCCATGCTCGATGTTAATACTGTCATGGATTTGCCTAAGTGGAGAGTTCCAAGAGAACCCTTGCCCCCGTTGTCCAAAACTTTCCAAACTTCTTCTTTAATTTCCCCACCACAACTTGAGCTCAAGCCTCTACCGGCTACACTCAAGTATGTTTTCTTGGGTGCAAATGAGACCCTTCCAGTCATTATTGCTTCCAATCTCACACTTGATCAAGAGTTAGAACTCATAAAGGTGCTAAAAGAGCACAAAGAAGCAATAGGATGGAGTGTGGTAGATCTTAAGGGAATAGACCCTTCTATTTGTATGCACCGCATACACTTGGAAGAGGATGCAAAGACCTCAAGGGAGGCACAATGTCGATTGAATCCAAACATGAAGGACGTTGTAATGAAGGAGGTGGTGAAGTTACTAGATGTGGGGATCATATACCCCATCTCTGATAGCAAGTGGGTTAGTCCCACTCAAGTGGTTCCAAAGAAGTCTGGTATTACGGTGCAACCTAATGATAAGGGCGAATTAGTTCCCCAACGCACCACCACAGGATGGAGAGTGTGCATTGATTATAGGAAATTAAATTCAGCCACTCAGAAAGATCACTTCCCCCTCCCATTCATTGATCAAATATTGGAGAGATTGGCCGAGCAAAGTTTTTATTACTTTTTGGATGGATATTCCGGCTATAATCAGGTTGCTATAGACCCGAGGGACCAAGAGAAAACCACCTTTACATGTCCCTTCGGCACATTTGCTTATAGACGCATGCCCTTTGGGTTGTGCAATGCACCGGCAACTTTTCAACGGTGTATGATGTCTATCTTCTCGGACATGGTGGAAAAATTCTTGGAAGTGTTCATGGATGATTTTTCCGTTTTTGGGCCTTCATATGAATCATGCCTCCATAATCTAGCTTGTGTTCTCAAACGATGTCAAGAAACTAACTTAATTCTTAGTTGGGAAAAGAGTCATTTTATGGTTCAAGAGGGTATTGTCCTAGGGCACATTGTGTCTAAGCGAGGAATAGAGGTTGATAAAGCCAAGGTTGAGCTCATTTCCAAACTTCCTCCACCATCCACGGTGAGAGAGATTCGCTCATTCCTTGGGCATGCGGGCTTTTATCGCCTTTTCATCAAAGACTTTAGCAAGATCTCTCAGCCTTTGTGTCACCTTCTTGAAAAAGAGTCTTGCTTTACCTTTGATGAAGCGTGCCTCAACGCTTTTGAAAAACTCCGCACCATGCTTACAACCGCTCCAATTCTAATCCCTCCAAATTGGGCTCTCCCATTTGAGATTATGTGTGATGCATCCGACTATGCCATGGGTGCTGTCTTAGGGCAACGAGTAGACAAACTGCCACATGTCATCTATTACGTAAGTAAAACCCTTTCCGAGGCTCAAATCAATTATACCACAACGAAAAAGGAATTGCTTGCGGTAGTATTTGCATTAGACAAATTTTGAGCTTATTTATTAGGTTCAAAGGTCATTGTCTACTCGGACCATGCTGCCCTCCGGCATCTTTTGGCCAAAAAGGACACCAAGCCTAGGTTGATCCGATGGATACTCTTATTGCAGGAGTTCAATTTTGAGATTAGAGACAAAAAGGAAACTGAAAATGTGGTAGCTGACCACCTGTCTAGAATTCTTGTTGAATCCTTCCATAATTCCATTCCAGTTTGTGAATCCTTCCCGGATGAACAACTCTTTGTCATCTCTCAAGAGAGTATCCCTTGGTATGCGGATGTGGTTAATTACTTGGCAACTGGTAAAATACCATCTTCTTGGACCAAGCAAGAGAAGGATCGTTTCCTCTCCCAATCACGATCATATTATTGGGACGATCCTCAATTGTTCAAATATTGCCCCGATCAAATAATTCGAAGGTGTGTGCCCAACAGTGAATTCCAAAGCATTCTCAAGTTTTGTCATACACTCGCTTGTGGGGGGCACTTTAGTGCTAAGAAAACCGCAACAAAAATTCTCCAATGCGGATTTTTCTGGCCGACACTTCATCGGGATGCATATTCATTCTGCCGCTCTTGTGAGCGATGTCAGCGCCTTGGCACGATGTCTCGGAAGGACATGATGCCTCTTAACCCTATTTTTATCATTGAAATATTTGATGTGTGGGGCATTGACTTCATGGGACCATTTCCACCCTCTACTGGTCATGAGTACATACTTGTGGCGGTGGACTACGTATCTAAGTGGATAGAGGCCGTTGCTACCAAAACCAATGATCACGCAGTCGTGGTTAAATTCATTCAAGCTAACATTTTTAGCCGGTTTGGTACGCCTCGGGCCATCATCAGTGACGGAGGTAAACATTTCTGTAACCGGTTCCTTCGAACCTTGCTTCTCAAATACTCCGTCACGCACAAAGTAGCCACCCCATACCATCCTCAAACTAGTGGCCAAGTAGAAGTATCCAATAGGGAGATTAAGAACATTCTTCAGAAAACTGTTCGGCCCGACCGGAAGGATTGGTCATTGTGACTAAACGATGCATTATGGGCATACCGAACCGCATATAAAACTTCTATTGGAATGTCACCTTATCGGTTGGTTTATGGCAAGGCGTGCCATCTTCCGGTTGAATTGGAGCATAAAGCTATGTGGGCCACCAAAACTTTTAATTTTGACATGAAAAAGGCCGGTTCTAATCGAAAGCTTCAATTAAATGAATTGGAAGAATTGCGACATGACGCGTATGAGAATGCGAAAATCTATAAGGCAAAGTCCAAAGCCTTTCATGATCGTAATATTCAAGTCAAAACATTTTCGCCGGGCCAAAAAGTTTGGTTGTACAACTCACGCCTCCATTTGTTTCCCAGAAAACTTCGCTCCCGTTGGGATGGTCCATTTTTGGTTAACTCCGTCGCTCCCCACGGAGCGGTGGAATTGAAGGACTTGAAAGATGGCTCGATGTTCAAAGTAAACGGGCAGCGCTTAAAAGTGTGCGTGGATGACCAAGTCACCACCGAATACGTGGATGTCGTCACTTTGACGGATCCCGTGTATTTTGACTCGTGAGCCGATCCGGACGTCGGGCCATAGACGTGTAAGGTGGCGAAGCCATGGTAGCTATCAAGCTTCCATGATGTCCCTTTAATCCAAAGTAGGGTTGTATCTAAGCAATGTAGTATCTAATTCCCAAATATCCAAGTCCCTGAAGCATACTTTAAACTGACTATTTTTGAGCATCTCGATTGATCGAAACCAAGATCTCGATCAATCGAGATTTCGATTGATCGAGATTTTGGTTTCGATTGATCGAAAAATTGTAGAGAGTTGCCAAGTCCAAAGTCCCGAGAGGTAGTATTCTTCGATTGCACTTCGATAGGTCTTCGATCGATCGAAACTTTTGATTGATCGAAATGGGATTTCGATTGATCAAAATAAAATTTCGATTGAATCAATTAAAAGTTCAATTGATCGAAGTAAAAATGAGCATCTCGATTAATCGAAACCAAGATCTCGATCAATTGAGATTTCGATTGATCGAGATTTTGGTTTCGATTGATCGAAAAATTGTAGAGAGTTGCCAAGTCCAAAGTCCCGAGAGGTAGTATTCTTCGATTGCACTTCGATAGGTCTTCGATCGATCGAAACTTTTGATTGATCGAAATGGGATTTCGATTGATCGAAATAAAATTTCGATTGAATCAATTAAAAGTTCAATTGATCGAAGTAAAAATGTGATTCAGGGAAGGAATTCTCGATTGATCGAAGAGACAATCTCGATCCATCGAAGCTGGTTTCGATTGATCGAAGTAAGATTTCGATCAATCAAAATTTTGATTGATCGAAATGCACATCTCGATCAATCAAGATGCACGCGGAGCCTGCACGTGAGCCAAAAATCTATTTAAACCGTTGGGCTTCCCTCCCATTTTTAAAAGACCATCCGAATTCTTCTCTCCCTCCGTGCGATCCAAGCCTTCTCCAAGCACTCCCGAGCACTCGATCTACCATTCCCGATCATCCATCGCCATCCGACGCAGTCCGAAGCTGCCGCTAGCACTTGCGCGATCTTCTCTTCGCGGCTGCGAGTGGAGTTTTCTTCGGTTGAGCCTTTCATCTTCTTCCTCACGAGGTAAGTGATGCATGGCTACTTTTTGTTTACTCTCTCGCCATTTTTGATGGTTTTACGGCGTAATAAACATAGTTAGATAATGTTGGGGTGGATGGTTGCGATTGCGATGTCTGTAACGAGATTTTGTGGGTTTCAGGGGTAGGAATTCATGTAGGAGTGAGATTTGGCATTTTCTTCGTTTCAAACGCTTAGTGTACGGTGTGTAACCGCGGCACCTTCGTTTCGGTTGCACCCGTTCACATTGCCTCTTCGAGAGTGGCTTTTCGCATTCTTGCCAGTACCATGGACTAGGACTTCATTTTTATTTTTATTCTTTTAGTTTATTAGTAGTTTAACTTTTTTCTTGCTCATCTTTTATTTACGTACTTTTTGGAATCAAGTGCAGACTGTTCCGAGACCATGGCGAGGGTGAAGAACGCTGCCGGTGCTGTTCGTGACGTGCCCGGGCGAGCCTTCCGGTCTCAGAAATTTCACCCGGAGCAGGTTTTTGACTTAGCCGAGTTCGAGAGGCGTCCCGACACCGCGTGGACGGTTGCCGAGCTCAGGAGGCGTCGCCTCGACCGGCTATGTGTGCCTCCCACCGACGTGGCACACGAGCGCCTAGTGTAGGTCTTTTACGAGCATATGACCTACTCCTGCACTGCGCCAGATACACTCGAGACTGTTGTGGCCACTGTCACGATCACGATTACGCCGAGCCGGATTGCTCATATGCTTGGCATCCCTCACCAGCAGCCGCCGGACATGGTTGGCCCAGACGGTCAGCCACTTTATAGTGCCGCACTCCCAGCAGACACTACGCTCTTCTCGATAGTGATGGACATGTGTGGCGGGGCGTTTACCACGCCCAGTCACAACTGCACGTCCAAATCGATGTGCCCGAGCAGATATTGGTTCCTGGACACCGTTCTCCTCAAGAACGCGTGTCCGCTGCAGCACGTGGCCGAGCGCAGGGGCGACCTCCTCCGTTGCCTCTATGCTTTCCATACGGGCGCTTGGTTTTCTGTCCCATCGCTGATCTGGGGGCAGATGCACAAAGTCTGAGATGGCCTCGTCAACAAGAGGAAGAGGAGAGCAGCGAGTTGGCGGCTTCCCTTTCCTTTCCTGATCGCCACTTTTCTCAGCAGTGCCAGTATACCGGTCAGTCGGACTGACATTCAGTTGGCACCGCCCACCCGCTTCACATCTACTCAGTGGGAGCGGGTGAGGCGGCACTTAGAGCGACAGGACCATCAGGGTGATCCACCAGACGATGTAGATATGGATGCCCCGGTGGAGGCGGATGAGGGAGAGCCTGCAGGAGTTGAGTTAGAGGACGAGGAGATGGAGGACGAGGAGATGGATGTCGCTGCAGAGCGGCATGATATCTTAGCGACGGGCTATTCCTGCCTGGCGGCTGACGTAGAGCGGCTCCAGCAGGGTTTTGACGAGCACGTCCAGGTGACGCAGAGTCAGCTGGCAGGTATTCGGACGGACATTTCTTCTCTGGTACAGGGCCAGAGAGCGATCTTAGACGAGTTCCGAGCCTTCCAGGATCTGCAGTTCCTGTTCGCAGGTCGAGCCTCCACCTCCACTTCTGCTCCCACCGAGCCACCACCACCACCACCCGCCCTCGAGTAGCTGCATTTTATTCCTCTTTTATGCTTTACTTTCTGTATTTTTCTTTCTTTATTTTTGATAGGCCATGTTGGCCATGTTTAGTTTCTTTTTGAGTATTCCGCCTACATGTACACTTTGCACTGAAACTCATTTTCATCTTTATGGAATACATTTCTATTTTCTTTTATGTCATGTGTTATCTTTACTGTCTTTCTTTTTGCTTTCCATCAATTTATCTGTTCTCTATACTTTGACTATGTATGTAGTACCACTTGTCTAATTGTTATATGCGATTCAGTTGATGATTTCCGTTTATTACCGCCTGGTTTCAATTCCCAATACTGTTGAGATTGCTTCAACACAGTATGGCGGTAATAAAGAAAGGCAGCCCCTTTGCGTGCTATACGTTAGCGTGCCTGGATAGTCAATATCTTGTCGCATAGACCTCTTAGACAGTTGGGAAACACCAGTTCAGACCCTTAGATATACAGTGATATTGGCATTGTCAGTTTGTGCATAATTATTTCATTATGTTCTATTTATCTACTTTTTGTTCCTTTTAATGCTCGTGGTATCCAGTGGGTGTTCTATGCAGGTTTTCCGTATTTACACGATGCCCGCTGCTGTGGAATACCATTTTTCTCGCATTCTGCCATCCCGGTAACTTCTTTCCTTGTTCTTCTTGTCCAAACATTGAGGACAATGTTACATATAAGTTTGGGGGTGCGGTATGCTATACCACTTGCATACGCATGCAATGTTCGGTTATTATTTTGAGTGTCATTGTAGAGCAGTTTTTCTTCTTCTTGATATTTTTGGATGCTTGCCATGATGTCCTGCTTTTTAAAGGAAGTCATTCGAATGAATGTCCGAGGTAAATGCAGCAGGTAGTTAAGAACTTTAACATTGTAAATACCCGCACTTTTGCAAGCTTTATAGTAGGCTAGAACGGTCTACATTTTTGTCTAAATTCGAGCACGTACAATTCTTGCCTTAAATTTGTCCTTAACCGCACAAATTCGCACACAGGCATTTTAAATTGTGGGGTATAAGTCTGAGGGAGAATTTTTGAAAATTTCTGTTTTTATCTGAACAACTTAAAGAATAAGTTCTTCTGGTTGTTGTAAAAAAAAAAAAGAAATAAAAAGAGAAAAATATGCAATAAGCCTTCTCTCTCAATAAACTGGATTTCTATGCCTCAAAGCAGGAAATATTCGTGTAAAAATGTGTAAGGTTGAGCAATAATAAGCGGGTGGCTTGCTTACGCTCATCGCCTTGTAAGCTCGGTCATTAAGTCCGAGGGGTGCTTCTTCACCTAATGCCCTAAAATCAATTGGTTTGGGAGTCAATGGCCCAACGCCGCTACATGGGCTTGCAAGAAAGCAAAAAGAGCTAAGCATTGCACGGTCATCCGCGCATGAGCAATCATGAATGTTTGTGATAATGAAGCAGTCGTGTTGAGCATTTTCAATGAGTTTTTCTCTTAAAAACAGATTTGTTCGTTTTCTTCTCCAAATATGACAAAAGCCACACGTTAGAATGCATGTTCACTTTTCAAAGAGGATTTTGGGGTTGGAATTGTTATAGTTGTTCGGGCTGGCCATTATGTGGGGACTGTCGTTCATTTATAGCTTGTGAAAGTCCATTTTTGCTAATGACCACATAGTTCTGTAATACTTGTTGCATTTGCCAAATGTGAAATGAATGGATGAGCGCCCTTTATCTAGTTGATGACTGAGCATGATTAAACTCTTGTATAAGATAGTTGATTTCGTTTTTGTAATATTGTATTGCTAAGGGACTAGCAATATGTAAGTTTGGGGGTGTGATAAGTGTTCAATTCTATGCATTTGAACCCTCTTTATTGCATACGTTAGTTCTGTTTTTGCGTTTACCGAGATATGTTTACGGTATTTTTGTGTTTTTGATGTTTTGCAGGTATTGGAGTAAATGGAGCAAAGTTGGAAACTTTCTGCAGTCAAGAGAAGAAATCAGAAAATGCAGCCAAGGCATCTCGATCAATCGAGATGTTGATTTCGATTAATCGAAATCTCAATTCATCGAGATCTCATTTCGATTGATCGAAATCTCGATCAATCGAGATTCAATCTCGATCAATCGAGATTCTGCAGAGCCCACTTGGCCACTTGCTCACCTGCTCTCCCACTTGCAACAAAATCCCCCTTTTTGCACGACTTAGGGGGATTGTCTGACTTGAACAAGACTTTTGGGGGCCTTCTTGATACAAGAGATATATATAATGATATATATATATATATATGGTGGGCCCAAGGTTGAAAAAGAAGACAAAAAGTACACAAAAAGGGCCATATCTCTCATATCTCATATATCTCTCAAGACACACTAGAATATGAGAGGAGAGACCTTCGGGTGAGGAAGAGGAGAGCTGAACCAGACCAAGAAGCTTCATTCTCTTCATCAATGGAAGGGTGCAAGGCAACCATGATCAACTAACTCTTCTACTAGGGTGTTGGTTTCAACCCCTAGCCATGTAAACTTGTTCATCTTTGTAGCTCTTGGGATTTATACTTAAATGTTGATTATTTAGCCTAGTGATTATGTACACAAATACATCTCTTTTATATATTCATTTGATTTGGAATGTATTCTTGTCTTAGAGTAGATTTTGTCACTTGAGTGCACAACATTTGCATATTCCACAAGAAGTGCAAATGATGGCTAGATAATGGTGTTTAAATGAATGTGTGACGCTAGTTTGTATAGACCATGCCAAGACAAGGTAGTTTGGATACATGTAGTGTTCACTTAGAGAGTAGAGTAATTAGATAGTTAGTTAGGTTGAAGAGCTATGATTGTTGAAGATGGACTATGATAGGTTAGCACACTCATTGATCTTTTGATATGTCATTGAGGTTACAAGCCTAATAACATTGTTAGGCATTTAATTAATGAATCCCATGCTTGCTACACTTATGAACAAGTGAATGGTTAGTGGTGGAAACCAACCTTAGTTTTCTCTCCCAACTTTACTCTTTAATTTCATTGCCATTTCATTTATGCAATAGTTTTTAAACACAAAACCAAAAATCTATTTTTTTTGAATTAAAGTAGAATTAGTTTTCCCTTAAGACAATTGCGACTAGTCCTCGTGGGATCGATACCCTCTATATAGAACCTTATCTACAAAGATTCGTGCTCTTGCGAGTGGTTAAATTATATTTTGATAAAAAGGACAAAATTAAGGTTACAATATAATTTAGTTCCGACCACATCAAAATTTTGGCGCCGTTGCCGGGGACTACGGTTTAATTGTCGCCATTGGAAGATTAAATCTGGTTTAATTCTTAGGCTAGAAATTCTTTCATTCTTTTTGGGGGCGAGGCGATGCCTTTGATGTGCTTTATTGCAATGGGAAATTTTTTTTTATGAAATTCTTCTTGTTTTAGGACTTTTTGGTTATTTTATTTTTCTTAGTTTTTTTTATTATTATTATTTTTTGTTTTGTTTTTAGATAAAATATTTTTACAATTTTCAAGGGATTAGTACCTTATGTAGGTGCATAACTTGTAATTTTTGAGTATGTTTTAAAATTTTGAAAACTATGATTTAAAATAAGTGATTTTAAATCATTGTTTGCATTAACATGCCTTGGGGTAGTTGGATTTAGTTTCCTCACATGCACAAGCACACTAGTATAATCTTGTGAGGTATAAACTTTGGCTCTGAGTTAATGTGTTACATATGCTTGATATTAGTTAGTATCTCCTGAGCACGAGTACCGATAATGTGTTTTACTTGACTTCAAAGAAGAAAAAGGAAGAATATGTGATGAATAGCAAATCAATTTGATCTTTTTCATAAGTAACCGGGCCTCTATGCCTCAGGAAGCATGGAGTGTTCGCGTCAAAAGTGAAATGGTGAGAAAAGATGAGCATTGGTTGTCTTGATTTGTAGCGTGACTGATTTGAGTAATTAGGTTTTTCTGGGAGTCACTGACTGAAAGCTTACTACATGAGTCTTTCAGAAAGCTTAATAGATTAAGACGTTACACAACCAATAAAGTAATGAAAAAAAGGATGAAAAAAAATGAGTGAAGAAGGTTATGTATTCATGTTTCGAAGTATGATTTCAATAAGGGGAGCAAGTGAGTTGAAGGGGTAGGTGCCTTAATATATTCGGAGCTGGGTTATGCTATATGAGAGGACTGCTAGTTCACTTATCACAAGGGAGCTAGAGTTGGTTACTTTGAGATACATCGATGTGAATTATGTGTGGGGACCATTACTTTGAATTATAGAATTTGAAAGTTTGAAATTATTCTTGAATGCAAGTTTGTAACTATATATTGTAATCTTCTTCTTGATTAATGTTGAAACAGATTTTTGAATGTTTGTGAGTACCATTTTTGAAAACCCTCATGAGATTAAACTCGTCCACTAGGGGGAACCTAGGGGTTTAAAGGCTTGTTGAATATACTAAATCAAATCGTTGAATGTTACACATTCGAGCCTTTTACCTTACATATTTTATCCTTTTAGTGATAGATTATTTTGTGATTTACTTCGTTTTAGTGTTTTCTATATTTTCAGGGTCTTAATGATTATTTCAGTAAAAACCATGATTTTAGGCTTTTAAAGATGACATGCAAGAGAGTTAGATAAAGTCTACATTAAATGGATTCATTCAACTACATACTTCAACTCAAATCAACCCAAGAAAGAGGTCCGAGAGAATTACAATTACTTAAGAAGATTACGGGCTTGAAGCCCAATTTTGTGCCTAATACAGTTTTAATCTCATTTTAGAAAATGACATAGAACTCTTATTTCTGAGCCCTAACTCGACTTAATTTTCATGTTAGTTGAACGAAATTCGACTCTGTACACTTTTGTATTTCACGAAAATTCCGTGAATTGGACTTCTGGGGGTCAAAAGTTAGGCCGAACATCAGCAGAAAAATCCACTTGTTAGAAAACCTAATTATTTCCTAATTGGATTAGGACTTGATATATTCTCTTGGGAGTTGAAAGTGGAGAAGGAGAGGCTATTTTCGGGGAGCTCAGAGACACTTTTGAAGACATAATTTGCAGAGCTTTGGAGTGGAGAACCATTGGAGAATGAAGTCTTGTGCGTATTTTATGGAGATGATGCATTCTTTCTCAACCGTTGAAGCTTTTTCTTCTACCATGAGCGGCTAGTTTATCCATTAGGGTTTTGATGTAGCCCTAACTAAGCATCAATAATTTAATTATTTTAATTATTGGAGATTTTTGTATGCATGCGTAGATTGTGTAATTTAGAGGATTCTTCCTATAGAATTGAGCTATAAAAGTCTTATAAATTCAGTTTCAATAATTTCTTATCTTGTCTTAGATATTTAGTTGTTACATAATGATAATCACTGAATATATCATTAAAAGCTTTGATGGAGTATGCCTAGAGAAGATGGACCATACTGCACCCTAGAGTAAATTAGTTAGGCAGATGATCCATGCTAATCGAAGATAGTCAATGACTTAACCTTAATCATATGTTATCTTTTTAATGGATAAAGGTGAGCTTGTAGCCACCGACACCACTTATGCATGATATAATTCCTCATAGTTAGTTCAATTAGCCATTGATTGTGAAGTTAGTGGTGAAGTCAATAACCCTAGATTCATCTCATATATTTTCTACACTCTCTATTTCCTTTTGCTTTATTTTAATTGCTTCTTTAATTTAGTTATATAAAAATCAAATTCTTTTCTTTAAAATTTAATTAGAAAATTAATTTCGTATACCAACTCATTCATACCATAATCCCTGAGGTTCGACACCCCTTTCGATAGCCCTATTCTGCAAGGAATTCGTTTTATTACAAAGTGTGGTCATTTTAATTGATACACTTATCATAGAATCAGTTGTCTACCCCTACTATTAAAACAAAAATACTAGCAAGCGGGCAGAATGGCCAACTGCTTGAACGAAATCTGGATCTCCTAGAAGAAAATATGGAGGCAGCTTAAATAAGGCTCGCCTCCTACCAGAGAATGAGCAAGAGTAGTTATGACAAGAAGGTGGAACATCAAGTGTTCAGCCTCGGAGACTGGGTGCTTTGAAAAGTCACTAATAATATAAAGGAACAAAATACTGCGAAGTTAGCAGGAAAATGAGAAGGCCCGTATGAAGTCAGTGAATTGATAAAAAATGGCACATATAGGCTTCACAGAGTTAGCGATACAGAAGCAATTAGAAAGCTGTGGCAAATGCTAAATAAGGAATAAAGTAGAAATGCTACAGTCGTGGCAAGGCAAGGTCACTGTGCAAGAATAAATACACAACGGTGATGCCTTGCCTTATTTTTGCCTTTATTTTAAAGGTATATTGCCATTAGGCCACCATGACATATTCTGCAAGAATAATCCCTAAATTTCTTTAGGAAAATTATATGTTTGAAACTTTTCATGTAAAACTATAGAATTTTAACTTGGGTAATACAGCCTTACCATTTCCAAGGAAAATGATACACCTTCCTTATGATTAGCCTCAGACTCAATGACAGTCGTGTTTTAATGTTCATTAAAGAAATATATTTGGGCCTAGTCCCACACTGAATAAAAATTCTCATCTTTTAGTTCATATAGAATGAGACATACCACCTTGGGGGCACAACGTGTACATGGTAAAGCGCAAGAAAAAGATGCGACGTAACATGCCCATGCCTACTTTTGCATAAATAATAAAGGCCAAGTTTCCTAAAAATAGGCCCAAATCAAGCTAAGGTCTGAAACACTGATTGCTTATTAAAGTTGAGGTCTTAAACAACCGATCATTTATCGAAGCTAGGGTCTTAAACGACAGATCATTTATATAAAAAGGTCATAGGCCTAATCAACCTAAGGTCTTAAATGACTAATCGCTTATTAAAGCTAAGGTCTGAAAGACCGACTGCTTATTAAAGCTAAGGTCTTAAACAACCGATCACTTATCGAACTAGGGTCTTAAATGACCAATTGCTTATTAATGAAAAGAGGTCATAGGCCCAAATCAAGCAAAGCTCTTAAACGACTGATCACTTATCGAAGCTAAGGTCTTAAACTACCGATCTCTTACAAAAAAGAAGTCATAGGCCCAATCAAGCTAAGGTCTTAACCGATTGATCGCTTATTAAAGATATGGTCTGAAAGACCGATCACTTATTAAAGCGAGGTCTTAAATGATCGATTACTTATTGAAACTAGGGTCTTAAACAGCCGATCGCTTATTAATGAAAAGAGGCCATTGGCCCAAATCAAGCTAAGGTTTTAAATGATCGATTGATTATAAAAAAGAAGTCATAGGCCCAATCAAGCTAAGGTCTTAAATGATTGATTGCTTATTAAATCTAAAGTTTGAAAGACCGATCTTTTATTAAAGTTAAGGTCTTAAAAGATCGATCGCTTATTGAAGCTAGGGTCTTAAATGACCGATCGCTTAATAATGAAAAGAGGCCATAGGCCAAAATCAAGCTAAGGTCTTAAACGACTAATCACTTATAAAAAAAGGGTCATAGGCCCAATCAAGCTAAGGTCTTAAATGACTGATCTCTTATTAAAGTTAAGGTCTAAAAGATCAATCGCTTATTAAAGCTAAGGTCTTAAGCGACCAATCATTTATCGAGGTTAATGTCTTAAATGACGGATCACTTATTAAAGCTAAGGTCTTAAATTATTGATCACTTATTAAAGTTAAAGTCTTAAATGAACGATCGCTTATTAATGAACAGAGGTCATAGGCCCAAATCAAGCTAAGGTCTTAAACGATCGATCGCTTATAAAAAAGAGGTCATAGGCCCAATCAAGCTAAGATCTTAAATGACTGATCGCTTATTAAAGCTAAGGTCTTAAATAACCGATCGTTTATCGAAGCTAAGGTCTTAAACGACCGATCGCCTATAAAAAAAGAGGCCTATCAAGTTAAGGTCTTAAAAAATTGATCGCTTATTAAAGCTAAGGTTTGAAAGACCAATTGCTTATTAAAGTTAAGGTCTGAAAGACCGATCGCTAATTAAAAAGAGGCCATAAGCCCAAATCAAGCTAAGGTGACCAATCATTTATAAAGCTAAGGTCTCCAATGACCAATCGCCTATTTGAAGCTAAGGTCTAAAAAATTGATCGCTTATTAGAAATAAGGCATAGCCCCATTCAGAGCAATTTGTAGGAAATGCCCCTCTGATTGCAGGCCATTCGCTTAAGTTTGTCCCCTACTAAATTTTCTAGTAAAGAGAAAAATAAGAGACATCATGTACTGAACGTTGATAGTCAACATTACTAGAGTGGCGGTCAACCCAGCAATCTTCCCCTCTAAGTAATGATAATCATGTCCACCAGCTTGTGCATGGACATCCTCCTCTGCTTCCATCTTCTCTGGATCTTCCACCGGTGGTGGTATATCTACCGGTTCCCCTACCTGAGCCAATTGAGACACTTCACCTGGTGCAACTATGACTCTTTGATGCATATGAGATCTGCTTAAATTCCAATCGTGTGTGCCATAATGAATATCACGTGGAAAGGCAAGCTCGTCTTCATGGACCGCATATCCTTGTGCAATAAGCAACTGATGAATGATAGTAGCGAATGGAAACTCCCAATCACTTGCACTGTCCGGTGCCTTGGCTGCAATCTGTGGGAATGATAGCCAATGCCCAAAATATATGGCATATAAAGCTTTAAGGAACTCTTGACATCTCTCAGTTTTATGTCCAATGGGACATATATTCTTGAACAAAACAGCATCAAAGAACCATAAATGATTTGGCATAGAAGACTTTAAAGCGGTATTCCACTTTAGCCCGGAGAATTGGTTAGCACACAAACGTGCAACCAAATTACCCACCGATAAATTATCGAGTAAAAGAGTATAAATATTAGTCAAATTAGTTGGGCATTCATGAGGACAGCCCATGCCAATAGCAATGAATGACATATCAACCTGAACTAGTGTTCCATCTACCGAAGAAGTAAGCACACCCTGCTCATCAGGTTTTGGCATGAGGTTCTGATAAAAGACCTTAACAAGCCTCGGGTAGATAGTAGTAGATAATGGAACAAAAATTGAAGCCGACCAACAATGACGGATGTCAGAAATCCCCCATCGTATCTCGAGAAACATAGCATATAGTTCGGCGGTATCAAATGTTGTTTCAAAATTCAAGGCTCTTGGATGCCATCTCTCATGAATTCTATCTCAACGAGATCTTAAGGAAATGGGTGTTGAATCATGTCATGCTCGGCGAGGATTGCGCGAGCTTGAAGCACCATGGTAACTTGCTCTCTTTGGTGCCATAGAAATAAAAAAAGAAAAAGTTTGGTTGAGGAATTAAATCAAACACTTGGCGTGCACAATAAAAGTTTATCCTTCAACCTCTTCTTCCAGTAATTTTTTCACCCAAATTGAACAATTTAATCCACCAATTATATCCCCCAAACTTGGTCTTCAAAATCCCTCAAAAAGATTGGCACAATTTTGCAAAATAAAAACTTCACTTACTTTGATGTAGAACTTGAAAAAGTGAGAGTTTTCTTGAGAACTAGTGATGATCAATCCGATTTTGATATTGATGTTGATGATGATCAATGATAATTACTTGTTGAGAATCACCAATTGAAGAAAATATTTTCCTGGTTGAAGTAGGAGTCAAATTGGAGCTCAAAAATGTCAAGGAAGCAAGTAATAGCATCAAAGTATGAGAGGGGGGCTTTATATAGCAAGAATTTTTGGGCAGCCCGCATATATGCTTGGGCGATTGATCCCCCAGCAATGGGCGATCGATCGCCCACCTACTGGCCCTCTCAAGTGAGGAAAAAAATGGGGCGATTGATCCCCCTCAAATGGGGCGATTAATCCCCCTTCTACTGGCCTATTTTTGCCTCCATTATCTAAGGTCGACCAGGACGTGTATTTTTGGAGTCTCTATCGCCCAAGGTCAATCGAGAACTCATTTTTTCACCCGTCTTGAGTCCAATTACCTTGGTACACCTCTTGGCATCTATCGAAAGTAACTTATACATCAAAAACTCAAAGAAAACACATCAAACGCAACTAAAATTGAAAGAAAACTTAAGAAAACTAAAACTAAAAATTAAAATCAAAGAAAACTAAAGAAATTAAATGATAGAAATACATATAAATCCTACAATTTAACGTCCATAGGAGATGATCAATTCTCCAAAGGGATTAAGTTGGATAGACGGGATCCGTCAAGTCGACGGACTCTACGTCTCTTTTTGGCACAAATCCTTCCACACAATGCTTTAATCTTTTCCCATTAACTTTTGCAACAAAAATACCAAACAATTGTTCATCCAAAAATGAGTCTCTAATAGGTAATGCATCGATCACAGGCTCAAACTCAATCCGGGATAAATGATCCGCAACCACATTCTCTGTCCCCTTTTTGTCTTTAATCTCCAAATTGAATTCTTGCAACAATAAAATCCATCGAATAAGACATAGTTTGGTTTCCTTCTTCACCAATAAGTGTCTCAATGCCGCATGATCAGAGTAAACAACCACCTTGGACCCCAATAAATAGGAATGAAACTTGTCGAGGGCAAATACTACAGCTAGAAGCTCTTTCTCTGTGGTTGTGTAATTGAGTTGGGCATCAGAGAGAGTCTTACTAGCGTAATAGATAACATATAGTTGTTTCCCTTCTCTTTGTCCCAACACTGCTCCTACTGCATAATCAGAGGCATCACACATGATTTCAAAAGGTAAAGCCCATTTTGGAGATTGCATGATTGGTGCAGAGGATAATAAAGACCGAAGCTTTTCAAAAGCTTGCATACATTCTTCATCAAAGGAAAAGGAAACATTTTTAGATAACAAGTGGCACAATGGTCAAGCAATTTTACTGAAATCCTTGATGAATCTTCTATAGAACCCAACAAGGCCAAAGAAAGAACGAACTTGCTTCACCGAAGTTGGAGGCGTCAGAGTAGTAATTAGGTCGATCTTTGTTTTATCAACTTTAATGCCTCTCTCCAAAACAATATGGCCCAACACAATACCCTCCTTCACCATGAAATGGCTCTTCTCCTAACTAAGTACCAAATTCCATTCTTGGCATCTTTGAAACACAAGTGATAAATTGCTCAAACAATCTTCAAAGGATGATCCAAAAATAGAGAAGTCATCCATGAACACCTCTAAGAATTTTTCCACCATGTCAGAAAAGATGGCCATCATACACCTCTGGAATGTCGCCGGAGCATTACATAATCCAAATGGTATACGACGATAAGCAAAAATACCAAAGGGACAAGTGAAAGTAGTCTTCTCTTGATCTTCCGGATCCATAGCCACTTGGTTATAACCAGAGTAGCCATCCAGAAAGCAATAATAGCTCTGACCAGCTAACCTTTCAAGTATTTGATCAATGAATGGAAGAGGTGATTCGTGTGTGAGTGTGACTCAAAAAGTATATCAATTAAAATTTTCCACACTTCGCAATAGAACGAATTCCTTGCAGAATAGGGCTATCGAAATGAATGGGTATCGTACCTCAGGGATTATGTTCTGACGAGTTGGAACACAGAACTAATTCTAATTAAATTTATAAGAAAAGAATTCTGATTTTTAACTAATTAAAAAGATAAAATAAAATAAATCAAAGGTAAACAGATAATAAAGATAATAAGAGAGAAACCTAGGGTGTTTGACTTCACCACTAACTCCACAATCAATGGTCAATTGAATCAACTATAGGGGAATTACATCATGCATAAGTGGTGTCGGTGGCTACAAGCTCACCTTCATCCGTCAAGAAGATAACATATGATTAAGGCTAAGCCATGGACTATCTTCGATTGGCATGGGCCATCTGCCTAACTACTCTAATCTAGGGTGCAGTATGGTTCATCTTCTCTAGGCATAATCCATCAAAGCTCATAACAATATATTCAGTGATTACCATTGTGTAATAATCTCTCTCATGATCACAGAAAACAAAAGAGATTGAGTTCAATAACAACAACTAAATATCTAAGACAAGATAAGAAATCATTGAGATTGAATTTACAAGACTTTTATTGCTCAATTCATTAATAAGAATCCTCACAATTACACAATCTATGCATGTATATAAAGGTCCCCAATAATTAAAACAATCAAACCATTGATGCTTTGTTAGGGCTACATCAAAACCCTAGTGGATGAACTAGCCGCTCATGGTAGAAGAAGAAGCTTCAACTGTTGAGGAAGAAGACATCATCTTTCTGAATTACGCGTATGACTTCGTTCTCCAATGGCTCTGCAATATGTTCTGTTCTCTTCAGCCCTCTCAGACTCTCCAATCTCTGTGTAAGCTCTCTCTCTTCAGCCTCCAAGTCTTCCCTTTATTCCCCAAGAGAATACACCAAAGTCCTAATCCAATTAGGAATTAATTAGGGTTTCCCGCAGCACTAATCAGGTGGGTTTTTCCTGCTGACTTCGGCCCGACTTTTGACCCACTAGAAGTCCGATTTACGGAATTTTCGTGAAATACAAAAGTGTGCAGAATCAAATTTCGTTCAACCCCACGCGGAAATAATGTCGATTTGAGGCTCGGAAATAAGACTTCTGGTCCGTTTTCCAAAACGGGATTAAGACTGCATTATGCGCAGATTTGGGCTTCAGGCCCGAAACCTTCTTAAGCAGCTGTAATTCTCTTGGACCTCTTTCTTGGGCTGATTTGAGTTGAAATAAATGGTTGAGTGAATCTCCTTGATGTAGGCTTCATCTCACCATCTTGGATGTCTTCTTTAAAAGCCCAAAAGCACGGTTTTAACTGAAATAATCATTAAGGCCCTGAAAATACAGAAAACACTAAAACAAAGTAAAATCACAAAATAATCTATCACTAAGAGAATAAAATACATAAGTTAAGAGGCTAGAATGCGTAACATTCAACGCCGATCACACCCCCAAACTTACATATTGCTAGTCCCTTAGCAATAGAATAAAACAAAACTAAAACAAAGAAACTACTAAATACTAACTAAACTACCCAAACTCCACTTTCGTGGGAGAAACGATTGCATTTAACATATGCAACAAGCCTTTAAACCCCTAGGTTCCCCCTAGTGGACGAGTATAGTCTCGTGAGGGTTTCCAGAAATGTTACCCACAAACATTCAAAATTCTGTTTCAACATTAATTCAATAAGAAGATTACAATACATAGTTACAAACTTGCATTCAAGAATAATTTCAAACTTTCAAATTCTATAATTCAAATCAATGGTCCCCACACATAATTCACATCAACATATCTCAAAATAATCAACTCTAGCTCCCTCGTGTAAAGTGAACTAGCAATCATCTCATGTAACATAACCCAGCTCTGAATATATTAAGGCACATACCCCTTCAACTCACTAGCTCCCCTTATTGAACTCATACTTCCCAACATGCATACATGACTTTTTCATCATTTTTTTCTTTTCATCCCTTTTTTTTTTATTGCTTTATTGGTTGTGCAATGTCTTGATTTATTAAGCTTTCTGAAAGATCCATGTAGCAAGCTTTCAGTCAGTGACTCCCAAACCAGATGGCTTTAGGGCACTAGGCTTTGAGATACCCCGAAGACCTAATTACTCGAATCAGTCAGGCTACAAATCAAGACAACCAATGCTCATCTTTCCTCACCCTTTCACTTTTGACGCGAACACTCCGTGCTTCCTGAGGCATAGAGGCCCGGTTACTCATGAAAAGGATCAAATTGATTTGCTTATTCATCACTTTTTTCTTTTTTTTTTCACTTCTTTTCTTTCTTTTTTCATTGAAGTCAAGTATAACACATCATTGGTACTCATTCTCAAGAGATACTAATTAATATCAAGCATATGTAACTCAATAACTCAAAACATAGGTTTATACCCCCACAAGATTATGCTAGTGTGCCTGTGCATGTAAGGAAACTAAAATTAATCACTTCAAAACATGTTATTGCAAACCATGATTAAAACCACATAATTTAAACCACAGTTTTTAAAAATTTAAAACATACTCAAAAATTGCAAGTTATGTACCTACATAAGGTATTAATCCCTTGAATAATGTCAAAACATTCTATCTAAAAATAAAACAAAATAAAATAAAAAAAACAAACTAAGAAAATAAAATAAAATAAAATCCTAATACAAAAAGAATTTCACACAAATTTCCCCCCATATTCCAATAAAGCACACAAATAGGCATCGCCTCACCCCCAAACTTAAACTGTACATTGTCCTCAATGTACACCCAATTGAAGCATAGAGAAGGTAAGAACGATGTTACCAGGACCAAGGAGTAGTGGCAAGAAAATAGAGCACATCACTAGCATGAAGGCAAGGCAAGCACACCCCCAAACTTGGATGATTCAACCTGTCAAAACAAACCACTATACCCCAAAGATCAAGTGAAAATAGTATGGGTGAAAATAAATATGAAAGAGAAAAATCCGTAAAAAAAAAAATATTTTTTTTTATTTCATTTTTCAAAAATTTTTTTTTTCATAATAAAAATCTAACTACAAAAAGAAAAATAAAAAGAAAAATAAAGACTAAAAATAAAATAATATACAAAAGATGGTTACCTTCCTGTCAAGGCTGTGGTGGTGACTGAGCATCCGGATCTAAGTTTGCTTGGCGCATCAGTGCACGCATCATCCTCCTCATCTCTAGTTGCTCTTGGCGAGTGTCACGAAAGTGATCCGCCATCTCTGCTCTCATTGCACCAAACTGTGTGGAGACCTCTGTCTGTAAGGTGCCAAACTGGGCTGTCAACCTAGCAATCTGCCCTTCTAAGTATTGATAATCATGGCCACCAGCCTGTGCATGCACTTCCTCTTCCTCTGCCTCCATCTCCTCTGGATCATCTACCGGTGGTGGTACATCTACATGCTCTCCTCCTTGGGCCAACCGAGATACCTCACCAGGCGCTGCAATGACTCTCTGGTGCATATCAGATCGACTCAAGTTCCAGTCATGCGTGCCATAATGAAGGTCATGTGGAAAGGCAAGCTCGTCCTCGTGGACTGCATACCCCTGTGTTACAAGCAACTGGTGAATAATAGTAGGGAATGGGAACTCCCAGTCACTTGCACTGTCTGGTACTTTGGCCACAACCTTGGAATAGAATTTCTCCATCTGGCCCCAGACAATCTGTGGGAATGACAGCCAATGCCCAAAATGTATGGCATATAAGGCTCTGAGGAACTCTTGACGTCTTTCGGTTTTATGTCCAATTGGACATACATTCTTGAGTAGCACAGCGTCAAGGAACCATAAATGATTTGGCATTGAAGACTTTGAAGCTGCATTCCTTTTCGGCCCAGAAAATTGGTTGGCACACAATCGTGCAACCACATTGCCCACCGACAACTCGTCGGGTAAAGGAGTGTAGATATGAGATAAATCAGCTGGGCATTCATGAGGACAACCCATGGCAATGGCAATGGATGACATGTCAACTCGAACTATTGTTCCATCTACGGAAGAAGTAAGCACATCCCGCTCATCAGGTTTTGGTATTAAGTTTTGATAAAATACCTTGACAAGCCTCGGGTAAATAGTAGATGAGAGTGGAACAAAAATGGATGCCGACCGACGACGACGGATGTCGGAAACCCCCCACCGTGTCTCGGGAAACATACCATAAAGCTCGGCTATGTCAAACGTTGTTTCATAGTTCAACGCCCTTGGATGCCATCTCTCTTGAATACCGTCTCGGCGAGATCGTGAAGAACCTGTGGTCGGATCATTCCTCGCTCGGCGAGGATTACGTGAACTTGAAGCATCTTGGTGACTTGCTCTCTTTGGTGCCATAGAAGTAGAAAAAGTGTAGTTGAGGAATTAAATCGAACACTTGGTGTGCACAATTCTTTTGTAACCTTCAACCTCCTTTTTTCGGCAATTTTTCCACCCAAATCGAACAAGTAATTGCACCAATTTGATCCCCCAAACTTGGTCTTCAAAAGCCCTCAAAAAGATTTGAACAATTTCTTCAAGGAAAAACTTCACTTACTTTGATGTTGAACTTGAAAAAGTGTGAGCTTCCTTTGAGAACTAGTGATTTTTGATCCACTTTGATGTTGAAGTTGATGTTGATCAATGTTGAATCCTTGTATAATAATCACTAATTGAAGAAATTAGTTTTCCGGATGATATAGGACTTGAATTGGAGTTCAAAGAGGTAGAAGATGTAAGTAGTAGCAACCAAATAGGATAAGGAGTCCATTTATAGAGCAAACTTTCGGCCAGCCCCTCTATACCCTTGGGCGATCGATCCCCCTTGGAGTGGGCGATCGATCGCCCACCTGCTGGTGGGGATCTTCAAGAATTCCCATGGGGCGATCGATCCCCCTTGACTGGGGCGATCGATCCCCCCCCTGAAGGCCTGTTTGACCCTCCATCGCCCAAGTTCGACCGAGACTTGATATTTTTGAGTCTCCATCGCCCAAGGTCGACCAAGAGCACGATTTTTCACCCGTCTTGAGTCCGAATACCTCGGTACACCTCTTGGCATCCTCCGGAAGCAACTTATACATCAAAAACTCAAAGAAAAAACATTAAAACACAACTAGAATTGAAGAAAAACCTAAGAAAACTAGAATCAAAAATTAAAATTAAAGAAAACTAAACGAAATAAAGTATAGAAATACATACAAAACCTACTATTTAACGTCCGTAGGAGACGATTGACTCTCCGAAGGGATTAAGTCGGATAGATGGGATCCGTCAAGTCGACGGACTCCACGTCTCTTCTTGGCACACATCCTTCCACACAATGTTTCAACCTTTGGCCATTAACTTTCATCAACGTGATTCCAAACAATTGCTCATCCGGGAATGAGTCTCGAATTGGTAGTGCATCGATCACCGGCTCAAACTCGATTCGAGATAAATGATCTGCAACCACATTCTCCGTCCCCTTTTTGTCTTTTATCTCCAAATCAAATTCTTGCAGCAATAAAATCCACCGAATAAGACGCGGTTTGGTTTCTTTCTTTGCCAATAAATGTCTCAATGCTGCATGATCAGAATAGACAACCACCTTGGATCCTAATAAATAAGAACGAAACTTGTCCAAGGCAAACACTACAGCTAGAAGTTCTTTCTCTGTGGTTGTATAATTGAGTTGAGCATCAGAGAGAGTCTTACTAGCGTAGTAGATGACATGTGGTCGTTTCTCTTCTCTCTGTCCCAACACGGCTCCCACTGCATAATCAGAGGCATCACACATGATTTCAAAAGGTACAGCCCATTTTGGAGACTGCATGATTGGTGCCGAGGATAACAGAGATCGAAGCTTTTCAAAAGCTTTCACGCACTCGTCATCAAAGATAAAGGGAACATCTTTAGATAACAAATGGCACAATGGTCGAGCTACTTTACTGAAATCCTTGATGAATCTTCTATAGAACCCGGCATGGCCTAAGAAAGATCGAACTTGCCTTACCGAAGTTGGATGAGGCAGAGTTGCAATTAGGTCGATCTTTGCTTTATCAACTTCAATGCCCCTCTCTGAAACAATATGGCCCAATACAATACCTTCTTTCACCATAAAATGGCTCTTCTCCCAACTAAGTACCAGATTCCGTTCTCGGCATCTTTGAAGCACAAGTGATAAATTGCTCAAACAATGTTCAAAAGATGATCCAAAAACAGAGAAATCATCCATAAACACCTCCAAGAATTTTTCCACCATGTCAGAAAAGATGGCCATCATACACCTCTGGAATGTAGCCGGAGCATTACATAATCCAAAAGGCATACGACGATACGCAAAAGTACCAAAGGGACAAGTGAAAGTGGTCTTCTCTTGATCTTCTGGATCCATAGCTACTTGGTTATAACCAGAGTAGCCATCCAGAAAGCAATAATAACTCTGACCAGCTAACCTTTCAAGTATTTGGTCAATGAATGGAAGGGGGAAGTGATCTTTCCTTGTCGTAGAGTTGAGCTTTCTGTAATCAATGCAAACACGCCAACCTGTGGCAGTACGTTGTGGGACAAGCTCTCCCATGGAGTTAGGGACAATGGTAAGACCAGATTTCTTTGGAACCACTTGTGTCGGACTCACCCATGTGCTATCAGAAATTGGATAAATGATTCCTGCATCAAGTAGCTTGACCACCTCTTTCTTTACCACCTCCTTCATGTTGGGGTTCAACCGCCTCTGAGCCTCTCTAGTTGGCTTACATCCTTCTTCCAAATGGATTTTGTGCATGCAAATTGAGGGATCAATGCCCTTAAGATTAGCAACACTCCATCCAATTGCTTCCCGATGTTGGTATAGAACCTCTACTAAGCTCTTCTCTTGAATTTCTGTCAGATCAGAGGCAATTATAACAGGAAGAGTTTTCTGTGCCCCCAAGAATACATACTTCAATTTGTCAGGCAAAGGCTTCAACTCTAATTCTGGAGGGGACTCCAATGAAGGCACTAAGGGAGTGCTAGAGAGAAAAGGTAGTGGCTCAATTGGAATTCTCCATGGTGGAGTATTCTGAATAGCATCCACTTCCAGCATAGCATGCACCTCTTCACACAAACCTTCATCATTAGTGTTTCCAAAGTCATAAAATGACTTACATACCTCCAGGGAGTTTCGAGATATAGAGGATGAAACAAATTCCTCCACACATTCATCAATATCATCCATGGAGAACACATCACTCTGATCTGGAGGGTGTTGGATAGCATTGAACACATTAAGCTTGACATTCATGTTGCCAAAGGAAATATCCATGATCCCTGACCTACAATTTATGCAGGCATCAGCAGTAGCTAAGAAAGGTCGACCAAGGATCACAGGAATGTGCCTCTTCGGATTGTGAACCGGCTCAATGTCAAGTACAATGAAATCAACAGGAAAGTAGAACTTGTCCACTTTAATGAGCACATCTTCTATGATTCCTCGGGGTTGCTTTGTTGATCTGTCTGCAAATTGTAATACCACCGAGGTAGGCTTCAATTCTCCCAAGCCCAATTGTAAGTAAACTGAATAGGGTAGCAAATTCACACTTGCACCCAAATCAAGAAGAGCTTTATCCACATGGTGCTCCCCAATAATGCATGAGATAGTTGGAGCACCAGGATCTTTGTACTTGGGAGGAGTACACTGCTGAATTATTGAACTTACTTGTTGTGGCAGCATTACTTTCTTTGGCACATGGCTTTTAGAACGCCTTTTCTGAGTGCACAAGTCCTTCAAAAATTTTGCATAAGGAGGAATTTGCTTGATGGCATCAAGGAGTGGCAAATTAATCTTCACTTGGCGAAACACCTCCATCATGTCATGCAGCTTGTCCCCTTGCTTCCCCAACTTAGATGCTTCAAGAAAACGTTGTGGGAAAGGAGCCTTGGGCTCATAAGGAATTTCAGCACTTGGACTTGTGATCACTTTTTCTTCTTCTTTCTTCTCACCCACCTTATTGTCAATTATTTTCCCACTTCTCAAAGTGGTAATGGCTTGAACTTGCTCATGGTGTGGGTTGCTTGTGGAAGCTTGCATCCCTCTTGGATTAGCAATTGGTTGACTAGGGAGCTTCCCTTCTTCTCTTCTACTTAATGAAGTAGCAAGCTGTCCAAACTGAGATTCCAGTTTGGCAATGGATTGAGAATGCGAGTGCACTAGCTGAACTGTAGATTGTACTGTTGCTGCAGTAGCTTGCACTGTCTCTATAAGAGAATCAAGCTTGTCAAATTTAGACAAGGTAAGAGTCAGCTTGTCTTCAATAGCAGAAATTCTTTGGGCCATAGGACTTTGTGTTTGATATTGCTGTTGAGGCACAAAAGTCCTAGGTTGATATGATGGTTGCATTGCTGCCCCTTGGTTACTGTAAGAAAAACCAGGATGATTCCTCCATGTGGGATTGTAAGTATTACCTCGTGGAGGATTCATTGGTCCAGTGAAAGTAGCTTGAACTTGCTCATGTTGAATATCAGAAAATTGTCCCATTGAAGGACAATTGCTCACATTATGCATAGGACTAGAGCAGAATTCACACGGGCTTAGCAATGAAGAATTTGAAGCAGAAGGAGTTTGATTGGCAGCCATAATTGCTGCTACCTTCTGTGCAATTAAATCAATATCAGTTGGCATAGCTTCTGAAGCACCAACCTCAAAAATCCCATCAATCTTCCTGGTAGTGGCAGGTCTGCTAGAACGAGTAGAGGACACATGTTGTAGAGAGTTGTCACTAAGATTTTCAAATAAGGTCCATGCCTCTTCTTCACTCTTCAACATAAAAGTACCTCCACATGACGCATCAACCATCTGTCTGTTAGCTTCTGTGAGCCCTTCATGAAAACTCTGCACTAGTTGCCACTTAGGAACTTGATGATGGGGACACTTCCTAAGAAGGTCCTTGAATCTTTCCCATGTCTCATAAAATTGTTCCCCCTCATGTTGGGAGAAACCAGTGATAGCACGTCTGAACTGATTGGTCTTCCCTATCGGAAAATACTTCTTGAGAAACTCATGTTGCATCTGAGTCCAAGTCGTGATAGAACCAGCCGGTAGAGAGTTGAACCAATACTTTGCTTTGTCTTTCAAAGAGAATGGAAAAAGTCTCATTCTGAAAGCATCTTCAGAGAAGTTGTGAATTTTTGTAGTTGAGCACACTTCAATGAAGTCATCCAGATGCTTGTAAGGGTCTTCTTGAGTCAGCCCAAAATAAGATGGTAGCATCTGAATAATGCTGGACTTGATCTCATAATTCTGTGCTGTGACATTGGGCAGTTGAAAACCTGCTGGCGAGGTATATGTCTCAGGAACATAGTAGTCCCTAAGCAATCTAGCTCTTTCTCCATCAGCATTAGGAACAAGGTTATTATTCCTCTCTTCTGCCATGTCTTCAATTATTTCTTCCTCTTGCACAATGGTATCAACAGGGATGTTCCTCTGTTGTCTAAGAGTACGTTCAGGCTCAGGATCAAGAGGTATCAAAGGATCAGCCACAGAACGACGACCTTGCATATATTACTAAAAGCACCTGAAAAGAAAACAAAAACAAGAATAAAAATAAAATATAAAAATTTCCTAAACTAAAAAAAATCCAATTAAAACTAATTCTGTAAAATCCAATCAATCAAATAGATAATCCCCGGCAACGGCGCCAAAAATTGATTCGTGTGTGAGTGTGACTCAAAAAGTATATCAATTAAAATTTTCCACACTTCGCAATAGAACGAATTCCTTGCAGAATAGGGCTATCGAAATGAATGGGTATCGTACCTCAGGGATTATGTTCTGACGAGTTGGAACACAGAACTAATTCTAATTAAATTTATAAGAAAAGAATTCTGATTTTTAACTAATTAAAAAGATAAAATAAAATAAATCAAAGGTAAACAGATAATAAAGATAATAAGAGAGAAACCTAGGGTGTTTGACTTCACCACTAACTCCACAATCAATGGTCAATTGAATCAACTATAGGGGAATTACATCATGCATAAGTGGTGTCGGTGGCTACAAGCTCACCTTCATCCGTCAAGAAGATAACATATGATTAAGGCTAAGCCATGGACTATCTTCGATTGGCATGGGCCATCTGCCTAACTACTCTAATCTAGGGTGCAGTATGGTTCATCTTCTCTAGGCATAATCCATCAAAGCTCATAACAATATATTCAGTGATTACCATTGTGTAATAATCTCTCTCATGATCACAGAAAACAAAAGAGATTGAGTTCAATAACAACAACTAAATATCTAAGACAAGATAAGAAATCATTGAGATTGAATTTACAAGACTTTTATTGCTCAATTCATTAATAAGAATCCTCACAATTACACAATCTATGCATGTATATAAAGGTCCCCAATAATTAAAACAATCAAACCATTGATGCTTTGTTAGGGCTACATCAAAACCCTAGTGGATGAACTAGCCGCTCATGGTAGAAGAAGAAGCTTCAACTGTTGAGGAAGAAGACATCATCTTTCTGAATTACGCGTATGACTTCGTTCTCCAATGGCTCTGCAATATGTTCTGTTCTCTTCAGCCCTCTCAGACTCTCCAATCTCTGTGTAAGCTCTCTCTCTTCAGCCTCCAAGTCTTCCCTTTATTCCCCAAGAGAATACACCAAAGTCCTAATCCAATTAGGAATTAATTAGGGTTTCCCGCAGCACTAATCAGGTGGGTTTTTCCTGCTGACTTCGGCCCGACTTTTGACCCACTAGAAGTCCGATTTACGGAATTTTCGTGAAATACAAAAGTGTGCAGAATCAAATTTCGTTCAACCCCACGCGGAAATAATGTCGATTTGAGGCTCGGAAATAAGACTTCTGGTCCGTTTTCTAAAACGGGATTAAGACTGCATTATGCGCAGATTTGGGCTTCAGGCCCGAAACCTTCTTAAGCAGCTGTAATTCTCTTGGACCTCTTTCTTGGGCTGATTTGAGTTGAAATAAATGGTTGAGTGAATCTCCTTGATGTAGGCTTCATCTCACCATCTTGGATGTCTTCTTTAAAAGCCCAAAAGCACGGTTTTAACTGAAATAATCATTAAGGCCCTGAAAATACAGAAAACACTAAAACAAAGTAAAATCACAAAATAATCTATCACTAAGAGAATAAAATACATAAGTTAAGAGGCTAGAATGCGTAACATTCAACGCCGATCAAGAGGGAAGTGATCCTTCCTTGTCATGGAATTGAGCTCTCTGTAATCAATGCAAACACACCAACCTGTGGCAGTACGTTATGGAACAAGCTCTCCCATAGAGTTAGGGACAATAGTAAGACCAGACTTCTTAGGAACCACTTGTGTTGGACTCACTCATGTGCTATAAAAAAATTGGATAAATAATACCTGCATCAAGTAACTTAACAACCTCTTTCTTTACCACCTCCTTCATGTTGGGGTTCAGTCATCTATGTGCCTCTCTAGATGGCTTACAACCTTCTTCCAGATAGATTTTGTGCATGCAAATTGAGGGATCAATGCCCTTAAGATCAGTAACACTCCACCGAATGGCTTCACGATGTTGGTATAAGAGCTCTACTAAGCACTTTTCTTGAGTTTCTGTCAGATCAGAGGCAATATTAATTGGAAAAGTTCTTTATGCCCCCAAAAATACATACTTCAACTTGTCGGGCAATGGCTTCAACCCTAATTATGGATGGGACTCCAATGAAGGCACTAGGGGAGTGCTAGAGAGAGAAGAGAGTGGCTCGATTGGAATCCTCCATGGCGAAGTATTCTGAATAACATCCACTTCTAGCATAGAATTCACCTCTTCATATAACTCTTCATCATTAATTGTCTCATAGTCATAAAGAGACTTACATACCTCCAAGGAGTTTCGAGATATAAAGGATAAAACAAATTCCTCTACACATTCCTCAATATCATCCAGGCAGAACACATTACTCTGATTTGGAGGGTGTTGGATAGCATTGAACACATTAAACTTGACATTCATGTTGCCAAATGAAATATCCATAATCCCTGACCTACAATTTATGCAAACATCAGCAGTAGCTAAGAAAAGTCGACCAAGGATCACTAGAATATGCCTCTTTGGATTATGAACTGGCTCAGTGTCAAGTACAATAAAATCAACAGGAAAGTAGAACTTGTGCACTTTAATGAGCACATCTTCAATGATCCCTCAGGGTTGCTTTGTTAATCTATCTGCAAATTGCAACACCACCGAGGTAGGCTTTAATTCTCCCAAGCCCAATTGAAAGTACACTGAATAGGGTAGCAAATTCACACTTGTACCCAAATCAAGAAGAGCTTTATCAACATGGTGGTCCCCAATGATGCATGAGATAGTTAGGGCACTAGGATCCTTGTACTTGGGAGGAGTGCACTGCTGAATTATAGAACTCACTTGTTGTGGTAGCATCACTTTCTTTGGCATATGACTTTTAAAACGTCTCTTCTGAGTGTACAAGTCCTTCAAGAATTTAGCATAAGGAGGTATTTACTTGATGGTATCAAGGAGTGGCAAATTAATCTTCACTCGTCGAAACACCTCCATCATGTCATGCAGCTTATCCCCTTGCTTCCCCAATTTAGATGCTTCAAGGAAACATTGTAAGAAAGGAGCTTTGGGCTCATAAAGAATTTCAGCACTTGGACTGTTGCTGTATTAGCTTGCACTATCTCTATCAGAGAATCAAGTTTATCAAACTTTGATAAGGTAGGTGTCAGCTTGTCTTCAATAGTAGAAATTCTCTGTGCCATGGGAACTTGTGTTTGATATTACTGTTCAAGTCCAAAATTCCTAGGTTGATATGATGGTTCCATTGCTGCCCCTTGGTTACTATAAGAAAAACCAGGATAATTTCTCCATGTAGGATTGTAAGTATTACCTCGTGGAGGATTCATTGGTCTAGTGAATGCAGCTTGGACTTGCTCATGTTGAACATCAAAAAATTACCCCATTGAAGGACAATTGCT
Organism: Cornus controversa; assembly: GCA_026545225.1. Classification (NCBI taxonomy): domain Eukaryota; kingdom Viridiplantae; phylum Streptophyta; class Magnoliopsida; order Cornales; family Cornaceae; genus Cornus; species Cornus controversa. Next base: position 80,578,050 of record CM048846.1, on the reverse strand, counting down.
CACATTATGCATAGGACTAGAGCAAAATTCATAAGGGCTTAGCAATGAAGAATTTGAAGCATAAGGATTTTGATTTGCAGCCATAATTGCTACTACCTTCTGTTCAATTAAATCAATGTCGGTTGGCATAGCTTCTGAAGCACCAACCTCAAAAATCCCATCAGTCTTCCTTATAGTAGCAGGTCTGTTAGAACGAGTAGAGGATACATGTTGTAAATAGTTGTCACTAGGATTTTTAAATAAGGCCCATGTCTCTTCTTCACTCTTTAACATAAAAGTACCTCCACAAGATGCATCAACCATCTTTCTGTTGGCTTCTGTCAGCCCTTCATGAAAACTCTACACTAGTTGCCAATTAGGAACTTGATGATGAGGACACTTCCTAAGAAGGTCCTTGAATCTTTTCCATGTCTCATAAAATTGTTCCCCCTCATGTTGGGAGAAACCAGTGATAGCACGTCTGAACTGATTGGTCTTCCTTATCAAAAAATACTTCTTGAGAAACTCATGTTGTATCTGAGTCCAAGTCGTGATAGAACCTGCCAGTAGAGAATTGAACCAATACTTTGCTTTATCTTTTAGGGAGAATGGAAAAAGTCTCATTCTGAAAGCATCTTCAGAGAAGTTGTGAATTTTGGTAGTTGAGTACACTGCAATGAATTCATCTAGATGCTTGTAAGGGTCTTCTTGAGTCAGCCCAAAATAAGATGGTAGCATCTGAATAATGCTGGACTTGATCTCATAATTATGTGCTGTGACATTGGGCAAATGAAAACTAGCTGGTGAAGTGTATGTCTCAGGATCATAGTAGTCCCTAAGCAATCTAGCCTCTCTCCATCAGTATTAGTAACAAGGTTCTTATTCCTCTCTTCTGCCATGTCTTCAATTAATTCTTCCTCTTGCACAATGGTATCAACAGGGATGTTCCTCTGTTGTCTAAGAGTACATTCAGGCTCAGGATCAAGAGGTATCAAAGGATCAGCCACAGAACAACGACCTTGCATATATTAGCAAAAAGCACCTGAAAAGGAAAACGAAAAGAAAAACAAAATCAAAAATAAAATATAAAAATTTTCTAAACTAAAAATCCAATTAAAATTAATTCTGTAAAATCCAATCAATCAAATAAATAATCCCTGGCAACGACACCAAAACTTGATTCGTGTGTGAGTACGTCTCAAATTATAATTACCACACTTCGCAATAAAACGAATTCCTTGCAAAATAGGGCTATCGAAAGAGGTGTCGAACCTCAGGGATTATGGTCTGACGAGTTGAAATACGAAATTAACTCTTATTAAATTTAAGGGAAAAGAATTTTGACTTTTAAACTAAACTAATTAAAAAGTAAAATAAAATAAATCAAAGCAAATAGAAAGTGAAGATAATATGAGAGAAATCTAGGGTATTTGACTTCACCACTAACTCCACAATCAATGGTCAATTGAATCAACTATGGGGAATTACATCATGCATAAGTGGTGTCGGTGGCTACAAGTTCACCTTCATCCGTCAAGAAGATAACATATGATTAAGGCTAAGTCATGGACTATCTTCGATTGGCATGGGCCATCTGCCTAACTACTCTAATCTAGGGTGCAGTATGGTTCATCTTCTCTAGGCATAATCCATCAAAACTTTTAATGATATATTCAGTGATTACCATTGTGTAATAATCGCTCTCATGATCACAGAAAATAAGAGAGATTGAGTTTAATAACAACAACTAAATATTTAAGACAAGATATGAAATCATTGAAACTGAATTTACAAGACTTTTATTGCTCAATTTTATAATAAGAATCCTCTAAATTACACAATCTATGCATGTATATAAAGGTCCCCAATAATTAAAACAATCAAATCATTGATGCTTTGTTAGGGCTACATCAAAACCCTAGTGGATGAACTAGCCGCTCATGGTAGAAGAAGAAGCTTCAACTGTTAAGGAAGAAGGCATCATCTTCATGAATTATGCGTAAGACTTCGTTCTCCAATGGCTCTGCAAAATATGTCTTCTGTTCTGTCCAAAAGCTCTTTCAGACTCTCCAATCTCTTTTTTATCTCAGCCTCCAATTCTTCACTTTATGTCCCAAGAGAATACATCAAAATCCTAATCCAATTAAGAATTAATTAGGTTTTTCCGCAGCTCTAATCAAGTGGATTTTTTCTACTGACGTTCGGCCCAACTTTTGACCCATTAGAAGTCCGATTCACGGAATTTTTGTGAAATACAAAAGTATGCAGAATCGAATTTTGTTCAACCAATTTGGAATTAAGTTGATTTAAGGCTCAGAAATAATACTTCTGGTCTATTTTTTAAAATGAGATTTAGACTGTATTAAGTGCAGATTTGGGATTCAGGCTCGAAACCTTCTTAAGCAGCTGTAATTCTCTTAGACCTCTTCCTTGGGCTGATTTGAAGTGAAATAAATATTTGAATGGACCCCTTTGATATAGGCTTCATCTAACCATCTTGGATGTCATCTTTAAAAGTCCAGAATCATGGTTTTAACTGAAATAATCATTAAGGTCCTGAAAATACAGAAAACACTAAAACGAAGTAAAATAACAAAATAATCTACCACTAAGAGAATAAAATATATAAATTAAGAGGCTAGAATGCGTAATATTTAACGCCTATCAAGGATACGATGTTGTAGGCATTACAAGGCATATGTAAAGGGATTTGACCACCGTTGCCTTGCTTTTGGAAACTATTTAAGTAGTGATGACTTGTTTGAATTATATAATATTTCCCTTCTTAATTACCTTTGAACCTATTATAACTTTAACATTTTTAACTTTGCATGCATCTATATACTTTGTAGATACTAAGTTGATATCATAAGGTGTTAGTTTGCTTATGGTTTGTTTGTGTTTATTTAGAATTAATGGGGTTTATTCTAGAAACGGTGTTTCATTTTTAGTACTATATCATTAATTTGTAAATAAACATTGACAAAATCTGGATCATTTTTTTAGTTTTATAACATGAATACACTGACAAATCTGGATCACTTTTTGTTCCTAATAATTGCAAAAAAGATGAGGTTTGTCAATGTACTCTGTTTTGGCTAATCCAATTTGTAATTAATTTGAGTTGTTTTTGTTGATTCAACTTTTGAGGAAGATACTTGAACAATGGTGGATGTTCCATTCGACAATGTGGTTTAAAGATAAATATGAATAGTTATCGGATATTTCAAAAGTTTTAGATGTTGAACATTTTTTATTTCTTCCTTCAAATTTGCTGCTAGTATAACTCAACCCTTCAGTGTGTATAATCAAATTGTTTTTTGGTGAACTGAATAAGTCACCCCTGAAGATCAAGAAAAATCTTCTTCCTGAAGAAGCTTTCTAGTCACAAATCTAAAGCTAAGCAAGTGACATTTTATTCCCGACTTAACCTTTTCTTTTCCCATGAATTTATTTTTGAAACTACCTATTTCCCCATGAATTTATTTTAGTAAGCTTGGATGAGACTTACTTGTCTTAGTATCAATTTGTTGGACATTGTTCAAATATAAAGACTATTATCATTTATTTATTTTGTTCTTCATCAAGATGGCAAATTTCATTGTTTATGTAATTTGTACAAAAACAAGTTCATATAGCTACTGATCTTTTATTTTGTTTTATACTATTTTCTAACCTAATACAGTTATATTAATGCTTGAAATAGATTTGATTTGTTTCCTCTTTCTATTTATTCATAAAATCTGAATATTTTTGCTCCTTTGTATGTTGAGATAATTGATAGACTAAGATTGATATTTTCTTATTCTTTTTTGTTTGTTTCTTATGCTTTTATTGTTGTACCTACATAGGTATTCTTGTACATATGCTCCTATTGTTATGAATATATATGCTTTATAGAACTTTAAGTATATGTTGAGTGGAAGCATTTTCTTAATGATTAGCCTTGTTTGGTTGTGTGCTTCATTAATTGGAGGCTTTGATCTGTTCAGCATGTACCTTCTTTTAAATTTCCTTTAGTATCTGGTATTTGGAATTTCAAATGTTTTTTTATTATCTTCTAACTCAACCTCTCTAGTTTTTGCAAACTTTTTTGTCTCAATTTGTTTCTTGCTTGTAAATCCCCTTGTGAATCTTCAATTTTCTTTATCATTCTTATTTTGAATTGTTAAGCATTGTTACATGAAGTCATTTTATATGAAAGAGGAACCTACCTTACAAAAGGGATAAAACCAAATGGCAAAGCCAAGAAGAGGAGGAAGCTAAAAGTCATCAGCAGGGTCCTACAATTTGTATGTACAAGGACACACATTATAGGAAAGGAAGTCGATGGGCACATGTGATTGCTAAACAAAACTATGTAAGTTAATATTTAAAGTGCACAAGTATTACCTTTTTCATTAGTTCTTTTATTGCTGTAAGATCACATTTGTTTTCTATTAAAGTACATGTCTTGATATATAAGCTAATTTATCTATCATAGTTTTTTTTTTTTTTTTTGCTGAAATTGAAACTTTATTATCATTGAAATTTGCAAATCATGTAATTCTTATATAACAAGAGCAAGGACTTTCTTGCACAAATCAGCTCTTGTTTTTGGTGATCTTTTTGGTCAATTGTAAGAAATTAAACCCTAGTTAGTAGCAAAAGAAATGTAGATTACTTTCATTAGACAAAACTCAATGTTGGATATAGTGTCCTACAATTATATAACTTAGGCATTTGTCTTTTTTTATAACTCAATGTTGGATCTATGTTGACTTGTTCTAAAGAGAATGATTTTACACTATATATAGGTTCAAAATCACAACTACTTCACCCTTTATACTCTAGATTTAGGAGACAAGGATGGGGACTTGTTATAGTTTGAATGGTAAAGAATTGCAATATCCTCAAATTTGTATAAAGTTCTTGAGTGGAAATGGTGATAAAACATGAAATTTTGGAGAATTGAGGGTATCATTCAAATAAAAAGGTACATTGATATATATAAATAACTGACACTTGTGCAAGATTAGTGCATTTATATATATGATTTTTCTCCAATGTATTATGTAAGCACATAAGGGGGAAAGAGTAAAAGAAAACCAGTGGGGAGCTCGTCACATGTAGCATATCAAGCAATTGTTTATTCTATCTTAAATGCATCCACCACTTGCATACATTAAGTGTGAATGAGACACCTCTGCATGTAGGCCATTTGTTGCCCAAAGGACCATATATATATATATATAGATATTTGACAATTGTTGGAGAGCATGTTAGGTAGGTTCCCAAATTCAAAATTTTTAAACTATTGTTCTAAATGATCAACAATTGAATTTTTTTGCTATTATTTATATAACTCATAACTATCATTTACCATCAAAATTTTGATGTAGTATTGTATGGATTTGAGTTTTAAATTAATTTTGGTGTTTATATGAATTGTGATTAACTCACGTACTATGAGACTAAGGGACTTGGCCTTTTTGGTTGTCGTCACAAGAAGGAAAAATCAATTTTCTCCATCATTTGCATATGATTATCATTAATTTTTGTAAGAAATTTCATTTTGATTACACTGAGTATCGCATCGGATGTACTTGGGCAAGTACTTGATACTAGGTAGGGCATGTGGATTTGGTGACAACTTTCCTATGGTACAAGTTAAGATCAGATTTATAATGGTTGCTTGTGCTGATAAGAACTAAAACAAACACTGCCCTAAAGGAATTCATTAATAGAGAGAGCACATGCTTCTTGAAGAATGTCGTTGGATTCTGTTCTATAGTAACATTTGATTATCGTGTATATGAGATTGCTATCGTGAATTAGGCTTTCACTTACTGCACTTTTTCATTAACAGAGAGAGCACATGGTTCTGTAATATTTGTTTTTTTGCTTTGTTTTTCTTGATAAGATAAGTCACTAGTATTTATATTTACAAGAATCTTGAACTCGATATTTGGAAGTAATAGTAAAAGCTCATGAAACATGACAACAAAAATTTGATATCTAATTTTGTAACTGTATTGATTTGATTTTCAGTGGACTAATTTTTTTAGCTTTTTTCATGGACTATTTTACTTCTATCTCAATTCTAAGACTCAAGTTTTAATTCAATTCCAAGATGAAATGATGAAGAAGCTTACACAGGATGCTCTAAATTCTTATGCTATCACAAGTCTAATCATAATGGTACGGAGATAGTGGATAACCAACTCGGTATCAGGAGCAGCACCAGCATGAGCACCAGTACCACCACCACCACCACCTCACTTGAATGAAAAATATAATGTATTTCTTTTAGTTTTTTTTTTAATGTTTTCTTTACAATTTTGTATACGGTAAACATAAGAATTGGCTAGGCTTCTCAGTCCAGCTCCTTTTGTAGGGCTGAAAAAATGTACAGTAGTGCTCTATCATTTATGATTGTGGTTTTAGGATGTATATGATACCATTCAACTGCAATATTAATTGCACCAAATTTCATGATGGTTCATGCATTTATGTGATTTCTATTGTCATATATATAAATTACTTGGAGATTGATATTAATATTTTTTCTATTAGTGTGGATTTTAGGAAAATTGTATCTATAAAAACTAAAAAAATAAATAAACCAATCAGAGCAAAAACAATTTCATAATAGAAAAAAAAAACAAAAACAATTATAGTATTAATGACAGTTCAAACTGCTGCAAGTAAAAAAAAAATTTGCACACTATTAACGACAACCAAAACCGTCGCTAATAACTTTTAGCAATGAAAATGTTGGAGACGATACATACCATTGCTAAAGTGATCCAAAATGAAGATGAAGTGTGGACATTGTTTGAGAACCTAAGTGATAATTCTTTACAACATGTGTCTTCATCTTGTTCAAGCAGACCGTCCAACTCTAATATGAGGAAGACTGATGGAATTTTTTAGATTGGTTCTAGAGATGTTATGTCTACTAATGTGGATGATGTGGCACATAGAGTGGTGCAGCTCATGGTGGCTAGTCATTTTCCTAATCTATTTTTGAATCTTCCAATGTTTGAGCCATGTATTTTTTTTCTCTAGTCCTATACACCGTGTGAATAGTTGTCCTTCAGTTGGGCAATTTGATGATGTTCTACAAGAACAAGTGCAAGTAACATTCTCTAGACCAATGAATAATCTATACTCTAACACTTATAATCCCAGATGGAGTAATCACCCAAATATCTCATAGAGAACTCAAAGAATAGGGAATCAAGATACACAAGTTCATATGATAGCAAATCAGCTTACTTTTCAACCTAGTGCTCAAGTGTTCAATTCTTCTCAGAATTATGTGACTCTCCTTAGAATTATGTGCCTCTATGACAATATCATGCTTAGGCTCCTACTCCTCCTAAGAATTCAGCTTTTAAAGACAAGGTGTTGAGCTCTCTCGATGCTATCTCACAGTTAGTTCATTCTCACTCTCAATCTATTGCCAATTTGGGATCTCGAACTGTCAACTTGCTAATACCTTGAGTAGAAGAGATGAGGGGTGTAACGGCACCCTCCAACACAAGGTATGATATTGTCCACTTTGGGCCTAAGCCCATACAATTTTACTTTTGTGTTTTACCCTAAAAGGCCTCATGACATTTGGAGAGAACACACTACATACAAACATATCCCCTTCTCCACATCCAAGCGATATGGGATTGAGCACCCTATAGCCTGCCAGTGTGGTAGCTCGCCTAGTGTCTCTCACACTGGCCCTCATCACACCCGCTCATAAGGGTTACCACAATCCACCCCCTTAGAAGGCTCACTACAAGAAAAGTGGGTATTTACGACGAAACATTCACGACATGCTCGTGTTTTATGCCGTGAAAGATCAATTTTCATGGCACAGATAGGCAACCGCTCGTTATTGTTGCATAGGCATCGAGTTTTCATGGCACTCCTACTAGAAGCCTGTAGAAACTATACGGTAACGGGATGTTACGCCACTTGTTAATAATAGAACCTGTAACAACAAGACTTTCATGGCACTCCAACTAAAACCCCGTAGTAAGTGTACCATTAACGGTGTACTATTTTCCTCGTTAATAATAGAATCTGTAATGGCCATACTTGCCTCCCGTCAATAAGTAAAAATAATAATAATAATAATAATAATTACTCTAAAAAAATAAAAAATTCCGCCCCAATTTTCGCCAATCCCGCGAAACCTATTAGACAAAAATCTTTTCTAAATCCCTAAGCCCTAATGTGCTCTCTCTCACTCATGCGAACTCTCTTGCTTTAATCCCATCCCTCATATATGCATTCTGTAATACCCCGAAAAAATTTAGATGTCTATTATTTTAAAGAAATTGAATTTCTTTATATTCTTACTTTATTTTATTAATTCATGTGAAATATTTTTTTTCTATAAATTATCATTTTAGGTGAGTTGCGCTTCTTTTATATATGCGTCTTATCATTTTATGTGGATTGCTTAGGTTTTATAGATTCAATTCATTTCAATTAAATTTCTCTGTTTATTTTTTTATCATTTTATGTGAATTGTTATTAATTGTGTTATTTTATTTAAATGTTTTGGTTTGGGCTAGGGAGGAATTTGGGCTAGAATGAGTGGGCTAAGCTTATGTTTAAAATGATGGGCCTAGGGTTATAATTATAATATTATTGCTATTATTATTATTATTTTGATTTTATTTAGTTTTAGGAAAATCAATAATAGAATAATAATTAAGACAAAAAGGAAAAAGAAGAAATTAGGGTTTTGCCATTGTTTTACGCACAGAACTAAGAGAGTAAATAAAAGAGAGAAGGGAGTGATGATCGGGTGAACAAGTTGATTCGTCAGAAAAAGGCAAGTTTGATTCTTCTCTTCCCCTTTGAATCTGTATACGTAGTCTAGTTTTGAGGATTTTATTTATATTAAAAACTTGTAGTTAATTGTATGTTTATATTTTTCTGTTGTTGATAAATTTCGTGAGATTTAACTGTGATGATTGTATATAAAATAGATTGATTTTGTTTATGTAAGGTTATATGCATATATATTCATGTATATGTATATTGTGTTAAGAAAGAAATTATTCATGCATGCAATTTGGAAGTAAGTAGATGTTAAATCGTGAACCTACTGTGTTGGGATTATTTTGAAAACAACTCTGGATCCTTAGGAAAACAGATCGTGAATAATTTAGTTTTAAATTTTTGAAGTTTGCGAAGAACCCTAGAACTTGTGAATTGGGGGTTTTTGATTCAGGCCGTTTCGGATGGGGCTTTTTACACCAATAGGTAGACGGCGTCGAGAGGAGAAGTGACGAGTGTAAATTAGTGGATGTTTGTCGTTGCTTTTCTACACTTCGTACAAAAAATAATAAAACCTGCAAAAATTTTACTAAAAACTATATAGTAGTAAGCAGGGTCGAACCACTCTCAAGTGAGAATCAGTAACAAGTATAAAATTCAAAACTAAAATCTCTTGAGATGAAAAATGAATATTTAAAAAAATAAAATTCTGATTTTTTATTTAATAATAAAAACTAATATTAAATGTCTTAGATCAAATGATGGTACAAATCTCAAGGAAAGAGAATTCACCACCATGGATCCATATAAATAAAGTTTTTTTTTTATATTCTTATCTAGTTTTTCCTCCAATAATCAATACACTTCACCAATCCAATTAGAACTTGGAAAGATGAAGGAAGATATGGAATAAAAAAGAATGACTTGATTATATATGAGAGAGACATTTCTTTACTTAATCTGATGCACATTGGCTAGGTAAACAGAGGTAGGCATTCTTCGAATTATCATTATTTGGCAAACACGAAGAATCCTCCCTCTAATTTTAGAAAATAAAAATTCAGAATAGAAGAGTAGAAGAATGCTCTTGGGAGGAAAAATTAGAAAAGAAAATAAAAGAACTTACTTATATTTCATCATAGTGGCTTCATCACTCCCTTGAGAATTATGTTTATAAGAAAAAGAAAATGAATACAAAAAATATATTTACAACTACACTTTATTTTTTTCTACAATTTCTAACTCCTTTCACCATCCCCTAAGACCCCCTATTTATAGAGTTAAAGGGGTATGGTTTAGGTGGGAAAAATTTAAAATACAAAATTCAAAATACAAAATTTGAAATACAAAATTCAAAAACAAAAATTCAAAATACAAAATTTTGAATTTAAATATTTAATATTTGATCTCCATATCTTTAATTTGAATTCTGGACTGCAGACGTGGCCGTGCAAAAAAGTATTTTGCAAAGTTTTGAACTTGACACTTCTTGTGAAATAGATTGCACAGAATACCATATCTCCTATAATTCTTCTGATGTTTATCTTTGGCTATATATATCCTTTTTAGGCCTTTTCTGCTACTTTTCTTCATTTTTGGAAATTTACTCCTATAAAACACAAAATGCAAAGATAAGAATATTTAAATAAAGTAAAAGAGTAATTAAAGACTTATTTTGAGATGTAAAATAACATATTTTGTGCACTTATCAAGAAGAACGGTGGCCGGAGGAGGCCGAACCGTCGCTGGGAAGTCACCTGCAGCGCGCTGTGCGCGCTGCTGGACGCTTCCCCACGCCCCTGGCCGGCGCGTGCCGACGCGTGGGGCCGGCGCCGGCACCGGGAAAAAAGGTTTTGGGCCCCACTCACGGGGGCCCACCACTGGGTCCACTATGGGCCCATTCTGAAATGTTTTGATAATTTTTTTTGAATTTTTGAAAATTTTGGAAAAACTTGAAAATTTGAAAAATTATTTTTTAAAAATACCTTTGTGATTCCAAAAATTTTGAAATTTTTACTGTATGATATTGGATGTTAAATACACTTGATTTTAAATTTCAACTCAAAATAATTTTCCCTTGTTGTCCAAATAAATTTTTAAAGTGCCCAAAAGCTTTTTTTTTCACTTTCTGTAATTTTAGAAAATACTTTTACAACTCCAAAAATTCCCAAATTTTTACTGTAACTCTCTGGAGGTTAAATACACTTGGGTTTAAAGTTTTAACTCAAAATGATCTTTCCTTATTGTTCAATTGATTTTTAAAGTGTCCAAAAGTTGGGTTTTTCAATTTTTGTAATTTTAGAAAATACTTTTGTAATTATGAAAATTTCCAAAAAAAATTTGTAACTGTTTGGAGATTAAATAAACTTAGGTTTAAATTTGCATCTCAAAATGAGCTTCCCTTGGTGTTCAATTAATTTTTAAAGTGTCAAAAAGTTTGATTTTCATCTTCTTTTATTTATTGAAAATATTTTTAAAATTTTAAAAAATTCCAGAATGTTTTAATAGGGTTCTTAGAAGTAGAATAGGCCCAAAAACCTAGATAAGAGTAGGTTTAGACTCCCTCGTAGATTTGAGTGCATTGGAGGTTGGATTGGAAAATTATTTCTCTAATGGATGTTGGGTTATTTTGATTTAATTGATTGTATTTATTTTCAAAGATATAAATGCACATGGGATACTTGATTTAAGGTTCACTTGTGAATGATTTGTCATATGGTGATAATTGCATAGCAGATAATTCAAATTTGTAGTTTGTACAAATTAAAAATCATAATGCATCTTGTTTATTTATTATTTCATGTTGGGAATGCATCTGTATTTTTATTTGGCATGTAAGGATCGCCCGGCGTGTCAGGATCGCTCATACCTAATAAAGTATCTCTACTTTTTATTTGGCATGTAAGGATTGCCCGGCATGTTAGGATCGCCCATACCTAATAAGGTATCTATACTTTTTATTTGGCATGTAAGGATTGCCCGGCGTGTCAGGATCGCCCATACCTATTAAGGTATTCATGCATTATATTTGACATATCATGATTGCATAGATTTAATAAAATGCATACATATGTATCTTTATTTGTGAACGTAAAGAAGGTGATCGTTTTTACATAGTAAAGGTTGTTGAGAAAATATATGAGATGATTTGTATTTTTAAAAGCATGAACTGAATAAGGAATAATCTGAATGGTTGCACGTATATCTATCTCTTATGTCCCTCACATTGAGGGTATGTATATTGGTTCTCTGATTGGGATGTAGTAGATAGAACTTGCTCGTGGGTTTAACCCACTTTGTTGATATTTTAGGTCCCAAGCAGTTTCCCCCGCGAGGATAGAGTACTAGGGTTGGGCTGTGACAGACACCTACTCTCATCAGTCACAGGGTAGGAATCTACTTTTTCTTCAGGAGTAAAACTATGAACTCATTTAGAGGTTTTGGTTTTGGATTTCAATTTAAGTGTTAAACTTTTGTTCTTTCTGGTTAAGGGGTCCTTGGGTTACGGCACTTTCAAATTGTATTACCAGAATATAGTTATTTATTTATCAATTATTTCAATTCAATGGGATTTCTGTTTAGCTTTTAGCAATTTTTTTATTTCTGTCTTTTGCATCTATGCTTGTTGCTATCAGTGGTTAATATTCCTCAGGTTTTGTGTATGAGACTGGCCACCTCATGCGCAAAATTTTCTGGGGGGTATTTCACATTCTCTCTCTATCATGTAAAGCCCTTATCTCTAATCTCTCTCTCACTCTGTTCAGCCAACAAGGAACACATGAAGAAAGACATCACATCAAGATAAAATATACGAAGTCCTAATTGCTTAGAGTTCTGTCTCTCATTCCGATCCAAACCACCGATTCTCAATCTCATAACATATCACTTCTATGTACTTTAAATTTTGCAGCATCGGTTCAGGTAGTACATATTTTCTTTAAATCCCCCATCTTTCTCTAGTGTATATGTATTTATCATTGTGCGTGTATTATCTCTCTATGTTTATTTTATGTTACTAATAGTGATAAGATGGAGTTGTTGAGAGACAGAGGCTATGCAGTTCTTGATTCTGAAATCAATAACTCTCTTAAAGAGTTTGATCCATTTACACCACAAACCCGATGTCAAGCACCTTCAAATCTATGCTTCTCTCCAATCCGACCCATTAAACAAGGTCAACGTTTTTTTCTTTTCTTTTTCTCTTTTCTTTTTTGGGTAAACCGACTCTCTGTTTGGTTGCTAAGAAATGGAAGGAAACTAAAATGAAAAAAGGTTTAAATTCTGTTTCCTCCTGTTTTTTGTTTTCACGAATGATGCACTTACATAAGTGAAAGAGTTGTATTAGCCCTTTCTAGTAGAAACATTCCCTTAGGGTTTTTTTCTTAGAAACCAAACATAGATTATTTTTTATTGAGCTTCTAATTTTGTGGTGATTTGGGGCATGTTGGGTTCAATTTTCTAAAAACGATTCTGGAAAGTATTCAATTTTTAGAGAACCACCAAAAAATAGTTCTATAAATTAAGGCCCTCTTTTCTAATTGAATTTCTAAAGAATCATTTTCAGAAAACTGTCAACAAAAAATATTTTTCAGGTGAGTAAATAATATTTTGGAATTACTACCATGCCTACGAAAAGTGTTCTGCATATAGCCATATGTTGTTGCCTCTGTTAATTTTGTGAAAATGACAGTACAATTCCATGAGCTAGTTCAATCTCTCTTAAATTGATGTGCACTTTAATTTTTATGGTACCTAGTATCAATTTCATGGTTTCTTACTCTATTTTATGTCAATTTTTCTTGCTTGTATAAGGTTTTGTAAGCTAAAGAAGTGGGTGTGCGACCAATTGTTGTCTTAAATGTTTTCAGGTTTGTTGGTCCTGTCACCTACTTGTAAAAATGACCAACTAGATACATTACACATTAATATCATGTTTTCCAAACACTCTCTCTCTCTCTCTCCTTGTTTTTGTGAACAAATATTCATATGATTGGTCTTTTTTTTTTTATAATCAAATATCGGCTATTTTCTACATGTAAAAACAATTCATTGATAATATTTTTTGCTTGTCTATTAAATTTGAATGGTCCTATTCATTTTTTACACGGCATTTGGATGTATAGTAATATTAGTTTAATGGGTTCGTTTGCGTTAATGAAAAGTATCTCAATAAATATGTTTTAGAATCTTCAATTATGTCAATTTAAAGAAAGTTTGAAATCAACAATATAGGATGAATTATGGTTACCTTAATCATTGACAATATGGTATGTTATTCAATGGCATGTATGTTATATTATTCTCATCTTAAGTGAGGCTACAATATTAGAAATTTTTAGGATATAAATAGCAAGGTTGATATTAAGGGATTAAATTATCAAATCATTACTTTTTTTGTAATTTTTTTTCCATCTTATATGCGCAGGAAACAGATAAATGCTTTTTAGTTGGTTGATCTTTCATTAGCATTAGTTTGAAACTTGTGTGAGACATGTATTTGATTGTTACTGGTACCTTTTTTTCCCTTTTTTCTTTAAATATGATTCTCTCAATTTTTTTCCTTTTTTTTGGGTAATTTTGTTTTGCTTCTTCTTTGTCTTTTACAATAGAGATATACAAGAATTTGTTATTAGAGTTTAGTTTAACTTGGGTGCCTTTTGTTAATATTTAGAAAAGAAATTGTGTTACTGATCGCTTCTTATTACTATGTCCAACTCTTCTGCAATTGCATCAAGTTTAATACAATAGTTTCTTGTAAGAAAAACTACATGGTTGATCTCGAAGTTCAAATTCCTACTCCTTTTGGAAGATAGATTTCAACCATCAAGGATTACATTGTGTATTTGTAGTATCATCGATCCTTTTTTTTATTTGAGAATGGAGTAGAAGAGGCTAATTAGAAGAACATAATATTTAGTTCAGGAAATTTTTAAAAAAATTATTTTTAGTTGAGGAACATAATTTTTTTTAGCCACTTAATCTTTTTTTTTAATAAGATTGCCTTGAATTAATATTTAGTTAAGGAAACCTAAATAAAATCACAATGATTCTCTAGCATGTTCCTTTATTAGAAAAAATGGTTTTGGGTTTAGACCTTTAAGTTAGGCGGAAAAAATCTCACTCAAGAAGCCAGAAGGGTGTGGAGTAAAGCTGTTTCTCTAACTTATCCCTTCACTTCCATCTTTACTGTTTACTATTTACTTTCATATTTTACTAGATGATAGCCTGCCTATGCTTACCATCTTAAGTATGATTGTAATTTATTGTTAGTGTTCTAACATACTCTTGTGACAATTACTTATCTTGGACCAAGCACCCAAGCTTGTAATCTCATATCTAGTAAACCTTTCCTGCCCATCTATGCTATATGGTTTTATTTTTCCTTTTATAAGAGATTTATAATTTAAAAGAGCAACATTTCAATTAAAGTGTAACATCACTAAGTTCTTTAGAATGATTTTCCACGTCGCTTTGGAACACAACTCAAGGCTTATATTAATTAAAAGGTTAAATCAGAAAAGAAAATTCATAAACAAAAAAATAAAAAACAGAATTATTGTTTTAATTTTGTTATTTTTTGTTGTTCATCTTGTTGTGTACGGATTGTCCTTTCAATTCAATAAAATAACCTTATATTTTTTTCTTCATGGATGGATGTATATGCAATAGGGAACAAGTTAAGAACTTTACTAGTCTCATGAATGGACCTGAGGACACTACATCTTCTGACATCTTTTGTGAAAAGGTATGATTTTTATCAGTTCAATTGAAAGTTTTTGTGAAGCTATATGATTCTTTTGGAGTAGTTTAACTAATATTTTGATTATCTGGAGAACAAAGTCATATCTATATCGAAAAATTTCTCAATATCACTACAACTTTTCAACATTTTGCATTCTTTCAAGTTGTTCATATAAATATGGGGTTGAAATGAAGAAAATAGAACTTATATAAACATGAAATGATGCTTTTATGAATTGACCTACAATGGATCATAATCAATAATATGCTTATTAGGTCCACCGGTGAATGTATCTTCTAGACATAATTTACTAGTTTTGTTGGGGTAAGTTTTCCTTCTTTTAATTAGGAACTATTTGAGCTTTCACAATTATAGTTAAAAATTTTGTTCTATTGAAATTTAGTTTTTTGTTGAAATTTTGGTCTTTCAAATCATGAGAAACTATTTACTGTGTCAGTGTTATGTCCAGAAATTGAAAGAGAAGTTTAATCTGGCCGCCTTAATTATTCTATCAATCTATCCTTTTTCATTATTAGTTTCTTCAAAATTCCTCTACTAATATTAACATTTGTTTGATACAACATTTTATACCTTATTATTTAATGGTATGGTTGCAAATACCTAATAAAGTATACAAAATTTTGGATGATGCTACCAAAACCATGAGATTCACAGTTAAATAGTTAATGATATGGTTGCTTGGAATATCACCTCATTTGGATTGTCACAAAGATAGTGAAGTACCATAAGTTGTCTCTGTTCATTCAAACAAAATCCATCATCTATACATGCACATATGTATACATTTATATGCATGTAAACATAGATAAATATTAATGGGAATTAGATATTATTCCAGAAGAAGATAGTAAAATGTTTTCAATTAGTTTATTATTATGATTTCTTTAATGTTGAATTTAATATTGTGAACACATCGTCAATAGTAGGGCATAGACATTTGACCATCCAACAAATTCACTTATTTGGGAACAGCTTGATTTGACCGGGTCCCCTCGTTTCCGCAAGGAACTGGGTTTAATACATATTAAAGTACAATTCATTGATTTGCCTATCACAAATGAATTATAGGTCACTCACCAAATCCATTTAATATATTTGAATAGACAAACACACTTTATTTCTTCAGTTTCTCTCTAAATCACATTTGGTTGATATATGTGCTCTGAAATGTTGACATATAATTTATGATATAATCTTGAATGAGTTACTCACATTTAAAAGAGATCAGAGAGCGATTTTTAAAGTAGGTTGCTGGAAAAACAAATGAGCTAGTTAGGCCACCAACTAATCACTTAAAGCATTAACTAAGAGTGATGTCCATAATATTGTGAAACTTTTATTATATGTATATTTGTTGTTCACAATATGCTATTATTTATTTCAAATCATATATTATAAATTTTTTATTTTAATTTGCATATGATTTATTTCTTGAACTTTTTGAAGAGAAAAAATTAATGGCATTCTTGTTGAGGTCACAGAATAATTACTATGTAGTATGTGCAAATTATATTAGATATTAATGTCTATTTGAGTCTAACCATGCCACTACTGAGTGGAACCATCATTGACCAGGACTCTTTTATTATCTTATTAATTCTATATTCTTAAAGAGATCTTTAATCATGATTAACTAATTTAAATAATAAACATGTGATCGAGTCTTGCGTCTTTTATTTCCTTGCATTTCTATTTGTTAATTGATTTTGTTCCATTCTTATCATCCACAATTCCGGCCCACCATCTTTTCTAAGCTTGCACAATGTGAACCAAGCCACCTTAGTTGTAGTAATTGCCAAGTCAGGAACACTTTATAAAAAATTTCACAAAACTTGATTTACTTTCTCTGCTTGTCTACTGAACCCATTTAGATATATTTTGTCAATTCATGTAGGTCATCCAGTTTGTCCAGGTTAATGAAGCCATGAATTTCAAGTAGAATAAAGGCATAAAATTTTGATTAATTACCTACATTAATTGTTTAACTTTTAATAGTTAAGTGTTTAAACAACTTTTGGGTAGAATGTATTCTACCTACAACAAGAATGATAACTACTAAGAAGGGCTCTTGTTAGAATCCAATTAATTACAAGTTTCGCTTACCTTGATAAACTACTAAAGATTTTATTTAGTTCATTTTATTTGTTATTTATTTTCACTAATTCTCTTGTTGCTCACTATTGTCAGTAAAATGATTTTATTAGTGGTGACTACTCGATAAGTGAAAATGAAAATATAATTCTTTTGAATTAATCTAAATTGAATGATGTGCTTCTATATAAACTTGGTAATGAGGAGTAATGTAAGTTAAATGCAAGTGGCAGTGTTGAGGAAGTTTTCTTATTATATTCTTTTGCATATATACTTTACATTCTATCAGTTATATTCATTTAGAAAGATCAATAGGAGGCTTTGTCCATTATATAATGTGATTTTATTCTTTTTCCACTCTAATCTAATTTCTTCTCACCAAAGCCCTAATCCACATTACTCATCGACCTTTGCAAGCGATTTTGGGTTCATTTAAAGTCAATTTCAAGTTGTAGCAAGCTTCATCAACCGATTTGGATCATTTAGAGTCAATTCCGAGTTCTAGCAAGCTTCATCAACTATTTTGGATGGCGACTAGAAGGTCATTTTTTTTCTTTTACATATTTTGGGGATTTTTCAAAACTATTATTTCGATTCTTGTTTTTTTTGTTGCAGATTTTTGTTCAATTTTTTATACTGATTCTTTTTTGGCCCATGACTATATATGTTTGCTTGTGATTCGCTACCCAAATTCTCAAAATTCATGTATGTTTATGGGTATATCTATATATATATATATATAGGCGCACGATTGGATTGCGGTTTGGGCATTTCGGGCTCATTTTTGCTATCGATTTTGGTTAGGTTGATGTATATCAATGTTTATTTGTCATTTGTTATTGAATGTGCATATTAGTGGGGGTATATATATATGTAATTTTGCTAAGTGGAACTCCAGCTTTATCGCGACCAATTGAGTTATGCTAATAAGTACTTCTGAATGTTAGTTTAGAATTTATTGGTTGGCTATGCATGCCTCAATATATTTGCAGATTATGATATACTCATGTATACTAAACTGTGTCTGCTTGACAGTTAGAAGCTTTGTATCCTAGTGTATATAAGAATGTTCATAAATATAGTAACCGATATTGCAACGGTGTAAGTTTGAATTACCATTCCAGTAAAAGCCTATTTTTATATCTAATATTGTGGTTATTGCACTAGATAGTGAATGATTTTGTTACTTATAGTGATATATTGCAGGGCGTATATGAAATGTATCAAGGTACAAGCAATCACGAAGAGCTTCACAACTTGATGAATACAACATTGATGATCCACAAACTAAAGAATGACGTTCACAGGCAACAGGTACATCTTTCTAGGCTGCTTCATGCTGCTGTTACTATAGCTTTTCTTTGCTTTTAGTAAGGATCAGTTCCACCAATCATGTCTGGCTGCATTGTAACAAATGTAGATATTTGCATGTGTGTATTGCTCTAAAAGAAATTAACCGCCACATTGCTGGGTGTTTTTTAGATGCAAAAGGTTACTTTTAAGGTTTAATGAGTGGCTTAGTGTAGCTGGACTGCAATTTTTAAAATAATTTGGAAAAACTCTGAGGGGGGCTTGGACCTAATATTTGTTGTAATTCCTTTCAATTTTTGAACATTGATAGAAATGTTGTAAAGATAAAAGCTATGTTATTGGTCTTCGAGCTCTATTTTATAATTCTTTTACTTATTCATAGGTTTTCTTAGATTCGTAAAAAAGGACATGAGACAGATCAATGTTTTGTTTCGTGAGGTGATCTAAGTTTCTGTGTTATTTTCTTATTTGAGTGTCTTTGGTGAAGTTTGTTATGATTTCTAGGAAAGCTGAGATTAAATGATCATGAAATGCTAAGAGTTGCATCTATAGCAGTTTTGGCAAGCATCTCCAGTGATTGGTCACATTCTAAGCCTTATTATCTTGCATATGTATGAACTAGTATTCATATTGTGGCATTAGTTCTGAAGAATCTGCACTAATCACATGACACCCAATATTTATGAAGATATTGTGATATATTTTCTTTTTTTTGGGGCTACCAATGATGACTATCAAGTTAGACTTCTTGCAGCTTGATAGTTAATTAAATTCATTCCATTCCAACTCAACTTACAGACTGTTTACAATGGGTCCCTAAGAAGCATGGATACAAACATTGGATATGGACATCACACTGAAATGACATGGCAATTTTTTAAAAAGTAGGACACTGACACAGTAGGTCGCAACAATAAAATACATATTTTTAAACTAAAATTTTTATTATATACAATAAATAAATTTTACAATTGTACTATGAAATTTGTAATTCAGTATTCATATAACTTTAATCACATGTCAGTATGTCGCATAGACAAAACCATAACATAAGACGATATGTATATCTATATGTGTTTCTTTCTGTATGTATGTAGAAATTTATATATATATATATATATATATATGAACACGAATTGATGACCTCTCCTATTCCTATATCCACTCCTTAAATAAAAAATTCCTTTTCTTTTTTATTTTCTAAATGTGATAAAACTTGTATAAATTTTATGTAAACCTTTAGTATAATATTTCAAACAATTGTACTTTGTTTCCATGTTAAAACAAAGCCCTTTTCAACTTTCAAGTTTCATTGATCACATTCTTAGCACATGTTCAAGAACTGTCAACCATGTCTCTAAAATTAAGAATTTTATTTTAAATTATGGACACATCCAAGAAATGCCACATGTTCCAGAACTGTCAACCATGCTTCTTAGTAATGTCTTATTTACAATTGGAGGTGGTGAAAAGCAAAATTAAGGCCAGCCAATCAAAAGAGGAAGGTGAAGCACTAAAGTTTTCTGAAAAAAAATCTTATTAATAAGGTATACATATAAGTTCCACACACAAGTTTTAAATATCTGTTATAGTACTTTTCATTTTAATGTGCTTTGCTGGAGAAGTATTTTACTTTTGCAGTTTTAATTATATTCACTGATATTCTTTGGATTTGTGCTTCTCTTAATATTTTTGCCACTTTAGTGGTAATCTTTAGTGTTCATCCTATTCTCCACTAACTACCTGATTGCAGATAGTAGATTTGTGCTTTACTTAGTAGGTTCTCACTTAAATTTCATGTTAAACAGGCAAATGTATCAAGGAATTGATTTATATTAAATGCAGGGGATAGAAAAATGAACCTCTCTTTGGCTCCAGAATCTCTTTGAATCAATTGTAAATTGTCTAAGAGGGTTTGACCAATCCTAGAATCAGATTCCCACTCTGTTGGAATTTTACACAAACCTTCAAGAGGAAGGGAGTCTTTTTAAGGCACAAATGCAAATGTTTTCTTAGAGGCCTCATTTCATTCATATTATTATAGCATAAACTATAATAATAGAAAAACGTGTATGAAACAGAACCCTAATCTAGGGTATTGTAAGAATGGAAATGACACTGTAACAATTCCCTTCTGGTTGGATCTTTTTATTATTGTAGTAATAGCACCTTAATGATCTCAGAATAATCTGTTTCAACCTATGAACACGGACCTTCTCCCCTTCATAAACCTTTCCATTCATTTCTATCCAAATGCTCTATATCAAATAAAGAGAGCTTCACACCTTAATTTTCTGTATCAAATATCTTCCACTGTAATTTCTGAACAAGTCCCTGATGTCTCAAGCATAACCCAAGCACATCCAAACAAGGAAAAGAGGACACTCCAACTCCTTGACCACACATTAATTAGTTATGAACATTGCATCAATACTTGTCTCCTGCTAACATTTTGGATCATTGAAACAACTCCTCCTATCACCCTTTGAAGCCTCAAGGATGGTACCTTTGCTAGTAGCTTATAATTACTACTCACCATGCTAACTTGTCAAAAGTCCTTATCATCCAACTCCCAATTCCCTTTTCTTAGCAACAAATGCAATAAGCATTCAAATTCCTCTCAAAAATCTCTAGCTCAAATACAGAATAGAACATTGACATAGTATCCTCCCTCACCACATCCTAATACCACTAAAAGAATGCTATAATGATTCCATCTAATAAGGTTGCCTTGTTCCCATGACATGACATTGGGGCCCTCCACCACTCCTCCAAAGAAAGGCTCTTGAGCCAATCTCTATTAGCCACACTAATGGAATACTTATAAGACTCACCAATCTCTATCAGCTTGAGAAAATGAATTATAAATACTTATAAAAAAATAAACAAAATTTATTTTGCAATAGAAAATGTAAGGCTGAAAAGGAGGCTTTGGTGTGGTTTTGATATGCAAAAGCTAAAGGTACATAAATAATTGCAATATATGAAGCATTCCAGTAAAAATTACCACTCAATGATAAATTATGTATATGAAATGTTATTTTTTTTGAAGTGAAACAAGTATTTATTATTTAGTGGATATTGACAATCCAAACTTTGTGAGCTATTGTTAATTGGGCCTATTTTGTAACCTGAACAGAAACAATTTATATCCATCTATACGAGGAATGGATGGATTTATTGCCAGCAGCCAACATAGGAGCATCTGGAACTCCATACCATGATGCATGGACTTTTCTTTTTTGACATTTTTCTGCCTCCAGATTATCCACTTGAATGACCTGTAAGTTATTTAGTTTTGTGCTATGGTTCTTATTCATTGACATAATCTTTACTAGGCTTGCACAATGCAAACTGAACCACCTTAGATGTAGTTAGGAAACACTCCGAGTCAGGCCACTTTTGCATATATACTCCGCATCCTATCAGTTATATTCATTTAGGAAGATCATTAGGAAGCTTTGTCTATTATATAATTTGCTTCTATTCTGAAACAAAAACAAAGAGAGACTTATTATTTTCTGCTGTTCTTTCCATCTCTCTTTTGTTCTTTATTTGAACCAAAAAGTAATCTTTCAACTAAATTGCTTAGACAATTAGGCAACTAAATTCAACTTTCTCTTTCTATTCTCTTTTTCTATTTGTTTAGGCTTTACTTTTAAGTGTTTTCCCACATCAATCTTACCTGAAATTGACAACCTTACTTTAAATGGCTAGATAGAAATTGCTTGATACCATGTTCATAATGGTGAAACATATCATACCACTAACAGCACTTTTTTGCTTGATAGCTTTGGTTAATATTATTACCTTATATTACAACAATGATCTCTCACCTTTGAAACTAGGCATGAATTAGTCTTGTCAAAGATGTGGATTGCTTGACTTTCTTATTTGTGCCTAAAGATGCATTCTCTTGATTTCTTCAAGGTTAATAAAAATTAGTAGGCAAATAATTCACTTTGTACTCATTGTTTTAGGAGAAGTTAGTATTTAGGCAAAATAGAAAATGTTTTTTCATGGTATAAGTCCTTTGTTCTTTTAAGCATGCAGTGAGGATGAGGTTTAGAACTTACAATAAGATGTTGGAAGATATATGATACTTTTGGAATGATGTATAGGTTTCACAATGTTTATTACTTCAGCAAACCTAGTAAAATTCATATTCCAGTTGGATTAATAATAGTGTGTGTTTTGACACTACTTCAATACCAATGTGGGAAAAATTACATCCCCTGAACGCCTTCTGAAGTGTAATATTAGATCAACTGCTCTACCATAGGGATCCTTATAATCTATTTTCTTGAGGAGCTACAAACCAAGGAGTTTAATTGATTGAATAGTCACAAATCTACTCGCAAAGATTTTTTTATTTATTTCTACGACACAAAATATTGTACATATATAATGACATCCATAAATATCATTTCCATGAGCTTGCACAAAGCATCCAAGCTTGTAATCCTATATCTAGTAATGCTTTACTACCCATCTAAACTCAAATCATACGGAAAAGGCCATACTAAATCTTTACAGTTTTAAGTCCTTTGGGACTACTAAACCTAACCTTAGGCATTATTAGCACTACCATCCCACTCAAACCAAGATTCATAATCAGTAACAGATTTGATTAACACTCTAAGCATCTCATTATAATGATTCAAATGGTCATTCTAATATGTTTTAGTTATTATTGAAAGATGATGGGTACTGGTGTACTTGTTGGATAATGTTGTATGAATTTGTTGGTGATGTGTTTGAGTTTCTTTTATGTTTGGTAATTTGTTGCACATTATGCTGAAATAATAAACTTGATGCCATAAATAATCTAATGTTTAATGATTAATCCCACTCAAATGTGTGAATTAGCATAATGGACTTAATCATGGTGAAATAAGTGACTTTAGATGAGGTTTAGGTAGAGTAATTAAGTCTCGATGTAAACTTTGAGTTTTATCGTTTGTCTTGGACATCAAAAGTTGGTCACACCATTAATAAATCAATTAGGACAGATGAATTCTTAATGCAATGAAAATATAGTCTGATTATTTATGTTTTCTGGTATACTTGTATGGTGACAAGTATAACCTAGAATACCGTCGAAGGCTAGGTTAGTTTGTTATCGGGTTTTTTAGCATCCTACATAGATGAAAGATACATTAGAATTTTTTTCTTCACAGATTTTAACTTAGAGGTGTCAAAGGCAATCTTGAAATTTTTTTCCACCATATAAGAAGTGTGTCTTATGACAGTGGTAGCTTTAACCAAGGCAATGTGTGACCACATCTAGTGGGGACTCATATAATGTGTCAAGTCATCAACTTTACTAGAAGGGTCTATCTTTTGTACCAGCACCTCATGGTTGGCTACTTGAACTCTTTTTAAATTGCATTCATGATTCACCAATTTTGAACTATGAATAATGTGCTTACTGGATTGTCGACTTAGTTTCTATCTACGACTTTGTTTCTTTCTACAACATTGTTTTTATCTCCACTTTGAGTTGGTTCTATTTGGTCATTTGTTTACTTTACTATTTTTTTCTTTAATTTTTTCCCTTCAAGTTCTTGGCATTATTAGCATACTGAAATTGAGACTTATGTGATGCAGCTAATTACTTGGATTTTGCATAACTTAATGTCTACCATGAACAATGAGGTTGGAAAACTGTCGAGAAAATTGAATGTCAACAATGTGAAGATCGACGTATTGGAGTGAGGAGCACTAGCTTTCTAAATTGAATAATAATTGCGCATTGATGAATTGTTCAACAGGAGTGCTAGGAAATTGATAGTGCTTTTGACAAATGGATTTCTTTTTTGGCACAATGAACATTGATTAATTGTGAAAATGTACATCTTTAATCTTTTGATATGTATAATGGTGTATTTCAATATATTAGTTTAGTTATTGGAATTAAGTGAGATTTGTTATTGTATTTAGTTGTAATTGTTGGAAATACAGGTTATATGCGAATGATTAGGTAGCATTTGAGGGTGCTTTTATTAAAAAAAATGATATGTTATTAACAGAGAGCAGCAAACCCCGTAAATAAAAAGGTCGTCAATATTTAGATGTATTAACGAGGGGTTAGGTACAACATAAATGAATTATTAACGAGGGATTATGCACATCATAAATAATTTTATTCTGTAGACAAAAAACTTTTTGTCGGAAAATATTTTACCTTTTTACGAGAGGCCAGATATGACGTAAATTAATTATTAACAAGGGAATTTATATATCGTAAATAAATTTATTACGTAGACAATATATATTGACGGGGAATATTTTATTTTTTTACGAGATGTATTTTCTCTCGTAAAAAATTAAGAGTATTTACGGGACCGTAATAGACGTGGGCATGGTGTGTGCCATAAATGACTTTTCACGATGTTTTTGGCCTCTCGTAAAAGACCTTATTTCTTGTAGTGGCTCGATGTCCCTGTCGGCACACTTTCGGCTGGGTCCGACTCTGATATTATTTGTAACAGCCTGCTCCACCACATGGTATGATATTGTGCACTTTTAGGCTTAAGCTCGAGGGATTTTGCTCTTGAGTTTTACCCCAAAATACCTCATACCATTTGGAGAAAACACACTACATATAAGCACATTCCCTTTTTCACACCTAGGCGATGTGAGATTGAGCACCTTGTAACCTGCCAGTGTGATAGCTCGCCTAGTGTCTCTCGCACCCACATACATCACACTCGCCCATAAGGGTCACCACACATCAATATACACTAACTCCAATAGTTCTTTAGCTTTATATCCTTTGGCCATAAACGGCCGCTTAGTCATTTTGCCTTCAATACAGGATTCACAATGGCATAAGTGCCTCTACCTTAATAGGTATTAAACCTTCTTTAACCAACCTTTGAAGATGCCAAAGATACATTGAGTCAGAAGAAACATATTTTCTCTTGACATTTAGATTCTTTGTTGCTACATTCAACTCATTATCATTCAAAACATAAGAGCTAAGAGTTAATAAATAAAGACCATCCACCAATGCACCAATATCAATAACATGTCCATCCATTTTAATTGAAAAAACTTTTGCAAATGTAAAAACATAATTTTCAATAACAAGATTTCAAAACTAAACATTAAGATAAAAACTCCTCATACTCTAAAATGCATGAATAGAAAACACTCTTTAGAATAGGTCATTCCATTAGAATCTTCAAAAGTTCTGACCAAATTCATCTTTTTTGCCCCTTTGGTGACGAAACCTCCTCATATAGTCTTGCTTATTGCCTGTCTTCCTTTTCTTGTTTGGTCCCCTATATGCTGAGGGTCCCTTAGACCTAGCATCAGAAGACATACTATCTTGAGAAGTGAATATAGAAGAAGAGTCATGAGAAAATACAACTCTAATTCTATCAACATACATCCTGTCAAGCTTCATGATGATATCCCAAGCATACCTATACCACATGAAATTCTGTTGTAGCTCCTTAGACATCGAATTCATAATATAGAGTAAAGCAATTTTATTGGACTTATGATATTGCTCATATCTATCAAAATCAACTTTTGTAGGTTCATCCTCCTCATAAGGAGAAAGTGGGCAAGGTGAATCCAATGAATTCTTGTGACTAATTATCTCAAGTGCTTTGATAAGATCCTTCCTCCATTGAACATAATTAGTTGGTCTAGTTAGCATATGATCTTTAATATTGGAAACAAGTGGATTGATGGGATCTGACATGACGAATCTAAAAAACACATATTTATATAAGAAAATTGAATTAATATCATGTAATAAAACAAGTACCAAAATAGCTCCCTCAACCATTAAGCATGATAATTAGAATACTAATTACAATGAAAGTAATACCCTGATGAGGATATTACTCCCACCAATTAGTTGGGCTTACTCCATTATTTAACTTAGGTATCCCATGCCCCCTATGAGTAACACCTGATTTTATTTTGGCCTCACTAGAATAATAACATTTACTATTCTGATGAGAACAAATGCAATTATTCAAAGTCAAAATATATACCATTATCGATCTCAATATTTATCCAAAAGATATTTTACCATTTTTATGAAAACAATATTCCAATGGAATAATATTGAGAAATCAATCCTGTATGCTCCATCCTTTATATTATTCCTGAAGGGGGGATTAATATAAAATATTATACTATGATTGATAATGAAGGCCACGAGGCCTTGTATTTTAAGACCCCTCTCCCACTTGATATTTTAAAACTTTGAGGGTTTTTCAGTTTATAATATGCATGCATATGATAATTAAATTGAATCTTATGCCCTATTATGAGAAAATTTACCAAAAAACTTACAATCATCAAATTAATACATAATTAGATTCATGAGTCCCAATGCATGCAACTACTTTTGTCATATATCCATACATCTAATTGCATACATAAACATAAACAAATAAGGAACAAAATTTATGGATGAGACATTTCTATAAAAGAAATACAATAGAAATAAAAACTTTTATTTTCGGTCAACTCCCTACATGGTCTACTCCTTATCTTTAGAGAAATCATCATCGGGCCCACTAACAAGTAGAAGAATATCAAACCATTCACGCATAGCACCCGAACCGCACAACCCATGCATGTGCATGTATAGAAATCACCTAGAGGCAACCCATGTATCACATAGCATGGTGACACACCATGCACGTGTGCATATGCTGCCCTAAGGCAGCACAGTGCACGTCGCCATGGTGTAGCTGTATGCACATAGCATAGGCGTGGCATTATTTGTGTGTGCGCATAGCCGTTGCCCGAGGGTAGCACTAAGCACGTGCAGCAGTGGCGCGACCTACCTTGTGCGAGCGCACGTAGCTTGTGCCCTAGGGTAATGTTTTGTGCGTGCTGCAGTTGCACGGCATGTGTGCATGTGGTTGCTTGCCTAGGGCAGCGCCGTGCGTGCATCGTAGCGGCACGGGATTGCCTACACGCACAAGTCTGCTACCCTAGGATAGCATCGTGAGAATGCCGCAGGGGTGCGGGCTCACTTATAAGGGCCCCAATGTGTAGGCTCACCTACAAGCGTTCACGGCCATTACTTTAAGGCAGTGTCGTGCGTCCATCATAGCCATGCCGGTGTTATGCCACTGTTGGCCGGCCTATGCGCAGCCTGCAGCTGTGCGCAAAGTAGTGTACGCTGACCTAGGGCAGTGTGCTATCGTGCGTAGAGTAGCGCACGCTGCCTTAGAGCAGTGCGCTGCCGTGCATGCCGTGACTACTATCGCTGCCGATGTTCACTCGTATAGTGTTATTTCTTCTTCATCACTTGTCCTCCTTGGATGCGTTCTTCACGATCTAGGGTTCTTCGATTATAAGAATTTCCAATATTTACATTAAAAATATATAATACATTGAAATATAAATTTGGCTCAAAGCAAAGCCTTACATCATAAAAAGAAAAACCCTAATCCCATCCATAAATTCATACAATCAATCATTGATGGTAATTAATAAAATCAATAACCAATGCAAACATGATTTTTAGAACCCATGAATATTTAGGAGAATTTTAAATACATAATTTTTCATAAACATCAAGGTAGCTTTGATGCCAGTTAATGGGAGGAGGGGGTTTTTGAGAAAAATCATCAACACAGTTTTCAGAACCGGGGTTCATTTAAATAAAATTTAACCCCTTGATGAATGAAAGATTATGCAAGTAACAAAAAAGTTTTCTTATGAACATGAATATGATTACATGGAGAATATGGGATTCACAGATAAAATACCTAATGGAGATAATTTTTCAACCCTCTAATCTCCAACGGTTGGTGAAACAATTGATCTCCTTTGGTGTACTGCTCGTAAAAATCACCTCTATGATCCTTGATGTTGATTCTCTAAAAACCTAGTTCTTGTGGGAGAACCCTGGGTTTTGAGAATTGATTTCTACGTAAACGCACACACTTGATATAGAAGAGAACATGTCATATTTATAGGAGAATCTCTCTCAAGTCAAGTTTTCCTTTTCATATAAGCAAGATATGATCAATTATATCTTCATATAAAAGGAAACTATATACATACTCCATATCTTATAGTCTCCTATGAAAAATAAGATATTATGTATATATTTAAATTATATATATTAATGTCTATTCCAGGATATTAAAATAAAATATCCAATATATATTTATATATAATTCCATTTGTGCCCTTAGCATATATTTAAATTACAAATGCCCCTACCACATTATAATAATTCACATTTAACAACCCAGTTGGTTTTAAATTGACCCAGCAGGCTAGAAGTGAGAATCTTATTTAAAGATCCAAACTCTTATTGGCTCTAATGGATTATAATTAGCCTAGTCATCCCATACTATAAATTACAATAATCCATTAATCACAACTTAATTCTACTATATAAGTGTGTTTGCACTTTAACTCGAGAATGGTTGAATCATATGTTGTCTTTAAATCTTGTGATGCCTTAACTTACACCACCCATGTTAATTGTACGAAATTACCCCTCTATGCACAATTGGATATGGACATATAAGTGCCCTCAATCCAAATCAACAATTGAATATTTATTAAGCCACGTAATTACTTTCCGTTCAATCAATAAGCCTTTAATAAAACATATGCACTTTGCTAAGGTGCATTCCCATTTTATTAAAGTCGAACCAATCACTTGGATTTACCATTGATTAAACTAATCAAGTCATAATAAATTAGTTAGCATAAATGTAAATGTTGGGAGAATGTTCTAAAGCACATGATCAACCAATACCCAATATATTTGAATTTTAGACCCTGGGGTCCACCGCATATATCAAAGTGTCAACCAATTATGCCTAGAGTTCATCACTCCCTCATATTTGAGAATAACATTCGCTATAACATAGACAAGTAGTAATTGCAACCACGATCTTACAATTACTTTGATAATGACTTGTTGGCGATTCTGTTATATTCTTTATCAATAGGGAGTTCACCCACTATTGTCAAACGAACAAAACTGAAATACCCCCACAAAATTTCATGCATGAGGTGGTCAGTCTCATACGCAAAACCTGAGAGTTATTTACAACTGATAGCAACAAGCATAGAATACAAAAGATAAAATGAAAAAATTATTAATGTAGAAAAGAAAGTCCATCTGAATTATAATAAATCATTAAATAAATAAAGTATGTGTCTGGTAATACAATTTGAAAGTTCCGTAACCCAAGGACCCCTTAACCAGAAAGAACAAAAGTTTATAAACCTAAATTAAAAACCAACAACCAAAGTCCCAACAGAGTTCATAATTTGAACTTGAAGAAAAGACTAAGTTCCTACTCTGTAACTGATGAGAGGAGATGTCTACCGCAACCAAACCCCAAAACTCTACCCTCGCGGTGGAACCAGCATGAGACCTGAAAGATCAACAAAGTAAGTTAAACTCACGAGCAAGGCCTCTCTACTACATCCCAATCAGAGAACCAGTATACATACCCTCTATATGAGGGACACAAGTATAGGTATAAACATACTGGTCATTCCCTATCTAGTTCATGTTTTCAGAAGAAAAAAAATCGTCGTTTACATTATCCCCAACAAACACTTTATCATACAAACTTGAACACATTATTTAAGTTCAAAACCAAGAAACACTTTTATTAAATCTAAGCAATCCTGACATGCCACCTTTATTATCCTTGGATACCTTAATAGGTATTGGCAATCCTGACATGCCCCCTGTCAATCCTTATATGCCTCCCTTAACTTTAGATACCTTAATATGTATTGGCAGTCCTAACATGACCCCGGGCAATCTTTAGATGCCTCCCAAACCAACCTACCACATGAAATAAAAGAAAGTACATAACAATTTAAATTGCACAAACATATGAATTTATTTAACAGAAGTTTCACTATCACAATACAGATAACACATTCACAACCAAACCAAAATAGGTATCCCATAAACAAATATGATTTAAAAAAAAACACAACTAAAGAGTAACAATAATCTAACCAACAATTTAAAGAACAAACACAAAGTATCATTTCCAACGTACCTAAATCATCGAGTGTCAAAACCCAACTCTAACCTAAGTTTCCAGGCCTATTTTATTGTTAAGAACCTTACCCAAAATATTCTTAAATTTTCTAAAAATTTTCAAAATTTTAAAAGAATATTTCTAACTCAAAAGAAATAAAATTTTCAATTTTAAGAAAACACTTTTTAAAATAATTTTATAACAAAGGAGGATAATTACACAAAGAAATTTAAAACCCAAGCTTATTTTGCCCCCAAGAAACTAAATAAAAAATTTTGGAATTTTATGAAATATTTAAGTATTTTTAAAAAATGGTTTTCTGAAAATTTCTAGATTTTTCAAAGACTTTAAAAATATTAAAAAATTATCAAACTAATCTGGACTGGGCCAAAACTGGGCCTAGAGGTGGGCCCCGGCAAGTGGCACCCATTAGTTATTTCCCCGGCCCCAGACGACATTGGCATCGGCACGCGCAGGCAGGGCGCATGAGGAAGGATGCCCCTGACCTTCTTCAACCTCCAGCCTGCGCGGACTATTCATGCGCTCAGGCAACCCCTTTTCGGCTACTTCTCGGCCTCTGTTCGACCCAAATTTTATACCAATCTTCTCATTTCATCGTAAGCTATCTATTGGTACCAAAAGCCCCATCAAAAACACCCCAAATCGAAAACCCCCAAATCACAACTTCTAGGGTTCTTGAACAAATTTTCAAAATTAAACTCAATTCCCTCAATAATCAGATTTCTAAAGGATTAAGGGTCAATTAGCCAAGCAATAACAAAAATAAAGGCACAAAAATAACAACCTTTAACATCCTAGATTAGTACTCTTACGAATTTCATGCTTTTGTACACATACAATATATATATATATATATATATATATATATCACCCTCTATAGACATATTATCATGCTATGTTCATTAAACAACAGTAGCTATATGAATTTATCAACAAAGAGCAAAAAAAAATTTACAAATGAAATCCAATTATATAAATTTTTAGCAAAGAAATAATCATAGATATAATTTTACACTATGCATATAGATTCAAAGGGAAAGAGAAGAGTCGAACTTTCCTCTTTGATGATTCGAAACTCATCCACTCAATCGCTCTTTCTCTCCCTCCTCTCTTTCATCTACACTTTTGGTTTATATGCCTAAAATTAACAGCAAAAACCCTAGTCCTCTCTTTTCTTTTATATTTTCCCCTTTTTTAAGAAAATTATTTAAAAATTTAAATAAAAATAAAATAAATAAATAAAATAAAAGAATATACATAATAAACCCTAGCCCATACGTATATACCTAGCCCAATCATTCTAGTACAACTCAACCCAATTTCTACCTAACCCAAATCAAAATTTAAAATAACAGGAAAACCAAAGACCTAATCCAATAAAAATTAAAAATAAAAATAAAATCAACCATCCCACCATATCTTAAACATTCCTTGAACAATTTAGGCATACAAAAATCTACTTTGCACATAAAGCAAGTAAGTTCAAAATAATTTAACTACAAAAGAATTAATTAAACACATACAATATGTAAAGCACTTAAGGAACAATTTAAATTTAAACATTAAGGCACTTAAATTAAAATAAATTAAAGCACTTAAATTAAAACAAATAAAAAAAATAGAAAATAAAATATGAAATGAAAATGACCTCAAAATTATGGGGTATTACATTCTTCCCCCCCTAAAAAAATGAACTTCGTCCTCGAAATTCACCCCATACTTGAAAGAAAAAGTTCTAGATACTTTACTTTTATTTCATCCTCCCTTTCCCAAGTGGATTATGCCTCATTGTCGTGGCTCCATTGAACTCGAACGAAAGAAATGATTTTGGAATGAAGAACTTGATCCCTATGGTCAAGAATACAGTAAGGTTGTTCCACATATATTGCATATGGCTGCAACTCAATCTCTCCAACCTCAATGTGTTGGTAGGTATCCTCATCCCTAAGGAATTTCTGCAGCATAGAGACATGACAAACGTTGTGCATCGTGTCTGGTAATGCCAATCTATACGCTACTGCCCTAACCCTATCGATAATCATAAAAGACCCACAAAACGCAGTGCCAGCTTCCCTTTCTTCCCAAATCACATGACTCCCTTCATGGGAGAAACCTTGACTAGAACCTGATCCCCATCTTGAACTCTAATGCACGAGTTCTTCGATCAACATAGCTCTTCTGACTACTCTGCACAGTCCACATATGGTCTCTAATAAGGGCAAGTTTTTCTGACGTGTCCTTAATGAACTCTGGACCCAAAAATCTATTCTCTCCAACTTCTAACCAACAAACTAGTGAGCTACATGGATATCCATACAGAGCCTCAAATGGTGTCATACCAATAATCTTTTGATAACTATTGTTATAGGAAAATTCAACGAGTGGTAAATAACTCCTCTCATCAGTTACAAAGTAAGAACTTATTCTCTTCTTCAAGTTCAAATTATGAACTTTTTGAGACTTTGGTTGGTTTTTAATTTAAGTTTATAAACTTTTATTCTTTCTGGTTAAGGGGTCCTTGGATTATGGGACTTCCAAATTGTATTACCATACACGTACTTTATTTATTTAACAATTTATTATAATTCAGATGGACTTTCTTTTTCGCTTTAAAAATTTTTCATTCTGTCTTTTGTATTCTATGTTTGTTGTTATCAGTTGTAAAGAACTCTTAGGTTTTGTGTATGAGACTGGCCACCTCATGCTTAAAATTTTTTGGGGGTATTTCAGTTGGTATTAGAGCAATCCAGGTTCAAGTGTCCTCGGGTTTTAAGGGTCCATCGTAGGGTATCTTCTACGTTGTGTATTCTACTAAATAGAATTCTAAATATAGCATTCATTGTACTTTAATCTATTCTCGGAGGTATTGATGTCTTTTCTTTTTCCTCTTGAGATGCCACCCCGTAGGAAGAGGAATGTGAACCATATTCTGGGTCAGGATCATGCTCAGGGTGGAGATGCAGAGATTCCTCCCAACTTGGCAGCCATTATCACTCAAGCTATAGTTACAAAAGTGGCAACTGCTTTACAAAATCAGTAGCCACCTCAACAGCCACAGCAAATGGCATAGATTCTATTACCGGGTGGAACACCCTAACACTTGGGAAAGGGTTCGAAATTCTTTCACAAAAGGGAATTCGCTAGAGTTTTTAGGGTCTACGGAAGTGACTGAGGTGTATCAGTGGAGGAAAGACATTGAGCGCCATCTTCGCATGATTACGTGCACTAAAGTACAGAAATAGATGCTAGCTACTTTTAAGCTAGTGGGGGATGTATTGCAGTGGTGAGAGTCGGTGACTACACCGGAACAGCAGACTACGTTCACCTATGCAGATTTTTAGATCCGTTTCGATGCTAAGTATTTCCTATATACAGTGAGGGTAGCCAAAAAGAAAGAATTTTTGGAGTTACAGCAGGGGGCAGAACAGTTGCAGTATATGAACAAAAATTTACCAATCTATCGTTGTTTGCACCTGAGGAGGTGGACACCGAATAAAAGAAGATGCGATGCTTTATGAATGGGTTAATTTAGCCTATTCGACAGGTTATTTTTGGTTATCCAACTTATACTACATATGCTCAGGCTGTGAATGTTGCATTGCAGCACTACCAGTCGAGAAAGGACCACAAGAAAGGGCAAGCAGAGAAATGACACGACAGAGACTTCACTAGTCAGACAGTGGAGAGGAGGAATGGGAATGACAATAGGCAATTTGATAGGGGCAATCATTCAGGGTAGCAACCGTGGAAGAGACACAGATCTAATAGTGATGCTTAGAGAAGAGAAGTTTCTACTCACATGAGGCACAATGGGGTACCGTAGGCAGGTTGGGGCCAATAACAGGGAAATCAGTTGAGGAGACCTACTGGTGTGTTTAGAGAAAACTGTTATGGTTGTGGTTAGCTAGGGCATTTAGCTAAGTATTACCCTAACACCAATCAGGGACAGCCTGGTCAGCAAGCATATAGACAGCAACCACTTTTGTCGGTACCATAAGTTTTACAGATACAGGCTCAGCATCGTCCAGCTTTACCTGCACCGCCACGGCCTGCGGGGTAACCTGGGTAGCAGATGCATTATAGGAGGGTCTACAACATCATGACATATAATGTGCAGGCTCTTCAGGCGATTGAGGCTATATTTTTTATTAATGGTAGACTTGGTCGCGTTTTATTTGATACTGGTGCATCTCATTCCTTTGTATCTAGAGCATTTGCTAGCTTATCTGGTTTAGACATTCAGTCATGTACTTCTGCACTTACTATATCTATGTCGTTGGGGGCTAGTACGATTCTACGGGAACATGGTAGTCAGGTCCTTTTAGATATTGGCAAACTCAGGTTCTTAGAAGATTTATTGATTTTAGATATGCATTCATATGATGTCATACACGGGATGGACTGGTTATCACATTATCATGCTCAGGTTAATTGTCATGATAAGACAATTGTTCTTGCTATATAGGGTCAGGTTATGCCGCAATCAAAAGGAGGGTCTACTACGCACTTGTTCTTCATTAACGAGGAGTCTCCAGAAGGAACTATAGTATCTTTATATTCCATTTTAGTGGTGCAAGACTTTTAGGATGTGTTTCAGGAGATCCTAAGGTTACCACTTAGTCGTGAGATTGACTTCGTGATAAATTTAGCTCTAGGCACCAGACTTATTATTAGGGCTCCATACAGAATGACACATGTGGAAATAAAAGAGCTGAGGGATCAGATTGGAGTACTTCACCGTGGGGGAGCACCGGTGCTGTTTGTGAAAAAGAAAGATGGGTCTTCGCCTTAGTATTAACTACAGAGAACTAAATAAGGTTACAATCCGCAATAAGTATCCATTACCTAGAATTGATGACCTGTTCGAACAGTTGAAGGAAGCCACTTACTTCTCAAAGATAGATTTGAGATCAAGGTATCATCAGCTTTGAGTTAGGGAGCAGGATGTACCGAAGACAGCCTTCCTTACCAGATATAGGTCATATGAGTTTTGGGTTATGTCGTTTTGGTTAACAAATGCCTTAGCTGTCTTCATGGACCTGATGAATAAAGTGTTCAGGGCCTACTTGGACCAGTTTGTTATTGTTTTCATCGATGACATTTTGGTTTACTCCAAGTTCGAGGAGGATCATACCAGACATCTTCGTATCGTTCTATAGATACTGAAAGATCATAAATTATATGCAAAATTTGAGAAGTGTGATTTCTGGTAGAGGGAGGTGAAGTTCTTGGGTCATATAGTATCTGAGAAAGGAATAGTGGTCGATCTAAGTAAAATGTCAACAGTTTTGGAGTGGGGACAACCTACCTCACCTTCAGAGATTCACAGCTTTCTTAGGTTGGCTGGTTATTATCGTCGATTTATTCAGAGCTTCTCCAAAATTGCTAGTCCGCTTACCCACCTCACTAAAAAGGGTGTACCATTTGTTTGGGATGACTCCTGTCAAGCGGCATTTGACGAGTTGAAGAATAGGTTAACTACTGCACCTGTTCTAGCTACTCCCTAGAACGGAGTTGAGTACTTGGTATTTACTGATGTATCGTTTGCAGGGTTTGGGTTGTGTGTTGATGCAGTAGGAGAAGCGAATATCTTATACTTCACGTAAGCTTAAGCCTTATGAGCTTAATTACCTGACTCATGATTTGGAGTTGGAAGCCGTGATTTTTACTTTAAGGATTTGGAGGCATTACCTCTTGGGTGAGACCTTCAGATTGTTCAGCAACCACAAGAGTTTGTAGTGTCTATTCTCACAGAAGGAGCTGAATATGAGACAACATAAGTGGTTGGAGTTCATGAAAGATTAGAATTTTTTCATTCAATATCCCCCAGGGAAAACGAACGTAGTAATTGATGCACTTAGTCGCTGACCCTACGCCAGTCTTTCTGCCCTATTTGAAGCAAAGTGGAATGATTTGAGCAGCGTTGATGCCTTAGTTGATGCCTTTGTAACATGTGTGGTGGTTACACCTGCTATCATTCGGCGGGTAGTTATAGATTAGCTTACTGACCCGCAGTGCGTAGAAAAGGTAGCTGAGTTGAAATCGGGAGAGGTACCGTTCTATACAGTTGGTATAGATGGGGGATTGAGGTACAAGGGGCGATTAGTGGTCCCTCACAATGACAACTTGAGGAGGGCAGTGATGAGTGAGGCCCACAGTTCTCAGTTTTTGGTACACCTGGGAGGGGATAAAATGTACCAAGACATGAAACGACAGTTTTGGTGGGCAAGTATGAAGAGGGACATTACCATATTTGTCTCTAAGTGCAGCACTTGTCAGATGATCAAGATTGATCACCAGAGACCGTCGAGGTCTTTACAACCATAGCCTATACCAGAATGGAAGTGGGACAACATCTCTATGGATTTCATTGTGGGACTTCCCACCTCACAGTGAAACCATGATGTTATTTAGGTGATAGTGGATAGGCCAACGAAATCAGCACATTTCTTGCCCGTACGTTCGAGTTACACCTTAGATCAGCAGTATGTGAAGCTTTACATTGCAGAGACAATGAAGCTTCATGGCATGCCTTTGTCCATTATATCGGATAGAGATTCGAATTTTGTTTTAGAATTTTGGGAGAGCTTCTAGCAGACAATGGGTACAGCTCTGCACCTCAGTATAGCTTATCATCCTCAGACCGATGGTCAGACTGAGAATTCAATTATATAAATTTTCAACAAAGAAACAATCATAGATATAATTTTACACTATGCATACAGATTCAAAGGGGAAGAGAAGAGTCGAACTTGCCTCTTCGATGATTCGAAACTCGTCCACTCGATCGCTCCTTCTCTCACTTCTCTCTTTCGAACACTTTTGGTTTCTGTGCGTAAAACTAACAACAGAAACCCTAGTCCCCTCTTTTCTTTTATATTTTCTCCTTTTTTTTAAGAAAATTACTTAAAAACTGAAATAAAAATAAAATAACTAAATAAAAAAAAGAAAAAAATATACATAATAAACCCTAGCCCATACGTATATACCTAGCCCAATCATTCTAGTCCAACTCAACCCAATTTCTCCCTAACCCAAACCAAAATTTAAAAGAACAGAAAAACCAAAGAACCAATCCAACAGAAATTAAAAATAAAAATAAAATCAACCATCCCACCATATCTTAAACATTCCTTAAACAATTTAGACATACAAAAAATCTACTTCGCACATAAAATAAGTAAGTTCAAAACAATTGAAGTACAAAAGAATTAATTAAACACATATAATATGGAAAGCACTCAAGGAACAATTTAAATTTAAACATTAAGGCACTTAAATTAAAATAAATTAAAACATTTAAATTAAAACAAATAAAAAAAACAGCAAATAAAATATGAAAAGAAAATGAGCTTAAAATTATGGGGTATTACAAAAATACTTTATGATAAGGCAATATGAGTGACTTGTACTTCGGACTTTGGTAACCGTATTATGTATACACCAGATAAGTCAATGTCATTACATTTTAATTGGTGCAGGCATACAACCCCAACACAAAATTGATCTGGATTAGACTATTGGTGATGACGAAGATCAGGTTTAGGTGAGGCTGCAATCGAAGCAAATGGTAGCTTTGCGTTTGTCACAAGACACCGTTGTTCTTGAATTCAAATCGTTAGGGAAAGATAAGAACTATTTAATGGAAAAGGAATTCAAATCGTCTGATTACGACTATATATATATATATTCTGATCTGCTATATATACCAAGTAATCAAAATTTTCCAGTCTTCATATATTTGTGTATATACAAAGATTTTCCATTCTGATTATTTGGTATATATATGTGTAGACAGAAAGAAACCTATTATATATATATATATATATATATATATATATAAGAGATAAAACATTTCCTCTCTATCAAGAACTTGATTTGGTTTCAAATTAGGGCTGATTTGAGATAAATTTATAACTTTCAGTAAATTTGCTTTCATATTCTGATATGCATATTCCAATTACAAACTCTTCCTCTACACACACATAGCCCTAATCTTGCTATTAATATCCAGCACAATCTCTCTTCTAAAACTTAATTGGGATGGGTTTTGTAACGCCTCAATCTGGATTGGCATGGAAGCATTCGGCCGACGTGGGTACTGGTGTGATTGATGGATCCAGTTAGGGTCATCTTCAACTATTCTGATATTGATTTCCAAGTGAAGGTTAGGGATAAGATTGCGCTGTTAATTATTGAGAAGAGTAAGTATTGACTATGGTGAGATTGGTTTGAAAAACATCATATTGAGGGCAAAATCGACATTTCATCTTTTAGTGTATAAGTCTACAAATAATTCATGCAACCGGTTAAAATATAAAAAGGACATAACGATAAAAACAAACAACGTACTGTTAATTCTCAGAGGTGACAATAGAGTTATTTTTGAAATAAATATATTTTTTTTAAGCAATAAAAGAAAATCTTAAAGGTTATCTTTGTTCAAAAGTTACGTGGGATTCGTGGGACATTACTTTTCTTTTTTCATTACCAAAACTCTTATTAGGGAATATTAACAAGTCCACATTGGAACATCCTGATGGCCATAGACCATGCCCCAGAAACAAACACATGCATTAAAAAAGCCTAAGTACAAGCCGTGCTTACAAACCCTGACAATCTCCTGCACAAGTCATGCATGCTCTCTCTCTCTCTCTCTCTCTCTCCCTCTCTCTCTCTTCCCAAGGTTTCAACAGATTAAACTCCACTTTGTGTCATTCCCCCCATCACATGCATGGACTGACATAACTACTCATTGTACCACATGCACATGCAAACCCCCCTCTCCCTCTCTCTCTCTCTCTCTCTGTCTTTCTCTCTCCAAAACACACTAACGTTTGGGTCCGCACTTTATTTCACATATATAGAGAAGTAATAATGATAGCATTGATGATGCTATGATGACGAGATTAAAGTGTCACCCCTTCTAAATATTTTATCTTCAAATATTTTACTCTCAGCCATCAACTATACGTCTAAAATATACATGCCTGTGGGGACGAGTAGGGGTGTCCACTTTCTCTAATGGAAACATGCACATTGAAAAGCTATCATAAATTGGTCCCTCCTAGTACATACTCATTAAATTCCCATAGTCTTCTCTCTCTCTCTCTCTCTCTCTCTCTATATATATATATATATATATAAGAGTATATTAAAGGATCCCATGCATTGTTGTTACGTGTACATATAAATGATATGGTGCCATGTTAGCCCTTCCCATATGATCGAAAGGGAAGTTTTTCGATGTTCTGGTTGGTTAATTGGTTCATGCTGGGCTTTTATTTACCAGACCTATAAATCCACCAAGGTCCCAACTCATTATATATAAAATATCTCCAGGTTGACTGCACGCCCTTTGCGTTCACACTGATCTTATCATTCGTGTTATATAATTTTCACAATTTAATCAGACTCCTGTGATGGTTCTTGATTCATTAACTCAGTTGTCAACACAATTAAAGTTGGATTTATAACAATTACATTCCTAACTCTGTGCGGGCGTAAAAAAGTACACACAGGGTACTCGTGATGTGATATTTTTGTAAGTCTTTTATTATTATTTTTTATAATAGAAAAAAAAATTCAAGAGAAATGAAGGACTTACACTTTCTTGCATGATGAGAGAGAAATTGAAATCTTTACTCTCATGGGGTACAAGCAAGAGTTAAGATCTTTCAAATGACTCAAAGTTCTTGTGTTAAACTCATGGAGGGATTAAGTCTTCGTCCTCAACATACCTAATACTCGTGGTTTAGAGTGATAGTGACGGAAGCAAAAATTTGTTCGAGTAAGGAAAATTTTGAACATCTAAACTTTAAGAATTTGATTAATTTTCTTAAAACATTTAGTTCTTTTTATAAGTATTATTCTTCTTAAAATGTTCAGTCCTAAATATTCGACCCTTGAGTTTCTCTTTTGAATTTGTGATGTTTGGTCTTAATTAAAATAATATAATCAAGATCAATTCAAGCAAATTAGCCAACCAACCTTTAATTTTTTTATTCAGTATCACTAATTTTATTTTGCCACAGATATAACGTATTATATTCTAGTTATAAACAAATCTAATTGTAGTTGAATTAAATTTCTTCTAATTAATTCTAAGTCTAAGGGATCGATTCGGTGCTCACAAACTCAACGTTACTGAAATTTACTTGAGTTGGAAAAGTCCGGCAAAAACACAATTTACAAGCCAAATATATAAACATCATAAAGTAAAATGACTACAAAGAGTGAATTGAATAAACTTGATAGAAAAATATTTACCGTATTGAAATGTTTGAGGTCGACTTTATGGTAGTTGTCATGTGTTTTAATCTTTTTGTGGTGATTATGTACAAATATTGAGGCGCACATATGCCATATGAGGATTACACAATCAATTAAACTTTTATATTCTCTCTTTTGAGTTCATTCCACCAAAACTATCATCTTTGAAAGTATTGTATAATTTTATTTTCTGATATTTAGAACTGATTTTCAGTGAGATTATTTTAATGTTGACTACATGATGATATAATTTATTTATATTTTAATGATTAAAATGATTTTAAATTAATGGAGGGCTAATAACAATTATCATGAGATCAATTTCATGATAGCATTATTAGTTAGCTAGTCTTAATTTCTCTGTTCAAGAAATAAAATTACAAAGTATTTATTAGAATAAGGGAAAAAAAATTTTAACATAGCGACAGTTTTCAATGTATCCCTTTTAAAATATTTTAGGACATATAATTGAGTCGCTAGCCAATGACACGTCTTCTATAGCTTTGAGTTTCGAGAATTTTCTGGTTGACCCCATGCATCTTAAAAGTCCCTCGTTTCATTCAATAAAAATGCATGTGTATGTATATACACACCACATCTATAATATCTATACCAGTGTAATATATATTTTGAGAGAGAGAGAGAAATTAGTGAGAGAGACCATGTTTGATGGGCTGGAAAGAATGCTATCAGCTTTTCAGGATGATAGGCAGACACGAGCAGCCATTGTTCCTCATTTTAAATATCACGTCTTTGATGTATGAGCATTTGATGCTCGCTATTTTACTGATTATATATATATATATATAGAGAGAGAGAGAGAGAGAGAGAGAGAGAGATGGGGGGGGGGGGGGGGGGCGCGGAGTTATTCGACAATTCAGAGCCCGTACAGTTTTGCAGGTAGGGTGGGAGGCACATGTTTAGCAAGCGAATGTCTTATAAGGCCACGTCCTTCTGTTCATTCCTCGGGTTTAGAGGAAACAAACTAAACTATACATACCAAACTCTATTTTATTTCTTTATTATTAGCTAATTATAACATAACATAATAATATTATGTGTGTTACAGTTATCATATTATATTCCAACGTTATATAAATAGACGTGTAATGTAATGATGCCATACCACTTTTTGAGCACTACCTTTCTAACTAATGGCTTTGGAAAACTAAAGGCCAGAACCCTTTCTTTGATCAGAACAAAGTAGGTTTTTTCAGAAGAGTACTGTCTTTCAATTATAAAATAACTTCACAAAAATGAATTAACTTTTCAAATTTGAGAACTTAATGCAACAATTGAATCGATTCTAGTTCATTTCTTCTTCTTTTTTCTAAATAAAAAGTTGAGATTTGAGTCATAGATAAATCACTGTGTGATTGATATTAAAAAAAAAAAAAAGTAGATTTAGTATACGAGACTCTAATTACGTGACTTTTATCTGAACGATGATATTATCTACTTAAAAAAGAAGATTAACATATCATATGGATTGTTTGAATGGTCTTTAAATTTCTGGAATGTCTTCAATTTTAGTGCATGTAGTGATCACATGAACACAATTTTGACCCAAGTTTGATAGAAAGGAAATTTTACTATTTCGATCTTTAAATTAATGACATTATTTTTAAGTAATGATAGAGAAAGTGAAAGTCAAACAACCAAATAATGCATAAAATTTGTGTGACCCACCACTAATACATGGTGAGA
Organism: Cornus controversa; assembly: GCA_026545225.1. NCBI lineage: Eukaryota > Viridiplantae > Streptophyta > Magnoliopsida > Cornales > Cornaceae > Cornus > Cornus controversa. The sequence continues at coordinate 80,535,120 of CM048846.1, read as the reverse complement.
CTCGCGGATTTTGTGATTGGATTTTTGGCACATAATCATTTTTCATTAATTTTTGAGTAATCAAGATTAAGTCATTGCTATCGGTTTTGGGAATTCCTAGTGCAGGTTAGTTATTCTATTATACCCATATTAAATCTAAAAAGGACCTTTTCGTTATATTCGAAAAAGAAATGATCCTTAAGGTAATTTCACTTTTTGGGAGAATGCCCTAAAGTTGATAGCTGGAGGACCCTAACTCAAACATTTTTTCATTATAAAGTAACAGGTACAACATATATTTCGTCTTAACAAAGTCAATATATATTACTGTTGGACAACGTTAATTATAATTTTATATATATAACAATATAAAAAATTTAATACTCTAACTTACCGACCATCATCTATCTATCTATCTATCTTCCTCTGCAACTATTTCATCCCCCACAAGCTTCCAAACAAAGAGAATTTATGGAAAGTGAGATTTGCAAGGTTTGTTCTCTTTGTTGTCCTCTCATATGTTTGCCATAAAATTGAAAACTAGTCCTATCTGGTCAATGGGTATCTCTAGCCAGTGTCAATATATATACATACCAGATCTCTCTTTCAAATTTGAAGATTGAAAAGGGTTTTTGATCTATACATATACATATAAGTGCATATATCCATGGATTATAAGCTGATGAGTCTGCAGATTAATATTAGTACTCATCAAAGCTGGTGGTTAGCGTTTATGGGTTTTTCAACATGACCATGTTTCCTGCTGCTCAAAACCTCTCCAAACGACATCGTTATGGTGGCTATGGTGATAGTTATTGGGAGAGTTTTGGTGTTATGAGTGGATTAGAAGGGTATGATCACTGTTGTAGTACTGCCCCTTTTCCTTGCTTAGGATCTGGTACTCCTCCTATGGCTGAAGATGAATCAAGAACTGAGACTAGTACTATTAATGAAACAGGCTCAAGCTCAAAGAACAATGATCATCATGTTCAAGATCATTCAGGGTGGCTCCAACTGGGTATTGGAGGAGATCATAATCAACACAATTACAAGCAACTAGATCAAAGGGATGATGATGATGGCGACGAGGACGATGATGATCAAACGGCTCGAAGAAGTTGTGGATTGATGGAGCTTGATTTATTACCTACCGGTGGTGGTGGTGGTGGTGATCATAGTTCGCGGCAAGTGATGAGGTCATTAGACCCTATCTTCCATGCGCCTGATTTTCGCGATCCCCTGCCGGTAACAGAAATGAGTAGTTCATCTTTATTTTTGCAACACCCGGGAAGTACTAGCTCGGTTTTTCCTCAGCAGGACATTAATAACTGGGCATTTAGGCCTATTCCGCGGCATATAACAGCAGCAGCTGCAGCAGCTTCATCTTCTTCTTCTCGGTCTTCTTTGATGATGATGCCACCGGGAGCCTACTTCACCGGACCATTTCAACTACATGCCGGAGTAGATGTAGCCCGGCCAAGTCTAGATTTCAGAGTTGTTGATCCTCCTCGGAGACCCCATTCAGGGTTATGGTTTATGCTACAAGCTTCACAAAATCAGTAGGTGGAAATTAAGGAGAGTTATATACATACCAACACTAATGATTATATATATATATATATATATATATATATATATATATATAGACACACACACACACTCACTCACTTTTTTCATTAATTATATATGGTTCTCTCCATCTCTCTTTTTCCAAATTTACAATCTTGTGTGTAACAAATTTTTCACTTTGTTTCTCATTGCAGAGCAAGAGAACCATCTTTGCCTCAGTTACCCAAAAGCTACCTGAGAATTAAGTAAATTTTTTTCTTTTTTTATCCTTTTAATTTGTATCTCCTATTAGTGTTTAATTTATTCTATCATTTTAACATTTTTTTCTTTCTTTTCTGGATGTAAAGCATTGTTTTATGTTGTTTTGATTTTGGTTTTGCTCAGGGATGGAAGGATGACAGTTGGATTACTAATCAAGTATGTGGTTATGAAGCTAAGACTGAACAGCGAATCGGAGGTATGTAAACAAGCAATACTTTAGCTGCATCACATTTCAAATTCCGATAGAAATAGATGTAATATGTTAGCATTAATTTCTTCTGTATTTTTGCATGAATGCATATTTTTTGATTAATAACCAAAGTTTCGTGAAACAAAGAAGACTAAAAAAACAAAAGAAGAAACTACCAAAGCTAACTATCTCTTCAACCAGTTAATCAATTATTTAGATGGCCATGTTTGTAAGAAACATGACAAACACAGCAGAACTAATTAAAAATTAAAAATGGGGTTTCTCTTAGTGATATCTACCACTTCTGATAATAAAAAAATAAAAAAATTGTTTAGGTGTCATGTATCTTTCTTAGTAGCACTCTTCTGTGTTTTGTTTTATTAGCTTCTAGCTCAAAGATCATAGTTTGTAAGGTGGCTTTGGAACATTGTGACATTAAGGAAATGAGTCTTGTGAATTAACGGTCATAGGATTGATGTTTAGCTATCGATTAATCTTTTGACTGATATGCATGATTAAGGTAAAAAGCTTAAGTGAATAATCTGAAGATAATTCAGAAAACTACCTACCTACCAACCTCTTTCCCTAAAAACCCCCAAAATGGAAGATGAGGGTTAATCTTCTCTTAAAGTCTATTTTGTTCTAGTGTTCATTTGTTGTGCAAGCGATGTAGGATTCATTGTTTTCTTTCACTCCAATCATACTCGTGAATGCGAGAGTTTCAATCACCTTGCATTTTATTGCATTAAGTACTATAGAAGAAACTACCATTGAATTTGATATTATTCAAAAAATAAATAAAACTTTGAAGAAAAGATATATAAGAAGCAAAAAAGAAATTAACTATTATTAGAACACTAAAAAGAATGGTTTGAAAATGGTCAATAACCAAGAAAAGAAGACAATGTGTTGCTTTCAAACACATGCAGTGTTATAAATTCTAATTATTGTTACTAGGTGAAGTCTCACAACTTGGAAGGTTGAGTATATTATATGTTAGGCTTTTACTGGATTTAGAGTATAGTTGACATAATTGCCTTATACTACCACATGAGATGATAATACTTAAGAGAGGTGAGAGGTTATTGTTGCTCTTGTAAGTCATTTTAATTTCCAACCCAAAGGAAACAAAATCAGCCTACTTCAGTGGCAACCAAATAATCATGCATTCAAGCATCTATATGCATGCATGCAAAAGTATCAAAAGAACCCTCTTCTCAGAGAGAGAGAGAGAGAATTTTTCTGACCAAAACAAAAGAAAGGGGATGAGGCTGGCTAGGATTATTCCTCATCAAACATTCCAAACACCCAATTTTCATTGAGCTTGTCTGCTATTGTAGTTGCACCACCTCTTCACCTTATAACAACAGCTTCAGACAACCCCCATTCACAGGTTGCTCACACTATTAAACCAGTCCTTGTAAAAAATAATCAACCTCAGATACAACAAAAGCTATTGGTAAGTTCTTATAGGCTTGTACAGTCAGTTGAAGATAACCTTGCTGATACTAGAGGACACCAAGGTATCTTTTTGGTAAGTTCCCTGCATCAAAATGCATGAGGTTGAGAATTTCTTACTGTGTGGAGTCAAAAATCCCATAAAACCGTCAACCAAACAGATTTTTGTACAGTTTTTGAGTTTTCAATCATTGAGAAACAAAAAACTGTTTTGAGAAAATTGAAGGCCCGAAGATATTTCTTTTACCGGTGTTTGCAGTTAACCCTGACAGATAGCGAAAATAGCAGTTAAGTGAATATATTAGAAGTATAGTCTCTATATATATTCTTAAGCAAAAATATGAACTATATTATTAGTACATATTTATATTGAAGAAAACTATATAGTCCTACTTGGTTCGGATAGACTGTTTGCATTTCTTGTTGGATTAGTTGATTGCGGGAAAGATCAATTTCTTTTACTTATATCTGGTAGTAAATCTACTTCAGTTCAAATCCTATTGCAGATCAATTTCGTTTACTTACTTCTGGTAGTAAATCTACTTCAGTTCAAATCCTATTGCAATCGCAAAGCTGTGCCATTGATTATTTACCCAGATAGAACTTCTACATCTGTTGACCACTGTCCACCAATGGCATATATATATACACATATATAATGTAGAGAAGCTAAATAAAGATTATAGGAGAAATTACACACATGTTAAAGGCTTTATCAGCCTATACAGCTTTATGTGTGTGCTCTTTGGAGCTCATAAAAGTAAATATGAGAAGGTATTATTATACTAGATCTCAGTTGACTGATCACATAAATTATTTAGGGAAATACAGTGGTACATGAAAATAATCTTGCATGGAATCGGTTTAGATTAGATGAAGTACTGTTTCCCCTCTCATAAAAATCATATAGTCGATTTGATTTCCACTCGCACAAGTAATTAAATCGATGAAACATAATCCCTTTTAGCTAGGTAATTGAATTTCCTCCATTCAAATTCTTTGTTCCATTTGATGTCTTGTAGATGATGAATCACAATTTAGGATAAGTTTAGGCAACCCATCTTTCATGAAGGAATATTGTGTCTCAATGTAAAATGAGGTAGGTAGTACTATAGTTCCATAGGTGGGATCTTACGAATATCTAAAGCATTTGCATTATATTGAACCTTTTGTTCATTTCAGATTGCTATAGAATTGTTTTCGATTAAGCACTCCCCTCCTCCCCCCAAGGACTTTGTTTTCTTTTTTTCTTTTTTCCTAGAATTACTTCATCAGCAATTAGCAACTTTTAGAAGTGGTGCATGATGAGGATCATACACCAATATAATGGCAGCCTTGGTGTCAAACATTAAAGAGCTTAAGCATTTAGAAATTCCTCAAATTAGTAATACAAAAAAAAAATGGTGAGGATCATGCACCAATATGATGGCAGCCTTAATGAGCTGTTAAACTGATTTTGAGTTGAGTGATTACCCCTGAAAATTCGCGTGTTCCTTTCTACCGAAGTATGGTAAATACATTCAGAGATGGAGGGTTGGTTTGCAGACCTAATGGTTAGGAGATTTTCATTTTTACCGGAAAGAGCACCATTCGATAAAAGAATGATAATTAAGAGGTGAGACATGAAATCTACACATGAATTGTTGAGGGTGCCATATTGGTGATACAGAACTAAATGAAAAAAAGAGGTGAGAGTGTGATTCATTGTTTGACAGACAGAAGGGACAAGCATTTGGGATGCAGAGATAGGAATAGATCTTTTGCTCAAGGGTTAGGTGTTAACTCTATATTGTTATCCATAGGATGAGAGAATGCTTAGGGATATTGAGAGGGGACCAAACAACGAGGTGTCATGAGAGATTTGTGGTGATGATGGGGAGAGAAAAGCTATGGTGGATGTTAATTAATAATCATTTACTCCAAAAGCTTAAACTGTTAGAGAGTGTGTAATTTAAATATATAAATCATTCAACACATTCTCTCACGTGTGACATTTTTTTGGTTCAACACGTGTTTCAATTTTAATTATCAGGGTGACGGTGAGATCTAAATACAGGACTTTGCCTGCTCTGATACTATATTAACAACCATCTACTCCAAAAGATTAAGGACCCCTTTAAGGAAGTTTTCTAATATCAAAAGGATTTCATTGATAAGACCTTCGTAAAAAAATTTTTGTTAGAAGTAATTTAGGAGAAAAAAGACATTTGGCAAGTGCATTTTTTAAATATACTTTAACTTCTACATTATTTTTTTCTTGACAATATTATCCCTTATCCTTACAACGATTATAACACTTAGAAAGCGCGAGGTCGACAATGGAAAGAAGCTGTGGTGGTGGCGATGGAGGTGGCGATGCTAGTGGAGGTAGTGGTGGGAGGCGGTGGTGGAGGTAGAAGTGGAGGTAGCGGTGACAGTGGTGACAGTTGTGAAAAACGGTGATAGCAATGGTAGTGGCAGTAGTGGTGGTGGTGGAGACAACGATGGTGGTGGTGGTGGTGGAAAGTAACGGTGGCGATGGTGATGGAGGAGGTGGTGGTCGTGGTCGTGGAGGTAGTGGTGGTGGTGGTCGTGGCAGTGGAGGTGGTGGTGGTCGTGGTGGAGGTGGCAATAGTGATGGTGGTGGAAGGTGGTGATAGTGGTGGCAATGGTGGTAGCGGTGAAGGAAAGAGAGACCAAAAGAGAATATATCACAATCTTGTTAATATACAAGAAGTATATAAACAAATTAGTAACATAACAAATTTATTTCAAAAGAAAATTTGGCTTCCTAAAAGGAGGTTCTAAAAATAACATTTTTTTATTTGTCTAAAATGGGCTTACTGATTATCGGCTTCTTCAGAAAGGCCTTTACATATATGTAACTAAATATCATATTTTTTTTTATAAAAGAATTTTTTATGCCTAGAAGGATTTTTGAGGCCTCAGGAAGCTCCCCCAAACAGACATTAAGCTATTAGAGAGAGTGTAACTTAAATATATAAATTCTTCAAAAGTGAATTTTATCGAGTATGTTCCAGTGCGGGTGGGGCTCCAAATTGATGTGTCACTGGAGGAAGGGTTAGGGGCGAAATGGAATGGAGTGATTTAAGGGATCAAGTTGGTTAGTGTTTGGGGAACCATAAAGTGTTGCTAGCAACAAAGGAATGAGTAGTATCTCTATATCTGTGAATCTCAGGAATAAGGCACCATTTGGTAGTCAGTTGTTTGTCCAAAAATAATATATCTTTACTATCCCCTATATTTTGTTTAACAAAGGGCAGAGCTAAACCACTAAGTTGTAACAATTTTTTCCAACACCAAGAGCTTTGTTAGGAAGGTTTTAGACTCCACAAACATCTCCCTCTGATCAGGTATGTTTTGACCCGTTTGACCCCACACACTTTGAGTATTTGATTCAGTTAATGCCTAGATACTCTCTCGGTGTTCCTTTGATCTACATCAGTGACAAAGAAGTTCTCGAACACCTTATTTAGCTCACTAATCACTAATTTAGGAAGTACAAAAATACTAGGGTAAAAAAGGATAAATCCAATGCACGAGGCTAGGAAATACAAAAATACTAAGGCAAAAAAGGGCCAATCCAGTGCACGAGACTCCTGCCACTGCAAGGTCTGCGAAAGGTTAGATATATGCAGTCCTACCTCCACATGCAGAAAGACTATTTTCTTGTTTTGAACTCGTGACCTCTATATCACAATGGAACAACTTTACAATTGCGTCAAGACTCGCCCTTGGAAAGTATAAAAATATTATCCCAATATAATTGTGTGCTCACTAGAACTGATATCACTAGTAGTATTCTTAATTCTCTCTACTAAGTTTCTTCGGTCCACATATTTCAACCTTGTTATTAAAGGGACACCCAAGTGCCTAATTGGCTACAACAAACCCCTTTTTAAGTTGAGGAGAGAGGATTCTTAGCTCAACATTAGGAATAATACTTGAAAATAATATTGAGCTTTTTGAAAGGTTCTCTATGAAGGTGAAATATATCTTATCTATGTGTTCGGGCTAGGAGGCCACTCTCGAGAACATTTTTTTTTCTTTAATTCTGGCAAAGAACTTCCACAATATTGTTGGGGAAACTCAAACCCTCTATCTTTTACTTTGAAAGGAGAGAGCATACCACTAGGCCATAGGCCTTGGTAATGTCGCCCTAGAGAACATAAGAGGTTAAGATATTAGCTAACTAGGTTTCTTGGAAAGATCTTTGGTTAAGCCCTTCAATGTGAGAAAACAAGTTCCTTTCTTGAGTGACTTTTGCTTGCCTAATACAAACTCAACAATCGAACCTTTGGGTCTATTACTTCTTTTAATTGTAAAATTCAATTCTTTACTAGTACTTTCATATTGCTTATAGAAGGATTAATATTTTTAAGGCATATTAATTAGATTAAAGAATAAAAGAATCTAGCAATTATTCAAAGTAACACGATGACAAAGAAGAGAGAGAAAAAAAACATTGACAAGGGCAGTGTATTAAGGAAGCTAGAATAGTTTCATTTATAAAATTAGATGCATATTTTGTTTATCTTTTTCTTGGTACGGTGTGATTAGTTAATGTTCAGAACCACATCATTAAATTAGAGGTACTTAGAACTAAACAATGATATTCAACACCCATTAATTTCCAGTCGTTTAACTTTCGTATCTTCTTCCTGATGGTGTTTGTATTATTTAAATCTAGATGTTATACTAGTTCTTAGCTGCAACATATAAAATTAACTATACAAAAAATATAATTATAGTTATAATTATTATAATTTATAAAAGGATGTCCTAACTAGCTAGGATGTATGACAAACACACATAACATTCCGTTTTGTTTCATTCAATTGAACTTATCATATATTTTAGTATTGATGTCAACCCTTATACAGCCATTGCATTGCATATTGCTTCTCTTGATTCCTTGCACGTCATGCCATCAGATAAGTTTAGGAATCATATATATATATATATATATATATATATATATATATATATGTTGTTTGTGTGTGTGTGTGTATATATATGTATATATTCTTCAATCAAGCATAAACAACTGGTTATATTATACTCATGCATAAAAAAAATCTATTTAGGATGTTTGTGACACTCAACATTCTCCTTGCTTTTTTATAATCAAGAATTCATTTATTTTGTTAGGTATTGATCAGGTCAACTTTGTGCCATCAATTAGAAATTTCTTGGTATGCCTTTAATCCACCTGTAAGGTGATTTGAGTGATCACTTGTTACATGCACCACCTAATCTATGACACACACACATGCATGCAACTAAGTATCCAATGATTAGGGTTATAAGTGATGACAAAAGATGAAATGAAACATAAAATTTAGAAAATATAAATAAATAACTATACACTTGTATATATTATATATGTAAATCTTTGCGCGTAATTCACGGAGTCTCTCTCTCTCTCTCTCTCTCCCCCATACACACGCACAAAGAGAGAAAGAGAGAGAGAGACATTCTTAGGATGCATGATTACTTCGCATTGTGGTTCATTATTTTCTGTTCATACTCTATATTTTGTGATGATTAGCCACAATCCTTGAGAAGCACTGAGAAATTCTTTGTAAGGACACAAGATAAAGTCTAGGGCAATAATAATCAACGCAGGAAAGGGGAAGAGTGTTTTCTTTTTTATAAGTTTTGTGGAGTACTGCACTCACTTTAAGATGTAAAAACACACCCTTCAACTTGGTTTATCATATCCTTGGCCTAGTTGACACTCATTAACATATCAAAAGTTGATAATAACACATCAAAATATATAATATTGTAGGGTCATCAAAATCAAACATGGACCCTATCATTCTCTAATCCAGCTGCATGCGTTATCCCTCATTTTCGTCACGCTTTCGCTTGTTTCAACTCATCTGCAGCTAAAAATAAAAATAATAATAAAAATAAATTTGTAGGCCCTTCTCCCACTTTTCGCACAGATTGTGCTTGAAAAGGGCTATCAATTCCTTAAGTGGTGCACTTTGATGGAACTTATAGAGAAACCCCATCATCTCATGCATCCATCATCACAAACCAAATACAAAAGCTAAATTTATATCAAAGATAACATTATTTCATGTTGAAAAACGTAACGCCTAGGGATCAATATATATCATAATCATTCTAAATTGTTGAAAACAAAAAGAATGTTTTCTTTTCAATAACCGGGATGTCCGGACTTTGTCCTTACTAATTCCGAAATACTGTGAAACACTGTCATTAGTGCTAGAATACCGAATTAATTAATCCAGAAGTATCTTATCGTTTAAAAACGAAGGGCAAGTGAATATTTGAGTTCGACAAGATAAAAAAAATTAATTAATGATTGCGGATGGAATACGTGCACATTAAAATATAGATAGATAATATCCTTAGTAGATAGGATTTAAGTAAGAACATCGACCCTTTAAAGGTTTGAATTAGGGCTACTAAGTATTATTAAATTTGAACAAACTTACAATTGAAAAAGAAAAATAATTAAACAAATTATGACAGGTATGCTCATGGAGGAATATTGACCTTTACATTAGGTGCATGTCTATCTTTTTAATTGAGGAGAGAGAAAGCAACGTGAAGGAGACGTGCATGAGCTTGAAATATATACGACGATGTTTACATGTAAATTAGGTATTAGAAAAAGAAAGCTAGTAGTGAGTGCTAGTATTTCGCCATGCTTTGTGGATCCGTCACTTTTCCATACCATTAATAATACTATTTGGTACCACACTACCAAAATAGTATTGTCTTTATCTATATATATATCTATATATAGAGAGATATATAGATGATAGATATATATGTATGTGTATGTTAATGCAAGTCAATGGTTTCATGATTTTGTCTTACGAGCAAAGTCTGAGTGGGTCCTATAATGATTAAACTCGGGCAGGTTGTAGTCGTGGGATGGGCGGGCAGCCCTTGTGTCGGTATCTGTGGCTGACTGCTGCCCGAAGTATTGTGTCTTGGAGGAATCCCTTGGAGTAAAGAAAAAAGTTAGAGAGAGATATTTGATGGGTAAAGTAGACGTAATAGAATAGATGAAGAGAAATATGGAAATGAGAGACGTAAGCTTGTGACAGAGCATGACTTGAATTCCACTTCTGTTTCACCACCCATTGGAAAATTACATTTTTTGTTGTTCCAAATATATATATATATATATATATATATATTCACTTACTAGAGTGTACAAAAAAGTCGTTGAACCGTAAATATAGAACAGTCTATATTTATAAATTATGAATTTTATATAATATAATAGAATAATAAGATTGGATTTATAGCCCCTTAAATATATATTATAATATTTAATAGAATATTATAATACAACAGAATATTCTATTATATAAAATATATATTGGATTGAATTACAAAAAAAGTCTAGAACGGTAGAATAGAACCGTACGGTTCGATTTGATTTCACTGTTTGGTTCGGTTCCAATTTTTATGAAACTGAAATGATTGGTTTGGTTTCAAAATACTTTAAAATCGATTCAATTTGAATAGTGTGCACAATATTATTAAGGATATGTTCGGTTGCATGATATTGGTGTCTCAAATTTTCTCTAATTCCACCAATTCTAATTCCAATATACCAATTCCATCCGAATATAGAATGACTATAAATGTAATATTTATAAAGTATGTCCCATAAGAGGGGGTATTGGGTAACATGGCTGCCAAACAAGCCTGACCAGGCCCCAAAAAAAAACCCTAGCCATTTTAGAAGAACCCAATTAGACATTTAGATCCAGAGTCATTTATTAAGTATAAATGGACCTTATTGTAGAAAAAGGAAGGTCCCAATCTACCATTTAGATTCATGGAAAGAGTCATTCTCATGATCGCATGTAATAAAAAAGATTAGAAAGACATAGCCATATATTAGATGTGGCATTGATAAGCTTATATAACCTCTAATGTTTGTATATGATATGTTTAAATCCCTCCATTATTACCATGCATGTCTCTCTTTGTTTCTACGTAGCTCAAATATATATATATATATATATATATATATATATATATATATATATATTGTAGTTCTCACTAACTAAGATGCATGTATAAATGGTGGCATGTACGATGGACCGAAGCAGATAGAGATAACATGTAGAGGGCAACAACTTCTACCTTTCTTGACTTTGCAGCATGTAAGAGATAACATATGGAGTCCAAGGAACGTTGTGACTTTACTTCCAGAGTCCTCAACTGCTGATCATGTCATGGTGCTACAATATGGTAGAAGTGCTTAATTATGAACTATTTCAATCTTAATTGTCTCCCACATGTATCAATGTTAAATTATGAGAACCCTTATTTTATTTTTATTTTCTTTCATTTGTTTGTTTTTTCAATTTCCCTAAGTGGATTTTGTTATTTATTTTTCTTTTTCCTTTTTTACTTCTCTAATTGATGGAGAAAATAGCTTGAATATGACCAAAATGATATGTATATGATTTTGGGGTTCATAACATAACCTAAACTATATTTACCAAGCTGTAGGGGCTTGGTATTCTATTCTACTCTTTCACTTGACTGCTTCAAAATTTAGTTGTTCTGGTTTGTTGATAAATATTTTCACTCTTTCTTTTTCCTTTTACTTTTCTCAATTTCACCCATTGATGCAATTTTTTTTTTGAAAATGAGGAACCCTTTTAACCTGGTGACTTTTGGTACATGAGACTACAAGGTAAGTCTCGAATATGTATAAATTACAATCACCCGCAAATCACACATATTATTTAAACCCGATTGTTTTTGCTATTAATGCAAATTTTACTACTCGAGTCCCATCAAAATCTTTGAAGAATAAAGATTTACTTAAAAGGAATGTCTAAACTAAAAATTCAGGATTTTATAGTTCTACCCTTCAAGTTAATGTTGCTCAATTTAATTTAGGGGTTCAAAAAATCCGTAAATCTGAACCAAACCGATTCGATCCGTGCAGGTTGGTTTGGTTTTTCTAATCCATGATTCGGTTATGGATTTATAAAGTACAAATCCGTTGGTAACGGATTCTTGTCTGAAAAATTCAATCCAAACCATTAAACTGAACCGATCCAAACCGTGGTTATATAATATTTACAAATATATTTTATTTTATATATACACACTATTTTGAATATATATTATTCACAAATACAATATAATACTTTTTTTATTTTTTCTTTTAATAAAACTTTTTTGTAGTGTCTATTTAAGAAAAATTATGAAATTAGAGTTAAATTATCAAAATTATTGAGAAAAGTCTAATCCGTCAATCCGATCCGTTTGTTAATAGTTCGATTCTGATTAATGTTGATCACGATTTGAATCGGATTGAAATTTAATCAATCTGTTAACCACGGATCAAACTAGATGTAGTGTCTAATTTGATCCGATTGATATTAACATGTAGCTACCTCGAAACGAAATCCTCATGCTTTATCCAACGTTTTTTTTTTAGACACAAAGCCATGCCGTAGTAATTCCAATATGAAAATGAAGTCCACTCCAGAGAAAAGGAGGTGGCGTCTAAGGGCACTAAAATTTACAAATTAAACACCATTTCTTTCTTTCTCTTTCTTTTTTTTTTTTTTCCACTTCATGTATGGTAACCATTGGATATGATTGCAATCATTTTTGGAAGTTACTTTTTTTATACTTAAATCATATCTAACCAATTTATTATTCACCAGTGAGCAAGAGACTATATATATATATATATATATATATATATATATATTTTGTAAACTATACAAGCCTGTAAATGGGTAGTTTGCCCAAGGGACAACAAAAGGTCTAAAACAAGGTCAGTAGCCCAGGCCCAAACTAGATGAGAGCAAGCCCAACTAGAAGAATCATTTCCTGAAATCAAGAAAATAAAGAAAATTAATTAAGGGACCTAGCAGTACAAAATGGTCTCGTTTCTGTGGTATTATTTTCATCATTTATTTGTTAAATGACTTTCGCACTTGTCATAACATGACACATTGGCTGATGCATATAGAAGTAAATCATGGGCTCATTTTAAAGTGGGTATAGCCCAAGGTTTTTTTTTTTTCCCTATAAATTCAAGAAAGTTTTATATTTATGAAAGTAAATGTATACAGTGATGGGCTTTACCTAAATTGACATAAAGCCCAATCCCAAAGTGAAGTCAAGTTAAGAAGCCCAGGCCCAAAGGCTGTATTTAAAAAGGAATTATTAGTTGTAATTAGGGATGTCAATTTGCCCCGCTCCGCCCCGTTTAAAACCCGTTTACGGAACCGTTTAAGGAAACGGGGTGGGGATGGGGTTAGAGAAAATAACCCGCGTTTAAACGGGGCGGGGACGGGGGTAAGACCCTACCCCGACGGGTACCCGCCCCGTTTAAATATATATATATTTATACTTATATATATAATATATAGAGAAAATATTAATAATGTATAAAAAAAATATTAATATTATATATATCATACAACTATACAAGTTTATTATATCAGTAATGGATGACTCAATATTATCCATTGTGTTGCAAGTACATAAATGTGTGTTTTTGGTGTATATGTATCAAAATATCATATTTATTATTATAAAAAATTTTGCATTAAAAAAAAATGTATAAACGGGGCGAGGCGGGGAAAGTTAAACGGTTATGGGAATGTGAAAGTCAGAACCCGCCCCGCCCCGCCCCGTTTATACACGGTTGCGGGGCGGGGACGGGGTAAGGAAAGTTAAACGATTTCGGTTATGGGAAAGGCATAACCCGCCCCGCCCCGCCCCGCCCCGTTGCCATCCCTAGTTGTAATGAGCATACTCTGCTCAGATCCCAATACCACCAAGAAAGTGGGAGAGCTTAACTTCTATCAAATATGGTGATCCGGAGGTCGTGAGGGAGGACGAATGCAAGACCATGGAAGAATCTATTCGAGGAGGAGACGTGCAACTTCTGAATAATCTTTCAGTTTGCAAGATGCCAACTTTGAAGTGATTGTAAACACCACATTTTACCCCCATCTCCTATTTTTGATTATTTCATTACCCGGACGTTAAATTTCATTATTTTCTAACATTTCAAATTTATTTCATCATCCGATTTTGGAATTGATCTCAAATTGAGCCCTGAATCCCACATTAAACCTAATCAAAGGGTTCAATATATCATTTTGAATCATAAATCATTCAATTGTACAATTTGATTTCAAATTAGCTCACCTGATTATGTTAATTATGAGAAATTGCAAAATTAGGATTTTCGGGCCGTCTCCCATTCCAATTTTTTTTAATATGCACCTTTCCATTGCCAAACCATCAAACTGATGCATCCATGGTAAATTTAATTTATTTTACCTAGAAGCCCTCAGTTCTTTTAAATTAGGTTATTTTCACCGTTGGATCGCATAGGAGCTACTAGAGCCATCCATCATGGGCACTAAATTCTAATTTTCAAATCTCTATCTTACCATCATCAAAACATCAAATAGATGATTCCACGATAAAATTCAGGTCATTTTATCTAAAGACTCAAAATCACTCTTCCATCAAGTTACTTTTACCATTCGATCTTAAAAGGAATACTTGGGACCATTTGATTTGTGATGGGTCAATCAAATAGCTTCTAGAAAGGTCCAGTTCTAATAAAATTTGAATCATATCACTGAAATCTGTTAAAATGCAATGGATTAGGCGCAAAACCAAGGATGGTGCCTAAGAAGCATAGATACAGATACGGAACACAGGTACGATGATACAACAAATCTCAAAAAACAGAATACGGGTACGGCAGAATACAACAATATAAAAATAACAAATTATATTTTTATATATACAAAAAATAGAGTTATTAACATTTCTTTGTAAAATATATTGATTAACAAACAAAATAAGAGTTAAGAATCATATTGCATAATTTGTATAGATAAATTTTATATGAAATTATGATATATATCTCAACACTTCTTTTTTAAATAAATTTAAACTTTTCTTAATAATTATACTATGATATTATTGTACATTTTAATGTTCAAAACTTGTTAGAAATTTGTTGTGAAGTATTTGAGAAGTATCAGATATATGATCAAAGTATCTAAGAAGTATATGATACGTATTAGAAATAAAATATATATTTTAAAATTATAGATACGTTTAGGAAATATCAGACACATATTCGCAAATATTTGAGAAGTATCGGTATCCGATATGGGTACGTTACTCTTATAGAAGTATCTGTGCTTCCTAGGATGGTGCAAATTGTCTCACCTTGGATCGCAATATACATGAGATTGCCGCATCTCAAAATAGGGAAATCTCAATTTTTTAAATAAAATAATTGTGAAGTTTTACTTTTTTCTTAATTGCGATTGGCCCAAAACTTATATAAATAGCCTCTTCCACCACCAAATTTTGGACTTCTGAGTTCTGACCTATTAACTTCTTTTTTGTAATTTGAAAGAATTTTGAACCTCCAAACAATCTCCATGCCTCCTCCACTCCAATCCAAGAAATCCAAGGCATTCAAATAGTCCTCTCTATCTTCCAAGAACAGCCTACAATAAATACACTAATAAAGGAAAAACTTTTTCGAAATTCTGCTTAAATTGGTTTGGACTTGATCATAGCTAGGTTGAAACAATTATTTTAATGAATTTGGTAAAATTTTCATCATGTTTTAGGTATAACTAATTACTAGAATCATCTACTTTTAGGTTCGATGCACTAAACTAGTAAACTTAGTCCGAGGATACTACTAATATTCTGCCAAAATTCTAACATTGTCCAAAATTAACAGTATTGCCTACTTCACAAAATTATCTTTTTCAAAGGTTTTCCATGAATTTTGGAATTTCATTTTTATGTCTCATGGAAACCCCCACAAATTTCTCTCAAAACGATCATTTTGCCCTATGGACTAGAAAAGCAAAGTATGATTTATAATTATGTTAAATTTTGGTTGATCTCTTGATTCATGAGTTCTTAATTCTTCTACCATTTGTTATGGGCAGGATGGATATATAAATCATATATAGGGCGTTTGGCTATATTTTGCACTAACTCCGTCAATATCTATGATGATATAAATTTTTGGAAAAATTAGATTTTGGTGACCAAAATTTAAAAAAAAAATTGCTTTACAATGACCTTAAATTCAATAAATAGTAAATAAGGACCAATTTTGAAAAATAATTGCCAATGAGTGGCCATTTAACTTTAATGTCCAAAACACCCTCTTTTATCTCTCTTTTGTTTTCTCCAATCGTACTCCCAAATAGCAAAGTTTCAAAAGGCATAAAAGGATTCCAGGAAAGAAAGTGTGTGTGTGTGTATATATATATGTATATACATATATATGTATATACATATATATAGGGAGAGAGAGCTTCTGTGACTTTGAAGAAAAACTTCTCTCTCTCTCTCTCTCTCTATATATATATATATAGAGAGAGAGAGAGAGAGACATATATGTTCGTCTTAGAATTAATGCATGCGCATAAATGTATTTTTTTCTTTTGGTGGGTTTGGAAATTTCACTTATGAGAAAGTAAAGTTGATAATAAGCCTCCAGGGACTGTAGGCAACAGGTTTATTAACCAAGTCTATCTCCTCTCTTCAATTCCGTATTAATAAACCAGTTGAGCAATTTGTTCCATGTCTAGGCTTATCAACTTAATTCTAATTCCAATTAAAAAAATGAATAGTACATTTTTCAATCTATTTTGGGTGTTCAAGAAACAAAATTTTTTTTTTTTTATGATTCGTTGGGTTAGTAATTCTAAATGTGAGGTTTGTAATTAATTGCACCTAAATTAGTTTTTTTTTTTAATTTTTAATATATGAAGGGTATTTTGAACATTAAGATTAAATGGTCATTCATTAGCAATTAGTTTTAAGTTTGACAACTATCAAGCTTTTATTAAGTTTAAGGTCACCAAAAAGTAGATTTTTTTCAATTTTGGTCACTAAAATCTAATTTTCCCTTTAAATTATATATTGGTCTTTTTTTTTTATTATTCAAACTACAAATGTAGTAGAAATTTTGTACCTATAATGCATTAATGATATTTTGAAGTTTGTTTGTTATCATTTTGCAATACCTCTTTCCTCACCATCTATTAAGATTCTGAAACTCAAAAACAAATATGCTCAATTGGCTCATATCAATGGTTTGTTGGAGGAGTGGAGTGAAGCCAAAAAAAAAAAAGCCACATCGCGCAAAAGTGCTACTGCATGATAATAAGTGGAGTCAAGATGTCGTGGAGTCATGTTTCTTAAGAGAGATTCGTTACACTTCTTAAATTGATGATCATAGGAGGGCTATTATGGAAATGGCCTCTTTATCTTGAATTATTGGATGGAATGGGATTGGTTTGTTATTCATAGATATGTAAGATGCAGGTTGATCAAATATAGCTATGAGTACCTAGTTGCATATTCGAATGAATGTTTATTATAACTATATTGACCTAGGAATATATGCATTCCAATGCCGAGTAATATACTATGTTGGCCCAAGGTTGATTCAATGGTTTTGATGATAACAAACTATTAACACTACAAGAAATTTAGCTTTTAAGGACAGGCTTTCTACGGCGGGCCCGCATAGCCCGTGGTAGAAAGTCACTTTATACGGCGGGCCTACATAGCCCGTAGTAGAAAGTGACTTTCCAGGGCGGGCCTATATAGCCCGTTGTACAAAATACTTTTTACCACGGGGTACTTGAGCCCGCCTTAGAAAATGACTTTCCACCACGGGCTAGGGCCGTGGTGGAAAGTTTTATAACTATCACGAGCAATGCCCGTGTTAGAAAGTCTTATTTTTTTGTTTAGAAAATTAATTTAATTTGGCGCGATATTTTTTTATGAGAATTAAACTTCGCGCGCAGAACCCAAACACGGTATTAGCTAGTGAGAAACCTAATTCTCTCTCTCTCTCTCCCCCCCTTCCCCAACCCTTGTCTGATACGGAAGCCCTAACCCCAAACAGAACACCTCTCCATCGAGGTTGTTCTTTAGCTCTACTGAAGCAAGATCACTCTCTCCTCCATGTCGATCGACTGAAACAAGCTCACTCTCTCCTCATTTGTTCAATCGACGTCATTCCCCAATTTCTATCCATCAATCGGAACAACTGAAACACCAATTGCTCTCCATCGAAGGAACTAAAACCCCAATTGCTCTCCATCGAAGCAAGCTCTAAGCTTCCTCAGTCTCCAACTCATCTCCTCCCCCGGTATTATTCCCTTCTCTTTCATCTCAGTAGCATTTTGCATTTCTTCTATTATTCTTTAGTTAACACAGGATAATTTATTTATTTTGCAATGGTGATTAGAATACCTACATATATCATGGAGTAACAATTCAATTTGAGTTTTGATTTACTACATGTCAGTTCATTAACAATGAGTTCTCTTTTCTTTTATTTATTTATTTTTTTCTGCGATTATTTTTATCATCATCATTTTTTTACCTACAGACATCTTTGATTCACCCATATGTTGTTTGCGTCGTTTTGAGAGGTATAACTTTTGATGAAGCAAGATGTAACAGCTTCATAGATCTTCAAGATAGGCTCCATCAAAACATATGCCGGTAACACATTGAACTATATATGGTTTCAATTATATAGTATAGCTCAACTGCTTCTTGTTTTTCAAGTTGTTACTGATCTTAGTTGCACAATGCAAAATTTAAACATATGGAATCTAATTCTCCTGTATTCTTTATTTATTATACTTGATTCATACTAAACATTTTCATGTCCTGTTTTGTCTTTGCTTAATTATATCCTCCCACTAGTATAATATAGGAATGAATTAGTCTATTTTGGTTCAATGATTCAATTGGTAGATTCACTTGTGAGAAATTGTATATATCATGAAATATTTATCTAAACAACACAAAAATAGGACTCAAGAAATAAAACAGAATGCATTAGAAATAAGAAGAGTTGTGATACAAAATTTAAAATAATTTATCTATATTTGTGTACTTTTTAGTGAAAATTGCATGTTTGTTATACTGATATATTTTCCCTACATGTAAGTTATCAAAGTTGCTTTTAACAAGATTAAGGAGCTGGAGGAAACACTTGGCATAAAATTATGAGTCTAGAGGTGGCAATGATCTTCAAAGCATTTTGCTTTTTAGTATTCTTGAAAGCTGGGTAATAGTGCCATCTCCTTACTTGTGAAGAACTATTTCTTATAATTGTTGCAAAAATATGAAAATGTGTTTTTACCATTCAATTGTACCAAATTACTTTGTTAAAATGCTATAGAAGGATGAATTGGTAAAATATATTCAAGACAATTTCTTTCCATCTCTTCTACCAAACAGAGGAAAGGGCCACCTCTTTTCTTTCCCTTCCACTCAACCAAACAAAAGGATGGACTGCCACCCCCCCTAAACAAAATGTGGGGTTTTTTAAAGCATCCACATGTTTTAGCCATATCTATTGCTGCTAGAGTTTTCTTTGTTTGTTCTTTTCATTTTGCAGTTTTGTTGATTGCTCTATTTGGTTGTGACTGTTGTTACCTTTTTTTTTCTTATTTTCATTTGTGGTTTTGTTGAATTTTTCATGGAGAATTGAAAGAAGAGAAATAATGGATATAAGAGAACACTACATCCATATCCTGAGTTCACAAGAGTAGCAGATTTTAATATGACTATCTTTAATGGCATTAAGAATCACAATACACCTAAGTAAACCAATCTTTTCGGCTCTTAATTCAGTATATTTTATCCAATAAGGTTGTCAGTCAAACAGATTTTTGTTCCATATTTCTTTAAAGATAAAACTCAGATTTCTCTTGATTAACAAGGGCATTCAATTGCTTTTCTAATGTATGAAAACAAAGTCTGGCAGGAATAGGTATTATTACATATTAAAAGAATTCTAAATTCAAATACCCATTGTCCATTGATGTACCAAGAGATGTGAGAAGTAAAAAAATTGATAGAAATATAGCACAAAAGGCAATACATGTACAACATTACACTGATGATCAAGGATGAACTTCATGACTTAATGAATCAGTAGTTCTGAACATAAATTAGAACGAATGGAAGTGAAAAAAACTATATAATTAACTTAAAAGTTTCTAAAAATCTGCAGCTACCCAAAGATGCAAGAAATTTTCTGGCGTAAACAACAACTTCCACTTTGCAAAATACCTTTAAAAATATATTTCTCTTGATTGCTTGCTATTAGGTTCTTGTAGAATTCACACATCTAATGCATTCCTTTTAAGAATTTCTTCATATTTTCTCACCTGTACTATTTTAGCCCACGTCGCCTTTGTTCTTAGCTTTGTACATGTTACTGTTCTCAATTGTGTCTGACTTTGTTATTGCACCTCTAAACATGTTGGTAGTTTCAGAAAAAAAAAATCAGCATTATCAACTAAGGAATTTGTGGTAGCATATGATCATGAGCTCCTCATTCCCCCAAACACAAAAAATAAAGATTTCTCAATATGAATATCTATATAAAAAAATATCACCCAACAATAGAAACTATAACAGAGCATTCCTTTTAATATGAAATGTTGTAAAACAATTTGAGCTTCAAGTATTCAAAAGCTGGTGCAAGCTTTAATTAAGCCAAAATAAGATAACAACAATTTTATTGAAGTGTATGTAGTCTGCTGTAACTATAAGTATCATCACAGATATTCTTAGCACAAAATAGCATATTCTAAACTTCTTGAGAACATATTTTGAACAGTAACCAACAATAGAAATTCAGAATTACGGGCAGCTATAACAATAGTCTCAATGCTTCACAATCATATTTAATATGTTCAAATACATTTAATAGAACACAAAGAACAACCTATAAATTAAACAAGAATAGATTGACTTATTTTTGAAAGTTTTGACAACAATATAGAATAGATCAGGAGTGAACAGTGAAAGAACTTAGGACTGAGATGATAACCAAGTTCATACATCTATTTTTCTTAGAGGAACCCATGATATATTCATAGTGCTTAGAAATTCATATAAGTGGCTATTTGAGTCTGAAATTCAACTTTATGAGCTGCAGAGCATCCTCAATTGTTGTGCTTCAATCCTTTATGCTTGGAGTCATTTCAGGTCTCAAAAACACACCTTAAGCTGCCTAGAAAACCTCACTCAAAGCTCACCTAAACCCTCTAATGGAGCTGTTGTCTCTCTTTCATTACATCTCACTTTTCTCTCAACTGAACAACTCTAAGGATCCTCACTTGAAACTGCTAATGACTAATTGTGTGTTTGTGGCATATGGAAAGTGTATTCAATCTAAAGTTTCCTCTCTTTTCAGTGTTATCTACTATATATCATAATTAGGTTTCTCTCTATTAGAGTTCAAGCTCCTTCAATAGGCTCCATCTAATTAAGCAGCTACATCTACAGGCTCCACATGGAACCTTCCAAGCTCCTTCATCAATTGTAGGTGGCCAATTTGCCTATGCCTTTCCACCATTTCCTGGCTGATTCTTGTAGCTTCATATATACACATGTTTAAGGGGTGTGTCAATCAGTGATCTTGTATAGTTTTCTTTCTATAATATTTACACTATTACCAAATTAAACAGAGAAAAAAAATATTAGTCCCTTCATAGATCATTGTTAAAGATTTACACACACACATACATATGTGTATATACTGATTTTCAGGAGTTGTATATAATTGCTAGATATGCATGTTTTGTGCATATATCTTGTTTGGTTAGCTTGTGCATGTTTGCTGTTATTGTCATTCTGAAAGCATCTGTGTTAATTCTGTTCTATGAAGATTGCCTTGAATTTGATAGAAGGTGGTAACAACTTATACTTGATTAAATAAAGATGAAGAGAGAGCATGGCCATGACAAGAATTTTGCTTCTTATATCCATAGAAGGACTACACTAATTGATATAAGTGCTTCACTAATTGAGGTTTGTTAGAGATTTGGTTTCTTAAAACTTACAAAAGGTACAACAAAAGTCAATTTTAAAAATTGATTTTATTTGGGATCGAAGCCATTAAGTTAGAGTAAACCTGAACTTGTAGGTGGTTACCTTCACAGTTCAAGAGAGTTTCCATAATCTTTTGCATGAGTAGAAACCTTGAGTGAAGAACCAATATTGATTTACTATGTTTTGAGACATCTGGTATTGGAACCAAACCAGGTTGTATATGAGAAACTTATAGAATAAATTTGTTAATTTAGAACATCTATTGTATAAAATGATGTTTAGGTCTCTTTGTTAACTTTTTATTGTCTCTTTGACTTGATATTTAATTTTCAAGCCATCACATACCCTTCAAGTTGTACTGTAAGCTAGCCACTTGCACGGTTCATTGAAAAGGATATTGACATTGGGAGATAATTGGTTCCTACTTTGATGAAAACTTTAAGCATGTTGACATTGCTTCTTATAGTTTTTGTCATTTCTTTAAACTTATCCTCTTTCAATTTCCGTTATTAGAGGAAAGAACATGATTTGATATGGCTAGAAGATAACTTTACAAAAAGGAACAAAATTAAACCTTTTGTTTGAAATTGACACAAATACACACATCATCTATTTTTTTTAACAAATATAATAAATCTAGTAACACATGAAATATATTTCTGACCATTTTATTTTTTTATTAAATGTGATTCCTATTTTCCCATTCTTAATCATAATTATGTCATTACGATTGAGCCTATCAAAGTTATTTTCTCATGCCCTCTTGGTCACTTCCCTCTGAAAATAGTAACATACTTTTGAATAGCTTAATTATGTTTGGTAGACAATGATGTGATATAGTTCTTCTTGTACTTGTGCTTTCAAATTTTATTTAATATTTTGATTAATTTTGTCTTTCGTTATGAAACACTTAAAGGCATGCATTTTACTGGTTCACCACCCACCATGGACAAGGCTCCTCTGGGTGATCGTCCAGGCAAAGTCATTTGGTTCATGTAGGCTATTTTTCACACAATGGTACAGGAGTTCTGATATTAGATATCTAAGATTTTTTTTTCCTTATAGAATGCCACTACATGGTAGGTTCTGTATATGAGATATAAGACTATTTGTTGGAGCGGTTTTCATTGTTATTGAAATGTTGGAATTTGATCACAATCAATATTTTCTAGCAGTACATTGTAGTCACCTCCCTACAATAACCTTAGCACCCCTTTAACAAAACTTAAGTTTGGCAATAAATTAAGTTTGGAAGTCCTTAAAAAGTTTTAAAATTTTTAAATGGAAGAAAATAAGTTGTTGCAAAGAAGAGTATCAAGTTATATTTTGGCCCTTGTATTTACGACTCAAACCATTTATGTTCTTAGAGACAAACTTTAGGTAGTTGCTCTGGACCTTGATTATGCTTGGAGATAGGTTAGAATTTGAGGAATATATCTCACACCTTTAGCATGCTATAGTTATTTTGGTCCTTACTTATTCTTGGAGGTGGTTTTTCCTTTGTGTTGGAAAGTTGGTGCCTTTTGTTGAACAAGTAAGGTTTAAATTGAAGGAATACAAGGAGCTAGAAGTCTAGGAATCAAGGCGCCATCACAGCTCTGTATGACAATTAAAACTTGCTTAATCATTTGATGTAACATTAAATTGGAGTGGTCATTGGTGGGATTATTCAGCTGAGTATTCAATGTTAGATGCATAAACATTCAACATTTGTTTTAAACCTTAGTGACATAAAAGCAATTGCAGCTAAAAAGAGTAACATTCCATGATGATCGAATGTCTTTTTCTATCAATTATTCATTCTTTGACCAGGAGATTGTTGCCTATTATTGTCTTTCTATTTTTCCATTTCTTTTCCACGTGCATGGTTGCTAGTTATTCCTGTTTTCAGTTTACCTTTGTGCTTAAAGAGTGCGGTCAGCTTAAAAGATCGGTAAAGTTCTGAATCAGTGATTGTTTGGGAATTGTGTTTGTCTGGGGATTATGTGATAGGTTCATGCTGAAGACAAAATATATCTAAAGAGTGATAAAACAGGGTATGCTTATTTTGTATTTGGTTTGAAAATGACAGAGGATAGAAAAGGAATGGAAGGGATTTGTTGATTCTTCAAATCTTAATTTTGATACATTTCCAAAATTGGGAGGATTTAGAAGGAAATAATTATCCATTTTGTCGTTATAGAGAGGGTTAGGGTTTTGGTGAGCGAGAAAGGGTTTGACGGATTTGCCGATTTGGTGTGAGAGAGAGATAGAGAAGAGGGGGCACCAGAATGTGTGACTTCATACCTTGCAACTCTACTAGCCAATTCAAATAAGTTTCCGAACTCCATACCTTCTAACTTCTTCCAGAGTTTCAATTCAAGGAGTGGCATTCGTGACTTCCTCTTCTGAATTTGATAGATTCTCTAGGAAGTTGACTCAACCTGGATAAATTGGCCTTTGATACTTTTGGTTTTGAAGGATAAAATTAAGTGTGAAACATTTATTTCAACTACTGCTAAGAATGGACTAAGTTGGCGATTTATATACCAAGTAAATATCATGGGAGGAGTTATTAGTGTCATGCTGAAGCCATTTTCTAGCTTCATGACCTACTAGATCCATGATGAGTATTTACAAATAAAAATTATGATAACTACATTGTATTGGGCTGTTCAATTCGATTTGACTTTTTGATTTGATTTGATTTTTATAATGGTAAAGAACTCCTGTTATATTGTGAATTTTATGTTGTTGTTTTTTAGCTTTATAAGTTATTGAAATTAAATATATTTTTGAGCTATATAAGTGCTGAAATTAAATTTGTCTTTGGTGAGTTTACATGGCTATTTTGGTAAGCTTAATATGTTGAGTTCATCTTGATAATATGTTGGTGTCATGTAGCTGTTTTGCTAGTTTATCATTGCTAATATATATGTTAAATTGCTTAAGTTCTTATGGCTGGAATTGCTGATTATATATGGATGATATGCTGATGTTACATGGCTGATATTGCTGATTTCATATAGTTGATATGTTGATGTCTTAGTTGCTGATTTGATATATTACTGATTCTTAGTGGCTGATTTTTTTTCTGATTTCAATATGCTAAAGTGTTGAATATCAGTCGTTGGTTTAGCAGGACTTATGAAGCAGGATGGTAAAACTAAGACACAAGCCAAAAGAAAAGAGTAACTAATAAAAACATCAAGAAAGAACCAGTCCTAGATCCCTCAACATAACCAACAAGGTCATATCAACAGTATATAATATACTCATGCATGATTAAATTGATCGATGCAGGTTAAAGAATTCATTGTGGTCCAATTATCCCCATACCTTTCAAAAATAAAAAAATAAACAAATTATTTGGAGCCAACATATTTAGTTGCTAAAAACATTCACCTTGGTAAGAGAATTAATACTACACCATAGCAATTTTTTATTGAAAAAGAATCAACATAGGTTTATTGTACAAATAATCTACACATAATATAATACATGGATGAATAAAAAATTAGTATTTGTAATGGCATAAGCATCAACGGCGTAAATCGTGCATAAAATATTCCAAGGCATTGGCCTCATTGATGGCATGATTGCTGAAAATGTGTGTTTTGATTTTGTTTTAGTATGCTTCTAAAACATGCCTTATGATGAATCTGCTTCATATATTCTGATTTTCTGCTATATGTGTGTTGAAAGTTTCATGTTACTGAATTTTCATGTTGCTGAATTTTTCATGTTGCTAAATTATACATGTTGCTGTCCAATTTTAAATGTTACTGAAATGCTGATTTTGTATTGCTGAAATTGCTGTTTTACTGCTGCTAAGATGCTAAATTTATATTGCTAATATTGCTGATTATTATATCGATGATATGCTGACTTTACATAGCTGATATTGCTGATTTCATATGGCTGATATGCTGATTTTATATTGCTGATTTTATAAGGCTAATATGCTGATTTTGATAGTTGATATTGTTGCTTTCATATTGTTAATATGTTGATCTCTTGTTGTTGACTCAGCTGAACATTAATTGTTGATTTTACTGAACATTAATTCTCCTTCTTCTATCAATAGATTCAGAAAAAAATAGCATAGTATTCTTTTATCCCTACTAATCTCCAACCCAGCAAAATTCGAATTAATATCAAGGATTTATTTATATAATCTTTTCAGTTAATGAGTGTATCAATAGATATATGTAATATGACGAAGGGGGCAATGTCGCTTTTGTTTGCTGAGAAACTACCAAATGCATAAAATATATTGAATTTATCTTTTATGCTTCATTTAAAAAAAAATCTAATTACCCTTTCAAAGCAGAATTCACATAATAGTTGTACACAGATAAAACTACTGGAGGGTTTTTATCAAATAATGGAAATTAAGCCATTCAGGGCTCAGAGTTTTAGACTTCCTCTCTTTCTTTCTTGATCATTTGGAGGGTTCTGTTCAAATAGTGGAAACTAAAAAAATTCAGACTTTTAGACTTTCTTTTTCTTTTATTCTTTTTTTCCCTTATGCTTTAGAGACAAAAGGAAACTTCAAGGAAAATAGTTGCGAGATATTCATTTGGATCCTACTCTTTTTTAAAACAAAGGATGGAAAAAACAAATCACAAATTTAGAACTAATTCTGAATTGAAACTACATATAATATACAAGCATTACATGACATGAACTACACTTAAACCATTCGTTTAAATATGGAGTATTTTATTAGTGTACTTAGAGTTTAAATTGAACTGATTATTAGAAAAAGTATTGATTTTGATTGAAAATGTTTTATAATGCAAGTTTATTTTAGCCAACTTTTGGACATATTGTAATACCCTACTCCAACACATGGTATGATATTGTCCGCTTTGGGCCTGAGCCCGCACGGTTTTACTCTTGGGTTTACCCCAAAAGGCCTCATACCATTTGAAGAGAACATACTACATATAAGCACATCCCCTTTTCCACACCCAGGCGATGTGGGATTGAGCACCTTGTACCCTGTCAGTGTGGTAGCTCAGCCCAGTGTCTGTCTATGCACTTGGAGTAGGGTATTACACATATATTTTTTTGAAGACTGATAAGATATTTTAGACAGTGACACACTGAACAGTGACTAACTTTTGAACATTATGGCTATTTTTTTGGGTATAGTTGTGTTATGCATTAAACAAAGCGTTTCAGTTTTTTTTAATGTAGTTTTGATATAGCTTAATGTTTTGGTTCAAAGGAATGCTATTGGTAAGCAATCATAATATTAGTTGTGTTAGTATTAAGATTTTTTTTCTCTAAATAGATATGTCTCGGAATTAACTCTTTGAATATAAAAGAAGTTTGGGATTAATTTATTTGTTTGTGATTGGTAGGATTAATATTTTGATGCAATTTTACATTTTTTAATGTTGTTTCATATTATGTATATTTAGCAAATGCAATACGTAAATCTGTTCAACATTGGTTGCTATTTTTGATATTCCACAAGTTCCTTCCCCCTCATTGATTTCCATTTTGGTGTGTTCCTCGCTGTTCATATGGTGTGTCAACCTTCAATTTTAATTAAATTTGGTTCTTTAAATTAGATTGAGCAGAATTGTTTAATGCCCTCATGTATGCATATACTATGGTTAAGCAACAATACAAACTAAATTAATTTTGAGTCTTTAAATCTAACTTTGTCATTTGTTACTAGTTTTAGAATTTGATTGGGCTGCCTGTAGTACTTGAGTGATCTAAATGATTATTTTGCCATGTTTAATATCATAAGTTAACTCAACCAAGAGTATGTTTGGCTTGTTTAAGTAATATATGCTAAGAAGAAATATTGAAAACCTTTTGTTTTAATATTTTTTTCATTTTCTGAAGGATATTTTTGTTGATTATTTGTTGTAAAAGTATTTTGCAAAGTCTGTTAATACTGATGTTATCAAGGCTTGGTGTGAATATGACTTTGGGTGTTGTTCAGTTGTATATTGGTGGAATTGAAGATGGATGACTTATGTTGTACAGGTAGTTTTGTACATTTTTGTTGTACAGGCATATAATATTTTTAAAAAAATTAATAAACTTTCAACCACGGGCTTGGCTCGTGGTAGAAAAATACTTTCCAGTACGGGCTCAACCAGTGGTAGTATATAGACTTTTAACGACAGGCCTAACCCGTGGTGAAAAGTTTTTTTAATAGTTGAAAGAAAGACTTTCTACTATAGGCTTCGCCCGTGGTAGAAAAATAACTTTTAGTAGAAAGTATGGTTTCTACCACAGGCTTAGCCCATGGTTAAAAGTTATTATTCTACCACGGGCTTTGCCCATGGTAGAAAACATACTTTCTACTACGAGCAAAGCCTGTGGTAGAAAAATAACTTTTAACCACAGGCTAAGCCCGTGGTAGAAAGTATGTATTCTACAACGGGCGAAGCCTGCGGTAGAAAGTCTAGTGGCAACTATGACACCGGATACCACGGCGGGTTGTGCCTCTGGTAAAAGCCCTTTTTGCCCGACGTAAAAAGTCTTTTTTCTTGTAGTGTAATGTGAGAAATTTGACAATCTACTGGAGTGTTCTTCTTCACAGATTTATCAGTGACTCAAGCACTCAAAATCTTATGTGGACCAATAGATTATAATGATCAAGCTTTTCAAGGTTCAACACATGGGTAGTGTAGGTTGGACGTGTGCATTGAATATAAAGTGATAAATGTACCTTGTGCATTGAAAGCTCGTTTAGGACATTGCACACTTTTATCAATGATTGAAACATCAATGTCCTGTTTCAATGGCCAATTAACTTAGAATTCCTTATCATCTTTGAGGTAAGGCGTATACCAGTTATAGAGTCAATCTTATTCCCATTGTGGCCAAGTTGCAAAAGTTTGTTTTTTCAAACAATGCAAGACATTTTTCAAGTCATTTTATATGCATACTATTGTACCTTATGCCTTGTTTAGAAACAGTGATTGTGTAAAGCGTCTTATACTCCAAAGACATGTTTTCAACTCTGAGATTTTAAATGACCTTTAGAGATGAACATAGGACCAGAGAGACAAATGCCTTACTCTCTAGCTTAAATTGTCTTGGTCTTCTTGCTTTTGATCTTACAGAATATATGTGTAATACCCCGCTCCAACACATGGTATGATATTGTCCACTTTGGGCCTGAGCCCGCACGGTTTTGCTTTTTGGGTTTTACCCCAAAAGGCCTTATACCATTTGAAGAGAATATACCACATATAAGCACATCCCCTTTTCCACACCCAGGCAATGTGGGATTGCGCACCCTATACCCTGTCAGTGTGGTAGCTCAGCCTAGTGTCTGTCTTCTCACCCGCCCACTCACACCCATCCACAAGGGTTACTATAATCCACCCCCTACGAGGCCCGACGTCCTTGTCGGCACACTTCCGGCTGGGTTCAGGCTCTGATACCAATTGTAATACCCCGCTCTAACACATGGTATGATATTGTCCGCTTTGGGCCTGAGCCCGCACGTTTTTGCTCTTGGATTTTACCCCAAAAGGCCTCCGGCTGGGTTCAGGCTCTGATACCAACTATAATACCCCGCTCCAACACATGGTATGATATTGTCCGCTTTGGGCCTGAGCCCACACGGTTTTGCTTTTTGGGTTTTACCCCAAAAGGCCTCATACCATTTGAAGAGAACATACTACATATAAGCACATCTCCTTCTCCACACCCAGGCGATGTGGGATTGAGCACCCTGTACCCTGTCAGTGTGGTAGCTCAGTCCAGTGTCTGTCTTCGCACCCGCCCACTCACACCCGTCCACAAGGGTTACTAAAATCCACCCCCCTACGAGGGCCGACGTCCTCGTCAGCACACTTCTAGCTGGGTTCAGGCTCTGATACCAACTGTAATACCCCGCTCCAACACATAATATGATATTGTCCGCTTTGGGCCTGAGCCCGCACGTTTTTGCTCTTGGGTTTTACCCCAAAAGGCCTCATACCATTTGAAGAGAACATACTACATATAAGCACATCTCCTTCTCCACACCCAGGCGATGTGGGATTGAGCACCCTGTACCCTGTCAGTGTGGTAGCTCAGCCCAGTGTCTATCTTCGCACCCACCCACTCACACCCGTCCACAAGGGTTACTACAATATGTTTTATGTGTTCTTCATCTTAAGTCGTCTATAGAAAAATAGACAAACATTTTTGCTTAGCTAGGACATTCTTTGTTGCATATAGAAACATCCCCAAAGCTGAATCAAATTGTCATATTTTCACCTGTCTATACAAGGTTGTCTCCTATTCATTTGGAGTATCAGCAATATTAACATTAGTAGCATTATCATTTATACACAGAGCTGCAAGAAAAATATTTTTGAAATCTTTTGAAAGCTTTCTACCCACTTTAATCCAGAAAGCTTAGAAAGAGTTGCACAACAAGATCTCTTCACCCACACTTCTATCTTGAGGAGAGATATTTGTTAATCTAGTGATATATCTTATTTCACATCTTTCAATTACTAGTGTATCATTCATTCTAGAGTTGAGCTTTCATCACTTATTTGATCATTGTAGAGGATATATGTTATATTGATCTTGTACATCCTATGAAAATTTTGTAAAAGGGTTGTGAACTCTTGAAGACCAGATCATGGGCTTGGCAAGGAAGTTTGGTGAGGTGATTCACTAAGCATGAAATCTAAGTGGTGTGCTTGGAAGTTGTAAATGTTTATGTTCTCACCTGGTTGAAAAGAACTAAATAGTGGAGAGCTCATGAAATATTAAAGGAGGAAGTCTCTCAGGTCATATACATAAGGAAGAGGGCCCAAACCACAGAAAAATCCTCGTATTGTGTTTACATTTCTCTATCATTTTCCTTTCACTTTGTGTATGTTTATATATTTACTGTTCTATTCATTACATGCTATGTTAGCATACTGTTAGAACTCCAAGCCTTAGAGATAGGATAGTTAGTACACTGTTAACACTCTTTGTAGTTAGAGAAAAGTGTAAACAAAACACAGTTTGCCAAATGACTCAATTCAACCCCAACTCCCCTCTTGAGTCATTGTCTAGACAACAATTGGTATCAGAGCAGGGGTTCTAAATAAGGTCTGATAAATTTATTCTTAAAATATTTACTATATTTACTTCTATTGTGAAAGGGATTAGATTCTCTTGGAAAATCATATTCTAACTATGACAATGTGAGAAAGATTCTCAGGTCATTGCCAAAAAATTGGAAAGTAAAAATGACTACAATATAGGAAGCTAAAGATCTTAAGAAACTTACAATGGATGAGCTTCTAATCTCATAGATGACTGATGAGATCACCATGAAAAGTCATGAAAAAGCTCCCAAAGCTAAGAGAAGCTTAGCTCTCAAAGTATCACTTCAAGAAAGAAAATGCGGAATATTTAATTATCGCATACATCATCATCGTTGAACATCAAACGTTGTCATATCTTAACCTTATTTACAATCTGATATCATGTTGTCACATTTATGTGTCTATGACTGGGCCCCTCACAGATCACCCAGTCAAACATATTAGCCAACTCGACTCAACAACATTTCAAGTGCTTCGATTAATCGAAGTGTTGTGATTAATTGCACTTCATGCAAAACTTCTATCAAAATACATGGGTTTTTGACCCTAAAATGTAACATGGTATTCGATTGATCAAAATTTAGGGTTTGATTAATTGAAGGGTTGATTAATCGAAATCCTGATTTCGATTGATCGCAGGTCCATCCATAGGTATCCTCATTTCCTTGTCCTTAAATCCTTAAACACCCAATCAATTACATCTAACCTTTCTACAATCCTAGCATACATCTAAATGAGTTTATGCACAATCATCACTTGTATAAAAAAATTTCAGAATTATAAAGGAAATTGCATACATGAAGCATACTATACATAATATCATGTCCAAAAGTTAACATCCAAGGCACATATTCCTATGTACAACAATTAAATATGTAAATCTCCTTATACAATTCCAAACACACTAAGTCCACATCTCAGATGTGCATACACCAAAAATAATCAAAAGAGAGTTCTCCTAATTCTAAACTCGAGTCACGGTTGCTCACCATCGACAACCTCCTTGTCATGTCCTAAAATTGTTAATTTAGGGGGATGAGCAATATTCAACGAGCTTAAGATAATATGTTGTGCAATCCACCCAAGTTCACATTTCATGTTAAAACATAAATCAATCAACATACAAAGCATAGCTACATGTCATACTTCCCAGCATTCTAGTCAAATGCCACAATTTACATTGTCACATGACAGATACATCAAGATACTTGATAACCATGAAAGTTCAATTTAAACATGCAATAATGCACAATTAAATCATATCTATGACATATAACAAAAATGAGTTCGAGCATAATATTCAACACAAAATCATCACAAAATTTCACATTGATCACATTGTTCTTGGAATTGTACTCACACTCACACACATAAATCGGATACGTGTTGAAGCCCTATACCCCTTGTCCTAGTTATTTTCAGGCTACTAACCCACCGGTAATCAACCTTTTTGTGCAAGTTTGAAGTCTTTCAACCTCGGAGTATCTTTTCTCCCTCTACTTTGTACATGAGTCATTTCTGACATATCACTCCCACACGCCAAACATGTCATGTTTAGCATAGACGAACACAAGTCTCGATGCATTGCACCCATTTCATATCCTATATTCATTTTTAGCATGTCACGCAAGAAATTATATTGGCACATGTACATATTCACCCTTTACAAAAAAAAAATTTACATTGAAACTAGGGTTCAACACAATTCATCAAAATTTCATATATGGAATATACTTCACACAAAGCATATACTAGAAATTCATGAATTCTATATCACATATCAATCATTTTCTATCTAAGAAAACATATATTCATCAATTTAAAACAATAATTTCATCCTAAAGTCTTATATAATCATATATAACATGAAAAACATCAATTTTTTGTTTATAACATGAAATTTAACTTGTATTGAAAGACACAAAACACATCTCCTATCTTAAGAGATAAAATCTCAACCTATACTCCAAATCCTCCAACTCAAGATTTGTCCAAACCTAACTTTGTTCAATTCAAAACAATGCTCTCGCCACATAGAACAAACTTTCCTTCTTTGACACTTTCTAAATCAAGCCTCAAGGCCTCCAAAACTTAGAGAGAAGTTAGAAAGCTTAAGAGAGAAAAGAGAAGAGAGAAATACAGACTTTTAGAGACAGAAAATGGTTGTAAATATCTGTGCTTTAGATATTTATAAGCCCTAGGGCACAAAATGACCAAAACTCCCCTAGTTCAGTTAACGTACCATCCTGACCTCCCTTTTTGAATTCGAAAGCGGCTATAGCCTCGAAATCAACTCTATATCCCTTATAATATTCTAATTGGTCTATAAACAAAAAAAATTCTTAAAAAAATATCCGGATTCCCGGGCCCACCTAACCCTTGTCCCGAGTTTCGACGACCCAAAATTTTAAAATGAACCGAATGACTCATAAAACTTTTTGTACCTCTAAACAAGTCCCCACATATGCAAATCACATTTAAAATATATACAATTTCATTTATAATCCTAGTTCAAAAAATAAATAAATAAAATAAAAAATTCATTTCTCTACAACCTCCCTACCTTAGGAGATTTCGTCTCTAAAATCGGACATACCTTGTCAAATAAACAAGTTTGGGTAATTGTAGTGAACTTCTTGTTCTCGTTCCCATATAGCCTCTTCTAATCCGTGGTGTCTCCACAAAACCTTGACCAAAGGAATGGTCTTACCCCTCAATACTTGATCTTTAATGTCAAAATTTTTCACCGGTTGCTCCTCATATGACATATCTTTCTCAATCTCAATGTCTATCCAACCCAACACATATGACAAATTTGGTTCAAATTTCCTCAACATGGAAACATGAAAATGATGAAAGACATTATGAACACCTTCCAACTGTGGTGGTAAAACTAATTGATAAACAATTTCACCGACGCACTCTAAAATCGCAAAGGGTCCAATAAACCGTGGCGATAATTTGCCACTTTTTCTAAACCTCATAAACCTTTTGCATGGAGAAACCTTAAGGAACACATGGTTTCCCACCTCAAATGACAAAGGTCTCCTCCTTCGATTGGCATAGCTCTTTTGTCTACTTTGAGCCATGACCAACCGTTGTTAAATCAACTTGATCTTCTTTGTCATCTCGTGGACTATATCCAGTCCCAATGCAGCTAATTCCCCCACATCGGTCCAATAAACTGGTGACCTACATAGCCTACCATACAATGCCTCGAAAAGAGTCATATTAATGCTAACTTGATAGCTATTATTGTAGGCAAACTCCATGATTCGTTGGTAAGTATATTAATTAAATTACCACACTTTGCAATAGAAACAATTCCTTGCAGAATAGGGCTATCGAAAGGGGTGTCGAACCTCTGGGATTGTGATCTGGCTGAGTTGGATATACAGAATTAATTCTAATTGAATTTAATAGAAAAAGTGCTGATTTTTATATTCTAATTAACTAATGAAAGTAATTAAACAAAAGCAAGAGAAACTAGAGAGTGTAGAAAATATGAGATGAATCTAGGGTTGTTGATTTCACCACTAACTTCACAATCAATGGCCAATTGAACTAACTATGTGAAATTATATCATTCATAAGTGGTGTTAGTGGCTACAAGCTCACCTCCATCCGTCGAGAAGATAACATATGATTAAGGATAAGTCATGGACTATCTTTGATTGGCATGGGTCATCTGCCTAACTACTCTACTCTAGGGGGTGCAGTATGGTCCATCTTCTCTAGGCATAATCCATCAAAGATTTTAATGATATATTCAGTGATTACCATTGTGTAATAATCAATCTCATAATCACAGAAAATAAAAGAGATTGAGTTTAATGATAATAATCAAGTATCTAAGATAAGATAAGAAATCATTCAAACTGAATTTGTAAGACTTTTGTTGCTCAATTCTATAAAAAGAATCCTCTAAATTACACAATCTATGCATGAATACAAAAATTTCCAATAATTAGAACAATCAAACCATTGATGTTTTGTTAGGGCTACATCAAAACCCTAGTGGTTGAACTAGCCGCTCATGGTAAAAAAGACTGCTTCAACTGTTAAGGAAGAAAACATCATCTCCATGGAAGTATTGTTACGCCTTATTCTCCAATGATTCTCCAATCCAAAAGCTCTTCAAAGTTATTGCCAAGCCTCCTCAATACAACCCCAATTCATCATTTTTAATAGCCAAGAGAATATGAAGAGTCCCTTCTTAATTAGGAGACAATTAGGGTTTCCCGCAGGCCTTAATCAGGTGGGTTTTCTCTACTGACCTTCGGCCCAAAGTTTGACCCAGTAGAAGTCTGATTCACGAAATTTATGTGAAATACAAAAGTTTTCAGAATCGAATTTTGTTTCACCATAAAAAGAATTGAGTCAATTTGATGCTCAGAAATATGACTTTTGAGCTATTCTCCAAAACGGGATTAAAACTAGATTAAGTGCGGAATTGGGCTCAAGCCCGTAATCTCCTTAACATTTATAATTCTCTTGGACCACTTCTTTGGACGGATTTGAGTTAAAATATGAAGTTGAATGGATCCACTTGATGTAGGCTTCATATAACCCTCTTGAATGTCATCTTTAAAAGCTCAAAATCATGGTTTTAACTGAAATAATCATTAAGGCCCTGAAAATACAGAAAACACTAAAATGAAATAAAATCACAAATAATCTATCATTAAAAGAATAAAATATGCAAATTAAGAGGCTATAATGCACAACATTCGATGCCAATCGCACCCCTAAACTTATATATTGCTAGTGCCTTAGCAATAGAATAAAATAAAATTAAAACAAAGAAAACTAACTAAACACTAACTAAACTACCCAACTGCACTTTCATGGGAGAAACGATTATATTTAGCATATTACAAACTTTCAGCTAACGTCACCACCTTTACAAAAAGGTTACTGGAAGAACCAAAATACTCAGCAAGTTTTTGTTCCCTTCATAGAGCAATATAATCACCTTTCTTCCTCAGCAAGCAAGCAAGCGAAGAACCATCAATCCAATGTTCTGATTAGCAAATAGATTTGATGCAGTCTCTGAGCAGCTAATCAAAAGTAACACCATCCTAAATATCACTCGTGAAGTATGGATGTGTGTTCTTTAAAAATATAAAGCCCTAATTATATTGTATATACTTTCTTTCACTAAAATATTAATTTTCCAGGGCCTCTATGTAGAGAAAATATGAATACATATATATAAGCAAGGAAGTCCTAATTCTACTTGGAAAAGAAGTTGAATACCAAAATAGAACTTTCCTAGAAGTTTCAAACCCAATAGGAATCAGACTTTCCGTCAAAATTTATTTCCTATTTGGAACAAGCTAAGTTGGACCGGTCCTAAATATTGGGGACCGGTCCTACTTTGAAAATTCTTAAATTTTGCATTTAAACCCTGATTTTTCAAAATAGGCTCGGAACTAAAAAGTGCAGAGTGTCCTCACCATACTTACTTATACTATATGGTGTTCTAACTGATTTGTCGACTTCCATGCACTTGAGTGTCAACTCAAAGATGTCGATAATCGATACAAAGAATAATCCAAAAATTATAACTCGATCAATTAGGTTTTTTATCACCAAAATATGCCAATTACAAATTTATATCTCACACCTTCAAGCCTGGACCTTCGATCATAAGCTGCTAAACACCATTTCGGGGAAGTGATGTAACCCTAACTTGTCTTTCAATGTTTTAGTTTGTATATTAATTTGGGAATTATTTATTTTGTGCATTGATTGTATAACCAAGACATGAACAATAGCTATGTTGTTAGTTTTAATTTAAATAGATTATTTCATTGCATATTTACTTTTGTTCTTGTAGAATGAATGCAAGTTTGCAGTGATTAGGGTTTAGTTCTTTTCAACTTTTGTGATTTTGTTAAGACAGTTTATACAATAGTTTTCACAGATCATTCAATTTAGAGTTTTTATAATTCGTACTAAGTGAAGATGGGTTATCATATCATTAGTTAGTCAGATGTATAGGTCATGCTAAGCAAAGACGAGTTATGTTTAATTGTATGTTGAATCAATCTTCTTAATAAAATTGAATTTGGCTTGTAGCTATTCTTTTCTGAATGCATAGATTAAACGTCCCAAATTAGTACAATTGTCATTGTCAAAAGGTTAGTGGTGAAGTCAATTCCCAGGACCCTCTCTCTAGCGTCTACCATTTATTTATGTTGTATTTCATTTCATTTAATTTCAGCACCTTAGAATTAAAAACAAAAAAAAATTATTTTTCAATTAAATTAGACAAGATCTTGATAGCTTAACAACGAAACCAACGCAGTCTCTGTGTGTTCGACCCCTACTCACCACTTTACTAATTTTAGTAGAGTATTTGTAGATTTTTATAAATTCTCTTTTGTCGAGGTGTAAGACAATAATGACACTATTACATATTATTTTATCGCGTTTTGTACATCGAACACATACCCCTTCAACTCACTAGCTCCCCTTATTGAAATCATACTTCCAAACATGAATACATAACTTTTTAAATTTTTTTTATTCTATTTTTTTTCATTGCTTTATTGGTTGTGCAATGTCATGGTCTATTAAGTTTTTTGAAAGATTCATGTAGCAAGCTTTTAGTCAGTGACTCCCAAACTAGATGGCTTTAGGACACTAGGCGTTAAGACACCCTGAAAAACCTAATAACTCAAATCAGTCAGGCTACAAATCAAAACAACCAACACTCATCTTTTCTCACCCTTTCACTTTTGACGCAAACACTCAGTGTTTCCTGAGG
This sequence comes from Cornus controversa, assembly GCA_026545225.1. Taxonomy (NCBI): domain Eukaryota; kingdom Viridiplantae; phylum Streptophyta; class Magnoliopsida; order Cornales; family Cornaceae; genus Cornus; species Cornus controversa. The sequence goes on along the minus strand of CM048846.1, from coordinate 80,496,908 downwards.
CATAGAGGCCCGATTACTAATGAAAATGATCAAATTGATTTGTTATTCAATAGATATATTCTTTTTTTTTTTTTATTGAAATCAAGTAAAACACATCATTGGTACTCACTCTCAAGAGATACTAATTACTATCAAGCATATGTAACACAATAACTCAGAGCCAGAGTTTATACCCCACAAAATTATGCTAGTGTGTCTATGCATGTGATGAAACTAAAACAAATCACCCCAAGGCATGTCAATGGAAACCATAATTAAAACCACTAAATTCAAATCATAGTTTCTAAAAATTTAAAACATACTCAAAAATTGCAAGTTAAGCACCTACATAAAGTACTAAACCCTTGAATAATGTAAAAATGTTCTATCTAAAAATAAAACAAAAGAAAATAATTAAAAAATTATAAAAAGAAAATAAACAAAAAGTCCTAAAACAAGAAGAATTTCATAAAAATTTGTTCTCATAAAGCAAATAAAGCACATAAAAAAGCATCACCTCACCCCTAAACTTAAACTGTACATTGTCCTTAATGTACATCTAATTAAAAAAATAAAGAAGGGTTAGAATGATATTATCATGATCATGGAGTAGCAACAAGAAAATATAGCAAACCAATAGCATAAAGGTAATGGGCTACTCCCCCAAACTTGGATGCTTGAACCTATTAAAACAAACCACTATACCCCCAACAACCAAGTGAAATAATATGGGTGAAAATAAATATAAAACAGAAAAATGAAAAACAGAAAATAAAAAAAAAACTTTTTTTAAAAAAAAAATTGAAAATAATAATAATAAAAAAAACCTAAATAAAGAAAGAAAATTAAAAAAAAATAGAAACTAAAAATAAAACAAAATACACAAAATAAGTACCTCCAAATCAAGGATGTGGTGATGACTGAGCATTTGGGTCAAGGTTCGCCTGGCGTATCAAAGCACACAACATCCTCCTCATCTCTCTCTAATCTTGACAAGTCTCACAATACTGATCCGCCATCTCAATCCACAAAGCTCCAAACTATTCAGAGACCTCATTCTGTAAGGTGCCAAACTAGGTAGTCAACCCAGCAATCTGCTCCTCGAAATGATTATAATCCGGTCCGCCAGCTTATACATGGACATCTCCTTTCTCAGCTTCTACCACCTCAGGATCCTCCACTAGTGGTGGTAATCCTATAGCTTCTCTTCCCTGGGCCAGTTTAGATACTTCACCTGGCGTAGCAATGACTCTTTGATGCATATGTGATCTGCTCATATTCTAATCATATGTGTCATAATGAATATTTTATGGAAAAACAAGCTCATCCTCATCGACTGCATACCCTTGTGTAATGAGCAACTAGTAAATAATAGTAGGGAATGGGAATTCTTAGTCACTCACACCATCTGGTGCCTTCGTCATGACCTTCGAATAAAATTTCTCAATTTGGCTTCAGACGATATGTGGGAATGACAACCAATGCCCAAAGTGTATATCATATAAGGCTCTAAGGAACTCTTGATGTCTCTTTGTCGTGTGCCCAATGGGACACACATTCTTGTATAAACTGCATCAAGGAACCACAGATGACTTGGAATAGAGGACTTAGAAGCAGCATTATGCTTTGGTGCAGAAAATTATTAGCATACAAACGTGCAACCAAATTACCCATCAAAAGGTCATCGGCTAGAGAAGTGTAGATTTTGGTTAAATCCTCCGGGCATTCATAAGGACAACCCATGGCAATAGCAATGTATGACATATCAATACGAACTTATGTCCCATCCACCAAACTGCATCAAGTCCTAGTAAAAGACTTTGACGAGCCTCGGGTATATGGTAGTAGATGATAGAAGAAAAATTGAAGCAGCCTGATGATGATGGATGTTAGAAATACCCCACCGTGTCTCAGAAAACATAGCATAAAGTTCTGCAATATCAAACGTCGCTTCAAAACTTAAAGCTCTTGGGTGCCATCTCTCACGTATATATATCCCTTCTCGGCGAGGCCTAGAAGTAATCGATGCTGGATTATGTTATGGTCAACGAGGATTATATGAGCTTGACGCGCCTTGATTATTTTCTCTCTTTAGTGTTATAGAAATAGAAAAAGTATGGTTGAGGAATTTAGACAAACACTTGACGTGCACAAATAAAGTACCTCATTCAACCTCTTCTTTCAGACACTTTTTCACCCCAAATTAAATGATTAAATCCACCAATGACTTTCTCCAAACTTGATCTTCAAAAGCCCTCAAAGAGACTCGCTCAATTTTGCAAAATTAAAATTCTACTTTGATGAAGAACTTGAAAAAGTGAGAGTTTTCTTGAGAACTTGAGATGATCAACCCGGATTTGATGTTGTTGATGATAATTATCAATGATAATTGCTTGTATTAGAATCACCAATTGAAAAAATTATAATCCCGTTTGATGTAGGAGTCAAAGCAGAGCACCAAGTCTTCAAAAAAAAATAAGTATATGCATGTAAACTTGAAGAGGGGGTTCATATATATGGAGAATTCTCGGCCAGCCCATAAATATGCTTGGGCGATGGATCGCCTAGCTGGTGATCCTCCCCATTAAAATTCTAATGGGGTGATCGATCCCCCTTCAAAGGGGCGATCAACCCCCCCTGCTGGGAGCTTGCTATGCCTCTATCGCCAAGGGTTGATCGGGAAGTGTATTTTTGGCCTAGTGATCGCCCAAGATCAACCGAGACCTCATTTTTTTACCCATTTTGAGTCCAAATACCTCAATACATCCCTCGGCATCCTTCAGAAGCAACTTATACATCAAAAAGTAAAAGAAAACACATTAAACCGCAACTAAAATTGAATGAAAAGAAAACTAAAGAAATTAAAAGATAGAAATACATACAACCCCTGCAATTTAACATCTGTAGGCAACGTTCATTGACTTCAATTCAAGGTTCACCCAATGCTACATTACTCGAAGAGATTTAACATTGCCCCCTTATATGATCATCTCCTCCTTGTGCCAAACTCAAAGTAACTGGAAGGGTCCCATTGGCTTCTAAAAACAAATAATTCAGCTTTGAAGTAAGAGGTTTTAATTCTACCCATGGAGGAGCCTCTAATGATGGCACTAGAGGAATTCTAGAAAGAAGATGCAATGGCTTAATCAGAATCCTCCAAGGTGGTTTATCTTTTATGGCCACTATATCAAGCATAACGTTCACCATCATAATGGACTTCTTAACATCTTGAGATAGAGCAATCGGATCAACTTCTTCCACATAATCATCAAAGACATCCATGAAGAAACAATCACTCTCATCTGGAAGATGCTAAATGGCATTAAAAGTATTCAATTTCACCTTAGGCTCCTAAGAAATTTCAGCAGTAGGACTCTTTGTTACCTCTTCTTCATCACACTTCTTCTCCCCCATCTTTTTGTCACTTATTTCTCCACTTCTAAAAGTGGTGATGGATTAAACTTGCTCATGGTGTGAGTTACTTGAAGAAGAAATATTACCGAGGACATGAACACCTCTTGGGTTAGTAACTGGTTGGCTTGGTAGTTTCTCCTATCCTCTTCTACTCAAGGCATTGGCAAATTGTCCAAACTAAGATTCTAGTTTGGCAATAGATTGAGAGTGAGAATGTACTAGTTGAGCTATAGATTGCACTATTGTTGCAGTAGCTTGCACTATTTCTACAATAGACTCAAGCTTCTCAAAATTTTCTAGGGCAAGTGTTAACTTGTCTTCAAGAGCAGAATTTTCTTGTGGCATAGGAACTTGTGCTTGATATTGTTGTTGAGGCACATAGTTCCTAGACTAATATATAGGTTGCATTGCTGCCTCTTGATTACTATAAGAAAAACCAGGATGATTCCTCCATGTTGGATTGTAAGTACTACCTCGTGGAGGATTCATTGGTCCAGTGAATGTAGCTTGGACTTGCTCATGTTGAAAATCAAAAAATTAACCAACAAAAGGACAATTGTTCACATTATGTATAGGACTAGAGCAAAAATCACAAGGGCCTAACAATGAAGGATTTGAAACAGAAGGAGCTTGATTGGCAACCATAATTGTTGCTACCTTTTATGTAATTAAATCAATGTCGGTTAGCATTTTCTGTAGCACCAATCTCAAAAATCCTATTAATCTTCCTTGTAATGACAGGTCTGCTTGAACGAGTAGATGATACATATTGTAAAGAGTTGTCACTAAGATTTTTAAATAAGGTTCATGCCTCTTCTTTACTCTTCAACATAAAAGTACCTCCACGAGATGCATCAACCATCTGTCTGTTGGCTTCTGTCAGCCCTTCATGAAAACTCTGCACTAATTGTCATGTAGGAACCTAATGATGAGGACACTTCCTAAGAAGGTCTTTGAATCTCTCCCATGTCTCATAAAATTGTTCCCCCTTATGTTGGGAGAAACCAGTGATAGTACGTCTGAACTTATTGGTTTTCCCTATCAAAAAAATACTTCTTAAGGAACTCATGTTACATTTGAGTCCAAGTCGTGATAGAACCTGTCGGTAGAGAGTTGAACCAATACTTTGCTTTGTCTTTCAAGGAGAATGAAAAAAGTCTTATCTTGAAAGCATCTTCAGAGAAGTTGTGAATTTTGGAAGTTAAGCATACTTCTATGAATTCATCTAGATGCTTGTAAGGGTCTTTTTGAGTTAGCCCAAAATATGATGGAAGTATCTGAATATTGCTGGACTTGATCTCATAATTCTTTGCTGTGACATTGGGCAGTTGAAAACCGGCTGGTGAAGTATAGGTCTTAGGAACATAGTAGTCCTTGAGCAATCTAGCCCTCTCGCCAGTAGCATTAGGAACAATGTTGTTATTTCCTTCTTCTGCCATGTTGTCAATTATTTCTTCCTCTTGCACAGTGGTATCAACAGGAATGTTTCTCTGTTGTCTAAGAGTATGTTCAAGCTCATGATCAAGAGGTTTCAAAGGATCAGCCACAGAATGACAACCTTGTAAATAATAATAAAAATACCTAAAAAGAAAACAAAAACAAAATTAAAAGCGAAATATAAAAATTTCCTAAACTAAAAATCTAATTAAAATTAATTCTGTAAAATCCAATTAATCAAATAGATAGTCCCAGGGAATGGCGTCAAAAATTGATTCGTTGGTAAGTGTATCAATTAAATTACCACACTTCGCAATAGAATGAATTCCTTGCAGAATAGGGCTATCGAAAGAGGTGTCAAACCTTTGGGACTGTGGTTTGACTGAGTTGGATATATGGAATTAATTCTAATTGAATTTAATAGAAAAGAGTGTTGATTTTTATATTCTAATTAACTAATGAAAGTAATTAAACAAAAGCAAGAGAAACTAGAGAGTAGAAAATATGAGATGAATCTAGGGTTGTTGATTTCACCACTAATTTCACAATCAATGACCAATTGAACTAACTACAGAAAATTATATCATGGATAAGTGGTGTTAGTGGCTACAAGCTCACATCCATCCATCAGGAAGATAACATATGATTAAGGTTAAGTCATAGACTATCTTCGATTGGCATGAGCCATCTGCCTAACTACTCTACTCTAGGGTACAGTATGGTCCATCTTCTCTAAGCATAATCCATCAAAGCTTTTAATGATATATTCAGTGATTACCATTGTGTAATAATCAATCTCATAATCACAGAAAATAAGAGAAATTGAGTTCAACAACAATAATCAAGTATCTAAGACAAGATAAGAAATCATTGAAACTGAATTTGTAAGACTTTTATTGCTCAATTCTATAAGAAGAATCCTCTAAATTACATAGCCTATGCATGAAAATAAAACTCTCCAATAATTAGAATAATCAAATCATTGATATTTTGTTAGGGCTATATCAAAACCCTAGTGGATGAACTAGCTGCTTATGGTAGAAGAGACTACTTCAACTGTTGAGGAAGAATGCATCATCTCCATAAAAGTATTGCTATGCCTTGTTCTCCAATGATTATCCACTCCAAAAGCTCTTTAAAGCTACTGTCAAGCCTCCTCAATACAGCCCCAATTCATCACTTTTAATAGCCCTAAGAATATGAAGAGTCCCTACCTAATTAGGAGACAATTAGGGTTTCCCGCATGCCCTAATCAGGTGGGTTTTTTCTATTGACCTTCGGCCCAAAGTTTGACCTAGTAGAAGTCTGATTCATGAAATTTACGTGAACTATAAAAGTGTCCAGAATTAAATTTCGTTTAGGATATATAGGATTTGAGTTAATTTGATGCTCAAAAATATGACTTTTGGGTTGTTCTCCAAAACGGGATTAAAACTGGATTAAGCGCAGAGTTGGGCTTAGGCCCGTAATCTCCTTAAACAGTTATAATTCTCTTGGACCACTTTCTTGGGCTGATTTGAGTTAAAATATGTAGTTTAATGGATCCACTTGATGTAGGCTTCATATAACCCATTTAAATGTTATCTTTAAAAGCCCAAAATCATGATTTTAATTGAAATAATCATTAAGGCCCTGAAAATACAGAAAACACTATAACGAAGTAAAATCACAAATAATCTATCACTAAAAGAATAAAATATGCAAATTAAGAGACTAAAATACACAACATTTGCCAATCACTCCATCAACGACAAATAGTCTTTCCAATTTCTTCTGAAATTTAGGATACAAGCTCTTAACATATCTAAATGGTACTCTCTGACTGACCATCAATCTGAGGATGAAAAGCTTTATTGAAGTACATCCCCATATCAAGGGCTAGTTAGAAACCTACCAAAATTGTGAAGCAAACCCAGGATCCCTATCTGAAACAATAGACATCGGAATGCCATAAAGCTTCACAATCTATTCCATATACAACTTACTGAGTTTGTTTGCACCATCCATGATTCGAATAGGCAAAAGATGAGTGGTCTTAGTCAACCTATCGATTATGACCCAAATGGCATCATGTCCTTTCTGTGATTTCGGAAGCCCCGTCATGAAATCCATAGTGATATGCTCCCATTTTCATTCTGCCATTGGCAATGATTATAACAAACTATCCGATCTTTGATGTTCGACCTTAACTTGTTGGCAAGTAAGACACTTAGCCACAAATTGAGTCACATCCTTTTTCATTCCCTTCCACCAATATTGGCGTCTCAAGTTGTGATATATTTTCATCCCGCAGGGATGTACCACAAGCCTAGAATAATGAAATTCTTGAAGAATTCCCTCTCAACAAGGGATAGGCACATATTGTTGACCCAAAGGTGTTAACCTAAGGGCAATCTAGTAATTTTGATATCTACAAACCATTAATGGTGTTTTCAGCACTAATGTCTACATTGAGTGATTGTATTAGTTGATCAAATTCAAAGTCAAGATTCCAAACACTTCAATCTCAAAAGCATATCACATACATATTCAATATGAAGAACGTCAAAGTAGAAGCTTTCAAATTTTCAAAGTTATTCAAACTCAAGAAAGTAATTCAAACAAGCAAGTTAAATCTCCAAAAGCTCAACCGATCAATTCACATTGTGAAAGAGGTAGATAGGATAGTGAGTGTTTAGGAATTTATGTCAAAGTATATTTGAATTCTTATGAGGCTTAAAACCTTTCAAAGATCATGCATAAAAATGTTTTTACTCATACTTGATCTTTCATCAATCATACAATAGGTTTTGAACATCACTCATATATCTTCATTAACTTATAAATGTGTTTGAACATTTAAACCTTTCAAAAATGGCCAACTCACACTTTTATATAGTTTCGATCGCCTGATGGGTTCCATCAGCCGTCTGACTGAACTTGGAAATTCATTCCAGTAAGTTGTGCAAAACAGGGAAAACTAGAACATTATTTCAGCTGGCCGAAGCATAGCTTTAGCCGACCGAAATAATGTTATCAACCGACTGATGAAATCTATCAGGCGGCTGGTAAAATATGGAATTCATTCCAGTGAGTTATGCAAAACAAGGGAAGCTGAAACATTATTTTAGCTGACCAAAACATAGCTTTAGCCGACCGTACAATGTTTTTTAGTCGGCCGATAATAGCAGACTTTGAATCCAACAACTAGTTTTTGCATTTAATGCTCTCCGAACTACTCTAACCACCTTGATTCAGTTGGCTCTACCTATATAATGATCGCATACATTGAAGAGACTTCAATACACATAATTTGAGCATTCAATACTTTCATCTACCATTTTGCTAAAATTATTTCAAGAGATTAGAGCTCCATCTTGTGAATTCATTTTATACTCTAGTCTTGTGAGATTACACTTGTGTATTCATCTATGAGATATCTATTGAGAGCTTCTTGTAGTAAATCTACTTTGAGAGTTACATTGTAAACACTTCTTCCACTCAAAAGGATCGATTTGATCCAAAAGAAGTCTAAAGGAGGTTGTTCCTTTAGCAAGGGTTGGTGTGACCCAAGGAAAGCTAGGGGGAAGAGTTTCTCTTAGTAAGAAGGTTTTGTTTTCCACCTATAAGGAGGTGTCATATTGGATTCGGGAAGTCTCAGTAGGGGTCTTGAGTCGAGGAGTATGAATTCTGAACCTCAAAAAAATTATCGTGCTATTGGCGTTTGATTTCTCTATCCCTATCTCTTTATATTGTGCTTAAATTGTTTATCTTACTTATATTGCATAATAGGAGAAGTTTAATTGTTCATATATTGTATTTAAATGCAAAAATTATACGTGGTTTATTATAGACCCTACTCACCCCCCTTTAAGATCAATACTTGGTTAATACATACACCTTCCCTCTGAATCGTAGACATCCATCTAAATGTAAGGTCCAATCTTTTACAACTTCACTGCTCAAAACCCGAGTGTGAATAATCTTCATTTTCTCATCTTGTCTTTGTGCTTCAATTACCCTACTGACTAGAGTTGGTTAAGCAATAAGACTAAACAAGGTAGTCAGTTTACTATCATGATTGAACTACAAGCCCAATTCCACTATGTCTTCCATTATTTTCCATTCTCAAATGGCAATGCTAGCCAATATCCCATGTGATTTTCTACTTAAGACATCGGCTACTACATTGACCTTTCTTGGGTGATATTGTAGGTCAAAATTATAATCCTCCATGTATTTCACCCATCTCTGTTGCCTTAAGTTCAAATCCTTTTGAGAAAAGAGATATTTGAGACTCTTGTGATTAGAAAAGACTTCAAATTCTCCCCGTATAAGTAGTGTCTCCGCCTCTTCAATGCAAATATAATTGCCGTCAATTCCTAATCATGAGTCGGATAGTTTAACTCATGAGTCTTTAGTTGTCGAGATCTATAAGTAACAACCCTCTCTGTTTGCATCAATACACAACCTAACCCATCACGTAAAGCATCACAATATATTACATATCCTAATCCACACTCTGAAATCACCAAAATTGGAGTGGTAGTCAACCTCTTCTTCAATTCCCAAAAAGCAAGATCATAAGTTTTATTTCATGCGAATTTGACTCCCTTGCGAGTGAGTCTTGTCATAGGTGCCGCTAACCGAGAGAAATCCTACACAAATCTCTGGTAATAGCCAGCTAATCCTAAGAAATTACGAATTTCAAACACATTTTTTAAACATTCCCAATCCATCACATCTTCAATTTTGGAAGGATCTACGAAAACTCCTCCTCTCGAAACCACGTGTTAAAGAAACCTCATTTTCGGTAATCGAAACTCGCATACCTTTGGACGACAGGTGGGGTTAAACCATGCATAGACGCGGGAGCTTGAAGTTGTGATTCTAGACTTAAGGATAAGTATATATATATTACATTGAATATATTTATGTGCACATTTGGCTAGTATAACATGTTATTTATGAAGTGACTTAGTATGGTTGTTGTTGTTTTAAAATTTATAACTCGTAAGTGTACAAATCTATTAAAGTATAGATCGGCAAGAATGAGGTCGAACCCAAGGGAATACATTGAGAAGAAAAACTAATACAAATTAAAATTAATTTAAAACTAATCTAGTTGAACAAAGTTTGATTTGAGAATTTAAACAAAACATGCAATTAAAATAATACAATTAAAATCAAATAAAGAAAATTACTAAGGTGTCATATTCCACCACCATTCAATTCATAAAGTTTCTAATATTCATTTACTAATTCCCAAATTTATAGTAGCAATCAAGAAAGCAATCTATTACTTACTCAAGATTTAACCATAAAGCATTATAAAAATATATTAAAAGGTAGATTTTTCTTCGCTTAAATAATATGAAATTCTAAGCATTTTATGTATTCAATTTAATGAAAAACATAAGATCAAAGATTTTCACTTTTAAGAAATATAATTTCAAGCTTTGATTAATTATAATAATTTCTAACTACCACAAATACATGATATAAATGGTGAAAGAGATCTAAAATAATTAATCACAAGAAGCAAAAATCATAAGTATTTAAATCATACACATGTGAATCAATAAATGAACAAAATAACTTTATTCCATTAATGGTGGTTTCCTCCTTAACCTTAGTTGAGGGGTTTAGTTACACATGGTGGAAGAAGATAACAAACATATAAAAGATATAATGAAATAAAACTTAGATTATCTCTATCTTCTCTTCCTTGGCCTCCACTAGTTTCTTCATCTAGTTTCTCTACTCTTTTTCATTCCTCTTCCTCTATTTATAGGCTCACTGAAGGGATATAATTGTAATTTGAATTGACCATGATAATTATCTCATTAATATATTTAATATTTATAATAATTATCATGATTTTATAATAACTATCTAAATAAATATATATATATATATACATATATATCATTAAGATAATTATTATAATTATCATTTGATCCATTTCAAGTGGGCTTGGACTTTAGGCAATTTAGTCTGATCCATTACTCCATATTTGAGGTGGGCTTTGATGTAGGCAATTTAGTCTAATCCATTACTCCATATTTGAGGTGGGCCTTAATGTAGGTTGATAAAAGTTAAAAACATATATGTCATATCAAATTCGTCCAGATTTCTAGTACTAAATTGTCACGGTAGTTTGACCCCTTAAATGTCTAAATTTGGACTTTCTCGTGAAATACAAAAATGTTCCTCCATGAATTATCTTCCAAAAAAATCAAGGCTTGTACTATTCCGACAATTGAGTTGAGAGTTGTGACCTAAATAGTGAAGCTTGCGCAAATGAGTCTTTCAAATCTTTATTTGCTGAAATAATCTTCTTTTGAGTGAAAATCTCTAATGATCTAACAATACATAAAAACACATTTATTGATTAAAATAAAATATAATAAAGTGCTAACAAAAATAATTTTAGAGATAAAATTCGTAAAAAATATGTACTCATCAATAACCTAAAACTTATATTTTGCTAGTCCTCGAGCAAAACTAACGAAAAATTAAAATCTAACTACACCACTTTCGCTAGTATTTTCGATTGCATTTAGCGTATGCAACAAGCCTTTAAACCCCTAGGTTACTCCTAAAGGACAAGTTATAGTCTCGTGAGAGTTTCCAGAGATGATACCCACAAACATCTATCAATAAAATGACTACAACGAGTATTTAAAGAATTATCATTTATTAGCAATCCACAAACTTCTAAAAATCATGAATCAAAACAAAAAAATTCCCCACACAATACTAAAATTAACATATCAAAATAATACTCAACTCTAGCTTCCTTATGAAAGTGAACTTACATCCAGACATGCGGCTTAACCATACCCTTAAATGCAATTGTAATATCTTCAAATCATTAGAGTCCCTTTTTAAAAAAAAAAAAATGACCAAGGCATGAACACACAAAAAATAAAACATAAATGATGTTTTTTTAAGAGTGGTTGTGCTATGTCTAAATTCATTAAGCTTTCTAACAAACTCATGTAACGAGCACCAATGACTCCCAAATCAGACGGTTTTAGGGCATTAGCTGTAAGACATCCTAAAAAGCTTAATGACCCGAGTCTATTAGGCTATGAACTTAGACTAGCCGTCAAATCCTTTATTGCTCAACCTTGCATACCTTTAAACACGAACTCTTAATGCTTACTAAGGCAAGAGACCCAGTCACTTAGCAAGAAGGCTTATTGCAATGCAAATATTAATTTTTTTTCCTTTCTTTTTTGTTCTTTTTTTAATTATTATATATATTTTTTTATTTTTTTACAATCATGCCAAGGACATCTATTCTCAAGATTCTCTAACTCAAATTGGACATTAACAAAATGTAAACCAATGTAAAGATACATACCCCATAATAAAGATGTAAGTGTGCTCATGCAAGGTATACTAGGAATCAACAAACTACAAGATAGCTAATGTGAGTACTGATGTGGATAATTTGAATCAAAACATAAATTCAAAAGTCCAAAATTACCAAGAAATAAAAATTCATAACCTACAAGATGTGTTCATCAGTTGAAAATTTTTTTTAACCAAATCTTCACGCAAAAATCACGGGTACTACTTTTCTCCCCATTCTCTAAAGTAGTGGATCCTAATTTTTCAAAGTGTATATGTGATAAGATATTGATTATCCAAACACACTAATATATAGAGTACAAAGGGGTTGTATTTCCTTATTGAAGTCATACTGTGTCGAAGCAATCTTGACAGTATTGGATATCAAAACCAGACTTTAATAAATGAAAATCAACTTTATCAATCATATCACAACTTGTAAAATTGATACTGCATACATAGTCAAGGAATGGGTGGCTATACCGGACCGCTATGATAGTTTTATTTTTTTTAAAGAAAATTTTAAAATTAAATACACAAAGTTACCTAACATTCCTAAACCCGTACCCCCAAACCTAGATCAGACATTGTCCTCAATATTTTAAAATGCATAACAAATGAATAAAATAAGATAGAGAAGAATTAAGAAAGATATTACCTATATGTCATTTTTTCAATTTCCTTAAATTTACTCATCAATAAAGCACTAGATTTTGACAATCTCAAGAAAAATAAGAAAAGTAGAGACAAATAAACACAAAAACAAAAACATAAATAACACCTAAAACTCCTAGACTATACAAAAGACTATCAATCTTGATAGGCCATCTTCAAGCAGGACTTCCTCTACTTCGGAGGTTTGTAACTCAAAAAATGGTTTCAACCTTTGACCATTAACTTTAAACAAATTACCATTTTTAGGATTTTCAATCTCAATAGCCCCATGAGAATAAATAGTACGGACAATAAAAGGACCAGTCCAATGAGATTGTAACTTACCCGAAAAGAGATGCAACCGAGAATTATACAAAATGACTTTTTGATTAGGTGCAAATATTTTTCTCAAAATGTTCTTGTCATAAAACACCTTCATTCGATCCTTATATTTTTTAGCACATTCATATGCATCATTCCTAATATTTTCTAATTCATTGAGTGTTTTCTTTGAATTCCTGCCTTGTCAAGGAAAAAATTAAATTGTTTAATGGCCTAATATGCTCTATGCTCTAACTCAACAGGTAAATGACATGGTTTGCCATACACAAGTCGGTGTGGAGACATTCATATGGGTGTTTTGAAAGCAGTACAGTAAGCCTAAAATGCATTAGAGTCTCGAAGACCAGTCTTTCCTTATGGGGTTTATCGTCTTCTCAAGAATGTTCTTGACTTCCCTACTGGAAATTTCAACTTGACCACTCGTTTGTGGATGGTAGGAAGTTACAACTTTATGAGTAATGCCATCTTTTGTCATTAAATGAGAAAAATGCCTATTACAAAAGTGTTTCCCTCCATCGCTAATGATAGCACGAGGTATACCAAAACGAGAAAATATATTCTCCCTCAAGAAATTAAGCACAACCTTATGGTCATTTGTTTTGCAAGCTATCCCTTCTACCCATTTGAACACATAATCAACCCTAACAAGGATGTACAGATTACCGAAGAAATTAGGAAATGGTCCCATAAAATCAATACCCCATATATCAAATATTTCAACAATAAGGATTGGGTTTAAGGGCATCATATTTCTCCTAAAGAGGCTTCCTAATTTTTGGCATCTCTCACAAGCTTGGCAATATGAATGAGAATCATGAAAAATGGAAGGCCAATAAAATTCACATTGCAAAATTTTTGCAGCTGTCTTTTTGGCACTAAAATGTCCTCCACGGGCATGATCATGACAAAATGAGATGATTTTGATTTGGTCACATTCTAGAATGCATCTCCTAATGATATGATCAGGGCAATGCTTAAATAGATATGGATCATCCCAGAAAAAGTGCTTAACCTTAGCTAAAAATTTGATCTATCTTGCTTAGACCAATTAAAAAGCATCTCACTAGTAACAAAATAATTCATAATATCGGCAAACCAAGACAACTGAGAGACATGCATAAGCTGCTCATCAGAGAATGACTCTATGATAGTGACAAACTCCTTAGTAGATTCTACAACCAATTGAGACAAGTGGTCGGCCATAACATTTTCTAAACCCTTTTTATCTCGGATATCTATATTAAACTCTTGTAGCAAGAGTATCCAATGGATAAGATGTGACTTAGTATCCTTTTAGACACAAGATAATTCAATGTAGCATGATCCGAATAGATGATGACCTTAGATCCTAAAAGATAAAACCTAAAATTGTCTATGGCAAAAACTATCGCTAACAACTCTTTCTTAATAATAGAGTAATTGAGTTGTGCATCGGTAAAAGTCTTGTTGGCATGGTAAATGACATGGAGAAGTTTATCAATTCATTACCCTAAAATAACTCCAACTATGTAGTCAGATACATCACACATAATTTCAAAAGGTGCACTCCAATTTGAAGGTCGAATGATAGCCGCAGAAGTTAACAATGCATTGAGCTTCTCAAAAGCTTGTAGGCATTCATCATTAAAGACAAAAGGAGAATCTTTGGCAAGTAAATGGCATAAAGGTTGTGAAATTTTATTAAAGTCTTTGATGAACCTACAGTAAAACCCTGCATGGCCTAAGAATGACCTAATCTCTTTCACAGTTCGTGGGTGGAAGATTGGAAATTAAATCTACTTTAGCTTTATCAACCTCTAGACCTTTAGCAGAAATCACATATCCTAACACTATTCCCTTTTTCACCATAAAATGACATTTTTTCCAATTAAGTACAAGATTTTTCTCTTTACAACGCACCAAAATAAGATAAAGGTGGTGTAAACACTCATCGAATGATGATCCAAAAATAGAAAAATCATCCATAAATACCTCTAGGAATTGCTCGACCATATTAGAAAAGATAGAGACCATATACCGCTGAAAAGTAGTAGGTGCATTGTATAACCCAAAAGGCATGCGACGGTAAACGAATGTTCCAAATGGACAAGTGAAGGTAGTATTTTCTTGGTCTTCAGGTGCGATCGGGATTTGGTTATAACCAAAATAACCATCTAAGAAATAGTAATACGCATGACTAGCTAACCTTTCTAACATTTGGTCAATAAAAGGCAGAGGAAAGTAATATTTTCTTGTGATAACATTTAATTTTTGGTAGTTAATGCAAACACGCCACCCAGTTTGAACTCGCATGGGGATTAACTCATTATGTTCATTTTGGACTACTGTGATGCTAGATTTTTTAGGCACGACTTGAATTGGACTCACCCAAGTACTCTCTGAAATTGGGTATATGACACCCACATCTAAAAGTTTTAACACTTCAGCTTTAATGACTTCTTTCATTATAAGATTCAAATGCCTTTGTGGTTCACATGATGTCTTAGCATTATCCTTGAAATGAATCCTATGTATAAAAATAGAAGGGGCAATAACTTTGATATCTGTTATGAACCAACCTATGGCTTCCTTATGTTCCTTAAGAATATTTATAAGTTTATCTTCCTATGTCTCATCTAAATCTAAAGCTATAATTACAGGCAAGATATTAGAAGAGCCTAAAAATACATACTTGAGAGTATCAGGTAGTGGTTTTAGATCTAACTTTGGTGGCTTTATAACTGAAGGAAGTAGAAGTGATTGAGAAAGAAGAAGAGGATCAACCCTAGGTTTCCAATTGATAGTATCCATAAGAAGGACAAAATCTAACAATGTGTTGACCTCTTCAAAAGATTCTTCTAAGACAAAATCACTACCAAAATGAGCTAGACATGCCTCCAAAGGGTCATTAAAGCTAGACTAATAAAAAGTTTCTACCACTAGACTATAAATCATATTGACTGTATCAAAATCTTCATTATCAGATGGTTGCTCACTTATGTTAAAGACATTAAGCTCTACAGTCATATTTTCGAATGAGAGTTTCATCACTCCATTACGACAATTAATTAAGGCATTGGATATGGTAAGGAATGGATGACCTAAGATAACTAGGATTTGGCCCTTTAGATTAATGACAGGTTGAGTATCAAGGATTATAAAGTCCACAGGAAAGTAAAATTTGTCAACTTTGATTAAAACATCTTCAACAATACCCCTAGGGAGTTTTATAGACCTATCCACTAATGAGAGTGTCACTGAAGTTGGTTTTATCTCTCCTAACCCCAATTGCACATAAACTAAATAAGGCAATAGATTCACACTCACCCCTAAATCTAGTAAAGCCTACTCAATATAATGATCACCTATCGTACATAATATAGTAGGACAACCGGGATCCTTGTACTTAACAGAGATTTTATTTTGAATGATTGAACTGACTTGCTCGGCTAGAAACACTTTCTTGTGCACATTCAAACCACGTTTGACCGTACACAAATCCTTCAAAAATTTTGCATATGAGGGCAATTGTTGGATCGCATCTAAGAATGGGATGTTTATGTTGACACGCTTAAACATCTCTAGACTATCATCAAATTGTGCACCTTTCTCTGTAGGGCCTAATCGTTGAGGATATGGCACTTTAGTGATGATATTCCTAATAGGGAGATCAACGATAGAAGGTTCTAAGAAAATGGCTTGGCCTAAGGGATCAACTGTCGTAGTGGGGTGGTTTTTGGTTTGACCACAATTATGGTCAGCCTAAGAGTTCTTAGTTTGATCATTGATTCTCTCTAATTCACTACTCTCAGTTTGTTCTGTTAAGTTTGGCATCTGAACTTTATTGTTAACTCATTTCTCAAATCTAAGAGTGATAATTGACTGAACATGATCATAGGGGTTGATAACTGAACTTAATGGATCACTCACTTAAAATTGCCCTTTTGGGTTGGGTATTGGCTTATTGGGAAATTTTCCTTTTTCTCTCTCTCCAACTATAGTTGCTAACTAGCCTATTTGGTGTTCTAATTTTGAAATAGCCTAAGTGTTTTGTTGTGTAGAAGCATTGACTTCATAAATGGTCTGACTAGTTAATTGTATAAATTTTTGGAGAAAATCCTCTAAAAATGATTGTTGTTGCTGTGGTGTAGCAATCTATGGAATTTGTTGAGGAACAAGAGGATATGATTGAGAAGGAGGGCGAAATGGGTTATTCTGCATTTGATTTTCTCATAAGTTCATTTGAGATAAGTTTTGTCTCCATGAAAAATTGGGGTAATTTCGCATGTTTGGATTATATTCCTCAGAAAAAGGGCTAGCAAATGACTTTCTAAAATTGTTTAGTGCATATGCTTGTTCATCATAACACTTTGAATTACCATGCATGGAATGACATGATTGTGTCAGATGCATTGGACTGGCACAAAGAGAACATATCTCATTTTGAATTTGGTTGACAAAATTTATGGTTTGACTCAAGGCTAAAGCCTCTACCTTCCTGGTTAGACTCTCAAGTTTAGCACTTATGTCATAATCATTCCTAACCTCATACATTCCACCTCGCTTGGGTGTTTGAACTTGTTTATCGTGCTCTTTGAAAAAATCCAATTACTGAGAATTTTCAGATAGCTTTTCAAGAAAGGTATAGGCTACATCATCACTAAGTTTCTTGTTGACAAGAACACTACCCAAACAAATATTTTCTTTATATGAAGTTTAATTCAAGGGTAGTGATTTCTATTTTTTTTATTTTTTTTCCTAAAGAATTTTCTAGACTAATTCTAAAATAATTCTTACCTACTTAGACAACTTCTACTTCTTTGAAAGGAATTAAAAGATTACCAGTTAAGACCCACCAACAATACAAGCAAGAAAGTTCCTAGGTTAAATTGGAGGGGTCACAAATGGTCCCACTTAAAACCCAATCTCCTCAAAACTTTCCTAGACATTGTGAAGTTGGAAAGTGCTAACTAGGGTTACCGATAATTAACTCGGTCCAAGAGGGTCCTATGAGCTATGTGAATTCCTATAGCCAATGTCTACTTGATTTTAAATTCAAATAAATTTGGCTTGGATTTGACAAGTGCAAAGAGATTTTTATCCTAGGTGGGCAAGGAATTGGAGATGAAACCCAATCCTTATCTTTTTTAGGGATTTGTGCTCTTACTAAAATTTTAATGCAAAAATGCTAATTTAAAATGCACAAACTAACCAAACAAATAATAAAAAGAAAAGAAAAGAGGGAGCGAGTGTGTGGTCTTTCTTTTCTTTTTTCTTTTTTTAAAGAAGAAAGAAAAATAAAAATAATAATAATAATAATAATAATGAAATAAATAAATTGAGAAATAACACAAAGAAAGTGTGAATCTAAGGTTATTTCTAAATTATTCTATCCTAGAGTTCTCATGCAAAATTTATCAACCTAAACAAACAAAATCTATGTTTTCCTAATCTAAAAATAAAAATATAAATATACGAAAGAAAAAAGAAATGTACTTACTTGGATTCCAAAGTAGTGTCCAAGAAAATGGGAAAAAGGCAATTTTCAATAATAACACCTATAAAATTCAAGAAGTAGCAAAATAAATCAAAAACAAAATTTAATAATAACAAATTATTATTTTTCTATGAAAATTATTGGGCTATGGTAAACAGTGATGTGAGAGAGGTTCACACACACACACAAAAATGATAACGAAATAAGGAAAATTGCAAACAAAGGAATGATACTAAGAAAAGGAAAAAGAAAAAAAAAGGAAACTGATTTAGGCAATAAACCAGTAAGTTGTTTCAATCTTAAAAATGAATTTTTTTTAACGTAAACTTTGCAAGAGTGACGTGAGAGAGGTTCACACACACTCAAAAAAAATTAAAACAGAAAAAGAAAATAAAGGAAAGTGGGAATGATTACAAAGAGATTCTGTGACAAAGAAAAAAGGAAAATGATTTAGGCAACAAACCAATAAGTTGTTTCATTTTTTTCAAATGCAAACTTTGCAAACAATAAACTATTCTAAAAATAATAAGAAAGATTCAGAAGTAGAAAAAATAATAATAAAGCAAATTTTATTTTTTGATAATAATAATAAATAAAACTAAACTATAACTAGTAGAAGAATTAAATCAATCTAAATTTGATTAGTTTCTCGTTGTGATTTCCAAGCAACGGCACCAAAAACTTCTTGTTGTTTTAAAATTTTATAACTCACAAGTATACGAATTTGTTAAAGTATAGAACGACAAGAATGAGGTCGAACCCAAGGTAATACGGTGAGAAAAAAAAACTAATACAAATTAAAATTAATTTAAAACTAATCTAGTTGAACAAAGTTTGATTTGAGAATTTAAACAAAACATGCAATTAAAATAACACAATTAAAATCAAATAAAGAAAATTACTAAGGTGTCATATTCCACCACCATTCAATTCATAAAGTTTCTAATATTCATTTACTAATTCCCAAATTTATAGCAGCAAACAAGAAAGCAATCTATTACTTACTCAAGATTTAACCATAAAGCATTATAAAAATATATTAAAAGGTAGATTTTTCCTCGCTTAAATAATATGAAATTCTAAGCATTTTATGTATTCAATTTAATGAAAAACATAAGATCAAAGATTTTCACTTTTAAGAAATATAATTTCAAGCTTTGATTAATTATAATAATTTCTAACTACCACAAATACATGATATAAATGGTGAAAGAGATCTAAAATAATTAATCACAAGAAGCAAAAATCATAAGTATTTAAATCATACACATGTGAATCAATAAATGAACAAAATAACTTTATTCCATTAATTGTGGTT
Source organism: Cornus controversa (assembly GCA_026545225.1). NCBI lineage: Eukaryota > Viridiplantae > Streptophyta > Magnoliopsida > Cornales > Cornaceae > Cornus > Cornus controversa. Next base: position 80,476,947 of record CM048846.1, on the reverse strand, counting down.
TCCTCCTCAACCTTAGTTGAGGGGTTTAGTTACACATGGTGGAAGAAGATAACAAACATATAAAAGACATAATGAAATAAAATCCAGATTATCTCTATCTTCTCTTCCTTGGCCTCCACTGGTTTCTTCATCTGGTTTCTCTCCTCTTTTTCATTCCTCTTCGTCTATTTATAGGCTCACTGAAGGGGTATAATTGTAATTTGAATTAACCTTGATAATTATCTCATTAATATATTTAATATTTATAATAATTATCATGATTTTATAATAACTATCTAAATAGATATATATATACATATATATCATTAAGATAATTATTATAATTATCATTTGATCCATTTCAAGTGGGCTTGGACTTTAAGCAATTTAGTCTAATCCATTACTCCATATTTGAGGTGGGCCTTGATGTAGGTAATTTAGTCTAATCCATTACTCCATATTTGAGGTGCGCCTTGATATAGGTTGATATCAAATTCGTCCAAATTTCTGCTACTAAATTGTCACGGTATTTTGACCCCTTAAATGTTTGAATTTGGACTTTCTCGTGAAATACAAAATTGTTCCTCTATGAATCATCTTTCCAAAAATTCTAGGCTTTAATTGTTCTGACAATTGTTTTGAGAGTTGTGACCTAAACAGTGAAGCTTATGTAAATGAGTCTTTCAAATCTTTATTTGCTAAAATAATCTTCTTTTGAGTGAAAATCTCCAATGATCTAAAAATACATAAAAACACATTTATTGATTAAAATAAAATATAATAAGTGCTGACAAACATAATTTTAGAGATAAAATTTGTACAAAATATGTGCTCATCAATGATGTTAAGTATGTATGAAAAGAATTGGTTGAAATTATGCATGCCTTGGATTTAAAGTGTCTTCTTGTTATCAATATAGCAAGATGCCACCTTGAAGAGCTCGTGGAGGAGCACCGGCAGCACCACTCATAGATAGAGAGCAGTTTATACGAGACTTGGTCGCGACCATGTGGCAAATAACTAAGGAGACGCAAAAGGAGACACATACGACACAAGTTCCACCAAGAGCAGTTCCTCCTAGTCGGATGACGATGACATTAGGACATTTCATGTATCATAGTCCGCCATTATATACAGGAAGCTGATCCTATAGTGGAAAAAAATTGGTTGGATGAAATAGTCAAGCTCCTTACCGCAATTGAGGTAGAAGAGGATTTAAGAGTGAAAGTAGCCTCCCATTATCTCACGGGTGAGGCCAACCATTGGTGAAAGTTTATCGGAAACTATCATGACATCGAGACGATGGATTAGGACATGTTCCAAGTACTTTTCTTTGAGAAGTACTTTCCGATAACGGTGAAGGATAATTTAAGGTGGAAATTTTATGAGTTTGATCAAGTCTCAATGACAGTAATGGAATACGAGACCAAGTTCACCTCCTTGGCTCATTTTGCTCAAGAAATGATCTTAACCGATGAGTTTAAGATAAAATTGTTCATGAGAGGTCTTCGAACATTTATAAGGGATAGAGTTGCAGTCTTGGGTTTAACGAGCTACGTCGTGGTGGTATAAAGAGCACTAATAGTTGAGGAGCTCAACAATGATAATCAAAGGGTGAGAGAAGCAAAGAACTAAGTGAGAAGCACGAGGTCCCTTTCGGACAATCGTGCTAGAAAGAAGTAAATAGATGGTGGGTCATTTTCACAAGTGCAGCAACAAACCCAATCGACACCATCTGTGCTATACCCACTGGATCTTCATGGTCTAGACTGGTGTGTTTTAACTACCAGAAGCCTGGGCATTATAGGTCTGAATGTACTCAAGGGCAGACTACTTCTGTGGCAGATAAGAAGTGTTACCATTGTCAGCAAATGGGGCACATTAGTTGGAATTGTCCTCACAAGAAGGGTACTCAGAGTGGTTCAGTTCACAGCAGCATTCCACGCAACCTATTACTTCACAGTTGGGTTTTAGGGCATTGCCACCACCACAGACAGTGCCATCTATTCAGAGTTCATGGGCACTGACTAGAGTAGTCATGTCTAATGCTCCTAGTCAGCAGTTGGGACATCATGGTGTGGGGCAGTAGGTCTAAAGAGCATAGGGCCATGCCTTCACTCTTGTTCTAGCAGAGACCTCGGTAAGACAGTCAGTGGTTCAAGGTATATTCCTTATTTTTAGCTTGCGGGCTAGGGTTTTAGTGAACTCCGGTGCATCACATTCATTCATTTCATGTGCATTTGCTTGTGCTTTGGGGTTAGATATGTCATCCTTGGACTCGATTTTATCCATTGATACACTACTTAGAGGTAGAGTGACATTGAGTAATGTATGTTGGTCTTGTGAGATCGAGATTTTGGGGCACCGGTTAGTGTTTGACTTCATTCACCTTGACATGGCTAGCTTTGATGTGATATTGGGTATAGACTGATCATCTACCTTTAAGGCTAACATTGATTTCTATCGGAGAAAAGTGACCTTGTGTACACTGGAGGGTGTTGGTATTTGCTTTGTGGAAGAGCGAGATAACTTCTACTTATCTTCTTCGCATAGTCCTAGTGATCGAAAAGGACTTGGGTATTTCTTAGGAAGCCTATTTGTTGATGGTGATGAGATGACACATGTGGAGTTTCCTCATGTAGTACATGAGTTTTTGGATGTGTTTCTGGGGGACTTGACTGAGTTACCTCCGAGATATGAGGTGGAGTTTGCTATAAAACTTACCCCAAGTACTGCGCCCATTTCTATGGCACCGTACTGAATGGCACCGGCTAAATTGGAAGAGCTAAATGACCAATCACAAGAGTTGCTAGACAAGAGATTTGTACATCCTAGTACTTCACTTTAGGGAGCTCTGATTATTTTTGCCAAGAAGAAAGATGGGTCTTTGCGGTTTTGCATTGATTATCGAAAGTTGAATCGAGCAACGATCAATAATAAGTATCCTTTACCAAGGATAGATGATTTGTTCGACCAACTTAAGGGTTCAAGATGTTTCTCAAAGATTAACTTGAGATTCAGATATTATTAGTTGGGGGTTAGAAAGGCTGACATTTAGAAAACTACTTTTCATACACGATATAGACACTACGAGTTCTTAGTTATACTGTTTTGTTTAACAAACACACTGGCGACATTCATGGATTTGATAAACTGTGTGTTTAATGTGTATTTGGACAAGTTTGTAATTGTGTTCATTGACGACACCCTAGTGTACTCGTCTTCGGAGGAGGAGCATGAGGGCCACTTGAGGATTGTGTTGCAACTCCTAAGAGAAAACCAATTGTATGCTAAATATGAGAAGTGTGAATTTTGGCTAGTGGATGTGAAGTTCCTTAGGCATGTTGTGTCCGAGGGAGGGATTTTTATAGATCCATCCAAGATAAAGGCGGTGATGAATTGGAAAAGGTCAAGGAGCGTATTTGAAATACATAGCTTTTTGAGATTGGCTAGATATTACCGAAGGTTTGTGAAAGATTTTTCGGGGTTAGCAACAGCGATGACCAAGCTTACTTTGAAAAGGATTAAATTTGTGTAGAATAAGGTTTGTAAGCATGCTTTCATAGATTTGAAGAGTAGATTGACTTCGGCTCCAATTTTGATCATTCCAGAACGTGGGTTGGGGTACACAATTTATTATGACACGTCACGACTTGGTTTGGGATGTGTGTTAATGCAAACAGAAAAAGTAGTGGCGTATGGTTCAAGGCAATTGAAAATACATGAACAAAATTACCCCGACTCATGACTTGAAATTGGCAGCGGTGATTTTCTCACTCAAATTTTGGAGACATTATTTATATAGTGAGAAGTTTGAAGTGTTCTCTGATCACAAGAGCTTCAAATACCTTTTCTCACGAAAGGATTTGAATATGAGGCAACAGAGGTGGATGTAGTACATGGAAGACTATGATTTTGACTTGAAATATCATCCCGAAAAAGTTAACGTGGTAGCGGTTGAATTGAGTAGGAATTCACATGGTAACTTGGAAAGCATATCTATATGTGAGTGGAAAATGATAGAAAATATCTCAGAAATGGGATTATATTTCAGTGAAGATGATGTACCGACAACCTTGTTTACTCTTATCACTCAACGAACTCTTGTGAGTAGAGTGATTGAAGAGCAAATGAAGGATATTGAGATTGAGACTATTCGCACTCAAATTTTGGGTGGTGAAGTGGTGGAAGGATAGATAATTCATTCCGATGAGAGCTTAAAATTCAAAGGTAAGATGTTTATTTATTTAACTTATAGAGAAGAAGTACTTAAAGATTTTATAACTCGAGGTTAGCGGTACATCTGGGTGGTACCAAGATGTATCATAACTTACGCCGACATCATTAATGGAAAGGTATAAAGAATGATGTGGCTTAATTTCTAGCGAGGTGCCTCATTTGTCAATAAGTGAAGGCCGAGCACCAAAGGCCAGCGGAGTTAGGTTATTATAACCATTGCATGTGACAATGTGGAAGTGGTAGCATGTTACTATGGACTTTATGATGGGGATTCTAAGGTCGTGGAAGAGTTGATGGGAGTTGAATGTTACGCATTCTAGCCTCTTAATTTACATATTTTATTCTCTTAGTGATAGGTTATATGTGATTTTACTCTGTTTTTGTATTTTTTGTCTTTTTCAGGGCCTTAATGATTATTTCAGATAAAACCATGATGTTGGTCTTTTAAAGATGATATCCAAGAAGGTTATATGAAGCCTACATCTAATGAGTCCATTCAACTCCATATTTCAACTCAAATCAACCCAAAGAAGAGGTTCTAGAGAATTACAACTACTTAAGAAGATTACGGGCCTGAAGCCCAATTCTATACTTAATCCAATTTTAATCCCGTTTTGGAAAGTAGACTGAAAATATTATTTCTAAGCGTCAATTCGACTTAATTCTCACGAAAGTTGAAGGAAATTCCATTCTGGACACTTTTGTATTTCACGTAAATTTCATGAATCGGACTTCTACTGGGTCAAAACTTGGGCCGAATGTCAGCAGAAAAATATACCTATTTTGGGCTGCGGGAAAACCCTAATTTTCTCCTAATTGGATTAGGACTTTATCTCCTAATTGGATTAGAACTTTATGTATTCTCTTGGGGTATAAAGAGGTGAATTGGAGGCTGTTTTGGGGGAGAAAAGAAGTGGAGGCCAGGGCAGAGAAGACAGAGACAATCCGGGTTTTATTTATTCATTATGTCTTTTATTATTTTGTTTTCTTCTTCTTCTTCTACCATGTGTAACTAAACTCCTCAACTAGGGTTGAGGAGGAAACCTCCATTAATGAAGTGAAGTTCTTTTGTTCATTAATTGATTCTCATGTGTGTGATTTAATTGCTTATGATTTTTGCTTTGTGATTAATTATTTTATAATTCTTTCACCATCTATATCATGTATATGTGGTAGTTAGAAAGTATTATAATTAATCTAAGCTTGAGTTTGTATTTCTTAAAAGTGATAATCTTTGATCTTATGTTTTTCATTAAATTGGATACATAGGATGCTTAGAATTTTACACAAGTGAAGCGAAGGAAAATCTACCTTTTAATATATTTTTCATAGTGCTTTATTGTTAAATCTTGAGTAAGCAATAGATTGATTTTTTGATTGCTACTCTAACTTTGGGAATTAATAAATGAATATTAGAAACTTCATGGATTTAATGGTGGTGGAATCCAAAACCTTAGTTATTTTCTTTATTTGATTTCAATAGTGTTATTTTATTTTCATGTTAGTTTAATTTCTCTCAAATCAACTAAACTTGTGTTTAAACTAGATTAGTTTTAAATTAATTTGAATTTGTGTTAGTTTTTCTTCTCAAAGCATTCCCTTGGGTTCGACCTCGTTCTTGCCGAACTATACTTTAATAGATTCGTACACTTGCGAGTTATTTAACAATTTTAAAACAACATCAAGAGTCATAATGCCATTTGGGTAGTTGTCGACAGATTGACCAAGGTGGCTTATTTTCTTCCCTATCTGAGTGACCGATGATGTAAATATTCTTAGTAGATTATACATTGAACAGATCCTTAGACTTCATGGTGTACCAGTTTCTATTATTTTAGATAGAGACCCATGATTTACATCACGGTTTTGGTAAAGCTTTCAGACATCACTTGATACAGACCTCCGCCTTAGTACAACTTTTTATCCTCATACGGATGGTTAGTTGGAATGTACTATATATATTTTGGAGGATATGTTATGGGCATGTGTGCTTAATCTTTGAGGTAGTTGGGAGGATCACCTTCTATTGGTGGAGTTTGCCTATAACAATAGCTATCAAGCTAGCATTGAAATGACTCCATTCGAGGCATTATATGGTAGGCCATATAGGTCACCTGTCTGTTGGACCAGAGTCGAAGAGAGTTTCATTAGGGCCGGATATAGTTCAGGAAACTACAGAGAAAATCAAGATAATAAGGTAACGGTTGCTTACAGCTCAAAGCCTTCAGAAAAGTTATGCCGATAGGAGGAGACGACTATTAGCATTTGAGGTGAGAGACCACGTCTTCCTAAAGGTCTCACCACGGAGAGGCTTAATGAGATTTGGTTGTAGTGGCAAGCTAGCACCACGATTTATCAGGCCATTCAATATTTTGGATTGAGTTGGAGAGGTTGCTTATTGCTTGTCATTGCCACCACAAATGTCAAGTGTATACAACACTTTTCACGTTTCTATGTTAAGAAAGTATGAATCGGATCCTTCATATGTGCTTGATTGGACATATCTTGAGGTGGAGGAGGATGTGTCATATATATGATCAGAGGTCAATTCAGATTTTGGATACTAAAGACCAAGTATTTCAGGGTAAGACCATTCCATTGGTCAAGGTACTTTGGAGACACTACAGAGTTGAAGAAGTTATGTGGGAATGAGAGCAAGAGATGCATTCCAAGTATCCTGAGTTGTTCACCACTTAAGGTACGTTTTAATTTCGAGAATGAAATTTTTTGAAGGTTGGGAGGTTATAGAGACCGGGTCTAATTTTGAGCGATTTTTATTTTAAGCATCATTTTTGCCATAATTACATTTTTAATGATGTTTAGCATGTTTTAAATGTGGGAAACATGTTTGAAAAGTTGTTTTAGGGTTTTGAAAAATTTTCAAAATGTTTGGGAGAATTTGAGATTTTTGGGTCAACGGGGCCCAATACGCAATTCGGGTCAGCCCGAGAATCCAAAATATTTTTGAAAAAATATTATTTTTGGTTTTGAACCAAATGAAATGTTTAAAGAGTTAAGGAAGTAATTTCGGAGCCATAACCACTTTCAAAATTGAAAACAGAGCTTAGGAAGGTTCGTTAAATGAATTGGGGGCATTTTGGTCATTTCACACCTCAAGGAGATATATTTACGAGCTAGGATTCTAGCCATTTGGATATAGAAAATATCTCTCTCTCACTCTCGCTTCTTTCTACTTTTCAGAAAGGTTAGGCCTTGATTTGGAAGTTCCCGAAGAAGGGTAAATTGTTCCTCGGGCTAAGGGTGTCGGTTTAAACCGAACAAAGTCAATTTTTGGTAAGGTGAGATTTGGAGAACTTTTGGGCATTAGCTATAGGAGACTTCAATATGAAGTAGGGATGTGAATCTTTTCTCTATTTTGATTCTCTAGGTCACATAATTATGACATGAAATTTTTATGAATTCATTGTGTTGAGCTTGATTCTAAATGGTGAAATTGATGTTGTCTAACATGCTCAAGGTTAAGGTTACGTGGTATACATGTTTTAAATGATATTTTGAGTTCATGTTGATTTTTTATGCCCATTTGCATCATAAATGAAAATTTGAGCCCATGGGTGGAATAAATGGATGAAATATGATTTCCTCAAAGTGCATTATTGTGATTTTCATAAAGTGAGTGAAATGACATCTGTGACAAGCTTGGGATGAAATTAAAATGCATTCGTTTGATAAATGCTTTGCATTGGATGAAATTTGTGAGAATCAAGGTTTTGTGCATATGTGTGACAATGTGCACCTTTGTGAGAATTTATGATTTTGGGGCATGTGTGAGAATTAAAAAAGGCCTGGAGCCCTAGGATGTAAGACCCAAAACTTGGCCTAGCAGATGTCGCTTTCGTCGGGTTAGTAACCTGTATAGCGTAAGTAGAGTATGTGGTTTTGAAAAGACCCTTACTATGGATCGTGACAAGCAGAAGTCCTTAGTTGAATTGATTTCAGAGTATACGTGGCGTGAGTTTAATTGGTGAACGTGATTCATTTATAAACTTTTTATGTGCATTAGAAATGTGTGACATTAAGCATGATTTCAAAAATGATATTGTTTTAACATGAAATCCATTGAGGCATGACATGTAGGCACTTAGAGATTTCATTGTGCATTCATGTATGGCTGCCTGAGTCAAGGTCGAGTCGAGTGAATCATTCCTATTGGGCACAGTTCTATGCTCACTCCCTTCCCCCAAACTCATTTTCAGATAATGCTCCCATGGAGGATGAGGCTTAAAGAGCTCGAGAGGACTTTTGAGCTTCTTTTGGATTTATGTCTTTTGGACATATGTATATAGACGTCCATGCCCGCTTGTGGCATGTTGACTATGCTAAGAGTGTTGCATTTACATTTGGTTCCTCATCTTGTACATGAACTTCAAATGTATTCGCCACACTTGACTTATATAGAATTTTTGAGGAGTGAATGTATAATGAATTTCCTTATGTATGACTTTTGAAAATTGAATGAATGATGGATCTTTTGAATCTCTTTATGTATAGAAATGTGGGAATGACCATTGGAAATGAGGGTGGTATGTTTGTATCTTGTTATATATATTTTGGATGTTCATATTCAAGGGAAAATTTATATTTTGGAGTATAATTGTGAATGTATAGACTTGCATCTATGAGGCTCAAATATATGGATTGTATGGTAATTTTGTTATGTTTAGAGTTGTAGATGAATGTATAAACTTAGGAAATGCATCTACACTTGTGAAAATTAAGTTTTTGAACTTTCGATTGCTTAGTCTCTGTAGCAGCCGACCGAAAGTGTGAGATCCGGAATATTTGTAAATGGGGTACCTATTTCGGAAGACTGAAGAAGGGCTTCAGCCAGCTGAAAGCTCCCTTTTGGCCGACCGAAGCTACCCTCTAGCCGACCGACAAAGCTAGAACCTGAAGGTCAGTTGAACCTAGGTTTCAGCCGACTGAAACTAGACTGAATTGGAATTTCTTAAGTTTTAGAATAAGAATGAGTATATATAAATGCGTAGACCAATGAGGAACCATTAGGACGAATAATGATGAGTATACGCATATGTAATTGCATATGTATAGCTAGCTTCCGTAATTGTATAGTATTAAGGTGAGATTAGTGATAGGAGTTGATGATGTGAAAACCTAATCACCCTCGGGTTCTGAAAGTCAAAAATCAGGATGTGACAGTCTTTACAACATTATTTAATTCATTCAGTATGCTGGAGCTCACCTTTTATGACTTATCATTTTCAACCACCCTAAATGTAGTTATAATGAATATATAACATAAGTTCCTGCAGTAATGAGAATTCACCTCCAAATTAACATCTTTTTAAATATTGTGCCCATAACAATCTTGCACTAACCCCACTCTTGCATATCTTATTTATCTTTTTAGAATATATTCACTTGGTATTTCCTTAACATGCGAAATTTATCTAAGAATCTTAATTACATTGCTACATATCACACCCATCATCTGAAATCTTCTACAACTACATAATATAAAACCATTTGAGCCTACGTTTGCCATCATTTACAACTATATACACAAAACATTCACTATAATTAGTGCAACTTTTTATGTCAACATCTACTAATTATTCACATTGTCTTTGGAACTAATCAAATATTGCATTGGTATATATATTGCACACATTTATTAAATTATTCATATATATTTATTTATTTTAATCTTTGGCAATTTTGTGGCATAGTGAGCTTCCGACTCCTTATATCTCTTGTCATGAAGCATCCTCTCAAATGTGTAAAAATTATATTAAGATATGATCAAACTTCAAATAATATTTCAAATTACAATCAAAACTTTCACTAGGGTGTGCTCTTCCTTCCCGTAAACCATGCGCGTTTAACATATATACATTATATAATTTATATAATGTATATATGTTTAACATAATATCTCTTGCCTTTTCTCGAAGTTCAAACATGCTACGAACCAAGTATTCTCACCAATATCACGCTCGATGATCATAGCATCCTAGACACTTAAGAACTCATCTCCTTCCTCATAATAATACATGACCATGGAAATCCATGAATTTTGCCATGACACTTTTAATTTCACATCAAATCCTAAACACAATATTCAAATGCTTTAATTATGACATTCTGCATAATATGCCAAGAATAAAGTCAATGATATATTTGCAGGCATCACAATTTGTAAATCCTTCACCATTGTTATGTCTTGACCAGTAAATATTGTTTAGAGTTTTTTTCTTTGAAATTGCCTCCAAAAAAGTCTCAAATAGTCATACACTCTTGCGATCAGTGTCAAACCTCTTATTCCTTTACATTCCTTCGAAATGATTCCATCACCCTCCTTCATCTCCAATGAATACTTTATTCTATGTGCCTATAAATAGAAGACACCTTGCTTGAGAACTTTAAAAGTGAGAAACCTTAAAAAGCTTTCCTCTGTCATTCACTTGAGCCAAGAATTGTTCCCACTCTGTCTTTGCAACAGTCTAGCTTTAGTTGATCTGTAGTTATCAAGTGCTTCATCTGTTACTTTAGGCACAAACGCCTTTATTGTTGTTACTCTACATCATTTGGAACGACTTACTTTGCTGCCTTTGCATGTAAAATACAAGAAGCCTTTTTTGTGTGTTCTTGAGCATAAGTCTCTTTGGGTGTCATTGAGTAGAAGTATCGTCAAAACATTTATTGAGCAGTTGGAAGGATTTGCTTCTCACTCGAAGAGAAGTAGAGTAGTGCAAGTCTTAAAAAGAAAAGGTTGTGCTGAACCATACAAAAATCCTTGTGTCCTTGAGTTTGCTTCTCTCACTTCATTTTTTTTTTAATCATTGCATATCATACAAGAGATAAAATATCTTGCATTCCATCATCGTCTCAAGCATTTTGTATTTAGCGAAATAATTTTCATTGCTTGTCGAAAGAGCATATTAATTCAGCCCCCTCTAGCGTCCTTGTCTGGTCAACAAATATTAGGGTCCTTGTCTTGGCAACAAATATCTCATGTGTTCTGTAAATATAATAAGTTTACCATTTCTTTCCTTTTATTTTATTTTTCCTATTTCCCATCATATATAATCTTATTTTCATTATATTTTCCATCATGGGAACCATGAAGAGGAAAAATAAAGTAAGTATCCCAATACATCATTCATTTGCTTTCATTCAAACAAATATTATAGATAATTAAATAATCGTTCTTATATCAACGATTGTTACAACATGATCACATTATATATATATATATATATATATATATATATATATATATATATATATATATATATATATGTATCCGAACAACATTATTTATCGGCTTCCACAAAAAATAGTTCTAAAATAATCGCACCATTGTTCAACTCTTAGAATTTTTAATTGAAAAGAATAAACATGAATATATATACATCCTCTAGTACATTCTTTATTGACTTTCACCTAAACAAATATGAACATAATCAAAAAATTGTTCTTATATCAATCCCTAAAATAAAAAATGTATACAAATTCTATATCGAAACCAACAAAGAAATATAATCTCACACCCACACCCACACAAATATATATATATATATATATATATATATATATATATATATATATAATTCTTGACATACCGTGACTTCGATTAGCACCCGAGTATCGATGCAATGTGCGTAGTAGAGATCGATACAATCTGTATCTGAGTTACTTCAAAATGTCCTTGTTTTTTTGTTTTTTTTTTTTGGGTAAGTGCCAACATTGAGCCATTACGTATTTTACTATTTAGCCCATTGGGTTGCTTGTGAGCCCAACTTCTTGCGTAGATAGATGCAACATCTCAGGCCTATAGGGTGATTCATGGGCCAAAATATCTCTGGCCGCCTAATTGATGAGATATTCGTCTTCCTCCTCTGTTGACGAGGAATATTCCGAACGATGACGAATTGAAGATCACATTTTCTCGGTTCAAAACCCTAATTTTGTAATGACATAACATGCTGAAGAACCTATTTCATAGATGGCTACAGCTTTTCAAGGATTTGCCTGTAGAACCCAACTCACTTTACGTTACCCTCTCATTTACTGTGCTCGCAAGGTTTTCTTCTTTTTTTTGATCTTATATTCATCAAAACTTGTTACTTTATATTTTTATATATATACATTATATAAATTTATTTTCTTTGCTCCGTTTTCTTGGCAACCAAACGGAGGGTTGATGTGGGTTTGGAAGATTTGAACTCTGTTTTTCACTGCAGGTTCGACACAGAAGCTCTGTTGCAGCTATTGAATCTCCTGTTCAATCAGTCGCTGTTGTGAAAGAAAAAACTCAACAACAAATAACGTCGCAAGAAAAGAGTCAGTGGAGCTTCTTTTATTTTGAAACTCACCCCCATTATGCCATTTTAACCCTCAGACCTTCTACATTAGAAGTTGAGGAAATACTACTATGCTACAGCCCTTCATGGTTCAATTTTGGAAAGTTATATGTATTGTAATTTGACATTTGAATTGTGTTGCAATGAAGTAGGTAATGGTGATTGCAAGGCACCTGAATGGAAGAAGTTGAGTTCGAAAGATCTCGGAATTAGGACGTCATTGATTGGGAAGCCCACGAAATTGGTTTTAAATGGGCTGAGGAAAAATGGTATGTATATATTTATTTATATGCAATGAGCTGATATTTATTTTTGATGAACACCTAAGAGTACTTGACCAAATTATGAAATCATAATCACTAATTTGTATAAACTTTACATGAAAATTCAGAACAATTGGTGCCTTAACTATATTGTATTTAAATATCGATATTGCTGCTTTATTTGTCTCCTGCAAAGGCATGGTAATTGAGTGAATTTGAAATTGGTTACTTTTGGTCTCAACTGGATGACATCCATGGAATGGCAGTTGTTATAACTTATGTATCACATAGCTCTATTTCATCATTCTCTTGTTTTATTTATTTAATATTATTTCTATTTTTTTCTTGGTCTGAAGTGATTCAATTGTAGGATACGAGGTCTATCTTGTTGGAGGATGTGTGCGGGATCTTATTCTAAAGAGAACTCCCAAAGATTTTGATATCATAACTTCTGCTGAGCTTAAAGAGGTTCTTCTTTGTTTGCTCTTATCATTTTTAGTTTAAACTCTTGTAAGTTTTAATTGAGTGTCAATTTCGGTATGATACGTGCCAAGCATCTCTATAAGTACACATTCTTTTTAATGTATGTGCATGTTGTTATTAAGAATCATTTTTTTCGCCTTCTTTCTTTTATCAATTTCCCTCCCATACCATCATCTAGTAGTTTACATCCTTGTTTGGCATAACTTTTGCTTTTGCTTTTACGCAAAAGAAGAAAAGAAGCAAAAACTATCACTTTCATTTGGCTTATGCGTCATTGTTTGGGAACTGTTGTTTAGAGGAGCTTTTAATGTCAGAAGGGTTTTTTTTTTGTCCGTTTGGCAAAATATTTGCTAAATGTTCATTTGGACTGTTTGGTAACATAGAGTAGTTAAACTGTTTTTCATACAACTATTCCCTAAGCACCCTTCAAATAACTCATTCAACAGAATTAAATTATGAGAATATGCCATATATAAGAAGAGTACATCGGGCTTAAAAAAAGGTCGCATATTCCATATCATCATGAATACAACAAAACAAAGTGTTTATCTCAGCATCATCTATATAGCAATTCTTTCTCGGATAACTCCCATCTCACTATAAATTGAATATCTGACTTGCCAATCTCCTCGTCGGGCACATAATTTGCATTTTCATCATATGATTGAAATCTAAGAAGCACGAATAGGATACGAGACACGGAGATGTCATGACATGGACACAAGGACACGACAAATCGTAAAAAAATAGGACGACACGGCAAGGACACGACAACTAATAAATATATCTTCTTATATATATTATCCTATATTTCAAGAGTTATATTATTTTTTATCAATCTAACAATGAAAAATTCACAAATCATAATAATTAATGAGCTATAAAAATAATTGGTTTATCGGTTTAAGAACTACACAATTGAATCTACTCCACAACAATAATAATAGTTGTTTTTTAAACCAAAAAAAACTTCAAATATTATATATTATGACCACCATATTTTATTAAAATTTCTCATAGAAGTCATCATATTTACACTTTAACCTATCATTCGTTTTAAAACTTTATTAAACTCCCTAACAATACGACATGCAACACGTGCCCATGGTGTGTCCAAAACAAAAACAAAAATACAGACATGTATTTTTGCATGTCCAACAAGTGTTGGGACGTGTTCAATGCGTGTCGGTTTCCGACACAAATTCTTCGATCTTTGAGGCATGTTCATGCTTTCTAGATAGAAATTCTAAGCCAATAATAGTCTCTTTCCTTATAAAATTGTGGAGAGCCATTGAAGCAATAACAATGGCTACTTGCAAAGAAACTTCCTATGGGATGGTTTGGGTTTAGGAAGCATGGACACGCCTAAAAGGTTGAAGAATCCATGTCGGTCACGCCAAAATACGTGTTTGGAATTTTTTTTTTTGGACACACCGCGGACACGCCATGGACATGTGTCCGACATGCATGTCGTATTGTTAGGGAGTTTTAATAAAGTTTTAAAAAGAAGGATAGATTAAAATGTAAATATGATGACTTCTTTGAAATTTTTTAATAAAATATGGTAGTCATAACATATAATATATATTTTTTGTTTAAAAAACAACTATTATTATTGTTGTGGAGTAGATTTAACTGTGTAGTTCTTTAAACGATAAACTAATTATTTTGATAGTTCATTAATTATTATTATTTTTGAATTTTTCATTGTTAGATTGATGAAAAATAATATTACTCTTAAAATATAGGATCATATATATAAAAAGATATATTTATTTGTTGTCGTGTTCCCGCCGTATCCGTATCTTAATTTTTTATGATTTGTCGTGTTGCTATGTTCGTGTCGTATCAATGTCCCGAATTGTGCTTCTTAGGTTTGGGTGATGAGGCCAAGTTTCATTTGGTTTGGTGGGAGGAGGTTTGTAAGCCCCTTCAGCAGGGTGGTTGGGAGTGAGAAAAATTAGTTTTTTAAACAAGGCTTTGTTGGGCAAATGACTTTGGAGATTTGGGATAGAGAGGTTTAGATTGTGGAGGAGGGTCATTGTGAGTAAATTTGGAGAGGCATGGGGAGGTGAGGATGATAACAGGGGTGGTGGTTTGGAAGTTTATTTGAAAGGGGTCACCAAGATGTTGGTGGGGAGGGAATGGATGACAGGCAAGGTAGATTTGTGTTTCACTCCTTCATCTAGATATTGATGGATGTTCGAGAGCTTCCTTTCCCTTGGAAGGTTGTGTGGAAGACTGAAGCTCCACCAAGGCTGGCTTTTTTTGGTTGGACAACCTTAGGAAGAATTTTGATGATTGAGTATTTGAGGAGGAGACAACTTATTGTGAATTGGTGTTACATGTGCAAAGGAGGTGAGGAGACAGTGAACCACCTCCTTTTGCACTGTCCCATGGTTAGGGATGGGTGGGCTTTACTTTTTGCTCTGTTTGGTATCTATTGGGTTATGCCAAATTCCACGAGGAGTCTTCTTGTGGATTGGAAGGGTTGTATAGTGTAGAGGCTAGCTCGAGACGCTTGGAGTGTTGCCCCTCTATGCTTGTGGTGGGGATTTTGAAGATAGCATTATAGGAGGTGCTTTGATGGGGTAGAGACCCCCTCTTGGGTGCTTAAATTCTCAATTCTGAGTTCTTTATTCTTTTGGGTAAATAGGTGGCAGTGTAAATCTATAGAGGAATTTGTGAATTTTGTGTATTCTTTGAGAGTATAGAGTGTTCTTTTTTGTGATTAGGGCATGCTCCCCTCTTGAGCGCTCTTTAATGAAATAATACTTGTCAAAAAAATAAATGGCTACTTGCTTATTAAACTAAAATTAGGCATAATCTGTAAAATTCTCGATCTTGCCTTCCATACACCAAAAGTTCATTCTATAACACTCTGCAAGGAGGAATGTACATGATCAAATGTTTCTCGAGAACCTCTAGGCTGACTACCACATCAAAATCTGGAAGATGGTATCTTTCTCCCTTTTGTAGGACTAATAAAGCTTTCATGTTTGGATATACTATCAACTAAGTACTATTATCTATAAAAAAAATCAGTTCAAATGATGAGAAATTGCTATTCATGAAAAATTGCATATGTTATAAAAAAATCAATAGAGAGATGACACAGACCAGTTGGCAGTTTAGGGAATTTTGTAGTTGGATCCCGCAGTGCCGTTTAAGAATATTCACGTATCATGTGCAACTCCCTCTCATCCTAGCCACACAAAGGTAAATAGCATGTCAATTCCACATACAACCATTATATTTTGAGTAGGGTATCCCTTCATACCAATATAAGGGATTTGCTGATCTACTAAAAGCGATGCACTAATATGTGTCCCGTCTACGGCTTCGATGCAACCCTGTCAATATATAATATTCGAATTATATTAAAGTAATTACCTTAATAAGGAGAAATATAATATATGAATAACCTTAAAGTATGAGCACTGCTACGGATAGGATCATATATAATGTGGAACTTCACGATAATTTTCAAGTGGTTTAATCTCGTCTAAGGTCAACTCAGTCATTTTCTCTAGCACAAGGCCAAATTGCCTCTTCACTGTTTTGCCAGAATGTTGGAACAGTTCTTGAATTGATTTTCAACTCTTATGTCCTAAAGTCATAAAAAACATGCCCATTGTTTCCTCTAACCGAACACCCTTTGTGGATTTTAATCCATAACTTTTTAATCTATGACATAATTTACAAGGACATGTTTCTCCATGCGAAACATTTCATGACAACACTCGTCATTTTCACCAAGAATCTCCATTACAAACTTCCATTCTATATGAGGGGAATCCCTGCATGATTTTTTTGTTAAAAATTTATTGTGATGATGGACTGTTGCACTTGACACTACAGGATAATTTGATTGATCCCCATATCATCTCTTTTAAGAAGTTCTATAATTTCGTCATTTATCTCGTTCTCAATTTCACTATAATTATCCATCAAACTGTAAAAAATAAAAAATACAGTTAAGATCAAGTTGACACAAGTCATGCTTACATTTAAAGGAGAAGTTACGAAAGCAACTATAGAAATAGTCATGCTTGATGACAGTGAAAAGTATTAACAACCATCTACTCTAAAAACTTAAGCTATTAGAGTGGGTATACCTTTAATATTTAAATCCTTCGACACGCCCCCTCACATGTGGCCTTCTTTTGGTCGAACATGTGTTCCAATCTTAATTATTAGGGTGACGTTGAGGTTTGAACTCGGGACCTTACCTAGTCTGATACTATGTTAACCACTATCTACTCTAAAAGCTTAAGGTGTTAGCGAGGGTGTAACTTTAATATTGAAATCCTTCAATATAAAGAAATATGTTTAGAAAATGAGCATGACTGGAATTCAAAAAAATCGTCATAAATTATCATTCAGATAACTTAAAAGTTGAAAAGCGATGGCAAGTGCCTTCGCCCAAAAGCGATAGGTTTCGGGTTAGAGACTTGGAAGCAGTCTCTCCAAAAATAGGGGTAAGGCTAGCCGACATCTACCTCTCTCAGACCTCACTCAAGCGTGAGCCTTGTGCACTGGGTATGACCTTTTTTATAACTTGAAAGTTGAAAAGAAATTGTCCAGTCCACCTTTTGTTAACTTTAATATGAATGACTTGTGAAGTTCACAAAATGAAGATAGAGTGATATTCTGTTGCGTTTGTCTCTAATCAATGCAGCACGTGAAGTGATCAAAGATTTTTATCATCAAGGTAAAAGGTAGAAAAGCCAGACCTCACATCACAATCTAAAACTATTAGTGGACAGAAAGAAAATTAAGCAATTCCGACTACATACCCCATCAGGTGGAGGCAATAACAAGAATGTTTTCCTTTCAAAAGAACAAGATTCACTAATCAAAGTGTAAAACACATAAAGAGCCTAAAGAGATACTCCACGAAGGGTACTCTTATAAATTGTTGCATTGTTGGACTGTCAAGGTCAACCTGGTCATCCTACTTGCCCCAAAAATTAAAAAATTGGCAATTTATTTTGATTTTCTGTTTGCAATCAAATGTTGGATTCACAAGACATGGCCCCTGAATACAAATACTTTTTTAGCACTAAATTCTAATGGAAGATACAATTATCACTCCTTCATGTACTTTATACACAATTGTACAATGTTATGTACTGTACTGATATGTAATCAAAGAATGTAATAACTTAAACAACTAAAGATTTGCATTTAATGACATCGTGATAGGATCAGTTACTCTATAATTTGGTGTGTGAAGCAGATTCCACAATGTAATGGGATTGCACAATAAGTTTACTATCATAATTCACTTCTTTTTTCCCAAAACAAAAGGTTAATATATAAAATTATCTGAGTTCCTCAATAATTCGAACTACAAGTAACACATTTACTCCCATATGCCCAAAAGCATCTCCCGATCTGCCCAAAACCATGTCTAAAAATACATAGCAAGTATATCATATGCCCAAAAACCATATCCCACAAAGCTATTGGTGTGATTATTGATCACTCAACCATGAAAGTTGGCCCTCCGGGTCCTCCAAAGCTACAAAAATCTCCTGATCTGCTCGATTTTTAAACAAATGAGTCCCAAAGTTGAAAAGTGGACTCCCCTTCTCACAACCTAGAAGTGTAACCAGCTTATCAATAACCTCCTTAATCGAACATCCAGGTGGATCAATTCGAACATAGGAACTCCTATTTTTAACGACATCACAAAGTTCATCAAGTTGTCTAGATGACTTTTTAGATGCAAATTGGTTATTTTTTCTCTTCTCGAGACCTTTCTTATTGTAGCCAGTGGCTCTCCCACAATCATTTCTACTTTCTATCCCCTCATGTTCGCCTTCTTGAGAATGTGTATTAATTCCTTTATCAACAGTATCACAAATGATAATTGATTTTCTTATACAAGGGAGGCATTGTTCCAGAAGTAGGTGCCCAAGCTCTAGCTCCAGTGATTGTGACATCTCAGAACAACTCATCTAGCTTAAATGAATGCTCTAGATCTTTCACATGAAATTTTTCCGCATCTGGAAACTTCTGCATTTTGTAATTTAGGAGTTAGAAATGAAAAATATCGTTAAACTTATTGTTAAAGAATTTAAAAATATATGTATATATATACATACTTGGAACTTTGCATCTCACTGTTCACTTGAAGCAATTATAGTTTGCCTTTCAGGATCCCACCCAAGTCCAGTCTCTCCTCTTACCAATGCCTCCCAAAGTTGCCAATCTTTTCTTACATTGTCCCAATGATTTTTCAGTTGCTTCATTTCATAATTCTTATTGGTGGGCATATTAAAATTCTCAATAAAATTTTGGCAACCCTTTGTTCAAATGTGTTTCGTTTCTAATACCAGCCCTCATTTGTTCTACTGTGAGATCAACAACAATCTCATGCGTCCTTGAGTCCCATAATGCATTTGTTTACCTTTGTCTCCCTTAGTTTTCATCTAATTTACATTAAGCATAAGATACAAAAGAGGCATTCAATCCTACATCCTGGCTTGTCAAAACAAGCTTTGGTTGCAATAACTGATGGTTGCATATTGAAACAACTGCATGTAGATGGAGTGATAAGCTTGAGCATACAGTTCTGATGACTTGGTGTTGGATTATATATTTCCTATTATATCTGTTGTTAGATTATATATCTTTTCTTAAACCATATAGGTTTCTTACACCTTCTCCTAAACCATCTGGGATTAGGATTTCTTCTCTCCTAAGTTTACTTAGCTTGTAAGATTATGCGTCTATAAATAGGCTTTTATGTATTGTTCAGACAATATAACAGCAGATATAATAGTCTGTTTTGACACAAAAATTAGGTATGGAAAAAAATTAGATATAACAACAAATTTAATTTTCATTTAAAATAAAGAATTAGGTATGGAAACATTTGACATTTGACACAAAAATATTAAAGTAGTTTGTTTTGTCTAATGAGCCTTAGTTGTCCAATAACTTAAGCTACCTTATCTAGTGGAACATAGGAAAAAATATGGGTTAAATACACTCTACCTCCTTTGAGGTTTGACCTAATTACACAGCTGAAACTTTTCAAAAATCTTGCAATGACCTCCTCTCTAATGATTTTTGGTCAGATTTTAGGGTGATTTTACCATTATACCCTCCAATAATTTAATAATAATAAATTTTAAAAAATCTAATTTGTAAAATGACATATTTGCCCACATTCTAGTTCTTGTCTTTGTTCACTCTCTCTTTTCCATTTCCTACACAACCGCTATCTAACCAAGGCCACCACCACCCTCCAACCATGGCCACCACCTCTCAACCTCCTACCACCGCCATTGCCATGGCCGCCACCTCTCTCCCCCACCCTCTCAACCTCAGTTCAACAATGTTGCTCAAAATCTGTGTTGTGTTGTAAATCGGTTGATAGTTGAATCTACACATATGGGTTTATATTTTGTTCTGTTCAAAATTACTTTTCAATTGTGTTGTTGGTAGATTGGTTGCAGAGATTGATTGTTAGTATT
Organism: Cornus controversa; assembly: GCA_026545225.1. Taxonomy (NCBI): domain Eukaryota; kingdom Viridiplantae; phylum Streptophyta; class Magnoliopsida; order Cornales; family Cornaceae; genus Cornus; species Cornus controversa. The sequence continues at coordinate 80,456,145 of CM048846.1, read as the reverse complement.
GATTTTACCTCTTGGTGGTGGTGGTGGTGGGTGGAGAGTAAGAGAGAAGGGGTGTGCAGTAGCGGGTGGAGAGAGAAAAAGAGAGAGGAGGAGAGAAGGGGTGTGCAGTTGTGGGTGGAGAGAGAAAAAGAGAGAGGAGAGAAGGGTACTTTTGTCCATAAACATAAGGTTTTTTTGTAATTAAATGTCATTGTAATGGTAATAAAGTCTTTTCAGATGGAAAGGGGGCATTTTAGTCAAATCATGCATTTTTTTGGACGGAAGGAGGTATTAGTAACAAGTGAGCAAATGTTAGGGGAACACAGTACAAGATCTTGGAAAAGTTTCATCCAAGTGTAATTAGCACAAACCTCAAGGGAGGTTAGTGTATTTAACCCAAAAAATATTTATTTTTGGATGAAGTTAAAAAATAATCCTCCCCATCCATGCTGTTGTAATATAACATTTCATTTAAGGATTTATGATAGGACTGAGAAAATAAATCCAAGACTGTCTTGTTTAATTTTCACTCCTGCCTGTTGCTTGCATTAAGTAATTTCCATTAGTCTCCACTTCAAAAGGACTTGCAAAGACCTACTTAGAAAACCTTAGCTTGGACTTCTTTTAGTTAGTCCCTCCTTCCAAACTGATACTGTGTTTTGTAATTCATGTTTGGTGGCAATGGTTTTAGATTTTGTTATATCATGATAGATCAACTTAATAGGACTTGTAACTCATTCGCTTGGACTTGTTCAGTCATTTGCTTAAATTTGTTCAATCATTTTGCAGGTATTGAAAACATTTCCTCGATGTGAAATAGTTGGAAAACGGTTCCCCATATGTCATGTGCACGTAGATGATACCATTGTGGAGGTTTGTTTTGTTGCTAATTTACATATTCTTTTTTGTTTGTTTATGGTACAGTTAAATAATTTATCCATGCACATTATAACTTTTCAGCACAAGCTATTTATCTAGCTTGGTGCAATGGTAAGGCTTATGTCGTCAAACGTAAAAACACATCGTTTGGTGCATAAAATGCCAAATATTAGTTTTCTGTCCAGTTTATTCCTCCTAGAACCCTGCATTGGGTGGATCAGCACTGTGTGATGGTTTTTTCCATGTGCATAATTTATCAAATAAGGTTTCGTTAGCAAGTGCAATATATTAGTGTTGATATTTGCTTGTTCCCTGCATTTAAACTTTGTTATTTTGTGATCTAGGTATCAAGCTTTAGCACTCATGGAAGAAAGACTGGTAGGAACCCAAATTATATAATCAGAAAACCTCCTGGTTGCAATGGATATGATTATGTTCGCTGGAAGAATTGTCTACAGAGGGACTTTACAATCAATGGGTAATCTACTCCACCTTGTAATTGGAAGTAGGATATTATTATAATCGTTTTATGTTGTTCTTCAATGCATTTATTATGTTATTAGTTTCTTTGATGATGCTTTATCACTGCAGATGTAATCTATGTTACTAAAATTCCTTTTAACTGTCTGATATCTTTGCAGGTTAATGTTTGATCCGTTTAAAAAGACAGTATACGACTATATGGGTGGAATTGAAGATATTAGAAAAGCTAAAGTGTGCATGTATCTGTTACATTTTCATATCCAAGACTCACTTTAGACTTGTTGAGTTCATGCAGTGCTCATTTTTGAATTGTTTATTTATAGGTACGAAGTGTAATTCCTGCAAATGCTTCTTTTGTGGAGGATTGTGGTGAGTATATGTTTGTTTCGTTGTGGTTATTGTTGTCATCGTCGTCGTTGTCGGTATATAAGCTATTTAGCTTATCATAATGAGTTCATAATGAGTTTATTAACTCTGTTCGATTCTTTCACAGCTCGCATTTTACGTGGGGTGAGAATTGCAGCACGTTTAGGGTTCTGTTTTGCTAGAGAAACAGCTCATTCTATAAAAGAGTTATCTTACTCTGTGTTAAGACTTGACAAGGTGACAATTTATATTCCCAGTCATATACATGTTTTTTTTTTTGGGTCAAATAAGTTTTCTTGCAAGTTCCATCTTTTCTTGTTTCTGAATGCCACAGGGAAGGATTCACATGGAAATGAATTATATGTTGGCATATGGATCTGCAGAAGCTTCTTTGAGGTTATTATGGAAATTCGGACTTCTAGAGATATTACTACCTATCCAGGTATCAGGTTATTCTCTTATTGTTGATACCTATACTTTGTTTGCTCTTAATTTTTCTTACAGATCATGTAATATAGCTATATCATACAGGCGGCATATTTTGTTTCTCAAGGTTTTCGGAGACGGGATAAGAGATCTAACATGCTTTTGGTAAGTGCAAATACTTATTCACTTGTTTTTATATTGTATTGTTTTGTATGTTTTCCAGCCTTCATGGCTTGCTTATTGTGGTTACTAATTCGAACTGACTAGCAAGTTGTATCATGCCTAATTTATTTAGGTTTGTTGTTTCTGCAGTCTTTATTTTCTAGCCTGGATAGGCTTCTGTCACCTGACCGCCCCTGCCATTGTAGCTTATGGTAAGGAATTTTGTCAGCTGTTGGAAATTTGTTAATTCTGCCAAATTTGTCATCCATTTTTTTTTTTTTTTATTTAAGAAAAGCTACATGTGAAAAGTTTAAGTTGCAACATTCTGTCCAGGTGCTGATATCATATTAGTTGCAGTTGGGCACATAATGAAGAGGGTTTTTTCATGATTCTATACAGACTTCCATTCATATATATTAAACCATATCTTAATTAGTCTTCTTATTTGTAATTGCCATATCAATGGGTGTTGAGAAAAATTAAAATATTTGATATGAATCTCTTGTTCCATAATAATAGACATAAAAAGATTACACATTGAAGGTGCGAGATGTAAACTAATAATGAACATTCGGTTACAAAGTCAATGATCTAAGCAGGAAAAGGTTGACTTATTTGACGTGGATGTATGTGGTGAGATTAAAATGTCTCTCTAATTTGGGGTATGGTTTATATAATATATATGTATATGTATATATATATAGGGATGGGCAAGTCAACAGACTACATTCAAAAACATCCTTGGGGTTGAAAGCCTTTTTTTCGGGTGAAAGTTCATAGGACTGGAACTCGAGGCTCTGATAGAGATTCGCGCAAGTCTGTGATCTAGACCTAGAGCGGGGATAAATAGGTTTTGTTTGTTGAATTAGTTAATTTTAACTACATTTTGAATTTAAACAAGCGTAACAGAGAATTAAAATCAAATCAAAACAGAAAAACTATAACCTACTCAATCCATCATCCAAGCATGCAATAAACAAATTAAGCAGTAAAACAATGGACAGATATTTTTTACATGGAAATTCCAGCCGGGAAAAACAACAGGACCTACTCCAGGCAACTGAATCCACTACAAAAGACTGAGTTTGTATTTTTTTTTCATGTAGATAAGTTTTTGAATGTTAGAGTTAGTGGGTTACCTCTTATCCAAGGGTAATTTTGTAATTCAAAGCTATATTCAAGGGAAAAAAGGTAAATTCAACACTAGTACTCACCAACTAGGGTTCATGCGTTCATTAATTAGGGTTTCATGTTTTCTGTGTTTGATTCAGATTAGTCCTTTTAGTGTTTTTTGAAACATCTTGGAACCAAAATCGTAGTTAGAGAAGGACAGGGCACTAAAAACCAACTGAAGGATCACTAGAAGGCCACTAGCCTAGTGTGGATCGACTGACACTTGGCTTGATCGATTGAGCTTTGCAAACTCTAGGTTTCCTTTCAAACTAACAAGGGAAAAAAATAATTATTTTATAATAGGCGTGACTTGCTCCTTAGACATAAAGGCGCGGGCCTTATTGAAGGTGCTTTGCCTCATGATGGTCTAGCGCAACTACTGAGCCTGGAGGAGCCTTTGACAACTAAGCTTGGGGAGGTCGTTGTGTGCGCCCTCAAGTCAAAGATGCGTGGAGGACTGCCCCCTTGTGCTTGTGGTGGGCTCTTTGGAAGGAGAGTTATAGGAGATCCCTTGATAGATTGGAATCTCCTTTGGGGGGGGGGGGGGGGTATGGGCGCGGTGGTTAGATTTTCTAATTCTTTATTCGTGTGGGTTCAAGGCTCTAATTGTAAATCTTTGGAGACTCTTTTGTCTTTTGTGGATAGCTTGAGGCTATAGTTTTTGTGCAATTGTTCTGGGCCACGTCCCCTTTTTGGGCACTCTTCAATGAAATCTTACTTATCAAAAGAAAAAAAAAAAAGAGAGGGATGAACACTTAATAACCTTTAAAAGTGGATCAAATATGAGTCAAATCAATTTATTTTTAACTAGAAAGGTAGATCGATTAACAAGTAAAGATTGTAAGGTTATCCTCAGAGAGAGTTTAACATCAAAAGCTTCTTGTTTTAGATTTATACATAAAAAGACAATCTGAAAGGAGAAAGTGAATTATAAACCCAAGGATTTGGTGGTGGAATTTAAGAGGGGAGAAAGTAGAATTATTTAAGAATAAGATGTTGAAAGAAGCAACATGGAATGTAGAAGATGAAGCACACTTAATGTGGAATAAGATGACTACATATATTAAAAGAGTAGCAAAAGAATTCCTAAGGGAATTAGAACGAACATGACCATTATTTAAGGAAACTTGGTGGTGGAATGAATGAGTCCAAAAAGTTATAAAACAAAATGGGAATGCTATAAAGTTTGGTAAAAAATTAAAAATAGTAAAACATTTGAAAATTATAAAATGGTGAATAAAAAGAAGTTAAGAAAATAGTAGGTGAAGAAAAACATAGAACATATGATGATCTTTATTCTAAACTAGGCACCAAAGATGGGGAGAATAATATATATAAAATTGCTAAACTAAGGGAGAGGAAAATTAGAAATTTTAGTCATATTAAATATACATCGAAGACCTAGAGACACACTAGTCAAAAGAGAGAGACTAGTTGTAGAAGGCAAGAGACGGATAGGGCGACCAAAAATAACATGGGATGAGGTTTTAAAAATGACTTTAAAAAGTTAAATATAGTAAGTGAAATGGCATGTAATAGGAAAGATTGGAGAGAGGGAATTCATGTGGCCAACTCCATTCATATGGGATTAAGGCAAGGATGATGATGATGAAGCATGGTACCTATTTAGGAAAATAGTTAGAGATTTTATTGAATCTCCTTGTGAAATTCATTCTGTTTTGGAACAAGTGTGCAGAGAATGTGATCATTGGCCCTTGACAATAATTCTAGTTGGCGCAAAACTAATTAGAAAGAAAAGCATGCATGAGATGATACACTTGTACAATTGAGAAATTGCAGGGGAGATAACATCGAGTGAGTGACCGAAGAACTGTATTCATGCTAGGTCATGCTTTCTGCATTTCTGTTTGTTTTCAGAGGATGTTGATATTCCGTTTGATGACTTGGTGATGTATGGAATGGGAATGAGGTTTCTCAAGGACAGCTGGTTTACAATGAAAACAACAGGAGATAGAACACAAGTGTTGGTTGATACCCTGAAGAAGTCTCATTTGTTATTAGAAGGTGAAAGCAAGGACTTGTTAAAATGACCGTCATTTGAGATGTTGTCATTTGAGATGTTGTCATCTCAATTGGCATCAAAAGAGGGGATTTATAGCAAAAATAGATGTTGATGCTAAGATTCTGATTGATGATTTTGTGATGTATGGAAAGTGAATGAGGTTTCTGCCGAGGGAAAGCAGTCACATTCTTTACACACTTGTTCTGCAAAGAATGAATTTCATGAGGAGATTTAATAAAACCTCCAACTGTTTTCCTAAACAAGTTCCATGCTTCATGTTCGTGTAGTAGCCTCATTGAAAAGTTTTCTTGAACCCCCATCCGAATGCACACATCTTCTCCATGAGAGGTTAGAAAAACTTTGCAGCCTTTGATATGATTTTTGCTAGATGGGATTCCTATTTCCTCCAATTTAATTTTATCATTCCAAATGTCATTGATTATTACAAGGGTCTTTTCCCCCATTTTTCAATCTGTTGCACAGCTCCCCTTTCTCCCAACTTCAGTCTTTGTCAACAACTTGAAATTATAAAATTCATTATTTATAATATGTCATCTCAATAAACTAAACAAATTCATTAAAAATCCAATTCTATTTGATTTTGGATTATAACATGGGTATCAGTAAATTTGAGGGGAAGTTAGACAACAAGGGAAAAGATTCGCAACTCCGGATGTCACATTTATTACATTATAATTGTTACACACGCGTTTCTGACAACACAAGCATTACCGTAGTGGTTAAACCCTTGATCAGGAAGACTTGAACCACCTACTCCATTCAGGATAATCAACTGATAGTTTGGGATAGAAAATATATCTCCTTATGGAGCTGTTCTCTCAATCCTTTTGTAGAGGGGTATTATATAAAATCCTGTATAGTACAGATTGGGAACTTCAAATGATTGTTTCCACCATTAACTCCATAACCAATTATCAGTTTGCAGATGATTCTACTTTGGCAAGGTAGGTAAGAATGACACAAGGACAGAACATGCACAAAGTTTTTCATTTAGATATGATACATGATCATTGTTAAGGGGAGAAAGTGACAATGAGATGATGGGTTAGAGTTTTTTTACATAAGAAGATTGGGGTGAGGGAAATTATGGATGAACTCCGACCACATGTGAGAAATGGTAGGAGGTTATATAAGCAAACAAGTTGCACAACCATCAAATGATTTTGAACTAAACTTGCCACTCGGTTGGTTGGTTCTTGGTTCAGGATTGATAACAATGATCCAAAATAAAGGGAATTATGACAAATACTCTGCATGTTCCTTGAGACTTCTAGCGTTTGTATTTCCAAGTCGAATTGAGTAACTTGGAAGTGATTGCATAATCTTATCTCCCTTGTAGTGAGCATGATACTAAACTTGATTTGGTTGGGACCCTTTCCCCACAAATTTGAGCCCGTTCATGCGATGAACTGAACATTGTTAGGCTCCAAATTCTGCAAACCACTGATAGAATATTATGTTAATTAAAGCATAATTCAAAGCTTGTTTTGGGGTCTGCAACCTTTAATTGTTGTGAGTCTTAGAACGTGAGGAGGTAAATTTAAATTGAATTAAATTCTGTGTGAGGCGGACTTTGACTAGTTAATTCTATGGATTCGACTTTTGTGAGGCATATATATATATATATATATATATATATATATATATATATATATATTTTATAATTGATCCTCAATGTAACTATATAAGTTAATTATCTTGCGAGGGTGAAGGTTTGAATCCTCACCCTTTAGCTCAGTTTTAAAAGCATACACCACCAAAGGCAAGTTAGTTCCTTCTGTAATCAGGTGACGTGTTTTATACTTGTGCATTTCTTATCAGCTTAAGCATTCGGGATATGTGATTTAACATGGTATTTAAGTCTTGATTGTAGGAGATAATTGGTTTACGTTTCTTCATTTTCATTTCTTCCTCATTCTGTTTTTCTGTTTGTAATCAATTTTGTTTGACTATCTGTCTTACCAAGTGTAAGAGGGGTTCACAAGTGAGGGAGGATGTTCACATTTATCATTTGGCCCATTCCCTAGTAGCTGAACTGCTTGGCTGTCTAACAATACTTATGAATCATAAATATTTTATGAGGGGGCAATGGTATTCACATAGTACCCATATCGGATATCAATACTCATTTGATATTCACAGATACTTTTACTTTCTAAATGTATCCATTGTTTGAAAATAATTTCTTTTTTTTTTCTTTGATTTTTTTGTTCTCCAAACATGTATCAGATGCTTCTTAGGTTTTCCAAGATGCATGTTTGACAGGTCTTCAACATTAAAATGCAAATTTTTAGGTATTATATCATAATATAATTGTTTGTAAAAGCATAAAAAAAAGGTTCAAATACTTTAAAAAATGGAATTTAGATAATATATCATGTCTAATTTAGTCCGAAATTTATTTGCATGCAATATAATTTTTAGCTTGTATGTCAATACTTTTTAGAAGAGAATGTTAGACATAATAAACAATAATAATATATAATATGACAAAAAAATGTTGTACATTTATTCATAAATACATATATAGCTAATTTTTTTTATATATATTTGCATAAATATAATGCATGCTTACATATTACTGTGTCCTAGGCATATCTTAATGCTATTCTTTCAAGGATTTGTCATATTGTTGGATTCATATAATGTTGTATTGTATCTCCTATCCGTGTCCATGCTTCATTGCTTAAAGCTTTTCAAGTTGTATAAGCACATTACTGAGTAATTTGTATTCATATTTATGTGCTTGCTTTTGAGTATGTAAATAATTTGTCACTCCACTGCCATTCCTCCATGATTATTCATGCACTCTACATTTGAAGGGTAATTTTGTAATTCATTTATTAGAAAGTTGAAGTGGAGTGCAAGTAGAGAAAAGTGGAGTGTGAATATCAATTCCCTTCAATGTTTTTAATAAACTGATATATGATGTTATTCTGTATACCTGAATCCCTTAATACCTCTATCTGGAAGCTAAACAGAAGATTTCATTTGCAGGGTTGGTATCTTAGCATTTCATAAAGCTCTAGTAGATCAACCCCGGGATCCTTTAGTGGTTGCTGCATTTAGCATTGCTGTGCACAGTGGCGGATCTTTGTTTGAAGCAGTAGATATTGCGAGACGCATCTCACAACCACATGAGACGAGCTTCCATGAATTATTGGAACATGGGGCCTTAGAATCAGATGATGCATTGATCACTGAGGTCTTGGATCTTGCGGCATCGGTAAAAGATGCATTATGTAAGATGACCGACGAGCATTTTGTTTCACAAGCAATGATGGAATACCCACAAGCACCTCACTCAGATCTGGTGAGGACTTGGTCTTTGCTTAAATTTCTTTCTGGTTTAGACGAGTGATTATAACAATAATCATTAAGGATTTTGTGAAACGATTTGTGGGCTGTGGGTCCTATTTGATCACCTGCTGAACTTGCATTTTATTACACACTAAAAATTGTGATTAAACTGGTGCTCCGTCTATGGGGTTAGGACCCCTCCCATTTTGTGCACCCCACTTTGAGCTATCTCCTACATTGAAATCGTAAAATCATCCTTATTTCATTTGTTTACCTTTTACTTAATAACTTTTACTCACTGATGTGAAAGAATTTGATGCGTTCTATTGTGATATTTGAGTTGGAATAATTCTTGGCACGTGAAATATGGAGTTTTCTCGAGCCATACATGACTCCACAGAGTAAACCATTGGGTGCTGAATATGAACTACACAAAGATGTATTTTGTTATGAACTGGACCCTATGGACAGTAGCGCAGTCATTTTGCTACCCCCTCGTTATATATATGACAGTGATGTATCTTGGATTTAGCTTTCTTTTCTGTATCTTCTGTTTTAGCTTGGTAATCTTGTGATATTCTTTTGTTAATTATCATCTTGATTTGATGATGGTGATTCCACGTTTGAATTCCATTTATTCCTTCCAGCTTCTTGAAGGTTCTAATGTGCAAGCCTGCTCTTTCTTCCATCTCACAGGTCTTTATCTCATTCACATTGTCGGCAAAGGTGAGCATGCTATTTGAGTGTGTTAGAAGGGGCAAGGAGAAGGGATTTATACCAAAACGAGGGAGTAAGATCAATTACGAGTCTTTAGCATTGGGGAAAGTGCAGGAAGTTCGACATGTGTTTGCAAGGATTATTTTTGACACAGTTTACCCTCCAAATCTATAGAGGGAAAACACTTCTGTGAATGTAAGTTCTTCATAGTCCATTAATATTATGAGAGAGCCAAAGAGTTCTCTGTTTTCATGTGATCCATTATTGCATGATCATTAGCATTTCTCTTCATTTTTTTCCATTTGTTGATGTATATATGCGTACATTGTTTGTTCAGATTTTGTTGATATATCATTGACTATGATCTGCTAATTCTACATGTACTAAGCAGTGACACAAATCTTAACTAGTTTATGATATTAATGGAGCTACAAAAACATCAAGGATGACATAATGCCCTCTTGAGCTCAGGAAGTAACCGAGACCTCTCATTCAAATGTTACTTGTTTCTGGTCATTTTGCCTGTATTTGGAGTACAATTATGTATCACATCTTAGGAACTTGCTTTGAAACCTAACCTACCAGATGCACTGGATTTTAGATAGGATATCACTAATGAGAATCTCCGAGATATGGCGGTAGGCTTCCTGTGTCAAATGTATACCATCCCAGTGAATGAATTGAGTTGGGTTAGGGCAAACTGGCACACCTGGTGATCCACAAAACCTGTTCCCATCAAAGTTATATGGCCCTCCAGTTCCACAACAAGCTTTTAACAACGATCTTCGGTCAAAACCTGCATGTATACATATATACGTCCATACACACCAACAAAGCCATGAGGAAATAATTCACCGTATCTATACAATATGTATTTGTGAGGGTGTAAGGTTAAGTCATTGTGACTTAGAGGTCATGGGGGATATGGAACCCTGCACTTGTCTATAGATATATATATATAAGCTCACCGAGAAATGCTGCATGGCGAAGGAATGATTGGAAGGCGGTGTAATAGTCGGAGTAGAGTATGACAACCTGAGGAAATTCCGGTCTCAGGGAGGCCAGAGCTTCCTTGAGATGGTTATTTTGAAACACTGCAAGCTCATTCAAACTGCTCAAGCATCCTAAATCGTCGTAAGCGCCAGGATCACGACCGGAGAATGCAGTCAGGTAGATAGGAAGGCATCCGAAAGGAAAATTTCCAGGGACTACTATCCGTACAGCACCAAGGCGTATCACTTCCTACATCAGAAAACTCATTGCAATTCCATAATAAGATCTGTTTGAACAGAAGAAATATATTGGATGGAAGGGAAGAGGGAACAAAATTTGCTTTAAAAGAAATAAAATTAGAGCAAAAACAAAGAAGCAGAGAGCTTACTCTAACAGCATCTATGATGACCCCAACTATAAATGGTACATAAGATTGAATCTCTTGATTGGATTTGCGGCCTTGAAGAAGGGCATAATTTATGTCATTGCCTCCAATCTCACCCACCAAAACAAGAGCCCTCCTAAGCCTTCTTTTACATTCTGATAACAACATTACCATCTTCAGATTACACACACAAAGATATATACATATATATATACATATGTATGTATGCCCAGTGACCAACCTGCTGGCGTGGGGCAGATGGAGTCAAGGTTGGTTCGAAACCAATTTAACTGAACGCTGAGGGGACTATTGAGGTTTGGAACTCGCACTCCTCTTGCATCAAAGAAAGAAGTGTCCAACGCTGTACTTCCGGCGACGGCAAAGTTGGCGCCATAATCAAACGAAGCATTCCTATCCAAATATGGATTAAGCAGTGGGAGGCGAAGAGCCGCAGCTGTATGAAAATCATCAATGAATTTCATAAATTGTAATTGAACTTTCTACTATTTCCAAAACATATCTTTAACAAGTTATGACTTCATCCGTTTTATGTGAAAGAAAATGATGTCATCATGATATCACCATCTATAATGATGTTACGATCATATCACCCTTCACTTTTATAAATTGGCTATCACCCTTCACTTTTATAAATTGGCTGGTCCGACTTTCATATTATGTATTACGACCTTTTAAAATAGTTTTTTTTTTCTTTTATCCCTTGACACTATTTCAACATAGCTAAGAGCCCCTTTTTTAATACTTTATAAAAGAAGGGATATAAAATTATTAAGGAAAAACAGTTGGAGCAAAAAAAATTAACTTCATTTAAAATCTCTACTATTTGAAAAGTGTTTTCACATGCATTGAGTTAGCTATTAGAAGAAGAATGGTGCCAAATGCATGGTTAGAAAATGAGTGTAGTTAATTTCATAATGTGTAATTAATGTTTACGCCACCATTAATACTTAACCTACCGATGAAGTCTATGATAAGAAGGCCGTCGGAAAACCTTCCGGTGGGCCTACGGAAGAAGGTTTCACCGTAAGGCAGACGGGCAGCCGGAAACGCTGCACCGAGGGGGCCTTGGCGTATGAGATTGCCGGTGTCTGCAATTGAGTCTCCGAACTGGTATATAGATTCAAAGGGACAAATCTTTTCTTGGGCAGTACAATTAAGAAGGAAGAGAGAGAGAGTTACAAGTAGAAAGTGGAAACATGCAGAAACCTTTGTTGAATGCATTGTTTGTGTCATGAAAAATGCATGCCTGAACCAATGATATGCGTTGCATCTTTTATATATATATATATATATATATGTGTGTGTGTGTGTGTGTGTGTGAGAGAGAGAGAGAGAGAGAGAGAGAGAGAGGGAGAGAGAGAAAAAAGTGTGAGCTTATTGTTAAGGTCTGTAACGTCTGTTTGCATTTTTGTTAAAACTGACTGCACCTTATCTCATTTATAGAAAGCCACGCCCTACTTTTTCTGTTTTTAGCTTCTATTCCGGATGTAGCCATTGGGGTATCATCAAAAGTTTTCATCATACATGTCAGAAAAACTTTGATGAATTTCATTATAATCAATAAAAAATAAAATTGCCAAAAAAATAAAAATAAAAAAAATAATAAAAAATAAAAAACTTGCACTTTTTAAAATACTTTCAAGAATATCACATTTATCACGAAATATTGTATACTTGCATCTTGAAATTTGACTTAAGTGAAAGTTAAGAATATTATATTTATTTTAGGATTAAATACACTAGAATGAAGGTTTTTAAAAATCTTACATTTAACCTCTCCTTTGATAAAATCAACTTACTTTTCTTGTGATTTTTTCTTATTACTCTTATTATTTTAATGTTAAAAAATTTTAAATATTTGTTTATGTAAAATAACTAAATTACCCACCTATATTATAAAAAATAAATGGCATCTTGTATCCATGCACATCCATCTTCTCTCTCTTATATATGTATATATATACAAGCTGCTCATATACATATATGTGAATCCTTACAAGGTGCAACGCAGTACACAGGTCGGTGGTGATGACCATGGAATCTCACTTCAACTCTCTCTCTCTCTAGATCCTAAAAGGAAGCGTCGTGGCGATCCGACACCTCCTAACCCTAGCTCGCAGGTCCCGTAAACCTTCTTCAACCCTTACCCAAGTTGTTCGATCCTTATCCACCACTATCTCGTCCGCCTCAAGCGTTTCAATATATATATATATATATATATATAACCTAGTTCATATTGGTCTCATCCAAGTTGTTGTAAATCCTCTTACAATTCTAGGCATAAATGCTGCAGTCCTTTTATGTCTAAGAGATGCAAGGTTTACAGATTATAATATTAATATTATAGGAATCATCGAAACCACTCTTGCCAATGGACCAGTTTACTTCAACACCTACCCAAATCTTACCCTTAGTCTTAGTGATCCACATATCCTTAAAGCCTTAACTTTAAATATTAAAACAACTAGTTATCCCATGCTTGATGGAGGTCAACCTCTAAGCCTAATCTACAGAATCTATTACAAATGTATAAGAACCAACATGAATGTCGGAGCCTTGGTCAAAAGTCCTAGAAACCAAACTTTACTCATTCAAGGTAGTACAAAAGATACTCGTATACAGATCCCAAAAACTGTGGTCTGGAAAGACATTACATTACCTAATGAATGGCTTCTCCAAAATGAAAACCATGACGCAAAAATCCAGAATAACACGAGTGATCTTAGTCAAGTTCAACAATTTAGTGATGGTACTGTTAGGATAAGTTTTGACGAATCTTGATTTACTACTCCACCAAGATTTAGTACTCAGTCAAGGAATAGTAATATGAGAAGAGATAAGAGTCTCCTTTGTGAGGAAGAAGCCTCTGAAAGATCTTTTATAAATTAGTTAACTAGGAAAAATGAAGGAAAAATTTAAAATTAAGAGGCATAAAAATAGAAAATCCTGTTACAAATCCTTGTTATACCCCCAGACTTGATGATAATGAGTCATCGCCCTCTAGATCTCCTACCCAAACTGATTTTGAATCACAAATACCCTTTGATCCACAAATAACTTCTTTAAGTCAAAATTTTAAGTTTGATTTACTTAAACTTCATACTAAATTCAAATCAAAGGAAAATAAGTCAAAACGACAAGCATATAGAAACAATTTTTCTGAAAAAGAAATGACAAAAATAATCCGAAACTGGAAATCATTTATGACAGATTACAGTCTCGAAATCAATTTCTTTGATTATTTGAAAAATTATTACAACAAAGTAAATGTTTTAACAAAAACCAAATGGATTAAACCGGATAAAACATCTGTCTCCGCAAGTCATCCTCCTTTTGAAACCCTTATCATCCAACACTTAGACCACAATTTAACAGTCTCTCCTCTCAAAGTCAGTGAAGCCAATACCCAACCTGATTTAAGAAAAATCATTGAACAAAACAATTTTACCAATAAAGGTCTACATATCATAGGTAAACAACTTGACAAGATTGAAAATAAAATTGATTCTCGCATAGAAAACAACACTAATCGGCAAGAAAAACCTTTAATTAATCTTCCTACAGAAAGAAAAGGATTAGCCCTAAAATCTTCTGAGTCAACCACACTCCAAATAGTAAACAAGATGTTAAAAGATTTAAAAAAAGTCAAGGGAAAAGCAAAAGAAGAACAAAACACTATTACAGTCATTAATGAAAACAGTAGTTTCCATTCTGAATCAAGCTCCTCTTCTGAAGATAGTGAAATCCAAAATCTGGAAAAAACCTTCGCAGATATGCAGTTAAAACCAATCTATCGTAGTAAAACCAATCCCACTAGCCTCACAAAAAACTGGTATCCTAAACCCACACCTCTAGATATCCAGTTCGAAGAAAAACCATTCCAAAGTCAATTTTCTGTCTCTTCCGATAAACTTTATGAATGGAATATAGATGGTCTTTCTGAAGCAGAAATTTTAAACAAACTAAACCATATTTCTATGATTGCCAATAGTTACATTACTAATCACACAGTTACTCAACCTGAGATTGTTGATCTTCTCACATCAGGTTTTACTGGTATGTTAAGATCATGGTGGGAAAACCACCTCTCTGAAAAAGATAGACAACAAGTTAAAAATGTTGTTCAAAAAGATAATGATGGAAATTCTATTTTTGACGAAAGAATAGGTATGGGTATTCCAGATGGAGTCAATACATTAATTTTTACAATCATTAATCATTTTATAGGAACTCCTAGTAACATCATGGCTAGAGTACATGACCAGTTAACCAATTTAAGCTATCCAACCCTTTCAGACTTTAGATGGTACAAAGATGTTTTCTTATCACGTGTTATGATAAGAAATGATAGTAATAGCCCATTTTGGAAAGAAAAATTCATTAACGATTTACCTAGTTTATTTGCCCATAAAATTAGAGAAACCCTTACTAAGCCAGCAGGAATTATTGATTATAGTCAACTTACTTATGGAAATATCATTAGCACAATCCAAAAGGAAGGATTGAAAATGTGTATTGATATGAAGATAAGTAAACAACTTAATAATGAAAAGAAAAAAGCTAAATATGAATTAGGCAATTTTTGCGAGCAATATGGTCTTCCTCCGATTGCCCCTTCTCGCAAAAATTTACATAAAACTCGTAAACACCCTACTAAATATAGAACCTATAAAAACTATCATAGAAGAAAACATAACTTCCAGAAAGAAGAATTTTATAAAAAAAACCCAAAAAGAAAATTAGAGAAAAGGGAACACCTCATAAACAACATAGTAAAAATAAAAGTGAAAAATGCTTTAAATGTGGTTAGGAAGGGCACTTTGCTAACAATTGCCCTGTAAAGAAAAAAATTAACCAATTATAAATCTCTGAAGAAAGTAAAAAACAAATCTTTGAAATCTTTGAGTTAAGAAATACTAGTGAAGAAAATACTAAAACAAGTGATTCAGCCTCTAACGATAGTAACTATAGTTACTCCTCTCCTGATATAACAATAGGATGCAAAGATGGTTGTAGAGATTCCTGTTGTAAGTCAATTAATGTTCTTACCAAGTATGAAGAACAAGAAACCCTCCTAATTGAACTTATTAGTAAAATAAAAAATCCTGAAAATAAATCCTTATATTTGAAAAAGTTAAAAACTCTTTTAAAACAAAACAATAATGATACTCCTACAAATTCTACTAGTAAACCTACTTTTAGTCTTTCTAAAACACTGGAAAGATTTAATCACCCACAAAAAGAGATTACATTGCAAGAACTTCAGACAAAAATTAACCACTTAAAAAAAGAAATAAAACTCTTAAAAAATGAAACTCATAAATTACAACAAAAGATGTTAATTTTTCAAGTTGATAAAAGCTTTAAAGAACATGAAGAATCCTCTTCTAATGAAGCCCCTTTTACGGAACCTACTAATGAACCACCAATCATTCATGAAGAAGAAGATATTAGTAAACATATCAACACAATATCTAAAATGGTAATTCAAAAATGATTTTCTAAAGTTAATATTATAATTGATAAAAATTTAATCATTGAAGTCATTGCCCTAATTGATATAGGAGCAGATCTTAATTGTATCCAAGAAGGATTAATTCCTTCTAAATATTTTGAGAAAACTTCTCAACGATTGAGCTCTGCTAATGGTAGTAAAATGAAAATTAAATATAAATTACCTAAAGCCCATGTTTGTCAAAACAATGTATGTTTCAAAACATCATTTGTTTTAGTTAAAAATATGACTGATAAAGTTATTTTGGGAGTACCATTTATTTATTTATTGTATCCATTTACAACAGATAATAATGGTCTCACCACTAAACCTTTTGATCAAACAGTCACATTGCAATTTCTTAAAAAACCAGAACCTAAAGAGTTAAAATCACTATTTGATTCCTCTGTTTCTAAATTCCTAAATTTACTCACTATTAAACAGCAGCATTTAAAATCCTTACAGGAGGAAGTCATCTATAAAAAAATTGAAAGTCAACTATGTATTGAAAGTTTTCAACAAACTGTTAAAACTTTTGAGAAAAAACTTGAAATTGAAATTTGTTCCTTATTTTCTAATGCATTTTGGTATAGGAAACAATATATTGTCAGTCTGCCTTATATCCAGTCATTTAATGAAAAATTCATTCCCACAAAAGCTAGACCTATCCAAATGAATCCTGAACTTCTTGAAGCATGCAAAGAAGAAATTAACAGTCTTCTTGCCAAAAAGATTATTAGAAAAAGTAAATCTCCTTGGTCATGCTCTGCTTTCTATGTTGAAAAGCAAGCTGAGTTAGAAAGAGGAGTCCCCAGACTTGTTGTTAATTATAAACCCCTTAATGAAGTTTTGGAATGGATTCACTATCCCATCCCAAACAAAAGAGATCTTATTAATCGTCTTAGTAAAGCAGTAATCTTTTCAAAGTTTGATCTAAAATCTGGATTCTGGCAAATCCAGATAAATGAAAAAGATAGATATAAGACTGCCTTCACCACACCCTTTGGTCATTATGAATGGAATGTTATGCCTTTTGGACTAAAGAATGCCCCTGGTGAATTTCAAAATGTCATGAATGACATTTTTAATCCATACAGTAAATTTGCTCTTATCTATATCGATGATGTCCTTATTTCTCCCAGTCCATTGACGAGCACTGGAAACATTTATTCACATTCAGGGCTCTTATTAAACAAAATGGTCTTATTATTTCTGCATCTAAAATCAGTCCAAACTCGAGTCATATTTCTTGGATTCCACATCTACCAAGAAAAAATAAGTCCAATTGATCGAGCTATTCAATTTGCTGATAAGTTTCCTGATGTCATTACAGACAAAACCCAATTACAACGCTTTCTTGGATCCTTAAACTACATCTCAGACTTTTATCATGATCTGCGAAAGCAATGCAAACCTTTATTTGATAGACTTCAAAGTAATCTGTCCCCTTGGACATCAGTCCACACTGAAATTGTTCAAAAAATCAAACTCCATGTCAAGACTCTACCTTGCCTTGGAATTCCTTCAGTTGATTCTTTTAAAATCATTGAAACAGATGCATCTGATATCGGTTACGGTGGCATCCTTAAACAACGTCTCAGTCCAGATTCTCCTGAACAAATTGTTCATTTTCATTCTAGAACCTGGAACAGCACACAAAATAATTACAGTACTATTAAGAAAGAGATCCTTTCTATTGTTTTATGTTTTTCCAAGTTTCAAGATGACATTTTAAACCAAAAATTTATAGTCATAGTTGATTGTAAAAGTGCTAAATATGTTCTTGAAAAAGATGTCAAAAATATTGCTACTAAGCAAGTTTTTGCCAGATGGCAAGCTATTTTAAGTATTTTTGATTTTGATATAAAATATATCAAAGGTAGTCAAAATTCTATACCTGATTTACTTACTAGAGAATTCTTACAGGGTAAATATGGCCGACAAAGCCAAAAACAAAGACAAAGTTCCTCAAGGGACAGTAAAGGTTGAACATTCCCTAACCCCTTTATCTATGACGAACAGATTTGTTGTTCTTAGTCAAACTCCAAGGCCTTCTTTCAGCTCTGCCTTAGCCTCTCCAAGTCCTAGCCAGCTTCGCCTCCAATACCCCAGTAAACTCCCAATTACTGATCCTTTCTTAAACCAACCAATTCAACCAATTCGTCTCATAGCCCCCAGTCAATTTTCTCAAAATCCCAAGTCTGATTATATTCATAACTTCACTTCCATCCTTTTCCACATTGAATCTTGTTATCGATATTTCACAGACCCAGCTGATGTAGTCAAAGCATTTCTTCCTCCAGCTTGGTTCTTTTTCCCAAGTCATCCAGATAAATCATTGTCCTTCTACAAGGAAATTTTGTTCCATACAGAATCAATTCGCATCAAACCAATTTTTGATCGAAATGATTCTTCCAAAGTCATTTATCATTCTCTCCACATCCAAAAATTTATTTCAGTAACAGAATGGGGTTCTCATCCCTCTATTCTCAAAGTTTTGCCTAAGCATCAAATCAAGTTTAACTACTATGATTACAAAGATGCTTGGTTTAAGCTCCTCCTCTACCAGAATGAGTTATTTTCTCACTCCTGGTTTATTAACTTTGACAGTAAATTTAAAAGTCAAATTCCCACTTGGTTTCTCAGATGGTGGTCGCAATATGGCTCCATCCAACAAATCTTCCCTCCTATTCTTCTTGATCAAGTTAAATATTTTTCTTCAGTCTACAAAGTTAATTCTCACCAAGCTCAAATTTCTACTATTTTCCTATTCTCCAGTAAATACAAAGTCCCATGGATTTTCAGATGGCACTTTGAAATACAGGATAACACAGTCATCAGAAGACACTTCGTCAAATGGTGGGATTCCTTTAAACATGAAAGAATCATTTCCCAAGTCCAAGCTAAATTTTCAATCATCCCTTCAGCTTTTCCTTCTCAAATTCAACAGAAGCATGAAGCTCCTTCAAAGTCAATGGAATCTATCATGGCCTCAAGCTCCAAGTCAGATCTAGCATAACTTGCTAAGTAGTTACTAAGTCACATCTCCAGCCTTTCAAATGAAGACGATGCCTCTTCCGCAGGCTCAAGCCAACCAGTCAAGGACCTCTACTCCAGTCAACCTTTTCAAGATGCACAAGATCCTTATGATCTTGGTGAAGATTGATCAGATCCATCTTTTACAAACATAATCAACATCAGACAAAATTGCTACAGTAAAAAGACTCAAATCATTGTTCACTACAGTTAGATCTGAATTTTTCAGAAAAGTTAATCAATTTTCTCTATATAAGGATGTTGGCCCTTCAATTGTAGGCATCGCTTATTATTCACTTACTCTCTGAACCCTCAGAAACACTCTTGTAATATAGTTCTGTCTCAAGTTTGTAATACAGTGATGTATACAGTTATGATTTCTTTAAGCTTGTACCAGTAACCAAATCAGTCCTTTGTAAGTTTGTAAGAAATACAAATCAGTTACTTTTCAGTACTTAATTATTTTCTTGTATTTATATTACATGGAAGGCCAAGCCTCCTCATAGTCAGTTATTTATTTATGTTCATTTCATTTATATTTATATTAATGGAAGTCTAAGACTCCTACTATAATTATATACATATGTTTATCTGTTTTATATTAATTGCTTATTTATTTGCTTTATTATTAACTGCTCTAATTACCTGTGCTATCTATATCCTGTTTCTTAGTTAAACTCTCTTTATATATATATATATATATATATATATATATATATATATATATATATATATATATACTGATTTTGTAAAACTTGTTAGGGCTCAAAAGAAGATCTATCCTAGTTCTTGCGCGTATTGCATCTTTTCTATTCCCAATCCCTCGCTACTAAGTGTACACACAAATTTCGTGTCCGAAAATCTAGGAACAAAAATTAGTGACAAATAAACAATTTTTATTGATTCAAGAAAAAGGGTACAATCCTCTGTAAATCTTTACAAAAAAAATATGAAGATAAGGTCATCTGATTCGATCTCCTTGATAATCCGGCTTCAAGGGCTGCAAGAGCTTGATCTTGAGTTGGATTGAAACTTTAGTGAAGAACAGTACATGGATGTTATGCTTGTTGTTCTTTTCCTTCAGGGTTTATGTGTTTTGGAGCTTTGGATTTTGAGTGAAGACTTCTGCAGAGTTTTAACTTTTTCTGAGAATCTTCTTGTCCCCTTCTCCCACCTCTGAACCTTTATTTATAGGCTCACCGGAGGGGTAGATTTGTAACTTTCTTTTCCTTTAATAATTATCCTATAATTATCTTTTATGATAATTTTGATAATTATCCAATATATAGATATATCTATATTACATTTCAACTTTGATTTTGAATTTCCCCCAAAAAAAAATCTTCATCTAACGGTCAAAAATACTTTAAAATCCAATCTTACGGTTCAAAATATATATTCTTATCTACGGTCTAAAATAACTTACTCTATTTATAATCTAACGGTCTCAATTCATCCATTACAATACCTATACCTATAATATTATATTATATTATATTTATTATCTGAGTTCCCATACACAGATATTATTATCTCTGTGTTGTGTGTGTTACTCTCACACGCTATCTCTCTCTGTCCCATCATTGATACAAACTCTCTGCCCTTATATACACACACACACACTTCACAGACAGTACAAACTCTCTGCCCTTATATACTAACACACACTCCCCTTATATACACACACACACTTCACACAAAGGGAAGCTTTGGTACACGTTCTCTCTCTCTGTCCCTTATATATATACACACACACACTTCACAGAAAGAAGCTTTCGAGTTCCCATACACAGTTCCTCTTCACAGAAACTCTCTCTCTCTCTCTCTCTTCCACCGTCAACCCGTTTGTTTTTGAAGAAGACAACCCGTTTCCTCTTCGGCACAAATTCTCCCTCACTTATCTACAGCGAGCTCCTTCCGGCAAACGTCTGAAGAAGCACCATCGAATTCCATCTCTCACTCTCTCCATCAATCACAGACATGGTCACTGAGGACACATCGAGTCCATCCACGACGAGCTCCCTCCGGCACACACCACCTACGATCACCACTGCGGCAATGCGATCTACAGTTGCTACAACTCCCTTGCCCCCACCGACCATTATTTCCCCACCAAGGTACATAAAATACTACCAATTTATAATCCATCTACCATTCCAGCATTTGCCTTCATTTCTAAGAAGAAACAGAGCAACACTGTGTGAAATACACAACAGTTAAAATGGATTAGATCGTGACCATCACTTTTTTCTCTCTTTACAGTTGATATATAGCTTTGTCTCTTATTAGTTTCTTGGATTATTTTATTAAAATATTTCTTTTTTAATAACTTAATGTTTTACTGATGATATATAGCTTTGTCTCTTATCACTTTTTTAATATCAGTGTAACTTATTATTCATACCATGTTATAATTCCGTTAAAGAATAAAGATTTGCAGTCTGTGGGCCTCATTGCTATTGTTAATTTAACTATTTTTTTATTTATTTGTATAAACATACATATCTGTATGGGCCTCATTGCTGTTGTTAATTTAACTATTAGAGGAAACCAAACCAAAATCCGTAGGAGTAGAGGAGTAACATGAGGTATAAAGTATTTTCTCTAAAACGAAAAAGCAAAATAGCAGAAAGGGAATTGCTTCAGTGAAAGTGAAAATAGGTGACTCTAGATCTCCCGCAACAAGTAGTCTTTTGAACTGGTACTTCCTTTAGCTTGAGCTTCTGCTTTAACATGTGTGGATAATGCTTCTATAGAAAAATGTTGAAAAGTCTAGCAACTTCCAATGCTTTAAGGAAGTTGGAGTTTTCTTGGGGGCCATACCAAATGTTTTTACCTGTATATTTTTATATTAGTTATGGATGAACTCACAGGACCTATTTAGGATTATGTTCCATGGGTTATGCGATTTATTGATGATTGATGAAACTAGAGTTAGAACTGCTAAATTAGAGCTCTGGAGAGAAGTTATAGAATCAAAAAGCTTTAGGATAAGTAGTACTAAAATTGAATATATGGAATGTACTTCAGGAAACTAGAATTACAAATGTGGAAGTAGTGAAAATTGAGGGTCAAAGATACCAAAAAGTGAGCTCAATTATTCACAAAAAATAAAATTTTGGAGATATTAATAATTGACACTGCTTATTTTAGTAAGATGTACAGATCTAAACTATGTTGGCTTCTGTGTTTCTTGCTATGAATTATTTTTTTTTTTGGTATCAGCTTCAAAATAGTAAAAATAATAATTTCCTTTCCACTGTCGGGACTCGAACTCGGAGCTCTCTTTAGAGAGCTTAATTTTCATGTTAATTTTGCTACAGTGGATTTGATGTTGTTACTTTCCATTTCAATAAATATATTCTATTTGTCACATGTTCTTAGAATGTTCCTTCTGTGATCTTTATCGATTTAACTCATTTAAATCTTCATTCGTTAGTTGTGTGTATATATATAGACTATATATTGAAATTTAGAAATCAATATTCCATTTTCAAATATAATTTAAGATGCATTAATGGAAACCAGAATACTTCAAGTCGTTAAAGTTGATCCTCCGGCACATATTTACTACAAAATTCAGTTCATGTGAAAAACTTAAATTTTGATTTTTTTTTTTGGGCACTTTGGGGTTTTTTTTTTCTCCACGACTTTATGTGGAACCCAAAATTTATCAATCAAATCAAAACTATCTAAAGACTTTGTTGTTTGTGGTTATAAATTAGAATTTAATTGCAACTCTACATTTGAATTTGTTGGAGACACTTCAATTTTAGACAATTTTCTAATAATGGGCCATGGTAAATTGGAAATTTTGGGTTTTTGGGGTAAATTTTTTTATATTGTATTATTAGTGGGTACAGTGGGGTTAGTAATAATTACCTATTCAATCTTCAATTTTTTGGTTTTGTTACTATCAGAGTGAATTGCATAAAGTTTTATTTGTATTAGTTCGTTGGGCAAAGGAATTGAATTCAAAGTTGAAACTGATTTTGGGAAAAATTTATTCACTAAAAACATCAATTGAGTCAGAATAATATTCAATGGTCAAATTTATTTTTTTAATAGATATATTAGATTTTTAGTAGTTTGTGTTTTTATTATTTTTAATAATCTTTTAAATTCTAAACTATAAAACTAACAAAATTTATGTTTAGAAATTGATCTGTCTTCATAGATTGGACTAAAAGTGCTTCCTTCTATATATGTTCTCTCGGATCTAAAAGTTTAGACCTAAGTATTTTTTTTATCTATCATTTTCTTATGTTCTATTGGCATGCCTGCGCAATTGACTCATCGTGGCAAGTGGTTTGGTACAAAGATTTTAAAGGAGGACCGAAAAACAAATAACTGAATTATTTATGAAATAATGTGTAGTGACAGTGACAGTGTCATCTAAAGTTCTATTTGTTGAGATTGTATGCCCTAAATTTTGTATACTAGCACATAAACAATTGAGTTTCATGAAATTATTTAGTCAGAATGTGCTGAAATTTGAAGAGAACCTTTCATTTTAATTGAAAGAAAGGTATAGTGAACAAAGGCTTCGATTAGCATCTTCATGCCATGAAATGCATGGATTGAAAAGGGGATTGGGGAGAGGGGAATTAATTTAATGCAATGTATAAATTAATTAAGGTGTAGTGATTTCCATATTGATTATTCTAACCTTGGTGTAAAAAAAGAAAAGAAAAACAAATATGACTTTGACTTGAAGAAGTGTTTCACTACACATAGTGGACACTTACCATAAACCCAACCATAGGTACAAAAAAATAAAATAATAACTAACTAAATGATAAATAAAAGAACTTTTAATTAGAAGGTAATAAGCAAAAACCTATAGAAGACTTCTAAAGAAAAATTATCTGGTACCTAGCTTTTTTTTTTGTTCGTGTGCTTTATATTTATAGTTATTCTAAAATTGGAGATCATTAATCACTATCCTGTTAGAATTGATTTTAGATTTATATAACATTTTTCTGTCTCTTTTTATTCAATTGAGTAGTTAAAATATCAAATTTAAATTTGGTTCTCCATTTAATAAATTGACTTTATTCATTGGACTTTGTTTTTTCTCCCCAATGATTAGTGGCACACCAGTGGATAACTTCACCATATTTGGGAATGTAAGTTAGTTTCTTTATAAACTTTTGATAGATTCCTTTTAGACTTATCATTTTCTATGTTTGATTTTTAAATTTTTTTAACTTTTTCATTTTGCATATTATTCAAGTGAATCATGATGTCAATTGCACTGTAAGCTTATTATTTATTTTTTGTTTTTTATTACATCTATAGCTTACTTATCTCATTTTTAAGATTTCACTGACTTTAATATGTAGGTTAATTTCTTGAAAAAAAGAAATTATTCTATTGTTATTCGTGATGAACATGAGCTCAATATCATTAGAGTTAGGAAAGTGAGTCCACTCATTACATTTTTTTTATTTGTTATAATTTTTATTAATTTTGTTTATTTTTTACTCATTTTTTTAACAATTTCAGGCGGCCAAAAAGCATCCAGAGGCTTGCACTTCGCGCAAGGGAAAGGAAAAAGTCGGGGTGTGTTTTTACTATTACTTTTGTTTCAGTTACTAAACACATGTAAACATTACTTTTTTCCCATATTTTCAATTACTATCATTTAGGGATCTTTTGCTTATATTATTTTAAAAGTTTCTGTAGTTATCTGTCACATTTTTACAAATATTTAGCATATAATGCTAAAACCAACATTTACAATCATTTTAATAGTTTATTAACATCTTATAGGAGCTTAATTGTAATATCTCAAAAGCTGCGTTAGCACATTCTATGGTGCCCTCTTCTGCAATTACTATACCAACACCTCATCAGTTGCATTATATTCTTCCTCTGCAAAGAACTCCGATAACAGTGGAGAATATGCCGTCTAATATGCAAGCACCACCTCAATTAGAAATGTCTTTTGATCTTTCTCCCATAAATCTTAGCCAAGAATTTCTTACTAATTTAAATCAGCAAATTTTAGAACATGCTCCTCCATCAAAAGCTACAATAGCCCAACGTTTACGACGAGAAAGGGAGAGAAATGAACATCCTCCAGTACAACCAAGATTTTTTCCTGGTTTGCCTCGGCGTCGCCGTCGACCTCGGCATGTGTTCTTGGATCAGAAATTAAATGAATCAAATGTTATTTAAGATGATCATCTGAGTGATGAATTACAAAACACATGTGACAATGTAACGGTCAATTTTCGATCTAAACATAATCCAGGTCGGCATTTGTTGGGTAATATGAATGTAGCATGTCCTTATTGTAAAGTGTTACACTGGATGGGTGAAAAATTAAAAAACTCATCTTATGGGTATCCTCTTTTTGGGACGTGTTATCTACAAGGAAAGATTCAATTACCTGCCCTACTTACACCCCCTCCAGAACTTGCATCATTATACGACGGTGATGATGATAAATCAAAATCCTTTCGTCGTTATACTCGAGAATATAATGCAGCAAATACGTTTACGAGTTTGGGAGTTCAAATGGATGACAGAGTTCTTAATGGCAGGGGTCCAACATCATTCACCATTCATGGAGAACTGCGACATCGAACAGGGACGCTTTTACCCCAATTAGGATAGGAAGCAAGTTATGTTCAACTGTATATTTATGACCCTGACGTGGCTTTAGACATTCGTAGTCGTAGAAATTCGCATCTGAGGAGGGATGTTCTCAAAGATATTCAAAAAATTTTGTTGCAGTATAACACATTTTCAAATAAATTTCGCCATGCATTTGCAATACTAGAGCAATTGAATTCAGTAGATCAAAATATACCTGCCTATCTTCATTATTCTCCATCTTCAACAGCAGATCGATGTAGGTATAATCTGCTGACAGCAAATGAGGTTGCAGTTATATTACCAGGAAATGGAACTCAAATCAGTGGAGTGAGAGATATTGTTATGCGCTTGAGAGGAAATAATGAACTGATGAGGATTAATGAATGTCACCCAGCTTATTTGCCTTTACATTATGTTTTGTTGTTCTCTTACGGTGAACTTGGATGGGAACCTGAGTTAAAACAGTGGAATATCGTACATAGGAGACATACAACTAATAGACTTACCCAGTTACAGTTCTACGCTTATCGTTTGTTTGAACGTTCTTCTGAGTACTCAACCATTTTAAGAGGCAGAAAATTATTTCAGGAGTTCATTGTAGATGCTTGGGCCGCTACTGAGCAAAATCGACTGACGTACTACAAGCTAAATAAGCCTAAACTCCATCGCGAACTTTACCAGGGTTTGGCAGATATGCAGATGGATTTGAACCCCATCAAGTTGGGCAACGAATAGTTTTGCCTTCTTCATTCAGGGGTAGTCCAAGACATATGTTTGAGATCTTTCAAGATTCAATGGCAATTACTCGGTACAATCAACATCCAGATATCTTCCTTACAATGACTGCAAATCCTAACTGGCATGAAATTACTTCAGCTTTATTACCACATCAACAGGCCACTGATCGTCCTGATTTAGTTGCCCGTGTTTTTGAATTGAAGCGACACGCTCTAATGATGGAGTTAAATAATAAGAAGGTGTTTGGCAAAAAAGTTGGGCATGTCTTCACAATTGAATTCCAAAAACAGGGGTTGCCTCACATGCATTTACTCATATTCCTTGAAGGTCGAAGCAAAATTCGAACATGTGCTCAGGTGGATAAAATTGTGTCATTTGAATTTCCATATCCAAATGAAGATCCCACACTTTTTGAAACTATCAAGAGTTGTATGGTTTATGGACCGTGTGGTACTTGAAATCCGCACGCATCGTGTATGGAAAATGGTAAATGTATTAAGAGGTATCCTAAACAATTTTCAGAAGAAACAAGTATGGACCAAGATGGATACCCGCTATATCAACGACGCAATGATGGCCGCATTTATTCTGTGAGGGGACATGATGTTGATAATAGAGATGTTGTGCTATATAACCCATATTTGTCCAGAATGTTCAATTGTCATATCAATGTGGAAGTTTGTGCGGGATTGAGAAGTGTAAAGTATATTCACAAGTATATTTACAAAGGCCATGATCGCACGACAATGATTTTGGGTGGCGTAGATGAGATTCAGCAATATCTTGATATAAGGTACATTGGGCCTGTAGAAGCTGCTTGGCGAATATTTGGCAATCCGATGCACGAATAACTTCCAAATGTTGTGCGATTACAACTTCATTTACCTGGTAACCATCAAGTTGTTTACAATCAAGCTGATTCAATGCATATGATCATGGATAGGGCTAAGGCTGAAGTGTCAACTCTTACTAGTTTTTTAGCGTGTTGTGCTATCAATGAAGATGCCCGTGCATTTACTTATCAAGAATTCCCCCAACATTATGTATGGCACATTCAATAAAAGAAGTGGACAAAAAGACAGAGGGGATTTGCAATTGGTAGAATGTACTTTGCTAGCCCCAATTAAGGTGAGAGATTTTATTTGCGTTTGCTACTTTCTATTGTTAAAGGACCACGATCCTTTGAATGTTTAAAGACCGTCAACAATATCTTGCATGAAACATTCAAATCTGCATGTGTTGAAAGGGGACTTCTGGAAGATGATGAAGAATGGGTGCAATGCCTTGAGGAAGCAGCAACCATAAAAAACGGACGTCAGTTGAGAAATTTGTTTAGTGTTATTTTGACACACTGCTCCCCACTACAACCAGATCTGTTATGGAATAAATTCTCAATGCACATGTGTGATGATTTTGCTCACATAATTTCTAAAGACTTTGCCATTCCCAATCCAATTGAGTCTCAGATCACGGATTATGGTTTGTATCTTCTGAATCAGCTACTAAAGGAATCTGGTAAGAGTTTAACTGGATTTCCACCAATGCCACTGCCAACTGAAAATTGGAGTACGATAGTTGGTAACGGACTTATCTGGGAACATCATCAACTCCAAGTTGATGCACAACAATCAGATGTCCAACTTGATGTTGATCGCCTTAATAATGGGCAACGTGCTACCTATAGGGCAATTACTTCTTCAGTTCTCAAAAATGATGGGACAACATTTTTCTTAAGTGGTGGTGCTGGAACAGGGAAAACTTTTTTGTACAATACAATTGCAACAAAATGTCGTAGTCTTGGATTCATTGTTATCACTGTGGCTTCATCTGGTATTGCTTCTCTGTTATTGGTAGGGGGTCGTACTGCACATTCTATGTTCTGCATTCCACTAGATGTGTTAGAAAATTCAATTTGTGGGTTTACAAAGCAATTTTTGCATGCAGAGTTGTTTAGGGAAGCGAGACTGATAATTTGGGATGAAGTTTCTATGCAACATAGGTATTGTGTGAAAGCTGTTGATCGAACTCTTCAAGATATTTGCAATAATAAGAAGCCATTTGGGGGTATTACTATTGTTCTTGGTGGAGATTTCAGGCAAATCTTACCAGTTATACAAAAAGGCACCCGTGAGGAAATTGTGGGCGCAACTTTGAGATGCTCTGTACTCTGGAATAAAGTACACGCTCTAACTTTGAATTTGAACATGCGTCTAAATAACACAGACACTGCAAATGCGGACTTTTCAAATTTCTTGACAGAGGTAATATTACTACAAACTTACAAGTTGTTAATAATTTTACCAGCGTGTTATTTTTTGACATTCCACCTTAACAATTATTATTATTTTTTAGATTGGATCAAACCCATAAGAAATTATATAACTTCCG
This sequence comes from Cornus controversa, assembly GCA_026545225.1. Lineage (NCBI taxonomy): Eukaryota > Viridiplantae > Streptophyta > Magnoliopsida > Cornales > Cornaceae > Cornus > Cornus controversa. The sequence goes on along the minus strand of CM048846.1, from coordinate 80,426,955 downwards.
CAGACAATACGGAAATGTAGGAATTTAAATGACTTACTATGTGCAGTTTATCCAGAGTTGAGTGTTGCGAGTACAGTTACACTAAATTTTTTAAATGAGCGTACAATTCTTTCTGCCCGAAATGATGATGTTAGTACTATCAATGGTGCTGCATTAAATTTATTTCCTGGGGAGACGGTTACTTATTTTGCAGCTGAAAAAATATTGGAAGATGAGTTAGTAGATCAAACCATTACTAATCGATATCCTAATGAATTTTTGAACTCATTAGATCCTTCAGGGTTATCACCTTTTAAGCTGAATTTGAAAGTGGGATGCCCGATTATGTTGTTGAGGAACATTGTGCCCAAGGATGGCCTATGCAATGGCACACGACCGATGGTTGTCAAGTGTGCACATCGCGTAATTGAAGCACAGATTCTGACGGGAGATAAATGTGGTAATTTTTTCTTTATTCCAAGAATATCTTTGACTCCGTCCTCTTCAGAATTGCCCATTAAAATGACAAGACGTCAATTTCCTGTTCGATTGGCTTATGCAATGACCATGAATAAAGCTCAAGGACATTCTGTTCAATTTGTTGGGGTTGATTTGCGCACACCGGTATTTAGTCATGGGCAGCTATATGTTGCATTGTCTAGATGCACCAGTTCTGAACGTATAAGTATCCTTCTTCCAGATGACGGGCTACATTCTACAACAAATATTGTCTACCCAGAAGTTCTATTATAGTGTTCTAATCAAAATGTGTATTCCAATATAACTTTGTAGGACTGGGATGCTGCTGCAAAAAAGCTTCAATATATCAACTCATCTTCACTACACAATTGGGGAAGCAATGAGGTAATTCAATTTTGTGTTTAATCTAAATTATTATATTTTTCCTATTGTTATTAATAAAATATTGTATGGGTCTTTTGTAGATTGTTGTGTATAGTCCTTTTCTGAAGGCAAAATACATTCATATTGATGCAAGGATATTCTTCTCGATAGTGAAGAAAATTTATGCTTCATCTTTGAAGAAATAGAGAAGAAGGAGACATGTGATCATTGTTTTTTTTTGTAAACAGTAACTAATGCAAATGATGTTTTGTAAATATTTGTTTATTGACACATTGATTATATGAAATCAACTTTTATTTCAGTCCAATAATTTTTTATTTTATAGTGCCGTAGGCACGGGCAAAACGCTAGTATATATATATATATATATATATATATATATATATAATTATCCATTAGACCCATTTTCAAGTGGGCTTTGACTTCTTAGACAATTTAGACCAGCCCATAACTCATTTATTTGTGGTGGGTCTGGGCTTCAAATTATCTGACTCATTGGGCCACATTTCAAAGTGGGATAAACTGAAGACAAACCCAAATTATATTTTGGGTCTATCATGTAATTTTTTAATGTCTACAAATTGCCCCCACTTCAAGTGTCGCGCTATCTTGAGCTTGTTACGAACCTAAAGCGGGACTTGAAGTATTTAACTTTTGCAAATTTTTTTTTTTTTTTGGGGCGAAAATCCAACTGCAAGGATTTTTTTTTCTTCCAAATGGAATTGTAGACTTAGGATCCTCTTGCAAATAAGATTTTTTTTTTTCATTGTCCAAGTGGAATTGAAGACTTGAGGATCCTATTGTAAATAGGATTTTTTTCTTATCCAAGTGGAATTGAAGACTTGAGCATCCTATTGCAAATAGGAATTTTTTTTAATGTCCAACTGAAATTGTAGACTTAAAATCCAATAGCAAAGAGGATTAATTCACATCCATATATATGTGACTTATGCTTGAGACTCTTCACATCAGAGATAATTAAAGGAAATCTTCTGAACTTCTATCTTTTTTTTTTTTTTTTTGTCACTTCCAGCGCCTGTATTTTTTTCCCTTTTTTTTTTTTCTCTTTTTCTTCTTCTTTCTTTTCTTCTCTTCTTTTTCTTCTTCTTTCTTTCATGTCTTTTTTTCTTTTTTCTTTTTTTTTCTTCTCTTCTTTTTTCTTTCCTTCCACGCCACTTTTTTTTTTCTTTTTTTTTTTTCTCTTTTTCTTCTTCTTTCTTTTATTCTCTTCTTTCTTTCTTTTTTTCTTCCAGGCACATGTTTTTTTTCTTTTTCTGGTTGTGTAGAAACATGAAAAAAATAAAGGTTTCCATGCTGCTAGCTGGTGTTGAACTTAAGACCTCAAGGAGCTTTATTATAGCATCAAACCATCTCTTCTACACCACTCTTATGTATTATAAACTCTTGAAACAAAAATATATATGTGTCTAAACTTTGAAAGGAACATTTTTCTTTAGTAACAACTTTGTCTACCGTGACCGCTATTAATCAAATCTATTTTTTTTTCAGATCAGATTCCACTTGTAGGCCCTGCTCGAATTTTGTGCTGTCTCTGGAACGACGAATAGATCTATCGAACTCATTGAGGAAGATAACTTTACGTAAGTCACTCAACTTTTCTTGGCAAGTTTCAAAATTTTTTTTTTTCAATTCTTGCAGGTCAAATCGTCTTTCTCAGAATTTGGAGTTCCAAACACCATTCATTAGTCCCTTCGAGGTCCCTTAGTGCTCTTCGGTATCACTTTTTTTTGTCCCTTCGGGGTCCCTTAGTGCACTTCAGTGTCACTCTTTCGTCCTTTCGGGGTCCCTTAGTGCACTTCGGTGTCACTCTTATTGTCCCTTCGAGGTCCCTTAGTGCACTTCGGTGTCACTCTTACTGTCCTTTCGGGTTCCTTAGTGCACTTCGGTGTCACTCTTTCGTCCCTTCAGGGTCCCTTAGTGCACTTCGGTGTCACTCTTATTGTCCCTTCGGGGTCCCTTAGTGCACTTCGGTGTCACTCTTTCGTCCCTTTGGGGTCCCTTAGTACACTTCGGTGTCACTCTTATTGTCTCTTCGGGGTCCCTTGGTGCACTTCAGTGACACTTTTTCGTCCCTTCGGGGTCCCTTGGTGCACTTCGGTGTCACTTTTTTGTCCCTTCGGGGTCAGGCCAAGTCATCATGATGCAGCAGACATCCGTCAATATCTCGGCGGTAGGTCAGGTCACCCAACTCTTCTCTTGCAAGCTTCAATTTTTTTTTTTTTGTAAAGATAGTTTATACTCATATCAAGGAGTGATTATTTTCTTTTTTCATGCAAACAGTTTATACTCATGTCATGCATGTTTTTTTTTTTTGGTAGACAGTTTATACTCGTGTTAAGGAGTGTCATCTTTTTTTTTTTTTTTGGTAGACAGTTTATACTTGTATCAAGGAGTGTTTTTTTTTTTCTAGACAATTTATACTCGTGTCAAAGAGTGTCATTTTTTTTTTTTTTGGTAGACAGTTTATACTCGTGTCAAGGAGTGTCATCTTTTTTTTTTGGTAAACAGTTTATACTCGTGTCAAGGAGTGTCATCAACAGTTTAGGCTCGTATCGGGGAGCACTTTTACCTTTAATTAGTCTTTAGCTTTGCAAGACTCAGGAGACAGTCCAAGCTTGTGTTGAAATATGTGAATCAGCTTAGCGTCAATTTGAAGATTTTCTTTTTGTTTTGTTTCTTCATTATACTCTTCTTGTACTTAAGAAGAAACATCTTCTTCGAACTCGTCTCCCCACCCAGAAGGAAGAGGTATTTCATTCGTCATGATCCATATAGGAGGATTGAACCTCACCCAATATGTTTTAATTCCTCTGCGAGATTCGATCCAAACAAAATCTTCGGGTTTTGGTCCCCACACTTTTCCTTCCTCTAGTCTTTTGATTTTTTGAGCCTCCCGTTCCATCTGGGATTGTAGACGATTTTGTTCTTGTTCCTCGCTTTCTTCTTTGAGATCTTCGTTTCGCTGATTGTTAAAGACAGTTTGAGAAAGTGACTCTTGAGACATCACTCGTGTGCTTCTAGGCAATGATTCTTGTGAGATCTTTACAAGACTATTCCTATCTTGAACTTTCTTTTTTGACCTCCATGTGAACACAATTTTTTAATCACTTCTATTTGAAGTTGTTTGAGGAAAGCTTGAATGAGTTTTGTCTAGAAGGCTTGCCCCCGGTCTGTCCAGTCTTCTATTAAGGTTTTCTTCACTTAATACCTTATTTAACCGAGATCCATCAGATGAAGTCACGGAAGGAACACGATGTGTTTCTTGATACAAGTCGTTAGAGACGATGTTTGTAACATAAGACGTATTTATTTCATCGTCCGAGTTAGGAAGTATTTCGTCTTCCTCTTCAGACTCAACCTCCTCGTCTTTAAGACAGTTATCAGACATATCGAAAAAGGCAAGAGCCTTTGTACTACGACTTGTTATGTTGAGCTCCATATCATAGGCACGAGTAACCAATTCTTTAAATGTATGAGGCTTGATTCCTTGTAAAATGTAAAGAAGCTCCCAGTGCATGCCTTGCATACACATTTCGACTGCTGATACTTCAGAAAGACGGTCTTTGCAATCAAGACTTAGAGCTCGCCAACGGTTGATATAGTTGACCACAAGCTCGTCCTTATTTTGTTTCATGCTAGTGAGTTCTAGCGTGCTTACTGTTCTACGAGTACTGTAGAAGCAGTTAAGAAACTTTCGCTCCATCTGCTCCCAACAGTCAATACTTCGAGCTTTAAGGTCCGTGTACCAATCAAATGCATTCCCTTTGAGGGAACGAACAAATTATTTGACTAAGAGGTCCCCTTCAGTGCCAGCGTTATTGCAGTTCTCCACAAAGTGTGCAACATGTTGTTTGGGATTTCCTCTTCCATTCAATTGTTGGAACTTTGGCGGTTGATATCCCACTGGCATCTTTAAGTTGTCAATTCTTTCGATGTAGGATTTTGAGTACACAAGAGTGCTCTAAGGGGTGCTGCCATACTGTGCTTGAATTGTGTTCGTTATTATATCCTGCAATTGTTGGACAGATAGGAAAGCGACTGGCAAAGCAGGGTTAGTTTCGTCAGTCATGTGTCCTGACACAAATGTATGACGACGATCTTTTGATTGGACACCTTGAAGAGATGAATTTGAAGTATTCGCAGGCAGATGTGTTGACTTGTTAGGATTTTGGATTTCAAGCTTACTCATTAGCGCGGCGATCTACAAGTCCTTCTCTTCAACAGTCTTTGTGAGGTTTTCGATTGCACGCGCCATGACTACCAGTTGGTCTTCCACTGAGGTTGTTCCAGTCATCATAGTTGCGATAACCATCGAATAGGAAAGTCCTTGAGGGCCAACATTCTTTGAAGGGACCGATTGTTCTGAAATCTCAAGTAACGACTCTGAGAGCGAACCTACGCTAGAGTTGGCGTCAGAGACGAAGTGGGGTGAATGTGGTGGAGCCGACTTTTCTAAAACTACGTCAGAGTTCTTTGCCCCCTGAGGACCAATGGTGTTAACATGTTTAGTTTTCACATCCATTGGTTTAGCAGGATTGATTTTCACCAAATCTTGCTTGCTGATTCTTGAGCGAAGCAATTGCTTTGGTCTTGCTACGCGTCATAGGACCTGCTGAGGTGCTGCTAGCACTTGACAGGTTCCTAGTGTTCTTGTCACTATTTGCGGCAACTTTGGTGTTAGCCATTGCAACAGCGGTTTCTTTTGAATTTTTCTTGTTTGTCGTCTGAACCTTGGTATGAGCCATAGATTCTGATTAACAGAGTTTTGGAGGTATGATGTAGGAGACAGAGATGAGAGGCAAAGATGGTCCCACCGGGCGTACCAGAAATTTGTACACACAAATTTCGTGTTCGAAAATCTAGGAACGAAAATTAGTGACAAATAAACAATTTTTATTGATTCAAGAAAAAGGGTACAATCCTCTGTAAATCTTTACAAAAGAAATATGAAGATAAGGTCCTCTGATTCGATCTCCTTGGTAATCCAGCTTCAAGGGCTGCAAGAGCTTGATCTTGAGTTGGATTGAAACTTTAGTGAAGAATGGCATGTGGATGATGTGCTTGTTGTTCTTCTCCTTCAGGGTTTATGTGTTTTGGAGCTTTGGATTTTGAGTGAAGACTTCTGCAGAGTTTCAGCTTTTTCTGAGAATCTTCTGGTCCCCTTCTCCCACCTCTGGACCTTTATTTATAGGCTCACCGGAAGAGTAGATTTGTAACTTTCTTTTCCTTTAATAATTATCCTATAATTATCTTTTATGATAATTTTGATAATTATTCAATATATATATATATATATATATATATAATTATCCATTAGACCCATTTTCAAATGGGCTTTGACTTCTTAGACAATTTAGATCAACCCATAACTCATTTATTTGTGGTGGGTCTGAGCTTCAAATTATCTGACTCATTGGGCCACATTTCAAAGTGGGCTAAACTGAAGATAAACCCAAATTGTATTTTGGGTCTATTATGTAATTTTTTAATGTCTACACTAAGAACCAACGATAGGACCTTCTCTTGATTGCCTCTTTCTGCATAGACTGCTTGACCTATGGGGTTTGCCCAATCTACAAAAAAAAAATTGTGAACTGAAGATAAACTTCATTCAATATATTAAAACATTGCGCGAGGGAATTGGAAGAGGAAATTGAGAACCAAATGACTCTATACATTTTGAGATATCTCAAAATACATGTCCATTTTCTAATATGGATGTGCTATCTTTTATATGATTCCTAAACTACCATTTTCAACTCCATTATCCGGCCCTACTTATAATAATGACACTAACTTTTAAATAAGGACTAATGTGTAAATTCATTGATTACTACTATAAAAAGTGAACCCCACCGTAAAAAGTTAGACTCCCAAAGATGCCCATGAATTTTGGGACAGAGAAAGTATATACTTATGTATTAGCACCAATGGCCAGATCAGCACAAGAATTTACAACCAATGTACAAGGGCAATTTTGTCCTAAAAAATTAGATTTTTGTTTGTCGTAAATAAATGACATTGTATAAGTTGAAAGGTCATTTTATATGAAAGGAGGACATTTTAGTTATATCATACATTTTTTTTTAAGACACGAGGTATTAGTAAGAAGTGTATAAATTTTAGGACAACATATTTACAATTTTTAAAAAGTTTCAACTAAGTGTAATTAGTCCAAACCTAAAGAGTGGCCATTGTATTTACCCCTTTATTATAGGTTGACTAAAATGCCTTGATTATAATTTATTAACATTTCAAGCCAAACTCAACACGATGCAAGTACAGTGTAAGGGCTCGTTTACATGTTATGTGCAAGTACAATTCAATAGTACACATCAATAACTCATGAACAATAGTAATCTTTTTTTAAACTAAAACTAAGATCGTATAAGTGTACAACTATACCTTAAAACCAATGGATATGAACAAACCTAACCATCGTCCTGCACCTATAATCGATACCTTATAGCCATTTTTGTCGCAGTGCTCAAGCAGAGTGCAAAAGGAAGCAACTTATGGAGAATAGTTTCTTATGAACTAGATGCTCTGTTTTGTCTATTGCATCTTCATGTTTAACAAGGGTAGATTTGTCTCAATGGAAAATGATTTATTGGTTTTTTATTAAGAGGAGGATCTTTGTCCGTTTAGGAGATAGAGGTTTAAATGGTCACTAATTAACCATTGAATTTTAAATTGGGTCGCTATTTATCTTTTTTTTATTTGAGTTTAATGTCATTGTAAAAGTAAATTACAATTTTTTTCATCAAATTCTGATACAAACATGTGATCTCCAAAAATTTTGTGAAACCCTAATATTATGTTCTCCCTATAAATAGAGAGTTGAAAATATTTTAAAACATAAATAAACTTGTATCTTCTTCAATAGAGCCTTTTTAGAGCATCTCCACCTGAATCGACAATTTTGAACTGGCACATTGAATGAATAGTTTTGGCATACAAGTTTTCTCCGAATAGTTAAATGTCTAGTTGTCATTTGGCAAAAAATTACCAAATTTGACATATAACTTTTTGATATGTCAAATGAAATTTTCTTATTATTTTAATATATGGGTCACACATATCATTATGTCTTGTCATTTTATTTTTGTTTGTTGTTTAATTAAAAAACAAAATATTACTAGTAATAAATTTGACATATCAGATGGAGTTCTTTATATATATATATATATTTTCAATCATATGTGTCCGGGCCAACTTACGTGTACCTCAACTAATTCCATGAGGCCCTGAAGTTAACAATCGGGCAAGCCTCTAGTGGCCCTAAGAAGACTCGAACTAATGATCATTGAAGAGCAAACCCAAAGCCTGACCAATTAAACTACTCCGAGGATTTGGAGTTCTTTATATATAGATATGCCAAATTTTCATATACTAATTTATCACATCTTACCTCAAATGAATTTGGCATATGAAATTTGAGAATTCCGATGGAGATGCTTACTTTAGTTTTAATTAGAAGCCCACATTTGGAGGGGAAATAGCTAAATTATCCAAATATTACTCGTGTTGTTATTTCCTGTTATCAAGAAAAATAAAGAGTTTTTATTAACCAAATTACGGTACTCGGGTATTGAATATCTTTTCCACTAAAAGTTACAAAATTTCATAGATAAACTCATTTTCATATTGAAAATATATATGAAAACATCTATATACTTTAAAGAAATTTAATGTTAATTCTTTTTGGGTTCTTTGTTTATTATTTTTTATAAATATTTCTTGCATAACTACTATGGAAAAAAGTCTACAATAAACTATACAGTTTTCGATTATCAAGGAAAATAGAGAACAGTGTATGGAGGTATACCACGTGTCAAAATATCTCCAAAAGAAAATAGATGGCAATGTACGAAGGTGTACCACGTGTCAAAATATCCCAAAATATTGTAAACTTTCTCCTACTTTGGCCCCTCCTGAGATTAACTTGCTTCAAACAGACCATAGTGTGTGGAATTTTAAGGTCGACTGAAGAGAATGCAGTGTCAACTCTCTAGGTTAAACTCTCAAAAGTCTTTTAAGTCAGACAACTAGCAATCAGAGGGTATAACATATACAATTGCAGCTTCCTAATAAGGATTGAAATCCTACAAATCAGGAAGTGATTGACTCAGTTTCCTAAAGAGGTAGTGGTGAGTAAAAATTCCCGAAATGGGGTTGTTTTGACACAATGACACACCCATGAGGTGAAAAGAATTGAGGAATCACTCAAATTTTAAAACTCTTACCGATATACAATCTGTCAACCATTCATTTCTTGAGAGAGATGGTTTCAGTGGGGAAGGAAATCAGAGACCATGCTTCTTCCTATTCATGGTGGTGGGATAGCCATAATCGCCCCCATCAATCTCTATGGCTTCAGACTACGTTATCAGGTCTCTCTCTCTCTCTCTCTCTCTCTCTCTCTCTCTCTCTCTATATATATATATATATATATATATATATATATAATATCTGTATGTGTTTTTGTGTTGATTTGTGCTTATGATCATGCCTTTATATGAAGTTTGTGATTTTACTGGACCATAAGTATGTGTATGTGTTTTTGTTTTCTAAATGGTGATTTTGAATTATTTGTGTAAGCACTGGTCGATGTTGATTTCTATTATTCATTTTTGGAGGAATGTTTTTCAATGATAAAGATTAAATTGCTTGTTCCTTGGAATAATTACTGGTTTGCCATGGGGATTAGGTATGTTTTACTCCCTGATCCACAATTAGTTTTTTTTTTTTTTTTATCAAATAAAATGATCGACCGACCGAAGCTACTCACTAAAACAAACGGCTGAAAGAACAAGAGTCCACCGCAACACGCATTAAATGATCCTTGTTCTTTCTGTATTCTTTTATCATACAAAATATGTACGCAAGTCATAATGGAGAAATATTTCACTGTTTTATCATACTAACATTGTTTTATTTTGAAAAAACAATAATAATAATTGATCTTTATGTAGGCACGGACTTATTCAAAGTATATATACCTATAAAGTTTTAAAAATTTTAAAAATGCCCTTACTAAAATTATAGAAAAAAATTCACATTGTTAAAGATGGCTCCTTCACATAATTTTCCTAGTACAAGAGATAAAAAGCAATGAAAAGGATTTTGATCTTCGCCACTATAGATAAATATTGGTTGACTTAATAGTTCAGGCCTTCACTAGTATGAGATTTAATCAATCAGAATTAGACAATCTGATGAAACCTGACTTATTTTTATTTCTGTTAACCCTAACTATTGTTACTAGGATAAATAACATGGATATACGGTAGAACTTCAGTTTTACCAGTCTATAGAATTAAAGACCAGCTAGTGTTAATATTTTTATCTAAACATTTGGGTGAAAAATTAAGAAATCAAATGACTCTTTTGACCTTTGTTTGAAAACCATTTAAATTGTTGGGCCAAGTCATTTATCCTATGGACCTTAGGATGTTTAGATTTAAACTTTAAGGCCTAGGTACTTGATTCATTTTAAAATTCTAGAGTTGAGCTTTTGAATTAAATGTATCAAGAATTACTTTAAATAGATTATAATGCTCACCAACCCATATAACCCCATAGTCTTGAACTTGATTTTCATCATCTTTGAGTTCCGTTGACCATGAGTTTGAATCCAATTTAGCTTTTGTATTTTGTCTATGGAACTACATGTAATTGAGTTTAAAGAATAACCTAAAATTCATCACACTCAAGTTGAGTATCAAATACTCACATTAATAAATTGTTATCATCAAAATTACAAATTTACCCTTGGTATGAAACCTTGGGTTAAACCGTTAGGATACTTAATATCACCAATGATTAGATGCGACATAGTTCAACTAACTCTCCTCATGGAGAGTTTATATTCTTGTTAGAAGAATTCTACAAGTTGGCCGCAATCAAGAATAATTGGTTGTACAAGGACCGAATTTAAACTAAGTGTTGAAATTAAGTGCTTGAAAGTAAAGATAAATTTATGGAAATGTAATTTGTATGAATGAAAATGACGAGAAAAGAAAGTGTTGGTTAATTAATAGGGACATAATAGAAAAATAAAATATAAAAAACCAACTTTCACAAGAAAATGAAATTTTCTTGTATTTTATATGAGAAACGTTTTGAGGAAAAATAAACATTTACGAGAATCCTAGTTTCTTAAAAAAAAAAAAAATTGTTTCACGCTATCCAAACTCTTAAAAAGTACTAAAAAAAAAAAAAAACTCTTAAAAAATTTAATCTTTTTTCCATTTCTTTTCCCTTCCTGCCACTTCCAGTCAACCAAACTCATCTTAAAGGCTTTTCTCAAGATAAGTTTTTTTTTCACTAAACTGAGAACGTCTATGACGTCTATAAGACTTACTATGTGTGCATAACACGTACGATCCAAATTCACCTAATATATTTACACCAGCGCGCGCAATGTATATCTTCTCCACTAAACCATGGCATTAATCCTTTAGTTGGTCATTTGTCCTCTTTTGATTAGCTGCAACTCCAATATTCCTGGAGCATACACCGTGCCAGCCTAACACTTGGCAATCTTTCATTGGGTATCGACTGATTTTACGGTGTAAACACAGTTAAAACAACTGTATAATCAATCTTGTGAGATTGTAGTTACATGCAAATAACACCCTAGACAAAAACAAAATGAACAAAAATATGAATTTATTTACCTATGTAATTATCTAATAGTTGATAGAGTTCATAAAGTTGGCATGTCCACTAGAAATATGATGGGTGTAGTTGCCATGTACCATCCTTGAAAGATACTTAAGTTGGTGGGTAAGAATATAATGGCTAGAATGAGAGGTCAGGTACTAAAACGATGATCTTGGTGCATTAAATTGTTGCACTAGCTAGCTGGCAAACAAAATAACATAGAAAATGGACCTTTCATAATTTAATTGTTTATTTTAAGGATTTGCCTTCCATAACGTTTGTTATATGACTCCCAAATTACCATTAAATCAAGACACTGTTATAAAACTACATATGTTAGTGAAACTCTCCTAATCAATCTTATTTTGTACTTTAATTTTGTAATTTCATGATTTTAATTATCACCAAGTTTTTTTTTTCATGTCTATTACTAGAATGAAGAAGAAAAAGGCTTAGTTTATATTAGGCATTTTTTATATCATACTCAAATATAACCATTCTTCTACTTGAAAATTTATTCTATGTGACCAGCACATATTTGATCAAATAAATTCAAATTATGGAATCTACTAAATCCTATGTGTGGAAGAAATATGCAAAATTATATAAGTTGAGTGTGAAATTAACTGGACATTTCACACTTGCTTGTTCAGTTTTCTGAGAAGAATTTTCTATTTTCAAAGAATTAAAAATCAGAAACAATACAAAAATTTGCAAAATTGTAGAAGTTGAGTGTGAAATTAACTGTACATTTTGGATCTGTTGGTTCAGTTTTCTGAAAACATTTTTGTTATTTCAAAGAACTGAAAATTAGAAACAATACAAAAATATGCTTTGTTGATAGTTTATGAAAACTGTTTATAAAATTCAGTTAAAAAAAAGTTTATTTTCAATGATCTGTTTTTTATAGTTCTCTAAAATAGTTTAAAATTATTTTCTGAGTTGTTGAAAACGATTTTTCTGACGGACAAGCCAAACAGTCCCTCATTGTCAACAATACCCACATGCAGTTTCTCTCTTTTTCTAGAACTAATACTCTCTTTGATGCATTGATCGATGAATATACCGAACCAGAGCAGCACAAACCCATCAAGCCACAAATGAAACTCAAAATGTAGAAAACATTCAATCACAAGAGAGAAATATACATATAAACTGTTTTGATAGGAACAGCCCTCCAATATTTACCATCATGCATGGTATCAATTTCTCTACCTAGCTTGTGGGTTCTAAACTCTCTCATTGTTTTGTCTTTATGATAAATGAAATTGATTTCACAAGGAATGTTGAACAAATTTAGAACTTCGTTATAATATGCAGATTTGGATGAGAAGACAAAGATGATGCTAAGCCTTGTACAAGAAGATGGTGATTCATTTGCTAAGAGAGCCGAAATGTACTACAAGAAGAGGCCAGAACTCATTAAAATGGTGGAGGACATGCACAAATCCTACCGTTCTTTAGCTGAAAAGTATGACCAGCTGAGATCTGAATCCTTTCCAGGAGCCCATTCGCGACGAATTTCAAACTCCACCAAACAAGTCCAAGGCCTTCAAAATAGCTGCAAAGAAAATCCTGAAAACACTATAGTGGAGGCACCAAAGTCCCATCCTGACCTTGAACTTGATTCATTTAGCTCTGACTTTGAGTGCCTGAATAGCTTAAAGAATGAGCTGATATCAACTGACTCAATCAAGAACCAAAAGAAACAAGAATATGAGAGAAACTGCAACAAAGAAGGCATAGATAAGAAGATACAAGTTGTCAAGTTTGATAAGGATAAGAGGGTTGGTTTTCGAATGCATAGCTTAGAGAAGGAGAAAATGTGGAATGAACTGAGGCTAAAGGTGTCGAAACTCATGGAGGAAAATATTCAGCAGCAGGCTGAGTTGATAAGGAGGAACGACGAGAAGAGAGAAGTCATTAAGGATTTGTGTTTGCATATCAATAGGCTGAAGGATGAGAATAGGGCATTGAAGAGTTCTCTGGCAAAGTATGAGGTTGATGTGAAGCAAACTCAATCACAAATGTCGAGAATGAAAGAGGTTCTCTTTGGTAAATTCTTGAGATAGAGTTGGTTCTTTGACAGTTTTATCAGCTATTGTTCTACACTGAAATGGTCCAGTCTCTTCTTCATTACCATACATTTATGTATTGAGATGAACACAGAATTCTTGGAAGTTGATTAAACTTGTGAGTAGATTTACCTAGTATTGTTTTTCTTTTTGATTAAATGGAAGTTTTTTTCGAGACTACTCGAAAACTTACACTAAAGTATCAGAAAGTGACTAAAACTTGCCACAAATATATTATTTAAATTCAGATGTTTTTGCACCTTATTCGAATAAAAGTCAGAATGTCGAAGTTTACGGCTCGCTGCTGCAGGAGATACCTCATTCATTGGGTCACAATAATACCAGAACCGACCAAATAAAAATAATGAAAAAAATGCCAAAATGGTTAACTTAATGCACTCTACGGGCAACTCCCAGAGAGTTTCAACTTAGGGACTGACCTAAGAATCTTGTGAAATTTTTTTAATGAATTTTTTAGTAGAAAGGAAATGAGATTATTAAGAGAGAATGAGGGAGAGTCTTAACTTTTTGGGTAAATTATTATGACATTCCTAAGGTTTTCTTAATTACTTTCATATTAAAGTTTTTAATTTATGTCAACCTGTTGAATACATATAAAACACGTTAATTACAGTCAAAATATTAGAAATTGAGGTTATTTTTACACAAAAACATTATAACTTGAGATTACTTTTGTAATTGTATATTAGATGTGATTTTGTTTAACGGATCGTGAGTCTCACAAGAGTGTAAAAGTAATTTTGCAAAAAAATTAATTCGAGGGTAATTAAACAAAACTTCAAGAGAGGTAAAAGTAATTTACTCTTACTTTTTTAATAGTTCTAGAAATATTTTTAAAAATGAAATAATTGGACAAGAATTTTACAGAACAAGAATGACTTTCACGCCATCATCGGGTGTGGACATCATTTTCAAGTACTTTTTCACTTGCTCCAACCAATTGTCCGCTATCAATGGATTCGAACTCCCCTCAAAGCTAGGAGGCATTAATTTCTTGAGCAATTAATGCTACACGTCATGAAAATATTTCATGAATTTTTATCTTGAATGATGTGGCAATTAAATGGTGAGTTAGTATTGGTGGGATTTCCCCCATACACGGAATGTCAATGATATTATCACATGCTACATCATTCATGAAGGCAATTCATGATAAAATTTCATGACGTTTAGCATTTCCCTAATTTCTTAAAGTGAGTGATGAATTTGAATCTCCTCTCAACCTTATCCTTTTTCGATTGTACTACCAATTGTTGTACCTCATTAGTGGCTGTTCTAACAAAGGTATAAAGAGCCGCAGTCATATTATTAATCAAACGGTCCCCCTCGGGTACCTCACCCCCAACTATCCTTCATTGGCATCTAAGCGACATATCTCTATCTATTCAAGATATAGGTCAACACAATAAGTCATCACATGCTATGTATTTAATATGATCAAACTACTATTCACATAACAACATGTTGTCACTTTTGCATGTAACATATAGACATGCTTCTTAACACATATTTAATCACATAAACATATTCTCAAATCAACATATAACATATATCACATGTTATCACATAGGTACTTAGCATATTATCACGTAAACACATTCCACATGCACTTAAGTTCTCTAATTAACTATGTCTTGTCTACACGCATTTTTAGGTTTTCAAACTCAAAGGTTTTAACCAAATCGAAACTACACGTGATACAACCCTTACCCATCGTCCCTAGGTATTCAACCTAGTTAAGCTCAAATAACAAGATATGCTCTGATACCAAGCTGTCACACCCAAAAAATTCGGACCTCCAGAACTCCCTCGATCTGAGCTTGAACTCTGGGTAGTGAGGTATCATGATTGCCCGATCGTCACTTCGCAACCTAAACAACCGTGGCAAACTGCAACCAACATCATAATCGTGACTAAGTGTATCAATTAAAATATACCACTTCACAATAGAATAAATTCTCTGCAGAATAGGGCTATCAAAGAGGTGTGGAACCTTAGGGACTGTGGCCTGACTGTGTTGAATATATAAAATTAATTCTAATTAAATTAACGAAAATGAGTTACTAATTTTTATACTAAATTAACTGATAAATCAATTAAAAGAGATCAAGAGAAACTAATGTGTGTAGAAAATAAGAAGAGATAAATCTAGGGTTATTGATTTTATCATTAACTTCACAATCAATGGTCGACTGAACTAACTATGAGGAATTATATCATGCAAAAGTGGTGTCAGTGGCTACAAGCTCACTTCCATCCATCAAGAGGATAATATATAATTAAAGTTAAGTCATGGACTATTTTCGATTGGCATGAACCATCTGCCTATCTACTCTACTTTAGGGTGCAATAGGGTCCATCTTCTCTAGGCATAATCCATCAAAACTTTAACTTATACATTCAATGACTACTATTGTGTAATAATCACTCTCATAATCACAGAAAACAAGAGAGATTGATTTCAATTACAACAATTAAGTATCTAAGACAAAATAAGAAATCATGAAAACTGAATATAAAGACTTTTATTGCTCAATTCTTTAAATAGTCTTGCCAACACGCTTGTTTTTCTTGCACTTGGCAACATTGGCTCCATTGGACCCTAGTCCAATGCATGTTCCCTTCTGTGAAACACCACTAGCTCTCTTACGCTTGGACCAAGTTGTTTTGCGTGGAGTAGCCTCAACAACATTCATAGAACTATCAGTTTTAGCAACCTCTAGGCACTCAACCTCAAGTTCCAAATGACGCAATATGTCCTCAAATGTTTTCATATTGTCATTATACGTCATATTTTGCTTCATGTGCTCCCAAGAATGTGGAAAAAAGCAAATCACTTCCGGAACCTGTTGTTCATTGGTCAGGTGATGACCTACAACCCCAAGCTAGTGTATCATGGTATCATGGATGACATGACTCTTAAGTGCTGCTTCATTGAATGATGCGCCTTTTTTTTTTATAAGAGTTAAACTTTATAGTCAACCCGCACAGCTTAGCCAATGAAATGATGCCAAACTTTTGTTTGAGGGCTTCCCATAGTTCATGAGCAGTTTGGAAATTCTCAAACTTGACAATCAAATCATTGTGCATGCTGCTTAACATAATAAAGCACGCACATCGATCTTTGTTGCGCTAAGACTAATAGGCCTTAAGATCACGACGATATTGAGTTGTAATTCCCTTCTCTGGATCAGCCTTGGTCATGAGTCTCCAAGACTTCTTGCTCATTGAGGAGATATTGGATCTTGCGGCGCCAGATATCATAGTTGTCGCTATCCAATTTCTCACTCTTGTTCAAATCAGCCACAATATTCTTAGCTACCATTTTTCAACTAGATAGAGAAAATGCGCATAGGATATTAATGAATAGCACAACACACCATAATTTTACAGCTTAAATTTAAATTAAATTAATGATAATAATGCACACGTCGTAAGATCGAAAAGAAAGTTGAACTTTTAATCATCTCTCATGCCAAGAGTGACTATCATCAATATTTAATTTAATTTATGCGTAAAATTTGATTTTAGGGAGGAAAATAAATCTCTAAACTGAACAATCTTACACTTAATATGACATTCTTAGGCATGTTTCTACATTCAAATTCTATTTTCAATAACATGCTAAAAAAAATTTGCAAATAAATCACGCAACTTTTATTAAAGATAAAAAAACAAAATTGCATTCAACATGTCATAATGCACAATATGCAGCATACAAACACCATATTAACATGCATATATATATACTATTTCAGAATGCTAATTAAATTATATGAATCAATTTCATAATTTTCTGAATTTAAAACATACATTATATATATTTTTCAAGTACTAAAATAAATTCAAATTATAACACATACTAGTCCAGAAAGTCAGTAAGAGCTCCAGGATCACACACACCAAAATTGGACTCAAACAGTCTTTCACAGACCCTCACTTATGAGAGTATGCTTTGTCTTGAAATATTACTTTATTTTATTTAAAAAAAATTCAAAAATAAATTTTCTAGTTCATAAAATAATTTTCTAAAAATATAAAATAAAATTCTAAGCTCACTGGAAAAAATGGGACCAAAAAAGACTCTCGTAGGGTCCGCACGCACCACCTGGCGCGAGTGGGCATGTGCTACTTTTTTCCTTCTTTTTTTGCCTTCTATTGAGTGGGCAGAGCATGGCCCCCATGCGCCCACATCCTAGCCTCCTTTGGCTAAGACGATACCACCATTTTGTTCGTTTTTTTATTGTGAATCCAACAATGTTTTCGATTTGTCAATCCGAGCCTCATCCTATGGGGGTGAGTCTCACTTTCCCTCGGGTGAGAATGAAAAAACAAAAATTCTGCAATTAATCTTCTTTATTCAAACCCTAATTCGACCCAAAACTTTCTGGACTCATATCTCACAAACCGTATATCCAAATATTACAAATAATATATCCATAGAAAGCTTATAACATAAAGAATCCATCCATATAAGTTTCATGCCATAAAACTCAACTACAAAATAAAAACAAGCCCTAAAAGTTTTTGTTCAAACACATTTGTTTTATTTTTCAAAAAAAAAATTCAATGAGTTTTTGTACGAAACTTTTCAGATATAATTACATACATATAGACTACAACATACTAAAAAAATTAGCTCTAACAAATGTGTATTTCATGAGATGTGAGATTTTTTTATTTTTTTACAAAACAACCATGCTTTTCATGTAATAAATCAAGAAAAATTTTATTCTAAACATGCTTTGATCAGGTTACCTCGATGTAACTTTAACCCAAAAAATCAATGAACTAGTTGTTTCACGTGCCTCCAAAGCCTCTATAGTCCAAGAGCTTCTTTTTTTGTCTCCAAGACAATTGACAGAGAATTTCTAGACTAGGGTTTTCTGTGAGATATTGTGTATGTGTATATTGCATATATCAAGAAACTAGACAATATAACATATTTATATTGTCTTTTTTCTTAACCCCGAAGATTAGTATTAAGGTTTCCTAACCAGGTCAGGCTCACCCATGGGTGGCCGATTTGGGTCCAAACCCAAAGTCCAAGAGGGATACTGTTTGGCATTACACACCATTCACCCACCCATTCACACTCAAATCTCTCGCAGGTCCTAGCATGCCTACACTCCAATTAAGGTTTTGGCCAAAGGCTTTGTCCTTGGCTAGATCCAACATTTATCCAAAGCCTATGAATAAAAAAATAATAATAAGTTGTATATAAATCATAAGTAGGTAGACACCAAATCTAGGTCCATTATTCAATTTCAAAAACAAAAGATTACAAATTGATATATATTTGTTTATGGTTCTATTTATGCCCCTCCGCTTGGCCTTATGAGAAGATCGAGGATGGAAGATTAGTTGTAAAATAAAGGTTAACCACTTGTGGTTTCAAAAAGTTACAAAATACCCACCTATACCTTCTTCTTTTTCCCTTGTCAACAAACACATTCAATTTACCAGCTATAGCAAATTACCCCTTTTTGGCTGACGGGGGACTAAATGCCATTAAGGAATGATGTAAAATTAATAAATACCTATAGATGAGGAAATAAATAAATAATTAAAGCAACTCATCATCCTTGCAATTCAATGCCAAAAATCCATCTGCAATTCAACTAGCTTCTCCTAACACACTCATCAGACAAATATCTCAATTCCCACTCTTGTGAGAATTTTAAACTTGCTTGTGAGAATTTCAAAAATGTTTCTTGGGCTCGAATCCGATCACACACTTGTAAACAAAGGTTTCAAAACTGACAAAGAGCCACACATAATGTCTTCATTTTTTGTTGCTTATTTCTATTTTGTGTTGATTATTATTATTACTCTGTATTTTTTTATTGTTGAAAAGCCATGTATTTAAAAAAGGAAAATAATATGTAATTAGTCCGACTATTTTATGCAAGTGGGGATGATATCATCATGACGTGAGCCATTATAATGACGTTATCTCCCACTCGTATAAATGCTTTTGAATGTGTTCGACTTTCAAGAAATGGATGACAAATTTACAATAGTACAAAGAGAGTGCTTCGACATTTCTGCATGTTGTGTAATGATATGGATCCTGTCATTAAAGGTACAATAATAACTATATCTGGGTATGTATATAGACATTGATATACATGTTTGTCTCCAAGCAAAAAAAAATTATAAAAAACTCTAAAAGCTATTTGTCTCCTCAATTACAAAATAGTATTAATTAATTTGTGCATAAAATGATTTGGAGTAAAATAAGAGTGGTACATTAGAGAAAGAGACATGCATAGAGAGAGAGAGAGAGAGGGGTACTCCTAATAGGCAAAAATGGTGGGAGGAAGAGGAAGAGTAAGAGGAGGAGCTTCAACAAAACTAGTAGCATGTAAGATCCTAAAACAACATCCTCTTCTTCCTCATGCAAACAATATACTCAATTTTGAAATTCTCACAAGGGTGGGAATTAAGATATGGGTCCTAGGAGAAGTAAGCTAAATTGCATGGAAGATGAGTTTTTGGCATTGAATTGTGGGATGCTAGGTTGTTTCAATTATATATTTATTTATTTTTATTTTCTTATTTATGGGTATTTATATAATTTTACATCATCCCTTAACGACAATTAATCATCTCAACTAAAAAGGGTTAATTTGTAATAGTTGGTAACTTAAGGGTGTTTGTTGCCAAAAAGGAAAAATATAGAAAAGAGTATTTTGCACTTTTTGAAACCACTAAGAAAAGTTGCTACCAAATAATGAATCTCAAGTGAAGCCAATGTAATTTATGAAAATATGGAACGATTTTTAGTATATTCACTTAATTAGATGGGAGGCTATAGTATAATTTCTTTCATAATATGCATTTCTTCATAGTTATTCAAACCTGCTATTAATCACTAATAGAAGGAAAAGTAAAATTTAAAAAAAAAAAAAAATTTCAGCAATTTTTTTCTTAAATATAAAGAAGATTTTTCTTTCTTTATGTAACCCCTATTTACAATATTTTGCTTTTTTTCTGAAATAATTATTCCATTTTTCAAAAATATAAGTAAAATGGTGATTAAAAAGTCAAGTAGTGCCAAATCATAAATTTGACGATATTATCTCTTTACAAGCATTGATGTGGTAATAAGAATGTTATTAAAAGTAGGCAAATGTGCAAAAAAAGGAAAAAACCCTGGAGTTTCTCAATGTACAAAAACACCCTCTAAACTATTTTTTGGAGTAAATCAGTCCCGCATCTTACAAAAGTGGGCAATTTGATCCCTAACAAAACTATGATGACATATATATCATTTATTATTATCATATGTCATTCTCTCTATAAATATAGTATTTTATAAAAATTCAAAAAGTAAAAAAATAATTGGATAAGTTACATTGACCTCCCCTGAGGTTTGGCCTAATTACACAATGCATCAAACTTATATATTTTGTTACACTGCCTCTCCAGTAACGGATTGAGCTAATGGACGTTAAATTTTAGAGTTATTTTACCATTTTACCCCTTATATTTTATTATTTAAAAAATAAAATATTTGAATTTATGTAATTACTATTTTGCCCTTTTTTCCATTCTTCTCTATTTTCTTTAGTTCTTTTCTCTCCACCTATTTACCAAGGCCACCTCCTCCACCATGGCCACCGTTCCCTCTCTTTCACCTCTGTTTCCTTTTTTTTTTTTTTGGTTCATTCAAATAAAAACCCTAATTTTACCATCCATTCTCATCCTCAAATTCTCTCAATAAGAATTATTTGAGTTTCTAATACCCCATTTTGCTCAATCTTTGGTTCCATTCCTAAACCATATCAAACCAATCAAACACACATGTATATATATATATATATATATATATGAATCACCTTCCTAACCCATCCTCGTCCCCACCAATCGATCGCCGTGGTCACCAATCAAACCCAAATCAAACAATGTTTAACCTCTCGTTGATTGTGGTAAAACCCAAAAGTTTTAGAAATTATAGGCTCTAGTTTGCTCAAATCTCTCCAAGTCATTGATTATCATCTGTAACTCTGGCTCCATCGCCTACATATCAAACGTCATCGAATGTTCAAAATTGATCGATCCCCAACCCCTCCGCAACCACCTTCATCGTCGTGGAAAATCTTTGGTATAAAGCTTCACCACCTTATCAACGTTGTTTATTTCCATAAATTTGTTCACAATGAAAGCAATTAGTTGTTCAATACTCTATCTTTGAACTTATAGAAGCTGAGCACAAAGAATCGCATTTCACCAGAGTTTACGTGCTTTGGGACTCAATCGAGACGAATCTCCAATTAAGAGTGATGTCTTCGAACGTGTCAAGTACTTCTTCGCCTTTTTTGGTTGCAATATTGAGACTATGTATCACCCAAAACATCACTTACTGGTCTTTTCTTCACTGACTATATATCAATGTAACTGGAGAAATAAATTAATTATGTATACATGTAACTGAACATGCATGGCTTAAATTGAGTATAAAA
This sequence comes from Cornus controversa, assembly GCA_026545225.1. Lineage (NCBI taxonomy): Eukaryota > Viridiplantae > Streptophyta > Magnoliopsida > Cornales > Cornaceae > Cornus > Cornus controversa. The sequence continues at coordinate 80,404,859 of CM048846.1, read as the reverse complement.
GGTACTTTAGTCTGTTAGAATTATGATTTTTTGTAATTTGATAATATTTAAAGGGTTATATAACCTTTTTCTTTTGCTTGATGGGTATTTTGGTCACTACAACCAAATTTTTGGACAGGAAAAATGAAATTTTGTACATAGGGGGTCTTTGTGCTAATGGAGCAAACCTCAAGGGAGCATAATGTAACAGAATGGATAAGTTCGATATAGTGTGTAATTAGAGCAAACCTGAGGGAGGTCAATGTAATTTATCCAAAATAATTTAGAAAAATTTTTCAAATAATAAGTTTAGAAACATAAAAAAAATAAAAGACTAATAGGACTTTATTTAAATTTTTTTAAATAAAAGTGCTCTCGTCAAAAATTATGTGTTGCAAGTTCGAGACTTGGGAGCAACCTCTCCAAAAATAGAAGTAAGGTTTGTTGACATCCACGTCGCTCAGACTCCACTCAAGTGGGAGTCTTGTGAGTACGACCTTTTTTTTTCTATTAGTATAGTGTTTTCTAAATGAATGTTTTTTTTTAAAAAAAAAATAGTTTGATAAAATTTTATTAGGCTTTTACTTTTTATGTTTCTAATTATTTTTTTATTCATGGCAGAGCATTTAGCAATGCCAACAACTTGGTGAGGGATATAGTAACTCGAGATGATCTCAGCATGCTGCTAGACTAGTTGCAAAATCCGAAGAGTGTGAATTGTTGGAAGTCGTGTGTCGGGACCATGCCTACAAGGGTTTGAACGACTTGCAGCTGCTATGCACCAAGGTTGTTTTTTGGGACTCAGCTCAGGTGATCGCATTTTCGATGTTAGGTTAGTATTTAGAGTGCGCTTTCTTGCTCAATCCTTCAATCTTGGTGCTCTTAGAGCTAGGGCGTGCTTCGTACTATAGTTAACAAATGAAATAATTTTTTTTTTTAATGATAATTTTATCGAACTCTTTTTTTATTTTTAAAATTTTTATTTAAAAAATACTATTGACTATACTAGTAGAGAAAAGAGTATATATGTTAGTTATATTTTTATATTTTAAAAATCTTAAATAAAGTTTTATTAGTCTTTTTTTTTTTTTATGTTTTTAAACTTATTATTTGAAATTTTTATCTAATTATTTTTTTATTTTAAAATTTTTTAAAAAACACTATATTTATAGAAAACATAATGATTATATTAAATGGTATATTTGTCATTATAATTTTGTTAGGAGGTCAAATTATCTACTTTTGTAAGATGAATGACTAATTTGCTTCAAGAAAGTAGATGCTACATAAAATATTTTTAACAAAATTTAAACATTAAATATAATTTTTTTAACAATAATATCATAGTATAATTGTTAATAAATTTTAAAAAAAAATTTTAAATATATATTATGATTTAATATAAAATTTATCATGCAAATTCCGCAATATGAGTATTTAACTCTTATTTTGTTTGTTAATTATAATATTTTATATATAAAAAAATATTAATAACTCAATTTTTTTGTATATATAAAAATACAATATATTAGTTTTATTTTATCTTATCATGTGTTTTTAAAAATTTGTCTGTTGTATATGTTGTATCTGCTTCTTAACTTATATATATCATTGCTGATCATTCTAGATGGAAAATGATAGTTTATACAACTTAATAAATTGAAAGATTTAACTGACTAAACGGAGTGAGAGAGAACAAGAAAAATCACATTCAGATGTGTTTTCTACTCTTTTTTTTTTTAGCAATAAATAGCATTAATGCTCTCTAATTTCTTCCTATAATTACGAATTATACGAGTATTAACTTCTCACAGCACCAACCAGGTACCCACTAACATATACTGGATATACATACTTAAAGTCTACAGTGTCTACTACTTGAAAAGCCACAATATCTCCGTCAATCTCTCTCCCTCTCTCTCTCGTCAGACTCCGAAAATCCCAAACATTGTGATCTAATGTCACACTTTTTACGCGAAGATCTAGTTCTTCAGAAATTTTAGCGTTCTCTCTCATCACTAATTTCCTCTCTCTCTATATATATATATGTGATGGATCGGAGACGAACTGATAGTCCGGTCTACGCACGCCAGTGGAGTAGCGAATCGAGCGCCACCGCCGGCTCTTCCTCTCCGGTATTATCGCCGGCGCGTCACCACCACTCGCGGTCGTCGTCCACCACCAGCATTTCCAACATCAAGCGGACTCAGAACGTCGCCGCCAAGGCCGCCGCTCAGCGGCTCGCTCAGGTCATGGCTTCTCAGTCGGCCGACAACGATGACGACGATGACGAAGAGGATGAAGACTTGGGGTTCCGATTTACTGCTCCTCAGCCTCCGTCTCGTCCCCGACCAGTCAATGGCAACAACAATAGGCCGGCGATTCCGTCTTCGAAGACCACTAGAACTCCTTCACCAGCCGTAATTTCGATTGCCTAGAGTTTTTTTTTTCTTGCTTCATTTTGAATTATTTGGTTTATTACAATGAGGTTTTGTTTAAATTCAATCTCTAACGATGATAGTAGTAGATTCAAAATTTGGTACTGCATTGTGCTCTTTACTCTGTTTTGGTTAAAAAATCAACCGTGTTGGATTCGGATGAGTGTTCTCTTCGCATTAAGCAGAGGTTATTTGTTATGTTTTTGAGTGAATGAGAGGCCTGTTTGGTAATGATTGTTTACTGAATTCAAGTTTCAACTATTTTTTCAGTGCAGTGTAATGAAGATTCATGTCACAGATTGTAGTGTGAACTATAATCAAGTGTAGGATCATCATAATGTGGATTGTATCCATGAATGTTGCCTTAACTGCATTAATTCTTGTCGAAAGAAAAAAAATAAAATAGAAGAAAGGTTTGATGACAATCATCTAACTGGAATTTATTCTGGTTTGCAAAAGATTTCGAGTTTTTATGCATGCGTTATAATTGATGCAGCTATATATGTGTGTGTGGTGTTTGGGACTGGGTGGTGGTGGTTTAAACTGGAATGCTAATTGTCTTTTCTGGTATTTTAATCAGTTTGCTCGGAACTTTGTAGAAGAAACACCATCAGTTCGCTCAACATCAGCTGGAAGGTCATCAATGTCTATTCGTACAGCTCCAGCAGTACCACCTGCCAGAACATCTCTAAGGACTCAAACTTCTTTACCACTACCACCAATTGATCCTCCTAAGCAACGGGAGAAAAGGTAAAGAGAATTCTTTGTGATTGCTTTCTCAAGTACCATTAGTCTCACAAGTCAACATTAAGAAGGAAAAAAAAAACTTGTAAATATTTTGGTTGCATAAACTTGGAAATATTTTGGTTACATTCAATTGGCACATCAGAGATGTCATACCTCTAAAATTATCATAATGCTAAGAAGGAAAAAAAAATGAAAAATGAGAAAAAATTCACAAAATGTTGAACGGACTTGAAGATTTGTCTCCTTTCTCTTTCTTTTTTTGTTATATGTTATTTAGGCTCAATTATTCAGAATGAAACATAAATTGGAGATAATATTAAACATAAAATCAAGGTAGGATGGTTAAATGGAGGAGTGCATTTATTATGTTGTGCGATTAGTGTATCCTGTTAAGATTGAAAGGGATGTTCTATAAAATAGTTATACAACAACTAATCGTCGGACAAAATGTTGGATAGTTAAGCCAAGGAACAACTTATGTATAAAATGAGTATGGCGGAAGTGCGAATATTGAGAAGGATGTGTGGCAAGACAATAAATGGTAGAATTAGAAATGAACACATTCATGAGATGGTTCAAGTAATACCAATTGGAGATAAAATAAGAGAGAGTCGATTATCACATAGGTCCACATTGAGGGCAATGCTAAGGGAAGGGGAAGATCAAATTTAACGTTGGTAGAGTTAGTAAGGAAGGAGGATATGTTAACATGTGGTTTGACTAAGGTTATAGCTTTAGATAGAGTGGAATAGAAAAATAGAATTCATGTAGCCGACTCTAAGTAGTTAGGAAAAAGGCTTTGTTGTGTTGAGTTGGATTGAAGATAAAGATATACAACAAGATGGACAGCTTGTAGGCACAAGAAATCAAACCTCTAAGGACAGTACACCAGTCGATAACAAACCAAACAAAAACAAAAATCTAAGCTGAATTGGAGATATAGAAAATGTTCAAAATATTTGAAAAGACAAGGTGGTTATCTTCAAGAGAGGAAACAGAAAATCAAAAAACCACTGCCCCGCGCTGACTTGTTTGGGCAGGAGGGGGGTTGGAGATCAGAAAGTTGGTAAGGAGAAAGAGGCTGGTGGTGGCTGACATGTAACTTGAGTGGTCTGGCTCTGGTTGGGTGATAAAAGTGGTTCCTCTCTCATTTACCTGACAAGCTTTACTGACAGCAACACGAGAAGCACCTTCTCTTTGACTTTGGCATTGGACTTCTTCCCTCTACACTTGAAGGTAGGGAAGTCAGGAAAGCTTTGTTTGTTTAAAACATGGTTCTTAGGCCTACAAAACAAGTTAGCGATGATTTTTTTTTTGTCTTCTTAAGCCTCTTTTACCCAATGGATTCTCCTCTCTAGAACTCCCAATTCCTTTAAACTTCTTTCAGTTCTTGTATTTCCTTGGAATGAATGGTGTTAGTATTGCTCTCAGTCTCGTTAAGGTTTCCTTCCTCTTTTTGAGGAGTGACTGAGGAATCATCCTCAAAGAGAGGATTTCCCAAGCAAGCATTATTACTATTCTCCTTAATTGGAGCACAAGAATTAAGGACTTTAAGGGTTTGTTTGGTTGGGTGTTTTTATATTGTTTTTTTGTTTTACCCTAAAATAGAACAGGTGTTATGTTATATTATTGTTTTGAATATTCATCAAAAATGCGTTTGGTAACATTGTTGTGTTTTCTGATTTACGAAAACAGAAAATGCATAACACGTTTGGTAACGTCAATGCGTTTTAAGAAATTCAAAACCAAAACACTGAAAACACGTTTGGTAACTCCAACTGTTGCCAAAAATCTTTGAAACACAAAATAAAAACATTGTACCAGCCATTCAGACTATTAGGTATTGAGATGCCTAGGTGATCATTTGACACTATCTGTGTTACAGTATCACAGGTATATTATGGCAATGCCAGTGTTCTTCTCTGCCTCTAGTAGTCCTTGTTTATCACCGAGGCCACTAAAGGCAGTGCCTCACACTTCTTGTGTTGTCATACATGCACTATGAGAGTTGCAAATGCAATCAAACTGTTTTCTATTAAAGGGCTTATATATTCAATGTTTCACAAGTCAAATCTGTGTATCGGTGCAGTGCTTAAGCCATGAATTACTGGTTTTGCAAATTCTAGTACTCATGAATCACCAATTCACCAGAGTTTAAAGTTGAAAAGCTTGTAAATACAATAACCAGAATGATCATGATTGAACAACCATGAACTTGGAGCAGACTAGCTAGAATGAGAGTGGTAGATCATTTCTTGCAAAAATCAATCACATACCTAATTACAATTCTAAATTTATTGCAATGCAAAACTTGAGGGTGCAGAAAGTCACAGAGCCATTCTATCCCCTAACCTGCGAATATTTACAATGAAACAAACTTTTGTGGGAGACACAATTTTATTTTCCCACATGATCTCTTGATTGCCAAGAGATTTAAGTTAAAAGATACTGAATATGTGAATTCAGACAAATTAATATGAATCCACAAGAATCGGAGAATGAAAAAAAAAGGACTAAATTAAACTGAACAAAAGAACACAATTCTACTGTAAATTATCATTCATACAATTAAGAGAAGAAGCTCCCACATGAGTATCTGAAGAATTTGGTAACTAGCCCTTCTTAGACCACGGCCAGATCTTGGAAACAAAGAAGCTCTAGCCTTTGGTCCTTCCACTGATCTTCTTCCCCTTCACATCCCCATTAACTAAACAATTCACATTGTCACTTCTCACTTTGGTAATCTTCACAATATCACCATTACTACCATTAACACGAGGCAAATCTAACTACATACTGAAACGAACCCATTGAGTAGCATCTTCTTGCATCCAAATTACAGCTGTTGGTCTCCTCAATATCTCCACCTTCATTTAAGCTTCTAAATTTGCCAAGTCTCACAAAGAAGGACCCTCCTTGTTTCGCCAACATTTTCTTGCATAATTGCTGGCTTTTGATCCCAAGAAAATTCATGCATCCTCTCTGTCCCTAGAAATTCCATTGAATTGCTCACTAGGTTCACCAAGACTAGACAATGGAGGATTGTTTGTGGGAAGGTTAAAGGTAGTAGTCCTGAGGGGGCCCCTACAAAGAGGGCATGTTGAGTTTGATAGCAGCCATGTATCTATACAATTGATATGAAAAGCATGGCTACACATTGGAAGCAATCTCAACATGTCTTGGTCTGAAAATTCACACAAACAAACAGCGCAATCAAATGGCTTCTTTGAACCCATGATGATGTCTTTGTGGCAAAACATAGGGTGTCTGTTGGAGCTGTCTTTGAAGAGTTTGAGACCCTGATGATGTGTCTGGGTGTCTATTGGATTGAGAGATTGCTGAAAAAGATGGCCTCTTTGTAAGGAATCTAACAAGAAGATGAAGAAAACCAGAAATGAAAAAGATGACAGATAGAATTATTATAATCAATAGAATGACTGGGCTGATTCTACTAACAGAGGGTGGTGATGGAGATGATGAGACTTTCTCAAATTCAGAACTACCAAGAAGAGGATATGAGAGTGAAGGGAGAGGAGATAGAGGTGGGTGGACCAAAAATTCATCTTTTTGCTCAAGTTGGTATGTGATTCTACACATTTTTGGAGATTCATATGCTCAAAAGAACATATCTCTATTTAACACAGTTAGTTAGGGTATCATCTATAAAAAGAGAGTGGGTGTTGGATCAAAATATCATCTTTTTTTCCCCAAAATGGAATAAATATCATCTTTGTAATCAATATTCTGCGCACCCTCAAAGTGGCATGCTTTCTTGCTTTGAGATTGTTACAACACCAGAGTGATTAACAATTATCAATTTGTTCTTAGACTTTTGCTTTAAATGGTGACATTATGATGAAAACATATTTCTAAGTTTTGGCTTGAAAGATTCAGATGGAAAGTGAGTGATACAATGTGCAAGATATATAAGAGAAGAAGATGACAAAAGGAGAATATAAAGGTGAGTAGTTAGAGGTGTTGCAGGTTACCTACATTTGTTCTATAGAATCAAAGTGGGAAGTGAAACAAAAATATATATGCAAAAACAATTGTATATGGTTGATGATGATTCGGGGGTTCTTGTTTTGAAATCTAGATTCTGTCCTAAGACAGGTGATTTTTGTTTTTTAATTATATATATATAGTTACATCACACAAGATGGAAGGGGAAAGATGGGTAAGGCTGAAATTGGTTTTGAAGTTCAAGATGCTAGTGGAGACAAGGCCTCACATGCTTTTATTTCTTCTCATTTCTAACCAACAAATGGAAGGTAATCTCTACAAATTAAATCAATTTGATAAAAGCCCGAAAGAATTCAAGCATATACACGCGCAAAGCGAAACTTGAAACATGTCAATAAATCGCTATATATATGTATGTATGCCTATATCAATATATAAATACAATCACATATATATGGATTATCAAGGATTCAATGAACAAAATCCAACAGATATTTTCAGGGAAATAGATGCCGATCATTTCGGGAAAGTTTAGGATTTCTTCTTGGAAAAAGACCCGGCGATTGGAATTGAGTGGATTTATGATAGAGAAAATACCTGATTTGAATGGAGATGAGGCACACGAGTCGACTTCACAAGGTCTTCAAGAACAAATTTGGTGCTCCAATACCTAACGCCTTCAAATCACCAGAGAAGTTCGCGAGAGAGGAGAGAGAAAATTTCGGGCCAAATGGACGAGGTGTTTTCAAAATAGATTTTGTATTTGATGCGGTTAGGGCATAAGTGTTTCCTCCGCTACAGTGAAAGTTATGGAATTGGGCCGGAAAAATTACAAAACATAACAATATCACCGATCTGGTGATACAGGTTTTGGGCCAAATTGATGCTATTTTTAAACTTTTAAAACCAAATCAATATTTGCCAAACATGCTTTGGGCCAAAATAATGAAAACATAGCACAAAACCAATATCAAAACACTCCAACCAAACAGACCCCAAGTATGTTAGAGCAATTAACAGCTCCTTCCTCTTTACCTTTCGAAAATGAGGAGTGAACTATTTTTTTTACCTTCCATTAAGAAACCTCAATCTGCTCATTGGGTTGATTTTCTTCTCACCATCCATTGCTGTTTAGGGGGAGGTTTAGGAGTGCCCAAAGGCCTCAAATATTCTATATTTTTTTAGGTTTTCAAGAGAACTCCAAATTAATTTCAAGAAGTTCACCATAGCCAAGATTTAAGTTAAAAGCTGTTGTGATTTTTTTGATTGCCTAGTATCCCCACACAAATTCGGGCAAAATTAAGTCGAACCTTTTAGTCGAGTTTGGTCGTTAATGTATAAAGGGTAACCTTTTTAACTAAAACCATCTTCAATCAATGATTTAGAGTAACATTGTAAAATTTGACCCAAACAAAAATGCAAGAGAAATAAGTGCATACTGGGTTGTCATATCTTAAGTACAATAAGCTTGCCACCAAAATAATAGGGGCCACCATCAATGATTCTCTGAAGGGCAATTTCGCTCGTCTTGAACAAGGACCCATTATCATTTATCATAATGTCTCAATGTATTCTTCCCAGAAGTGCTATGCACAAGATTTGACAAAGTGGAAAGGGAACATTTTGTCTAAAGGTACCCAACTAATTGATAATTCCATTGTGAAAATCCCTGTTGGGAGATCTTAGAGGGACACGAACAATTGGTTCCTCTTACCCAAGGTCACTTTCATGGCCTTTGCTTAGGCTTGAGGGAAGAATCCTTTTTTGAAGATTTAACAATGCTGTTCCATGAAATTGGGGAATTTTAGGCCTACCTGGTAATTTTGGATCTTATCCATCTTAGGTGTTGTTTGATAAAACTGAAATTCAGTGCTGAAAATTTTGAGAACTGAATATTAAGTTCTGAAAAGTTTTAAGTGGTGGTTAAAAATTGAGACTCTTTTGATAGATATATATATATATATATAATTTTAAGTGTTTAGCATTCAGTAATAAGTGAAGTCACCATCACTTAAAATTTTATCCCATTTTAAGTGGCACTTACCTTTTTAACTGATATTCAAATTTATCAAACACACTTATTTGTACAAGCACTTAATCCGTTCAGGATTAAGTGCTGAATTGGGCAATCAACACCTTAGTTAGACTGTTGGATGTTCCAGATGGTTAAGATCCCTCAATCTGGTCAGGTTGGTTGGATCAGCCTGTTGGATGCTTCGGCCATGTCAGCCTATTCATGCAAGTAACTGCACCTACCAGGTTGGGAGTCAAGCCCATAGGGTGAGCTGAGCAGCACAGTGGTGAATGTGCCTCCATTGTGACTAAAACAGCTGGAACCAGTTTCAAATTTGCATTCAAATCCAAATATGAATATTGCTCTTGACACCAGGAGTTAGTGCCACTTGTCATTGTGGTTGCATGTGCCCAGATCAGCTGGAGTTCTACTCAGTAAGCAAACTAACAGCCTCCAGGATCAGGAGAGGAACACAACTCTGCTGAAGCACTCTCTGTTACCAGTTACCACATGGAAAAGATGACTGTGTACATATATGTGCTTACTCATTTGCTCTTGTGAATTCATTATCCTGTGTGTTTGTTTGTGTGTGTGTATGCGCGTGCATGTGAATGTATCAACTGCCTAGCTTGTCCTACATCGAATGGATGGCAGTTCTTGAGCAATATTGAGTCCATTTTCTATTCTATTCATTTGATATGTAACCACAAGGAGGAGTTCTTATAGTTCACTTTTGTAATAAGTTGTGAAGAATAACTAACATGTATTGCAGATTTTCATCAGATATGGGGCAAATAAACTTGAAAGATACAGGAGATCAACGTGAGGCTTCTGCTCTTCGTGATGAAGTATGTTAATTACATACTTTGAGTTTACATTTTCTGTCTGTATGTTCTATGGTCAACATCTGAATATGCATCTTGAGTTTATTATCTAGAGATGTAAGATGAGACTGTTATATTGTTATGTTTTCATATGCTTGAAGATTCTCTTTTAGGCTAATGTCTAATTGTTATGCAGGTTGATATGCTACAAGAAGAGAACGAGAATATTCTTGAGAAGGTGCATCTCTCTCTCTCTCTCTCTCTCTCTCTATATATATATATATATATATATATATATATATAATTATATATACACAATCCCCCACCTGGGAGGGGGGCCAATTTATCCTGGCTTAATGTGATATTTGTAGTTTGTAACAGTTTGTTCGTGATCTGTTATACAGCTCAGAGCTGTGGAAGAGGGTTGCGAAGAAGCACAAGCTAGAGTTAGGGAGCTTGAGAAACAGGTAATATGTTTATTATTTTGTGTTGTACTGTAGAATGTAAAAGGATGTACTTGGCTTCTAGCCAGAATTATTTTGTCTTGGTCTTTTTACATGGATGTGGCCTCCATGGCTCCATATCTTGTCAGGCTTGCTTGTAATTTTTCCTGATTGTTTCCAAAGGTGATACTATAACAATACTTTGACATTTTGAAAAGGATTATGTAATGCTAAGCTTCTTGTGGTGATAAATTATATCTAACACTGGCATGTGTGAAAGATTATGTAAAAATCATTGATGTGGTTTTCCTACTTTTCCTCCAGGAAATTAAGATTTCATAAAATTTCCTAGGTGTAGGTGCATTACCAGCCTACCCCTCTTAACAGCCTGCATTGGTGGGATGAACTGTGGGTGATGCTATCTGAGGCTTTCCTACTTTTCCTCCCAAAAGATAGTAACTCTTTTCCTGAATATTTTTGATATCCTAGAGCAAAGACTTTACCTGAGATTGCCACTTATCTATACATTAATAGAGAACTTTCTATTTAAAAAAAAAAAAAAAAATTGTCAAGGTAAGCCACAAATTAATATGTAATATACTTCTTTCAATTATTTATGGCTTAGTTTGGAAATATATTGCATGAATATATGTTTTGTTTGCATGTTGTGTATGCCTGCCAACAATGTGTTTCTTTTTTTGTTTTGATAGTTAACGTGCTTCCTTTCTAAACTTGTCTTAATACAACAACAACAACAAACAGAGACATTTTCAAGCTATTTGGAGTCGATTACATGACTCTCTTATCTAAGGTCATAACCTCAGTCAAACATGTTATCACATCTTCTCTTACTAACTCTGCCCAAGTTAATTTTGGTATTTCCCTTCCTCTAGCATTGTCCTCAATGTGAACCATGTCTTCTTCGCAGGTGCACTTAATGGTCTTCTTTGCACATTCCAAGCCATCTTAATTACTTTTCTTTCATATTATCTGCAATGAGTTATGCTTCAACAATCTCACAAACTTGTTCATCTCTTATTGTATCCTTTCTTGTCTTGAAGCACATCTATCTCAACATTCGCATTTCCGGCACTCTCACTTTGTGCCTATGTTAATTCTTAGTTGCCCAATAAATAATGGCTATTCTAATAGCTGTTTTATAGTCGATGTTAATTCTTAGTTGCCCAACATTCTGTTCCATAAATAATGGCTAGTCTAATAGCTGTTTTATAGTCGATCACACTATTCCATCCTGCCTTGATTCTACAATTAACGTCATATACAATTTCTCCTTCATTGTGAATAATTGAGCCAAATAGCGGAAATGTTACACTTTTTGGTATCATTTGAATCTTCACTACATCTCTCTTTGTATTTCTATATTTACTAGAGTTTTTTAAACTCCTATATGTAATAAAATCTTGCTGCTTGATTTTGTTTTCTCAGGTAGCAACTCTTGGAGAAGGTGTATCTTTGGAAGCTAAACTATTGAGCAGGTATGTTGTTGGAAAATGCCTCCAAGTCCACCATTTTGTATAGATTGTTCTGCTTATGACAGTTTTATTGTCATGTTCTGATCATGATGTCTACTGTCATTCATTTGCAGAAAGGAAGCCGCATTGCGACAAAGAGAGGTACTTTGGAAAATTTGAGTTATTCGTTTTGAATTAATATTCTGACTCATATAATAGTTAACTAGTGGTTTGCACATCTCTTTGGCTTGAGTTTGAATTGGACGAGTGACGTCTTGGACTTAGATCATGGAATGGCCTAAGTGAAAGAATTCCTTTGTGTTCACTACAGAAATGAAGTTTTGAAATACATGAACAAATTGTTGTATTTCATTTTTATACATGACAGTATTCCTATTTTTTCCTATCTGCCATTCAAGAATATTGAAAGAACAATTTATTATCACAGGCTGCACTTAGAGATGCAAAACAACCAAAAGATGGGACAGACGAGGAAATTGCATCTCTTAAATCTGAAGTTAAGGTAAAGTATGATGCTAACTGGGCATTAGTGTCTCTCAATTATACTTTTATATTATTGCTTAACTTAATGTTTATTGTTCTGCTGTTGCATTATTGTGATTTTGTCGTTTGATATATTGCTTGAATCAGAATGCAAAAAGTGAGGTTGCAGTTGCTGTGGAACAGCTGCAGGGAACTGAATCTGAAGTTAAAGCTCTTCGCTCAATGACACAAAGAATGGTTTTGACACAGAGTGAGATGGTGTGTATTTACATAGTGGCACAGAGTCTAGAAATATCATATGTGGATTAATTGTATTCATCTATCCACATTACAGGAAGAAGTTGTGCTTAAGAGATGTTGGCTTGCACGCTATTGGGGTTTAGCTGCCCGACATGGTAATCTACATGTTGCAAAAGTACTATATATATATATATATATATATATATATTATAAACTTTTCTTTATTTTCTCTTTCTCGTTCTCTCTTATCTCTTTATATTTCTCTCTCATCAACCATCATCCTCACTGACCATACCAACCACCACCTTCTCTGAGCCAACTCCGGGGACACCACCACTATCATCTTTATTGGTACAACTGCACAAATTTCTCTTATACCAGTCAATGGCTGCCCACCGCCATCACTGCCTCCAAACTTCTCTAAATCTGCGGTTACTCCCTCTTTGATGGCATCATCGCCGAGACGCTTTCTGAACGACAACAGTAGCGTCCTCACCCCACCTGACTTTGCCTTCTCCTTTGCCACTGCCATCCATTTCGATGGCCACTCCTCACTTTTCTCCTCTCTCTCTCTCTCTCACACACACAACAACAGCAAACCTGGTCAGCAGCAAAGTGCTGGGCAAGGGCAGATTGAATCGAAAATGAGTGTAATTAGGGAAAATCTCAGGGGTATGAGTGTAATTTACCCTTTTTAATTTCCAATATCATTTTATTTACTCCAAGTAGTTAAGATCATAGGGAGCTAAGTTAAGTTGATTTGTTCATTTTACCCTGGGTTATGAATTGAACTTTCATGTTGAGACATTTATAAATTAATTTTTTTGTTGTCTTATTTCTAGATGTTGTACAAGTACAGAGTAGAAACCTTTTTTTTTAAAGAATTTTAGTACCAGTGACGGAGCTAGAAACTTGTGTGTGTGTGTGGGGGGGGGGGGGGGGGGGGGGGGGGGGAGGGGGAGTGTTGTTTGTGGGAGCATGGTATAAAATGCAAATAAAAAAATCAGTGGGCGTCTCCCCCAACTCGGCCCTTCCTAGCTCCGTGCCTGTTTAGTACTAATGTACAACAACTTCAGGTTCAATTATGATCCCTTTGTGAGAATTGCAAAGAGAGAGAGAAGAGATAAAAAAAAAAAGGAGCTAGGGTGTCTATTACATCTGAATGCAAAGCTACAAATATGAAAACCTAATAAAGAAAATATATAGTCTTATAAACAAAATAAGGTAAAAGACTATTCTACCCTTATTAAATATAATAACTCTAATATCCCCCCTCAAACTCACAATGCGGTGGCTAAAAGCATCGAGAGTTTGCCAACCAAAAAACGAAAACGCAGAATAGGATGTGACTTTGTAAATAAGTCTGCAAGCTGTATGGAAGAAGTGACAAAGGACAAAGTAATAGTGCCATGCTTAAGGTGATGTCAAGTGAGATGACAGTCAATCTCAATGTGCTTGGTTTGCTCATGAAAAACTAAGTTATGAGCAATCTGAATAGCACTTTTGTTGTCACAATGCATAGGAGTGGGATGAGAAAGAGAAACACCCATATCTGCAAGCAACCAACGTAACCAAACTATCTCAGTGGTAGTAGATGTCATTGCATGATACTTAGCTCTATGGAAGATATAGAAACGATAGTCTCTTTCTTACTTTTCCAAGATAATAAGAGAACCACCCAAAACTATACAAAAATCAGTGATAGACTTGCGATCTATTGGATCACTAGCCCAATCAGCATCTGAGTATGCACGCAGCTCCAAAGAAGAGGTCGATGGAAGTAAAAGACTCTAAAAGAGAGTGCCTCGAAGATGCTGAAGGATACAAAGAACAACAGCCCAATAAACTGTAGTTGGTGAAGCAACAAACTAACTAACAATGTAAACATCATATGCAATATCTGGACGTGTAATAGTGAGATATATCAGGCTACCAACAATAGTACGATATAAAGTAGGATTTGGCAAAGGGGTATCATCAGAAGGAGAATATCCAGCATTAAGCTCAAGAGGAGTATCAGCAATCTTAGTATCAGTGAGGTGAGCACGCTCAAGAATGTCAGCTGTGTACTTTGATTGAGATAGAAGGTGGCCTTTTGGAGAGAATGCTACTTCAATACCCAGAAATTAGTGAAGAGAGCCCAAGTCCTTCATTTCAAATTGTCGAGCTAATTTTGACTTCAACACTGCAATCCTATTAACATCATCACCAGTAATAATCATGTCATCAACACATAAGGAAAGAATAATTCGACCTGCAGAGGTACTTTTGATAAAGAGAGCTGAATCATAATTACTTGAGCAAAAACCAAGAGAGGTAATCACAGTAGAGAACTTCTCAAACTAGGCCCGGGGTGCCTGTTTGAGACCATATAAAGCTTTCTTGAGCCTGCAAACACAGGATTATGAGAAACACCAAGAGAGGGAATCATGTAAACTTTTTCTTGAAGATCGACATTCAAGAAGGAATTTTTAACATCCATCTGAGATATATGTCACTGACGAATAGAGACAACTGCAATAAGAGTACGAATAATAGTCATTTTTGCAACAGGAGTAAAGGTCTCATCATAATCCATACCATACTGTTGAGAAAACCCCTTGGTGACCAATCTAGCTTTGTACTGCTCAACTGACCCATCAGACTTAGTTTTGATTTTATAAACCCAACGAGAACCAACTGTACTTCTACCATGCAGTAGCAGTACCAAATCCCAAGAATCTGTCTTATGCAAAGCAGAGAGTTCCTTAGCCATAGCCTGCTGCCAAAAAGGATCAAGAACTGCCTCTTTATAGGATAAAGGCTCTTAGAGAGACGGTGAATAGAAGCTAAAAAGGAAGTAAAAGAATATGAATAAGAAGAATAAGAAGAATAAGAATAAGAATAAGCAAAATCTGGTAATTCAAAGGACCAGTATCTGCAGAACTATCAATGCGAATCCTACGAGAAAAATGATGAGGAAAAGGAGTAATAGGAACACGAGATTTAGAAACATTTTATGAGTTAGTATTTGTAGTGCGTAGGACTTGAGAAGACAAATTATTAGTATCATCAGATAAATGATCAATATGGATGAGGTCAGATTTGGTCATGTTATGAGTACTAGTAGGAATAGAAAAGAATAGAAGATGTTCAAGAAACAAAACATGACGAGATACATAGAGTTTCTGGGTAAATGGTTCAAAACACTAATATCCCTTTTGACCCTCACCATAGCCAAGAAAAACACAAATGGCAGAGCGAGAAGATAACTTGCTACGCTCTACATGAGGACGGAGAACAAAACAAGTACAATAAAAAACTTTCAAGGAAGAATAATCAAGAGCATGCCAATATAACTTTTCAAAAGGTGATAAACCAAAGATGTGAGAAGATGGAATCTTATTAATTAAGTTGACAGCAATAAGAATTGCTTATCCCCAAAATTCACTAGGAACTGAAGCAAACAATAAGAAAGAACGAGCAGTTGCAACAACGTGCCTATTCCTGTACAAGAAAATTGATGAACAGTTCCATCGAAGGCAAGTAATTCACATAATTTATTAGAAGTGTACTTCCCATCCAAATCACATCTAAAGCACTTAATAACAGCAGAATGTTGAGGTTTAACAAGGGCCCAAAAAGTATTATAAATACTAAAAAATTCAAAACGATATTTTATAAGATAAAAATAACGAGTGTAATCATCAATAAAGGAAACATAATATCGAGACCCCCCTTTTGTGGCAACTGGAAAAGGTCTCCCACACATCAGAATGGACCAAATCAAATGGTGTAAGAGAAGAATAAATACTTCGATTAAAAGGTAAAGCAGAAAATTTTGCTAGTTTACAACTACTACAATCAGAAATGTCATGAGTTTGCAAATTTTCTAATGCTTCTGTAGATGCTAAGTATCTTAAATGAGAGGTCGAAACATGACTAAGATGAGAATGCCATAAATAAAAACTAGAAGAAGAAGAACTCAAATGAAAAGATGACAAGTCCACACTGGGAGTTGCAACAACTTGTACTTTTAGCTCATCCAAAATATAAAGTCCTCCCTGCCTACGGCCTGTCCCAATTAGCTTCTAGGATTACGGATTCTGCACATGACAACAAGAAGAAGAAAAAGATACTGAGTAACCAGAGTCAGATAACTGACCAATAGAAACTAGAGTTATCGTGAGTTTGAGAATGTGATAAACACTAGAAAGAGATAAATTAGGTTTGACAATGGAACCAACACCTGCTAAGGGCATAAGAGTGTCATCAACAATCATGAGAGACACAGATGATGTAGGACACAAAGGAGCAAAAGATGACAAATCAGGTGACATATGATGTGAAGCTCCAGAATCTAAAACCCATATAGAAGAAGATATACCTGAAGAATTAGAAAATAAGTGACCTATTGGAGAAGAGGTGAACATAGCATGTGGCTGTGTGGCAAGGAATTTCTGAAACTGGTCAGTGAGGGTGGCAACTATGGGATTAGAAGATGATAAACTCCAAAACCAAATGAATCTGATGGTGGTACAACTGTTGTAGTGTTAGGTTGTGGAGGCCTATAAGCTTGTTGTGATTGATTTCCCAATTTTCATGGAGGAGGTTGCTGCTTCTGTTGCTATTGTTGTGGCTCAACAATTTTGGACATTGAGCCTTTCAATGACCCTTCTGCTTACAGAAATTACATTCATCAAAGCCAACCTTCACGTGAGTCTTGTTTTGATAGTTGGAAGGTAGTTTAGAAGGAACTGCTAAAACAAATGGGTTAGGTGCTGGGAGAATTCCTTTTCCTGCCTGAGACTTAAGACGTATCTCCTCGGCCAACAACTCACTGACCACTGAATCAACGGAAGAGAGTGGGATGCGAAGCAGAATTGACCCACAAAGTCCCTCAAAATCATTATGAAAAGCCATAAAAAACTGAACTAGTCATTGTTCCACTCTTCGAGCAATATATGGTGTACATGCTCGTAGCTATGCTGAATCTGTGAGAGTCAACTGGTCCCAAAGATCTATCATTGCAGAGTAGAACTCCTGAATACTCATACTTTTCTGTTCAATGGCTCAAATATCATATTCTAACTGATATTGTTTTGTGAAGTTAGATTGCGTGTACAGTCTTGCCAAATGGTCCCAAACCTCCTGGCTGCTTCATACTTTGTTAACTGTGTACCTATCGAATGTTCAATAGAATTGTTGATCCAAGTGATCATTTTTGAATTATTTGCTTCCCAAACATCTAACAGATCTGCATAAATTTTAGCCTTTTCATCATTGGGTTTACCTGAAATTCCACTAATATAACCCCACATCTTTTTGCTCTTAAGAAAATTTTTCATCACATAACTCTAATACGAATAATTCTTTCCATCTAATCTCACACTAATAGACTGAAGCGAATCATCTTTTTCACCAGCCATTTCGAAGAGAGGAGAAAGCCAAATACCAGAGACGAACGGTGCGAATTGGAATTGTACAATCAACCAAAATAAGTATGAAGAGAGGTGAAGGCCAAATACAGAGACAAACGGTGCGAATCGGAACAGTTCAATGCTAGATGGAAGCGATATCGGAATCAAATTGATGCCAAAAACATCCAAAAAAAAAAAAATTTGCGTGGATGGGATGTACAATTCTTCCATGTTATTACCAATCAAAGGACTCATTTAGATCATTACTTTGATATCATGTGAGAATTGCAAAGAGAGAAGAAGAGATCAAAAAAAGAAGCTAAGGTTTCTATTACAATCTGAATGCAAAATTACAAAAATGAAAACCTAATAAAGAGAATATATAGTCTTACAAATAAAATAAAGTAAAAGACTATTCTTCCCTTATTAAATATAATAACTCTAATACCCTTATTAACATGACTGTTTGGCAAAAACCCTCGATCTTTAGTCATCCCTTCTATCTTTCTCTCTCTATTACTCAACCTTTTTGTAAACCTTGACTTTTGATTTTGTAATTTCTTGGTTGCTTTGACAAACGGACATCAAAAGAATTGAACACTCTTGATTTGAAATTTCTTGATAACTCTCTTTACCTCTTCTTCTCTCAATGGAACAAGTTCTCTCCATCCTTCTATCTTTCTTGTACAATATCTTCCTCTATGGATACAAACTGTTCGAGCAGTTTCTTCCTGGGGGTAAAGGCAGAGTGGAGTATCTATTTGGCTTGATTGAATTATTGCTATTTGGGTAAGATCTTTCTAGCACTTGTGATTACATAAAACAAATAGATTTGGATTTCAATTTACTTATATTTATTTTGGTCAATCTATTGTTGTTTTTACTCTTTGCTGGAAATTGTGTTGGCGTTGCATTTCCTAGTTCAATAGACTATTAGCGTATGTTTTGCAAATGCATAGTCACTTTATTGTATGAAATCTTAAATCTTTTCATTTTTCTCTGTGTTTATTACTATTCTTACTACTTATGCCCTCTCGTATTTGTATATGTAGCTGGCTATGTATGTTTATGTGTTTACTTAAGTCCATCCTTTTACTTGATAGATTAAGAAAAATTCTAAACTTACTATCTTAAAGAATCTATTTTAAGGTATTTTGACTCACTCGCCCATTGCCGTTACCCAAGGCAGGATGCGAAAAAGAGGTGGGTTGGTATTAGGTAGACAACCGACTGTAACCACTTATTATATTTAATACCATTGTGTCTAACACTAGTTAGTAGTTATTAGTCTATATTTAATACCTTTTCTTTCAACTTCCACAACTTTTTCTCTCATATATCAATCTACTACAATACCTACTATGTTTCTATGATTATCTTTTTCTCTCATTTTGGCTTTTGGAGTTGTTTCTATGATTATCTTTTACCTATAGATGCACCTGTGAGCAGAGAAAGATGATTTGTATAGACGGTAAGAGACAAAGAGGTCGACCAAAACTAACATAGAATGAAGTGATAAGAAATTATTTTAAAAAATTAAATCTAGTAGAAGATATGACCTATGATAGAAAAGAGTGGAAAAAAGAGAATCCATGTGGCAGACCCCATATGAACAGGAAAAAGGCAAGGATGATGGTGATGATTATCTTTTACCACCCGAATAAGAATGGACTTGAGTAAAACATATACAGAGAAGTAGAGTTAACTAGAAGAGACTGAGAGGACAAAAGTAGTTGCATACAGTAAAAAAATGCTGGAAAAAGTGAAGAGATGCAAGATTCAGTACAATAAATTATGCACATGCAAATCATAAACCGAGGGCTATTGGACTAGGAATGCAACTCCACACAATCTTCAGCAAAGAATAAAACAGCAATAAACTAATCAAAGATATATGAGAAAACAAATTGCTATCCTATTTTCAATATGTAATGGTTAGAAATATATAAAATATAGTTGGTATCTCTACAAAATATAGTTTTTATATGTAATGACAAGTACTTGAAAAATCTTACTCTAATAGCAGCAAGTCAATCAAAACCAAATAGAGATTCAACTCTACGATTGCCCCAAAGCATAAATCTGCTCGATCAGTTTGTATCCACAAAGGAAGAGATGGTTCAAGAAAGAGAGAGGGAAGGTAGAGAGATATTGAGAGATGGAGAAGAGAAAGAGGGGCTCATACACAAGAAAATCTACAAATCAAGGCCTAGGGTTCAATCGTTTGATAAATCTGTTTGTCAAGTCAACCAAGAAATTTCAAAATCAAAATTTAGGATTTTCAAAGGTTATCAAGGTCTAGGGTTCAATCTTTTGAATTCCGTTTTTCAAGGCAATCAAGAAATTTCAAAATTAAAAGTTAGGGTTTTCAAAAGGTTTGAGTGATAGAGAGTTAAAGAGAAAGGGATTACCGAAGATTGAGGGTTTTGCCAAACAGTTATGTTGATAGGAATGTGGAGACTTACCTGATGGGGAAACTCACCGGTGAGTCGTCGGGTCAGCGATTGGAGAATTACTTGACCATTGTGGATGTATACCATGTGCATGCCTTACTCGCGTGTGCACGAGAAAACATGCATATATATATTTGGTAGTGATGTAGCCCGTGTCCAACATGTATGGGAATTATTAGAATACCCTTCACTCCTCAAACCTATATTTTTTTTTTAAATTAAAAAAAAAAAAAAAAAAACTATACCTTTCAGCATGCTATTCTGAAAATAACAAAATAACACTTGTATCAACCCAAATTTTAATTGCAGAATATCCAAATCATGCTTCATATTGCCCCACATTTTACAGGGTCAGCCTCGGGAACTTAATAGATTCTATAAAAAAACTTCAAATTTTCTCGATTCTAGTTATTTAGAGTTATTATTTTATTTTTTGTTCAGATTCTTTACATACTCTGCTACCCTGACTTAATGATATATAGGGCTTCAAATAAATCTGCTCACTGTCTTACTTGATTGTGTCACGTACTCTGTTTGATATTGTTTTACTGTAGTTCTGCATAGTGTTGATTTGTTTGAGTTATTGAGCTTACTTTCAAGCTTTACTTGGGTTTTGGTTTCAGTGTATCAATTTCTGCAGCTGACCTTCTCCCACCAGATTAGTTCAATAATGTTGTTCCGTTTGCTTTTTTAGGCATCTGTGCAGATATTGCAATGTCAAAGCATGAGTACTGGTCATCCTTAGCACCTCTTCCTTTTGAAGTAGTCCTTTCTGCTGGACAAATGGCTAAAGAGGAATGCTGGGAAAAAGGCTAGTAACAACTCTTTGAAAATTTGATTTAATATCTATTTGTGTTTTCGTCGTCTGGAAATTGTTGTTCTCGTGGTTCATTTGATTTAGGCTATATTTTTGTATTATTTTCAGTCTCTTTTTTTTTCAAATTTGAATCCTTTACATCTGCAACATCAAGCAGGTGAGGACAATCCTGAGAGGAGGAACAAACTTGTTCAGGACTTGGGCGATCTAACTGGAGAAGGAAATATTGAGAGTATGCTTTCAGTTGAAATGGGCTTGAAAGAGCTTGCTTCCTTGAAGGTGGTTCCTCTTTAATTTTATGATCAAACTCTGTTTCATTTACATCAACATCTATCTTTGATCCTTCTCATGATTCTCCTTATTACTCTTGATTATTCTAGCTGATGCACTCCCTGCAATAGTCTCTTTATTTTTCATCATCTTCATGCTCTTGAACTGTGATTGTCTTATCAGTGATTTGGTATCTATTTCTGAAACTGTTGCTCTATTTTACACTATGTAATTGTTGTTTCCAGGTTGAAGGTGCAATTGTGATTGCATTGGCCCAACAGCGGCGTGCAAATTCTCTTCGACTATCCATCTCAGGTTTGTTTTGTTTAGCTTCTTTGACTTGATTCCATTTTTTACCTGCTTTAATTTAGAAATTTCCTTGTTGAATGCTTTTTTGCCTTCTTTGAGATAACCAATGATTCCCTTTATTTGACGAATATTATTTTTCCTTTTATATGGGGCACTGAAAAGTCATAAATATTATGTACTACCTCCGTCCCATAATTCTTGACCTTTTGGGGAATCAACTTTTTATGGTGGGACCAACTTTTTATAGTGCTAATGAATGAATTTACACATTAGTCCTTGTTTAAAGGTTATTATTATTATTATATGGTGGGGCCAACTTTTAGGATAGTGGAGTTTGAAAAGGGTAGTTTAGGAATCATAAAAAAGATAGTACATCCATTTTAGGAATGGTCATGTATTTTGGGACATCCCAAAATAGAATAATGGACTAGAATTATGGGACGGAGGGAGTATGTACTTTTGCATTTGTCTCATTTTGTTGTCCTAGTGATTATATTTATAGGACCATCAATCTAAGTTATTGAATGACGAAAGTGATTGTGTCCAATAAATCTCCCCTGGTGACCTTGTTAACTAGATATTTAATATGAGTAGCCAATTGGTGTACTGTTGATTTATAATAGCAGTGAATAAGAAAATTAGTGGTGGAGACACATCCAAAGAAGATGAATAAATCTGTGGGGCGACGTAGTTAATGGATAACAGGTGAATATTCTTGCTGGTCCTGTGCTTTATGTTTGCCCAGCCAGCAATTGGACCATCATTTACTTGAAGGCTTCTTCCTATTCTAAGCACGTTTCTGTTTGGATGCTGAAGTCTTCTACATTGAATTCAAGGTTTAGTAATGGCAATTGGCAAAAATGGTTTTCTTCCTAAGCATATTTTGTTACTTAGCAGTTGTGGCATGGAGATAATCTTTGGGTTGGGACAAGTGGTGTTCTAACTTAGTGGAATTTGGTTTTTGGTGGTCTTACGTTCAAGTCTCTCCATTTGCGTATGTTATCTAGTTTTGCACTCTATATTTTCACATTGAGACGGATCGTACGTAAGGGAGGATGTGAGAGCATGGGATACAATATGGGGTTCATTCCTTTTCAGCTTAAGTTCTTAGATCAATTAGTTATAAATATGCTATCAAAGTGGGTAAGGTCTTGAGTTCGAATTTCACCATCATCCCCTACTATATTTCATGCACATTTTTGGACAATTCATTACAGTGAGTCCAGACGTGTTAGAGGATATAAATACTTAATTTACATCTTTTCTAACGGAAGAATTTTTGAGGTAAGTGGTGTTGTAACATGATACTAGAGTTACGTTATCTGAGGTTTGGGTTCAAATCTTCCTATCTACACTTGCTCAGGCGTTCACCTATACTGCAAGTTTGTACTTCGTATCTGTTTGCCTCTCCACGTGCAAGATGCGGTCACATGTAAGGGAGGATGTGAGAGGATGATTTACATTGGTAAACCATTCCTTAGGTATTAACACCAGGAAATAAAATGAATAGAAAAAGGAAAGAAAATCGTCAGGTTCAATAATATGCTCTAGAGTACTTGTGTAATTCTGTTTATTTTGTGTGCAGATATCAAATCACCAGGAGATCCGAAGTATATGGACGCATTTGGTACGTTCCATTTGGATATTTTATTGCATTTTGCTTTAGGCTGATGCCAAATAGGTGGAATTAAGGGCTTGCTGTTGATTTTAGTACTTGGTATTAATTTAGAATCTATAATTGTGCAAATTGCATTAGACTACTACTAAAGTCAAAAGTAGAGATGCAATTGCAAACCACAGATAATTGTCAAAAGTTTACCTACTGGGAAAATGTATTCTGTTAGTGGCCCAAGAGAGATTTGTTGATGTCCCACAAAAAATGATATTTTGCATCCGACATCTGTTCGCTGTTTATTAGCTTCATTTCACTGTTTTGTGATATTATATATATTTGTTACTCTAAGTTTTCTCGTAGACTTGTTCTGGACATAAATTTTATTTGTACAGGTTGCAATCTTTCACTACATGAGATCTTGTTTCAGCTAATCAAAGCACCTTTCACAACATTTATAATAAAGTTTCAATTATTTTTTTATACAACATGTGCATTTATTTATGCAGCAGTTCCCAATTTCTCTTATTATTCCATCTTATCCATGTTTAAGCAGTCTGAAATTTGAAGCTTAGCTAAACCTTCTTATATTTGTACCATTATGGTTATCTGCCATTTGGAGCCTAATTGTAATGTCCTCGGTTCTTGCAGAACTGAGTCCAGAGGAGTCTGAGGATGTTCTTTTCAAGGAGGTTTGGCTTTTCTTTCTTAGTTACCTCTACTTGTATCCATGTCACTCTTGATTTCTGACACTTAACCAAGGAGTCTTACATATATATATATATATATTATGTTAGTTTAAAGATAAACGTAGCTCTTGGTCAATATTTTATTTTTCTGATATTTTTTGCAAACCAAGGAGTCTTACATATATATATATATATATTATGTTAGTTTAAAGATAAACGTAGCTCTTGGTCAATATTTTATTTTTCTGATATTTTTTGCAAAAACTGGATTGGTTCACTTAGAAGCAACATTTTTTATGACTGTTATTAATGACATCTTTACTTAGAAAACCCAATGAAAAATGATTTGAGTAAATAAATTATCAACTTAATTCATGATTTTCATTCAATTGTGCTCCATTGACTTCCAGTTTTTGAAATATCTGGAGTGCCTTGTTGGAAAGATAACATGTAGCACATGGGGAATTATTCTCTTCTTTTCATTTCTGTTTTTATTCTTGGCCTCCCTCATTGACCTTCACAGAAGAATTATGGCATTTTTTTATATAGTCCTGGACTCATGGTTAGAAAACACATCTATTAAATAATCTGCATAAATTCCTATTCTCGGTACTCAGTAATGGTTCTTTATAACTGGTTTTTTTAATCTTAAATTGACATGTTCATATCCTAATGATTTGATTTTTATTTACATCACATGACTTAAACAGGCATGGCTTACATATTTTTGGGGAAGAGCCAAATGCCATGGTATAGAAGAGGAGATTGCCAAAAAACGACTTCAATTTTGGATTAACCGTAGCAGACAGTCACCAACTTCACATGACGCTGTGGATGGTAATTTTTGCTTATTATAGTCCTCATGCTTAACAAAGAGACACCAATCCTTAGTTCAGGAATACCATTCTTTAAATTGATATTTGATAATAAATGATAACGTGATACTAAATAGGTTTTTTTTTTTTTCAAAAAAAAGAATGTGACCCTTAGGTATCTTTTGAGCATATATGTGAAACTGCATATGATATCTAAAAATTTATATGAATACCCTCAATATATAAAGAGGGACAAGTTGTACCTCCTCTATACCGCTTATGTACACAAGTTGTATCCCCTCCTGCACTATTGTTTATCAATGTTTTACTTTCAGAAAAATTATAAACCATTGAACCGAGTTGGTTCCTTGAAAAATATTAGATAGAATAAATACGTTGAAAAAAAAAACTATTATTATTGTTATTATTTGCAGATGTTTATGCTGTGAAAGTTAAATTAATAATAAAAAAAAAAACTTCTGGAAATATTTAACTTTCATGCGTATGGCTGCTGTTAAGAAACAAGCACTGGAAAGTGTTTTCTAGATCATATACTTGCCCATTTTAATTGCGAAAACCGGAAAACATCACAGGCTTTGATGTTTGTAGACTTGTAGTCGTGTATGCTATCTCGGCTTTAGCAAGCTCATTCAGAGTTTAAGCCATTATTTGCTCATTGTGCGTGTTTCATTTGCTAGTGGAGCAAGGTCTGGTGGAGTTGAGGAAATTGGGTATTGAGCAACGACTTTGGGAAGCATCCCGCAAGGAAGTCGACCATGACTCTTCCAATTCTACAGCACAAAAATCTACGAGAAGATGAAGAACTCTTTTTTTAAAGCATGCCGCATTGAAATGTTTATAGTATAATCCTTTCCCTTTTTCTTGACCGTTAGATTTTCCTCTTCCTCGTTGAAGCTTCTATATTGGTGTGTTACTTATAGTACTGGCTGTCCTAGATCTGATCACTTGGAACTGTTGAATGTACATCTCCTACCCTTTCAAGGTGTTTATTTTGATGTATTGTATCACCCAAGAAAAATTAAAATGTCAAATTTTGATTAAACTTTATTTGTGTAATTTGTCAATCAAATTTGAAGGTGTGTTTTTTTTTTTTTTTCCTAATTACTATTATTATTATTAGCTTGGCAAGAAACTCAAGTACTCAAGCACTCGATCTTCTGTTTTGGAAGGTGAGAAAGTACTCGTATGATACAACTCTTGGTATTTGGTGTCTTGTTGAGTGGGCACTGAATGTCCTTCTCAAGCATGTGAGCATTGCTCTACATACACAAAATATCTGTCATCAGTTGTAGATTTATATGTGAAAAGATGAAGTAAAATTATTGTCCATTGTTTGGGCAGCATTTCTAACAAGCTTGGGTGCATTGCAGGCATAAGAAATGTGTTGCCCCCAACCTATGTTAGAAAGAAATATAAAGTAAGGGTTTGTTGGTTTTGTTTTCTAAATAATGCTTTCAAAATTTCTTGAAACAGAAAATGAATTTTAGAGAACTCTGCCCTGTTTTCATGTAACTGACTTTTATAGTTTTTTGTTTTTTGAGCTTTTGAGAAGTGTTTTCTAAGTGACAAACCAAATATAATGCTTTTTAACTTGGTTTTCAAAGAACATTAAATTAAAAAACTTAAACACTCTTAGTGAAAAAATGAACTAAACGGGTGCCTTTAATATTCCAAATCAAAGAATTCGGATGTCTTTTGTCTATGATGAGAAAAATTTAGTTGTTCTTATTATAATATGCATCGGCATAATCATACTCTTAGGTGTAGTACATGTGCCGAAATTCACCACTATACCTAGAGCTGTGATTATCCAACGGATTTTCCATTTATGACAACAAGCAATTCAGAATTTATGCTTAGAGAGGGAATGCCCAAATCATATTTTATTTATTTATTCATTTATCTTTTTTCTATATATATATATAATCCGACAAATATCACATGATTCTACGAGACTTCAACTCTTGACCTTTCACCACCATTTTTTGGTGGTCATTCCAAGCTTTCGATAAATCTATTTTGATTGATACCAAATGTTTTTTTTAAGTAAAAAAAGAAAAATAAAATTAACTCTTGTGATTAATAAATTATTCTTTTTAGAGGCCATGATCTGCAGTATTTTGATTGATACCAAATGTTTTTCTTAAGTAAAAAAAGAAAAATAAAATTAATTCATGTGATTAATAAATTATTATTTTTGGAGGCCATGATCTGAACCCTATCTAACCGAATCAGTAACATATATAAAACAGGCGCACGGGTACAGTAAAAACGATTTCACAGGAAGAGATTCGAGTGATGAAGGAGATGTTGTTTTGTCAGTTCTCTAATGGAATATTAGTAAAATGGCCGTTGAGACTTGAGAGGTTGGGAAATTCCGGGTAAAAAGTAGCTTTTTGACAATTCAATCTTTAGTGCGGTCCGGTCACGCGTCCTATGGGCCTTTGCATGCGCTGCACCTTCGGTTTATATAAATATATACACACACACAAATATATTTTTCATATATATGTGGGACGGGCTTTTGTCCCGTAGTAGACTAAAAAGCGGGACACTTTTATTTAGACATTTTTTTAAAATGTTAGATACATAACGAGAACACGGATAGGACATGCGAGAAATATGATGAGATATATTTTGTAATTTTTTGAAGTGCAAAAAAATCTCTGAGCTTTTCAAAAGTAGCAAAAAGACCCTGAACAATTTTTTTAAGCATTTCAATATTTTATACCGAAAGTTTTTTTTTTTTTTTTTGCAATTTCAATAAATATTGTCTAACAATAATTAGTTAATAATAAACAAAAATAGAGTATCTCACCCATTGAATATTTTATAATTATAAGGATCAGAACACTCTATAACAAATATCATCTATTTTTTATCACTTTTCTATATAAAAACTCTTGGGACAATGAAAGAGAGTTGTTGGATATGGGCCGGAAGGAGCATGTGAGCTATACAATATTATTGTGGGAATGTGGGGGTCGCCTTCTTGGTGGACACGCTCGATAAGAAATAACATTCTTTAAGGTCAAAAGGTGCGCATGTAAAAGAAGGGAGACTAACCTTGGCTAGCTTATCCACTTCATGATTAAATGAGATTAATTATATATATATATATATATATATAGGGAATTACTATTGAATTAGTATGAATGAGATAAAAATGTTCATTTTTGACGTCGTCATTACATTCTCGTGATCATTTTTACAAAAGTGAAAGGATTTGTCATCTAATATTGGATAAAGAACTTAATCGATACGTTAATACAAACTGTAACGAATCAGACACTTGTTATTTAATCTAAAAACTTAAGGGCAAGAGCCTTTTCGATCCGATTTTCTACCTTCTTTTATAAGTGCAAGAGTCTTTTCGATCCGATTCAATCCAAAGTGAGATGTAGTAAAGCACGTGACCGATTAGTGGAATCAAAATCTCATGTCAAGTTGTTTGTAATATATTGAATAGTCTTGATTGTACTGAATCACATGCTAGAGTTACTACTATCTACCAATATCTCGTACAATCATAATTTGAAACATCATTCTCACAGTGTTAGTACCCACATTTCCAGCTGCTAATTTCTCGTACAATCGTATCATAATTTTCATATAAATTGGGGTTGAGGTTGGCGTGTTCTATACGTAACATGCATTGACCTACTTATAATTATCCACTATGATTATTATGATAAGAGTGAGAAAAGAGCACTAAGTTCTACAGATAGATGTTGTGGTAGTTTTATCTTTTTCCTGGTTTTTCTTCCTATTCTTTTGAAACAGTTTGGGTCAAACGTCTCGTTATTGTTTGAAATTGTGAACATCAAAATGTATGGCTTCATTATATTTGGGGTTGGTAAATGACTGAATTTTAACAAAGATATGGCGTTTGGCATAATAAAACAATGATATCAAAATTTATGTAACAAATCCCAAATTGTTAGGATAAAATTTTATTGAGTTGAGTTTTGTAGTGGTAAATTTTAGATGTTGGGATTAAGATATACTAGTAAACCTAATTGGGGTTTCGGATTAGATGATCATGCTCTACATATACAATAATAAATCACTATTTTTGAACACCATTGTGTATTTTTAATAAAAATTCACATGTGGGAAGGGTAATTATGTTCCATATCTCTTATTTGCAATTGTAAGACAACTAAGAACGGACTAAAGTTATAATTGGCAGAATACAATTGGTGCTTAGAATTAGAATTAGATAAAATTTATTTTAAACAAATTTTTTTTAATTAATTTTTTTTCTAATTCTAATTTTAATTTTAAGGCGTCGATTACATACTATGTGAATGCAATGTAATAGATTTTATGGTTAATTACAATGACACCCCCTAAGGTTTGTCATAATTTCACACGAATACACATTTTCAATTTAGCTATCACTTAGACCCCAGATGTTTACTCTATTTTACACAAACACCCTCTGTCGTCACTTGCACATGGTGTCAGAAATCTGACACCATGTAAAATGACTAGGATACCCTTTGACTCTCCCTTGACTTGCAAAAAAGACATGTTTCAAGTATAAAATTACTTAATTGCTCAACTCTCTCTTTCTCTTCAACAATGATATCATCTTTCTCTCTCCCTGTTATTTCCATCTCTCTCTCTATCTATCTATCTCTTCAACATCAATTTTGCTAATTAACTTAGAGAGATAATTGCCAAAAAAAAAAAAAACCTTAGAGAGAGTTCATATGGTCTGTGACGTATATTTTTGTAATTGGCAATCTTCAGTGTTAAAACTAGACATGATCGAGTTGTAATATTTTATTTATATTCTTGTAATTTATCATGTAATTGAAGTCTCAGAGTGAGCATGAAGTTCTACACCAACCATGCAAATGTTCTTCATAGGTATGAAACTTGAATCTTTGGAAGAAGGCATCAATGTTATTCAAAGATTTGATTGATTGAAGTTTTCGAATGATTTCGATTGCATGAGGGCATCGTTGATCAAGTATAAGAGTCACGTAGTCCAAGTTAAGTGGTGAGAACAAATATATTTCAAAGTGGGAGGTTCCGATCTTAAAAATAAGGATTTTTGAGCTGCTTTTTGAAATATTCAAGGTTAGACCAATCTAGGGTTTAGCTAATCCAGTCCATGAAGTCTCGGCACTTCACTTTTTGCAGGGTATAGCCCTGGACATGTCTAAGGCTTTTGGTGGCAGATTTTTGATCTATAGTGTCCTGTTTTGACCTAAATTTAAGTATGAAATTTCCTTAAACTTTAGGACTTGTTTCCTATTAATTTTTAACTTATTTTTCAAGAAAAAATAGAGTTTTTAACATCTATAAAAATCTCATATGATTTCTCTCTAAATGTGTTTTCACGAAACTTTCAATATACATCAAAATTCATATTCTAGAGAGAGAAAGTATAAAGATATTTTTCAACAGAGAACTTTGATTTTCTGTTTATATTTTTGAGAACACACACATATTCACTGAGTGATTTAGAATGACTCTCTTTGGTTAATCAATTATTGGAAGACTGCTTCAGAGATTTTTAATTGATCAAGCTACTGGATTAGTTTCTTCTACAACTGTTCGTTGGTGAGGAAAGAGAAAAAGATCACACTACAAATGAAACATAATACTTGCTGAGTGTTCGTGTTCTTCCAGTTACCCTTCTGCAAGGATTGTGACATTAGCTGGAAGTCTACAGCAATTGAACAAGGGAGTCGCAATAGTAAGCCTGAGGTGTTCCGCGTCAAGTTCTTGTCAGAGTAAAGTGGGTGTGAGTCTGAAATTGAATGTTGTATTTTGCTTCAATGATAGAGGATTTGGTTCTCCGATGCTACAAAGCCTCACTTGTGATTTTTTTTTATCTGAGTTTTCCACGTATATCTGGTGCATTTTTTACTTTATTGCACTTTATTTTATTTACTTGTTTTGTGGGATTGCTTTAATTTTTAATTAGACTTATAATTGGATAAAATGAAAAATTAAGCAAAGAAGCAAGTAAACCTAATCACCCCCTCTATGTTTTAAATCTAACTTTCGTAGCCGCTTCCACACTACGCAACTCACATAATTGTAACATAACTTTCAATTAGGAGAAATAAATCACGATGATCGTTTTGTTCTCCTCCCAATTGAGTGAATTGATATATATATATATATATATATATATATATATATATTTATATGCCACGCCCCGATTTTCAACATCCGATTAAGAGGGAGGGAAATAGGGGTGAACATTAAAAATTTCACCCGGTTCGCACTCATGAACCGCTCAATTCCATAACTTAATTTCCTGTGTGTTTGAAATTTCAGTGTGATACTTAGTTCATTGGAAAGAGAATCCAAAAATACTCAATTTTAAAAAAAATCACACTCAATTCCAATTTAGAACGAAGGAATTATTCCCGTATACAATTTATCAACACAGCCGTTCTCACAAGTTATACATGTAGAAATCAACATAGATAAATGTTCATTATTTAAAACATCTAGCATTCTACCATGCTTATAATGAGATAAATCATAAGTCATGAATAACACATACTTAAAAATGTGTTTAATTGTACGCAAAAATTAAACATAAATATTACATGTTTTTGAAACATAAATGACCTTTACATGTTCATCTCATACATATAGTCCACAATCCAGACATACGTAATAATAAGGTAACTTAAAAAGGAAATTCTATGACTCCAAGTCCAACTCAAGGTTGCTCACCACCAACCATTTCTTTGCCATGTTCTGAAAATGTTAATATAGGAGGATAAGCAAGTTCAACGACTCAAAGTAATATGTTATGCAAATCGTTTAAGTTCACATTTCATATCTTTGCATAAAGGCAATTCAACATACATAGTCAAGTTACGTGTCATACTTCATAGCATTCTAGTTAAAACTATAACGTTCATTCTCAAAGCATACTCATCAAATACATTTGACAACCACAATAATCACAACATGCTTCATTACACAATCCATCATATCTTTAACATATGACATAACCGAATTTGTACACAATTTCACTCAATTCACATAAGTCACATTATTTCACATAAAACTCAACAAAAAGTCACATTGCTTTCGAAATTGTACTCACACTCACACACACTAACAAAATATGTACCGAAGTCTCTGCTACCATCCAACTTGAGCAAGGTTAAGGTCTTTTAATCCCAAGGAGATATGTTCCCCCTCTATTTCCCATGAGTCATTTCTGAGAATTCACCCCACATCACGCACACAAAACATATCACGTTTTGCACATACATTTGCACGTTTCAATGTTTCACACTCAATTCATGTCCTATATTTCTTCTAGCTTGTAATGCAAGAATTCATAATGATACATGTTAGACATTAAATTCTCAAAAATTCAACAATTTTAAAAAAAAATTCCACATATGCAATAATCTTCATAAAGAACATACATTACCAATTCATGTATTCCAAGTCACATACCAATCATTCATAATTCAAGAAACATATATACATTAATTTAATTCAATAATTCATCCACAAGATCTCATTTAATCATATAAAACATGAAATCATCAATTTTATGCTTAAACATGAAATTTAACTTGATATAAAATACACAACACACACCCACTACCTCAATAATTATAGTTTCAAGTTATTCTTTACTTTCACCCATGAATCAAAATTTTCTGAACTTAATTCCGAACAGATCAAACTCGAGCCCTTAGTGCGTAGATCATTTCTCTCTTCTTCGGTGTCGCCCAATTCTCACCCCAAGTATGCCTCTCATAGTTGATGAGAATGAGAAATGAGGGTTGGGCATTCTCTCTTGCTATTTATAGAATTCAACCGACACTTATTTACAAAAATGTCATTACTTTTTTATTAAACCTTTTCGGACTCATATTCTCAGTTTCGTAACTCTGATTGACACGAAATCGACTCCGTAGCGCGTCAAATAATTTATTTAAGCTACCCTCAAACTTTGATGTCATTATAATATTTTCAGATTTTCTGCACATCCCGAGTCAACTTGACCAGAAAAAGTCAACTTTTGCCAAACGCTCCAAAAATTTCTCCAAACTTTAAATAAGTTCCCAAAACATGTATTTTATATTTAAAACACATATATAATCATTTAAAATATTAATATGACAATAAATGATAATAATAAAAAATTGGCCAAAAGTGATCACGGTTCTTACAACACACACACACACACACACACACACACACACACATACACACCTGTGTAACTATCATCACTTTACTTTTCTCTACTCCACAACCCCCAAACGTAACATCGTTTTGAATTCGGATTAATTTGTAAACATTCAAAACCTAGTAAAACCCAACTCAACCATTGCATTATTGAAACCCTACATTCAAAATGGGCATTACACATAATAAAGCTATTCCAATAAAATTCAAATGCAAGTCCAATGAACCCACCTTCGAGCTCGTTTCGGCAATCGGCAGACTCCATTCACTTGGAGAAGCTTGATCGACTGAGATTGCATTGAAGTTTGCATTGATACACTGTTTTAAAATGATTAAAGATCTTGATCGAGTGGAGATCATGTTGAAGAAATAGTCTCAAACCACATTAGGCATCTCCTCTCCATCACTATACTTGACAACATCTCACACCAACACAACCATATCGTCAGACCCAACCAAGTTACTCTGCCATTGTCCACATCATCAGCGCCACCCTAACAACATCTCACACTAACACACCCAGGCTATCAGACCCAGCCAGTGCTACTCCGCTGTCGTCCACACTATCGTCACCCCCGTCATTACTGTTTGGTCTGTCGTTCGCCGCTTCAACAACCCCCAGGCTTATAAGCACTTCCTCAAGAGCTGCCATGTAAAGTCTCGCATTTTATTTTATAATAATTATGTGTTAAGTATTATTAAACTTTTAAAAAAAATTGTTTAAATATGTGCATTTGTAAATTATGTGATTTTTTGGTATTTTAGGTATAGATGTGGAAATCAAAGCGAGTCGGGTGACTAGAAAAATGTTTATGGATTATTTAAATGGATTTTAGAACATTGCGTAATTAGTGGAGGGACTTAAATGATAAGTTTAAGGGAGATTTTGTAGCACCATAATTACTTAAAACTAGCTAAAGACAAAATGTGACTTTTGACAAGTCGAGGGACTTAATTGCAAAGTCTTGCAAATATATCATATATATATATAAAACTTACCCCCTTATTAGTAATAGTTGTTAATATATCTTAACAGAACTTATGAACTTACTATTATACCCCTACATCTGTAAACAGCCACCATCGGGATGGCTTCATAGTCACTATAGCTCCGACGACGAACAACAATGTAGTCTCAATCGATGGAGAAACTTGATTGGTGGTGGAGCTCTGTGCAGTAGAGTCAGAGTTTTGAGTAAATGGAGACTCGATGTTAATGGTGAAGCTTCAGTGGTTTGCAGTTGATGGCTATCGAGCTTCATATTGTTATGCTCGCAATGGTCTGTGAAGGTACTTTAGTGAGTGTTGGCTTGCTTCAGCACTGATCGGTGGTCTTTACATGGAGACTCAGATGATAGTCAGCAACCATTGTAGCCGACCACGCCCGTATCTCCACTGTCATGCAAGCTCCTCCATCTTCATCCACCAAGACTGACTCCACGGCTACACCTCCATTAAAGCTCTAAGGTCCACCATTCACAGCCAACCGAGACTCCCACCACCTCCACTGCCGCACTAAGAAGACCCATATCTCCACTACCATTATCACCTCTTCTAAACAGACCCACCAAACCACCAACTCCACCACCATTATTCAAGTAACGCCCAAACAGTCGTGAAGACTCACTTCCCCTACCATGAGCCACCACTGTGAGCAGACTCACTTCGGACCTTTAACCGTAACAACATCACCTCTAACCGAGCCACCACCCACCTTCGTCTCTACCAAGCTTCACCACCTGCATCATCAATACTCACCATTGAAATCACTACCGAGAAGACCCAGCTTCAGCCAAACCACTAGCCACTACCATCCCAATGTCGGAGCTGCCATTAAAGCCCAGACCCACCAACTTCAGCCGCAACATTTTTAATGGTTTAATTGTCCTTTTAAGATTAAATTTTGATGACATCAGCAATAACCGTTAGTTTGACTGATAGAAAGGGAAATTTGTTACAAATGTGCAAACTAGGGGAGGGTAAATGTTATATGCCAAAACACAGGGGAGGTAAGTGTTATAAAGCCAATCTAGAAATGAGGTAAGTGTAATTTACCCTTACTTGAAACTAGCTAGGGATAAAAGGTGACTTTTGACAAGTCGATGGACTTAATTGCAAAGTTTTGCATATATATATATATAAAGAGAGAGAGGGAGAGAAAGATTAGAAATCTGTTTTATTCTTCTCTTTTGACCAACTTTCTCTTCTCTCTCTCCATTTTTATTTCTCTTATTTTCTCTCTTAATTTTGAATCTAAAGGAGTTTGCTCTTCGCATCAAAAGTGTTCTTTTGATCGATTTAACTTTGCTTTTGGGTGATTTTCATTCTAGTGAATTCAGAGTTTTTCACTTGAATTGTTTCTAAAGTGAGGTAGGGGTGTCTAACCCATGATTCCCAAGTATCTAGGAAGCATAAACATTTCTTTTTAGGAGTGTCAGATGCTCGGACATGTGTAAGACATAGCGTGTCAAACACTCCTAGAAGTGTTTTGAAATTTGAAATTCTTTTTTGTTATTTGACACGACCGGAAAAAAGCATAAATAAAGCTTGGACATGATATGAGCACGACAATGACACATTTGGAAAACTTTCAAGACACATGAGGTAATTTTGTAATTTTTTTTTAAAAGAATGTTATTCCATTGCAAATGGGATAATTAGAAAAATAATATAAAAATAAAAATAACCAACATTTAGCTTTAAGCTTCAAATTAGTGATTTCATTCATAATAATGTGGATAAAATGAGTTAAAATTATTTTTTATATAATAATATATCTATATTATTATCTTTTGATGTATAATTGTCGTATATGTATTCTACTTCTAAAATTTATCATACCGCTGTATTCATATTGTGTTGTACTTGAATTCTGTGTGAGTATCAGTGCTTCTGGACATATATATATATATATATATATATATATATATATATATATATTCAGAAGCATGGACACGGGTACGAGTATGACACGGACACGACAATACAGAAAATTTTAAAAAAATAGGACACAGATATGGCGATGATACGGCTATAAAATAATAATATAATATATTAATTATTCAATAAAAATACTACATTACAGAAATACTTCAATTTATCATCAAGCAATTAAGAACCAAACAAAAATAGACAAATAGATTAAAATAAATTAAAGAACCAGACTTATTTAGTCTTGTACATATATTTAGTTTAAATTTTTAATCATAACTCAGTAGCATATAATTTTCAATCGAAATACTTGAATATACATCACTCATACGAAGTGTCTGACTCGTGTTCGGGGAGTATCCAAGAAGTGTCCGAAAAAAAATATCAAGACACTTTTACAAAGTGTCTAACACGTGTTCAATGAGTGTCCGATACGATATCTAAGTCACCAACACAAATACAACACCCTCACTAAACTGTCGGTTATTTCTAAATTACTACCATATGTAACTTTGCATGTTTTAGATGTTGACCATATCTTTTTTCTTTTTCTTTTTTGTCCCTTTGAAAAATAGATATCATTTTAACTCTTCACCCTTCATTTTCAATGTAAAAGGAGGAAGAAATAAACTTCGTGACTAGATGGTGAATCATTAGTGTTACTATTCTGACTGCCACTTTATTTTGAAATAATTATGTAGTAGTAGTAGTAAGTTTGGGATGGGTCATATCCTTCCAGTTGGATAGAAGTTAGTTGAGAATATAATGGGCCCATGAAAAGACAAAAGGTCGCTATTTGAGTCTCTTTAGGTGTCTCCCACCACACCACTGTTTTGTTACTGTTTACAGTACCCGACCTTTTTGTCTCTACAAATGGTTGGTCCACGTTGGTTTCAAAATGCCACCTCATCATGTCATGTCACTCCAGCCTTCCAGGCGTGGATAATTTTTTCTCCAACGTTCTCAAGTGGATATCATTCCTACCTTGACACCATGATCTCTCTCTCTCTCTCTCTCTCATAGAAGAGACTAGAGAAAGGGAGAGAGAGAACTTTGGCAGGTTCCAATTTCCAACCCACCTTGAGTTTTAACTTTTAACCTTTTAACCCATTCCTAGGCTTTACATATGCTATCTTTTTCTCTCCATTGTTCACAATGTCTAGGGAAAGTTTTCTTATTTCTAAATTTTCATTTTTTTATTAGTTTTTTTTTGTTGGTTTGATGTTACCACAACCCCACCTCATAGCTAATTAAAGTCATTGTATTAGGGTTCTCTGAGACCAACAGTTGAGAAGTTTAGCATGCTCATAATGACAGCATTCTGATGATACAAGTATGTCACCAGGCGAATGTACAGAGCCATTAGTAGTTAATGTATCTATTTAATTTTATAATTCTTTTTTTTTTTACATATAGTAAATATAATTTTTTTTGGGAAATGTTTAGAATTAAAAAAACCTATTAAATCTCGAATGATGTACCCACTTAATTTTATAAAAAATAAATTACGATTTAAATTTTTACGTTCGTACTCACTTGCACAAATTCCTTACTATACCTTGTGAGTCACTTCAATCAAATTTTGAGTACATTCTTTATTACTATTATCAAAATACTATAATGATTTTTGTGAATTATTGTATAAATTTATTTACTTTTGAATATGTATTTCATTTTAGGAATACTCTACTTCACAGATTCTTGTTTCCCATTGGATAGGAATGGGATGAATTTTGGTTATAATGCCGGATAAGCAGCGACACCTAACAAATTAAACATTTCATTGAATAACAAACGTTTTATCCGTTACAAATAGTATAAGATCACGTGTCAACAGTGTAGAAGCTCTTGACTCACTTGTAGCGTGTCTTTTTCTTTTTTTTGGTGTGGGGTTTGCCACTTAGGGGGCTCCACAAAAAAATCTCCAATAGACTCTCCAATTAGCGAGAACAGTGGAAAGTTCTGTCTTTACGAAAAATAGAGATCACTACATCTCCTGAATTTTTTAGTCAATACTTTTTTGACCAGTCACGTCAATTTATTGTACTAATGGAATTCCATTTTTCATGGATGGCAAGAAAACATGGAGCACCCTCTTAAAAAACAGCTTGACAATGTCTCTCAATTTTTACCTTATTTCCTTTGGCCACTAATTTGTCAACCATGCATGCCCTCAGTACTGAAGTGTGTTAAAGTTAAATCTAGAGTGCAAATAGGACTATAATTTTATAAATATTATTTGTATATAATATCAAATAATTAATTAACAATATGTATTTGTGGAATGGGACAGTATTAGAAGTGTCTCAAGTCTCAACACGCCTTCTTCTTCTTATTCTTATATATATCATTTTGTTTATTTTACAATAAAAAAAAGTTAAATAGCTTTTCCCTTCTTTTTTACTAAACTCTATTCATTTAAAGGAGTGAAGAGAGACAAGAAAAATATATATATAAAAAAAAAGTGGGAAGGCAGAAAAGAAAAAAAGAGTTGAATTAAAGAAAGAAAAAAAAGTGGAAACCAACTTCTATCTGAAGACTAGCTCCAAAAGGCTTCCTCGAGCTTCAAGCTCTCTTCAAGGCACATTTCCCAGGATGGACACAACCATAAATCACGTTTTTGCTATAAACAATACTATTAACACAGGAATGCTGCTGTTCATTGCACTCACTGGGGCCACTTAATTTAATTTTTATTTTATTTTGTTTTGGATAAAAATGAAATAGCAAAACCATAATGAATTTATTATTCAATTCATATAAAACTTACTCCCTCCATTCCATAATTTTACTCCAGCAAAATACAAGTTCATTTCTTAACATGAATGTACTATTTTTTATATAATTCTTAAACTATTCTTTTCAAATTTCACTATCTTAAAAGTTGGTCACACCATATAATAATAATATTAACTTTTAAATAAGAACTAATGTGTAAATTCATTCATTACCACTATAAAAAGTTGGTCTACTATAAAAAGTTAGATTCACCAAATATTCTAAAAATTATGAGTCGAAGGGAGTAACGTGTAACATTACAAAAAGTCATATTGACAATTCAAACTGAAAAAAAATATTCAATACTCCAAAAGTACCGTGTAAAAAAATATTAGCAAATAATAGCTTATTATTTGTCTTTATGTTTGGTTTATAATTGTCTCACGCATTAATACAGTTTCATGTTTTGTTTTTGAGCATATCTTAGTGATTGAATTCAAGTTTGGATGTTCAAAGCTTGAAAATTAAATTTGAGTTTTTATTTTTATTTTCATTAATATTATAATATCCAGTTTTTATTTGATTTTGTTATCAAATTGCCAAATAGAAAGATTGTTAGGTTAGTATAGCTTAAGTTGACATATTTTGTAGATCAAAACTAGAGTTTATAATTTTGTTTTTATTGCCAGTATAGTTAGAAGCTTAAAAGTTACTTAGTGTCGAAATAGTTTCCCGTTGGTCATGGTCATAGATGGAATTCAACCTTCAACTATGGACAAAAGCGAAATTTTAAACATCAACGCTATAAAGGTAAATTGTCACTACTATAGATATGCACTCGCATGAATTAGAGTTTTTTTTTTTGTTTTTTTATTCATGACTTAGTTTGAAACATCCTATGTGACATGCATGTGTATTTGGAAACTTCTTTATTTAAATTTTTTTTTTAAGTATATTATTTCAGAGCACTTCAATCAATTACTCAACCAAGAATGAATAGTTTAGAGATCAAAATTGCTATTGAGTAAGTAGATTCGTGAGAAAATTAAGTACCGAAAATTTTAAGAGCTAAATTTTAAGTATTAAAGTTTTTAAGTGATAATTAAAAAATAAATATTTTTTGATATTTTTTAAATTTTCAGCGTTCAGCATTTAGTAATAAGTGATGTCACTGTCACTTAAAAATTTATCTCATTTTAAGTAGTACTTACCATTTTCAGTGATATTCAAATTATGTTTCTCAAATACACTTAATTGGATAAGTATTTAATCTTTTCATAATTAAACGTTAAATTAAGTTATCAAACACCACCTATGTCTGGAACTCTTTGTGTGAGTTCGAGTATGTCAACTATAACCTAGTGTAATATCTCATAGTGAATTTTTATCTGGACTAAGTTCCATGATTTTTACTTTTTTGGATTTTTCATGTGAAAATCTTGGTGTCCATTGTTCATGCTTTGAGAATTCATGCTTGATTGGTATTTAATGTTTAGTTTTAATTTAAATTTAAATTTTTGGTAAGTTAAAAATGCAGAAGTAATTAAAACTACCACCAAGATCTGTTCACCCTTCTAGACTTAGGTCACAGATCTTACTATTACTCTCTATCAGAATTTAGGGTTCCAATCCTTATCCTATCACTCTCCATGCTTGTTGATTATTGCACAAAATTATATATTTTCTATTTCTTTTGACTAGTGCTTAAAAATGGGAAATCTCTAAACTTGGTGACATTCATTTTTGTCGATGTCACTTGAGAGGGTGTATTCAATTAGGATTTTAAAGGATTTTAAAAGACTTTAAAAGTCTAGGTGTATTCAATCCAAACTTTTATAAACTTTTAAAGAGTCCAAACAAATCTGGTTGTATTCAATTAGGATTTTAAAAGAGTATACAAAGTCTAGGTGTATTCAAAAAGTCATAGATTTTGAAGTATTTCATTAAGTGGTAGATTTGTGTGGATTTGTGGGTGGAAGGTATAAATACCAAAGCTCATAACAAATCCAACATTTTCCCTATAGATTTTGGTGGACTTTTTTTTTTTCTTCAGAATACGAATAGTCTTTCTCCATTTAAAGGTACACTATTTTTTTCTCTCTTAATTTTCTCTTTCTATCTTCTTAGATTCTCTATTTTTCTATTGGATTAGGAAAACTTATAAAACTTGATTTTTTCGATAAGTTGATCAATCTCTCACACTATGGAAGGGATTAATCTCTCTACACTACTTGTTAGGATCAATCCCTTAAGTCATAGGGATTGATCATGAAGTCCAATTAATAATCCAATATAATTAGGTTCAAGGTTGTCCAATTATCTATCTAATGATTTAACATAGACCATATAAGTAATTTTTGTACTTTTTTTTTCTCTTTTTTCATAACGTGCGATTAAAATCTGAGAAATGATCATAGTTGTCAAAGGCGCGCTGGGCGCGCCCCCCATGCGCGAGGTGCAGCTTGGGCGCTTGTTAGGACATGAGGCGAGGCTCCTTTAATGATTACATATGTTGCAATATAATTGGTTACATATGTTTTTATTGTGGACTCTATTGCACATTATAATTGCAAGAAAGTTAAAAAATGCCCAAAATAGAGCCTTCCTTGTTCGTTCGCTAGGTCAAAGGATCAAACAAACACAAAAACACCCAAAGCACTCGGGTCATCCTCCATTCGTCCCTCGGCAGCCGGCACTTCTAGTCTTCGACTGAATCGACTCTCCAGTTTCCTCCGGCAAGCTCTCTCTCCTCCGGTAAGTTCTCTCTTCTTCTCTATTTTTTCTCTCTCTTCTTCTTCTTCTTTCTTTTTCTCTCTTCTTCTCATTTTTTTTTCTTCTTCTCTGTTCTTCTATTTCTCGGCCTTCTTCTTCTTCTTCTCTGTTTTTTTTCCTTCTACTCTCTTCTTCTTCTTCTCTCTCTTCCCCTTCTTCTCTGTTTTTTTCTTCTGCTGAATTTTCTCTCTTCTTCTTCTCCCTTGTCTCTCTTCCCCTTTCTTCTCTGTTTTTTCCTTCTTCTCTGTTTTTTTCTTCAGCTGAATTTTCTCTCTTCTTCTTCTCCCTTCTCTCTCTTCCCCTTTCTTCCCTGTTTTTTTTTTCTTCTGCTGAATTTGCTCTGTTCTTCATCTTCTTCTCCCTTCTCTCTCTTCCCCTTTCTTCTCTATTTTTTTTCTTCGGCCTGTTTCTTCTTATTATTCTTCTTCTCAATCTATTCTCTCTTTTCCCCTTTCTTCTTCTTCTTCTTCTGAATCTTCTCTGTTTCCCCCTGCCATATTCTTCTTCTTCTTCTCTCTTCTCTCTCTTGAATTTCAGACTAGGGACTCTGTTTTTTAGCTCTCTCTTTCCTAGTTTTCTTCAGCTATGTTTTTCTTCATAAATATCAAAATTAGTTTAAGTTACCAATTGAAGGGAAAATGATAAAAAATTGTTCCTCCCTGTTTAGGCTTCAGGGGGTCTCATGAATCAAATACTTTTCACCATTTGCTAATACCTTGAAATTATGATTTTTCATTTGCTAATACCTTAATGAGCTACTGTCATTTGACTCATTTGGTTTGGGTATACTGCTTTGACTGAAAATTGGGCAGCTGTGTTCTTTTTCTAAAAAAAATATTTGCTATTTTATTATTAAATTCATTTTGTTATGCAACTTATGCTGAATAATTGAAAATTTTGAGCTGTGATATTGAATCCATTTTTTTATATATTCTGTTTTTTTGAATTCATTAAAAAAAATGGTATTGCCTGGAAATTGACATGCTATTGCAGTATTGCTTTGAAATTTACATGTTTACTCTGTTTTTCTGAAATTATTATCTTGATTCTTGAATGTAGATTACTAGATTGTAGTATTGTAGTCTGCAGTGCACTTTGCACTTTAAAAGATGTCTAGTGAAGGTGCAAGAAAGGATCCAGTGTGGAATTACGCATATTTGGCGAATCCACAAGATAGAAACACTCTCACATGTAAATTTTGTGCGAAAGTTACAAAAGGAGGTGTTTATTGGGCTAAGCAACACTTGGCTGGAGGGTTTAGGAATGCAAAGGCTTGTAATAGATGCCCCGAACCTGTTAGAGTAGAAATTAAAGAGTACTTGAGTAAAAGAAAAGAAGAAAAAGAGCAAATGAATTTGTTACCGGATGATGACACTATTGGCGGAGATGATGAGGAAGATGTTGAGGAAGTTGAGTCAGTTGACATTATCAGAAAAAGAACATCTAGTGCAGGTAGTGCTAGTGTTAATTCTTCGAAGAAGCAAAAGCAAAAGGGACCGATTGATTTGTATTTTACCCCCAGACCAAAAATTGTTGTTCAAAAAAGAAATGAGGGGAAGGAAAAACAAACCACCATTAATGAGGCATGCAAGAAAGAGATGAGGGGAGAGCATGCAGTGCTATAGCAAAGTGGATGTATGATGCAGGAATCTCATTCAATGTTGTTAAATATGATAGCTTCGATGAGGCAATTGAAGTAATTGGACAATATGGTCCTGGCATGAAACCACCTAGTTATCATGAGGTGAGGGTTCCTTTGTTTAAGAAGGAGTTGAATAATACCAACAACTTGATGAATGACCATAGAGAGGCGTGGATAAAATATGGATGCTCAATAATGGCAGATGGGTGGACAGATGGGAGAGGGAGTACTTTGATTAATTTCTTAGTAAATTGTCCCAAGGGGACAATGTTTGTAGAGTCGGTGGATGCTTCTTCCTATTCAAAGGATGGGAAAAAGATGTTTGAGCTACTTGAGAAATTTGTGCAACGCATTGGAGCGGTAAATGTTGTTCAAGTTGTCACGGACAGTGAATCAAGCAATGTGGTTGCCGGTAAGAATATTTTACATACATTAGAAAGATATATATAAGTATATATTATATACATTACTTTAGCAATGTGATTTTGATTTAGTCACTCTTTATATCATTTTTTTTCTTTTGGTTTCAAATAGGGAGATTGTTAGAGGCCACCTACCCACATTTGTATTGGACACCATGTGCTGCTCATTGCTTAGATTTGATGCTCGAAGACATCAGGAAGTTACCGGCCATCTCTAGAACATTGAAGAGGGCAATAGAGCTTAATGGTTATATTTATAACCGTCCAAAGTTGTTGAACGTGTTGAGGCGCTTTACTAAGAAAAAGGAGTTACATAAGCCCGCTAAAACTCGATTTGCTATTGCTTTCATCACACTATCAAGTATCCATAAGCAAAAGGAAAACTTGAGAAATATGTTTACTTCGGAGGAGTGGAGTCGTAGTAAATGGGCAAAAGAGCAAACTGGCAAAAGAATAGCTTCTTATATTTTGATGCCTTCCTTTTGGAACAACATTGTATTCAGCCTTAAGGTTTCAGGTCCTCTTGTTCGTGTTTTGAGATTAGTGGATGGTGAGAAAAAGCCTCTTATGGGATACATTTATGAGGCTATGGATAGGGCCAAAGAAGCCATTGCAAAGTCCTTTAAAGAAAACGAGGAGAAGTATAAGGAAATTTTTGAAATCATTGATAGGAGGTGGAATGTTCAACTTCATCGCTCTTTGCATACGACAGGTTATTACTTGAACCCAGAGTTCTTTTATTCAAACCTGAATAT
Source organism: Cornus controversa (assembly GCA_026545225.1). Taxonomy (NCBI): domain Eukaryota; kingdom Viridiplantae; phylum Streptophyta; class Magnoliopsida; order Cornales; family Cornaceae; genus Cornus; species Cornus controversa. The sequence continues at coordinate 80,360,417 of CM048846.1, read as the reverse complement.
TGAGAGGGATGTAGAGATTACAAAAGGTTTGTATGATTGTATAGAAAAGTTAATCCCAAAAATCACACAACAAGACAAAGTTACTGAGGAGTTGGAGTTTTATAATAAAGCCGAAGGCCTCTTTTGTAGTACTTTTGCTATTAGACAAAGATGTACTCGATCACCAGGTAAATTATATCAACTTAGTGTATCATTTAGTATATTTACTAATTTATTTAATTATTTAGATAATAAATAAAGTCAATCCAAACATGAAGTTTAAGATCATTTACTAATTTATTTAACAGCTAGTTGGTAGGAAGCATATGACAAGTCAACACCACTTTTGCAAAAGTTTGCGATAACGGTTCTAAGCCTCACTTGTAGTGCTTCTGGTTGTGAAAGAAATTGGAGCGTATTTGAACATATAAGTAACTAGTAACTACTAACTAATTGGTAAATCAAATTATTAATTTTTTATACTTACTAGTTAAAATTGAATTTATTGCAACTTCATAGCAAGAAAAGAAATAGGCTCTCTCAAACGACTTTGAATGATTTAGTGTTCATCAAATATAATAGGGCATTGAAGCGTCAATATAACATGCGTGACACTCTTGATCCCATTTTACTCAATGACATTGATGATATCAATGAGTGGTTGATTGAGAGGATGGATGGCAATTCAGATGCAAAGGATGATCCTGTCTTTGATGATGATTTCTTGACATGGGGTGATGTTGCTGATGCTGCTGGCATTGGAGAGGGTGGTTCTAGTCTCTGGTCTAAATCAAAATCTAGTTCGTGACTAGCGGCAAAGCCTACTGGAAGCTCCTCAGCCTCCTCTAAAGTTCCACTTCAACTTATAGATGAGGAAGATACAGATTCAGAGGAGTCAGAAGAAGATCCTGAGGGTTACGAATCCTTTAATGATGATGAAGATCTTGTGTTTGATGATAAGGATGTTGCTTAGATCCTTAATCCTTTAGTGTTGTCTTCTAAGGAAGAAGTGAACATTTTTATGATTGTTTTATTTTTTGTTTTGTTAGTTAACTTTTTCATCTTTATGTTTGCTTAATGACCATAATGATTTATGAAGTATGAAATTAGGCTTTTTATTTTTGCTTGCCTATAGTGCCTATTGTATTTGTAAGGTTTGTATTATTTTTAGCTTTGTATTACTAGATGTTGGTTACAAATATTATTTAAAAAAAAAATCAGCTTGCGCCTCGCTTCAGTCGGGCGCACGCCTCACCTTGCACTTCGCGCATCAAGCTCCAGGAGGTCTTAGCGCCTCGGTGCACCTTGAGCCTTTAACAACTATAGAAATAATTGATATGCAATTTGTGTTCATCAAGTGAGTTACTTTATTATATCCGCTCTTTTCTGGGATATTTGCACTACACAATAATTTTTAGATAATATATTCGATGATAGTTTATGAAGCACGGATACTTCTCCGGAGGCACCGTGGTCGTATTGGATATGTATCCGATACGGATACAACTAGGATACGGCCGGACACGTATCGGATACTCCCGGGAAGTATTCATTTTTTAAAAAATAATTTTTTTATTTTCGGATACGGCAGAATACTTGGGGATACGTGGTGGATATTTCTTGGATACGTTTGAATTTTTTTTTTTTTTTAAAGATGGTAGCCATATTGTAATACTAAAATTTAAGAAGCTTAGTTAAAATGTGAGACTTAATTTGTAATAAATCAAAAGATCTTTAATGTTGAAAAGTAAATATCTTTTAAAGATTTGTCGTATCGCTGTATTTGTATTATATCGTATTCGTATCCCGTATTTGTGTTCGTATTTTATATATACGTGTCTTTGTTTGTGTGTTTGACCTTTTTTTTTTGTTTGTGTGTTTGACCTTTTTTTCTGTTAATTTTTGTAACAGGTTAAAATGGTAGTTACGATAATTATAAAGTATTGATTGACACCGAGAGTGATCAGATATAAAGACAAATTTCAAAGAAAGTTGATCAGATATTTTTGCCAAAATTTTTGAGCCACGAGATATATGAATAAATATAGAGAAAGATAAGGGTAAATCACCCTTTTTAGTTTGGGACGAGCAAAGGGAGGAGAGCTTCGTTAGGTGAAACATGGTTGGAAAGGGGTCCACAACCTACACCCACCTAATTGTTTCCATCCATGTTGATGGCCCCAAAAGGATGACAAGAGAGAGGAAAGTGATGAGCATCGGATGTAGAGAAAAGGATTATTGCACAACTCAAGCATAGAAATGGAGAACTTAATAATAATTCACATGTTACTTCATTTCATTTCAAATGCTTTAAAGTTTAATCTAATGATCATATGGAAAGTTCTCTGCACGCCACACTCATGCTAAAAGAAAAAGTAAACGAAAAAGGGGAAAATGGAAAATATTTCATGAAATAGTATTTCTCCAAAACTAAATAAATATATAAAGTGGTTACCGTCACTTAGATTTATTAATATTTTTGGTTTATTTAATATATTTTTTATGTATTTTTTTTAGTCAGATGCGTAGCTTTATTTTTGTGCAGTCACCTGTAAGTCTTACTTGATAACGGTAATATGTAGATTACTTGTTACATTAGACATTTCAAATTCAAATAAAGCCTTTTCCTTTTTTTAGTAATTCAAATAAAATCTTTTCTTAATAAACAGCTACACAAAAGAAAAAAGAAGGCCAATTAGGTGAGAAATATTAATATTTAAGACATGCACATGCAATCCCCCTTTTCTTGGAAATCTCATAATCTAGTACCGGACACATGCAATTCTCCTTCTCACATGCATAGAACAATTATCGAAAAATTATCTTAAAAAAATTATATTCATTATTAATTAAATATAATAAACAACGGAGATCTTATTAACAAAAATAAAATATTCATATTGCAATGATACTGTAATTAACGTCTCTATTTTTTGAAATTCTTAAAATTGCACAAGGGAAGAAAAGGCTCAAAAATTTCAAGAACAAAAAGTTTATTGATATTAGTTTTTTTTTTTTACTTTGTTAAGCCTAGTTTCAAAAACTATGGATCAAATGAATTTTCAAACTTTTTTTAAATTTTTTTAACACAAAAAAAAAAGACTGTGTGAACTTGGGTATGGTCAAAGTTGTCTTTCTAGCCTTCTATTTTCTTATTGGAAAAAGTGAAGTATGGGCTGCTAATGAGTTGCTATTGATACAAGTCCTCATGAATATGCCAAACTTTATTTCTGAAAATTCCAAAAGGATAACTTTTTCCTTTCCTTGACATTACACTGATAGCATATTCACCAATTTTCTGATGAAAAAGGAAAAGTAGTCCAGTAAAGTCCCTTTTTTTTTTTTTTTTTTTTTGGGGTGAAACAGAGCTTTGCCTACTCCTTCAATATTCTTATCAATACTGTGCAACCTTTTAGCCTATACATTGGCTTCAAACCAAGGACAATCACTGTGGGGACTGTCATTTACACCTCCTGATATAACAGCTCAATGTTTCATTCTCTTTTCATTTTCAGACACAGTCACACCCCACCCTCACCTGCTGACTCAGGCTCAGTTAGAATATATATATATATGTATAGAGAGAGAGAGAGAGAGAGCGCAATTCAATAGGGTCATTTCAGTATTTTGACTGAATCTTGCTTGGCAGTAAAAGTGGTCTTGTTTCGCTCGTGAGGCTTGATCTTTTGTTCGATAGTGTACGGGTGTGTCCGCCCGTTAAGTCCAAATTTGTTGGATGTGTGTATGATAACACAAAGTCTAAATTTGCTGATTATTGAAAAATGAAACAGACTCAGATGCTAAGTAAATATTTCTAATGTTACAATTGAGGCGACTTATAGTTTTCATGTAATTTGACTTCGTGCAATTATGGAGTAGGAAATAATCATCTGACTAGTTCAATCACGTCGGTTTAAAACAACATTGCGAATTTTCTCTAAGTGTTAGTGTTTGGTTTCCTCTTTTAGATTAAACGGGAGCAATGATGCGTCAACCGAATAACATTTAACAAGAGAGATGTAATATCATGACTGTTTAATGAGAATTTATTACATGTTTAATGCTACACGATCTTGGTCTTAGGTACACTGAAATAAACTGAATATAAAATTCCAACAATTATAACTACTTAAGAGAGAGAGAGAGAGAGGGGGGCAAGAAAGAAAGAAATGTTAAACTACTTAGAGAGAGAGAGAGAGGGGCAAGAAAGAAAGAAATGTTAAACTACTTAGAGAGATCAAGAGAGAGAGAGAGAACAGTAAATGCAAACAAATAAAATCTAAGTTACACAAAGAAAGTAAATGCAACAAGAGTAAAAGGATAGGCAAGGTGGACCTTGGACTATGATTGTTCGAGAGCAAGGAGTATCTACTGGGGATGAGTTGTTTGTTTTGTTTGTGTGGTGCTGGACTTTTTTCTCATTGGAGGAGGTCTTTTATTTATGGGACAATACTTACCTACTCACCAGTGTGTAGGTGAGCCCTCCTTACCATTGATGTGTTCCAATAAAAAATGAACACGTCAACTTTAATTACAAAATTAAATTTAAAATGCAATAAATAAGTATAATAAATGAGATTGACCTCATTTATTATACTTATTTATTACACTTTAAAACTGATGTGTTCATTTTTTATTGGAACACATCAGCGGTCAGGAGAGCTCACCTACATACTAGTGAGTAGATAAGTATTGTCTTTATTTATGGATGGAGTTTTACATGGCATGGGACTTTTTGGAGAAGATCATCCGTCAAATTAGATTCCACGTAAACATCTGAGATTGATTCTTTCAGTTATATTAGTACATGGCTAATATAGGCATGTAATGTTAGTGGTCATGAGGTATCTGGTTAGGGAACCAAACTATGTTAAGATGGTATGTCATTTGGTTGGACACTTGACTCAAACAAACGATGTCATCCGCTGAAGTAATCATTCAAGAACCTTCTTTATGTCAAAGCATTAAATGCGTTGATTTTCATGTCTAATAGGGTATTAATTTTTTTTTTAATATGCTCTATGGATTTTTCAAGAAAATATCATGGACCGAATAAATGGAGTCGGTCATGGCTGTATTTTGAGTAGGAAGTTCTCTATGAGCTAATCTAATACTATCGACTGGTTCGATCGAACAAGTGAAAAGCCAAGGTTTTAGATCGGCTGTGAATCACATGCATATTCTTTCTAAAACAAAATATTTTTTTCTCGAGTACAAATCCCTAACCTTGGTGGATCGACCAAATGACCTATTTGGGTGCAAACAAATCCTCTCCAGTAATTTTTCTCTGCGATTTCTTGCGGTACAATTTCATCATATTTACTTTAAAATTTCACCACTTTCAAGATAAATGTCAGCACCATAAACTTCATCATTTTTAAAAAATTTAAATGATAAATATTACTATTTTTATTGGCAGTACAAATAGGTGAATTTTTACTATTATAGTAGTAAAATTTGGAACAAAATTCTCTCTAATCACATTTTTCGCGATGAGTGAATTTCACAAAAAAATATACATTGTAATAGTAATAACATGTCATATGATTGGATATGACTTATATTTATTGGGTTATGATACAAGTCATGTCACTCTATCACATCCCTTACTAGTATTGAATGGTGACGCCAGTCATGTAACGTGACATCACTATTACAATATATAATTTCTTGAATTTCACTGCTATAATGGTGAAATTTCACCTCTAAGTAAATAAATAGTGATAAAATTCAAATAGGTGAATTTCACGGTTATAAAAGCAAAATTCCCCATTGATAGTGATAAAATTCTTCCACTTAAGGAAATTGCAGAAAATGATTTTGATCCGTGAAATTCACCATTCAAAAAAATGAAATTTCACGGGAAAAAGTTACCGGAGAGGAGAGTATTTTGATTCAGTCTTCTTACCTCTCTTTCAGCTCCACACTCGAGTGTCTGAAGCGACAAAAGTCGAATAAAATAGTAATAACAACAAAATAGCACTCTTCTATTTATATAATGCTCCCAAAGTGTGCAACATCTTAGTTGCTTCTCTTCTTCCTCCTCTCTCTCTCTCTCTCCTCTCTCTCTCTCTGTCTGTCTCTAGACTGAAGGTCATGCCATCTTTACAATGGAAAATCTTGGCATTGGCCATGGCTTTGTCACAGCTAATATTCTTGTTCATGGAAGTAGAGTGCTCTCTCTCTGCATTCGATAAAATTACCCAATTACCTGGGCAACCCCAAGTCTGTTTCCAACAATTTTCTGGGTATGTGACCGTTGATGAGAAGAAACAGAGAGCTCTCTTCTACTACTTTGTTGAAGCAGAAATAGATCCAGCTTCCAAGCCTCTTGTTCTCTGGTTAAATGGAGGTCTGCAACTTCTCACTTGCTCACACACACACACACACCCATGTACATTACTGTGTGAATATTCAATTATATATATATATATATATATATATATATATATAGAGAGAGAGAGAGAGAGAGAGAGAGAGAGAGAGAGAGAAATTAATTGGGTTTTGAATGTTTGTCTGATCTTGGTTGCAGGACCTGGTTGTTCTTCATTGGGGGTTGGGGCATTCTCTGAGAATGGGCCATTTAGGCCTAGTGGTGAGGTACTAGTCAGGAATGAATATAGCTGGAACAGAGGTATTGTAATCATAAATGAAATGGGTTTCTGAAAGAGCCAAAAAAACATGTGTTTAATATATGCTTAATTGCTTTGCAGAAGCAAATGTGTTGTATTTGGAGACACCAATTGGAGTTGGTTTCTCTTATTCAACTGATTCTTCCTCTGCTGTAAATGACAAGATCACAGGCAAGTTTCTTCAATATGAAAATTTTCGTGAGTTTTCTTGAGAAAAAAAAACCAATTTTACATGTTGATTTTCTTTTTAGTCAAACAAGAAAATGATGTCCTCTCCACAGTTGGTCCTGCATTTGCTGAAAATTTTCTTCGCCATACACTGAACATACAAGTCAACTAGTCAATAGTTGTTATTTTTTTTTATTTAATTTTTTTAATATTCCCTTTTCATACATTGGGTTCTAAGAATCTTTCATAATGTTGCAGTACCATGTAATAGTACTACTTTTGTTTTCATTTTGAAATTGGAAAAATGACTAACTTTACAGGGTACCTTTGAATTCTGAAACTTTGTCATTGTCTTTCTTTTTTTCCTACTATTATAGCCAGGGATAATCTACTGTTCTTGCACAATTGGTTTATCAAATTCCCACAATACAGATACAGAAGCTTGTTCATTACAGGAGAAAGCTATGCTGGTAATTATTTGCAGCTCAAAACAATTCTCTTTTTTTCCAAAGAAAAGGCAAATAAGATAGAATTGGAGATTAATATATATATTTGTTATTTATCACCAGGTCACTATGTTCCTCAACTAGCAGAGCTCATGCTTCAATTCAACAAGAAGGAGAAATTTTTCAACTTGAAGGGAATTGCTGTGAGTAGTCTAAACACAAAATTTCCATCTTTGCATTCTAAAACCCCTAGTAAGATTGTGTTAGTTTATGAAGATCTTCAACATAACTGTTTCTAGAGAGATACATTGAAGCATGAACTCACACACTTTCACATTTTTTTGGTTTGTTCATGAAATTTGTATCTTCCCTTAATCTGATTTTTTGTTCTTTTTCGTTTTTGTTTTAAATTGACTTCAGCTGGGTAATCCAGTTTTAGAATTCGCGACTGACCTCAATTCAAGGTCTGAATTTTTCTGGTCACATGGGCTGATATCAGATTCTACATACAAATTGTTCACTTCCACTTGTAACTATTCGCGGTATGTGAGTGAATATTATAGGGGCTCTACATCCCCAACTTGTTCAAGAGTTATGAGCCTAGTGAGCAGAGAAACCAGTAGATTTGTTGACAAGTATGATGTTACTCTTGATGTCTGTATATCATCCGTGCTCTCCCAATCTAAAGTCCTCAATCCCCATGTAAGTTCAATCTATTAGTTTTTTCCTTCCCACTATCCTCCAATTGTGTTTTATTGTTCACATATATTCAAATCTACTTATTTTGGCATTTATCTTAGTTTTCAATTCTTTCTCAATGGTTTTCTTTGGTGCCACAGCAAGCCCCGGAGACTGTAGACGTTTGCGTAGAAGATAAAATTGTAAATTACTTAAACCGGCGAGATGTTCAGAAAGCTTTGCATGCACAACTTATAGGAGTCAACCGATGGCTTGTTTGCAGCAAGTAATTCTCTTTCACAAATATCATCTTCAACAAGTCTCATGTTAAACCTCCAAAATATAGAACCTAGATACCTTTCATCATAATGCTTGTGGCAATGGGCTGTCTTAAATAATTGCTGTCCAAAGAATAAAAGTTTTCTTGAACTACATTCAAGGAAGAAAATTATCCCAAATGTAAGATTTCACAAGTAGAAAATGCAACTTAGTCCTCGTATATATCTATATATATACATATATATATATATATATACACGAAGTTCTTTAAGTTCTATATTTTCTAGATATGGTCAGTCCTTTGGTTGAGTGGTTTGCTTCATTGTGTTCTTATTTTGGTGTTCTGATCACAGTATATTGAATTATGAGTTGCTTGACCTGGAAATACCAACAATCCCTATCGTGGGAAGGCTCGTCAAGGCAGGAATTCCAGTCTTGGTTTATAGGTGTTGTCTCTGACCTTTAAAGTCTTCATGGCCATATATAAGTTCAGTGCATGAGTCATATGCTTGTTTTGGTTGACCAGACACTGATTTTTAATTACAGTGGAGATCAAGATTCTGTTATACCATTGATTGGAAGTCGAAATTTGGTACATGGACTGGCAGAAGAACTAGGATTGAACACAACCACACCCTACAGAGTTTGGTTTGCTGGGATGCAGGTAATAGTTGCTGTAGTATAACACTGATGAAATTCAAGACACATTAATCCATCTGAATATAGCTTTTTGTTCTATTAAGTACTAAATGATGGAAATTTTAGTATAAAAAGTTCTGATCTCTTTTTCTTTCTTTCAGGTTGGTGGGTGGACTCAAGTCTTTGGTAATGTCCTTTCCTTTGCCACCATTAGAGGAGCATCCCATGAAGCTCCTTTCTCTCAGCCTGAGAGATCGCTCGTGTTATTCAAGGCATTTTTGGAAGCCAGGCCTCTACCAGAGGCATTCTGATCTACTGATCAGTTCAACATGAAGAATTGCAGATTGAGATTGTAAGTAAAAGTTTATCAAAAGTAAATTGAGTTGTTTGTCCTGTGAGAAAAATGAAAATTGCATTCATTTGTTTGTATGTCTGAGCTTGACCATGCTATGGAACTTTGAAATAGAAGAAATTTGAAAAGATTTCAATAAAATAAGGAATACACTCTCATTTTCTCTATTCCATATATGACAACAGATTGATTGATTGATCAAGTTATTTTATGACGTGAGCTTTAGCGGACCTGGATCCTCTCCTGTACATTTTTAGTCACGTACCATCTAGTGCACTTTAAATCAACAAGTCGCAACACGTTACATCGACAATGCAAGATGTGACATCAAGGATGCAACACCTCTGCAACAACGATGTGACACTAATGCAATACATTTATTTTCATATACAACATATTATATCGAATTGCAACACTGGAGGATATTGAACCCAAACGTGCACTAGAGAATATCCTGATTTGAGCTTTAGCACGTGCAATACATTACCCTGCCCCCGAATAAGAGTTGTGTAAAACTGAAAGAATTTGGAGTCATATTTTCTCGAATACATTCACTCAACAATCTTTCCAAGTTAGGATTTTGAGATCAATGCAAGGATAATTCAAGGATAAGTTGATTCTACTTACTGATTTTGTATACTTGTTCAATTCTCTGAAGCCTTACTGTTTGTTCAATTCTCTGAAGCCTTACTGTTGTTGCTATCAACTTATCCAGAAGCATAATAAATACAACAAAAATGCTGGATGAGAGTGGAATGTCCTTGTTAATCAAGCACTCCTCAGCATGCCCTTTTCATAATTTTTTGTTGGATCAAATACCAACTCTAGGAAAAAATCTTTTCTAGTTCTTGTTCTTTGATTTCAATTAAGTCAGCACAGAAGTTTCGAATAAACATATCTTTGAAATAAATGTGTATTTTTCAAATAAAAACGTTCTTCCATAAAGCTGTGTGTATATATATATACATGTAACCACTGAATGGCACCTTTTCTCTAACAAGTGCAACTTAAAAGTGAACCAAATCTTAGCCAAAAGGGTAGCAGTAAGGCAACGACTCCAAGACATTGAAACCAACTTTACAGAAACACATAAACAGCTCAACACTAAAAGGGTAAATTTCCAACCATCTTTGAAGGGGGGAAAAAAAACAACAAACATTTTTGCCCTGGCAACAATAGGAAGAAATATCTAATAAAGATGAACAAATTTCCTAATTCAAATGCACAGAAGACCATTGATAAATAGCCAAAGCTAGGGAAAGAAAGTTTATGATTACATTGTTGTACAACAACATGCAGAGAGGATATCTGCAAGGACTTGATATAACAGTATAACACCAAGCATTGACCACTCAATAGTAGAAAAAGAAAGTCCTTTTAATTAAAATTCTGTATCAGTTAGTAATGGATTCATTTTCTGTAATGTTCACATTCATCTCTAATTTTTTTCAATACAATCAAATAAATTAATTAAGCAGTGGCCAATAACTGTTGAAGTGGGTCCAAATTTAAAACCCATTTGAGATAGGTAATACATTTTTATACCAGACAATGTAGACATGTATATCAGGTTATCAGCATATCATTATGAGACCTGTTAGTTCTCAAGAAAAAATGCATATCATTGGGTTCTTAACATTATTTTGGCATATTCCTGCAAATTGCTCCTAACATGATAAAACCACTCAAGTCCAAGAATGTTCAAAGAGACAATGGATGCTATAAATCATCCTTCTTTCGTACTATATAACTAAAACAAAAAACTAATAACTTACATAGTTGAGAGAAATTGTTACAGAACAGTATAATTTCAGTACCTATAAATGGTGATCTTGGCAATGGAGGTGCTTCAAATCAAAATGTACAAAGTCACCAGTAATCACCACAAGAACATACACCTGATTTGAAGTGATGGAATCTGCTGGAATCTCTAACAACAATTTCACGTCCTGTGATCATGGATACATGTTTTGCGAAATCATGACAATCTTTGCAAGCCCGGAGATTCTTGAAAACCAAAACAGGGGCAGTACTTCCTGTAGAAATAAGTCCAAATACAATTGCAAGTCTCTCGCTATGGTCAAGAAGCTGTTCCTTTCGCTCCAGAAAATTGTATGATACATCATCTTCAGTTAGAAGTGCATTTTGTTTGTGAGTTGATGAAATTTTGAACTCCTTTAACTTTGAATATATTTCTTCTGTTTGAGGATGATGTCGATCACCCACAATAAACCGGTGCACTTCACCCTTGACAGTAATCCAGCTGCAACTAACCTCCTTCCTTAAATCTCTTTCAGCCATCATCTTTCTAACATTAGCTGCTTCTTCCCATTTCCCAGACGAAGTATACAAGTTGAACATGAGAATGTAAGAAGCAGTGTCTTCTGGGTCCAATTGAAGGACATTTTCAGCTGCAATTTTTCCAAGCTTGAAATTCCGATGGATTGAGCAGCCACCCAATAAACTTTTCCAACTCATTGCATCAGGTTCAAATGGCATAGTTTTTATTAATTCAAGTGCCTCCTCTAATAACCCTGCCCGAGAGTATATATCAATCATACAATCATAGTGATCAATTGTTGGGTTCACGCCATACTCACTACTCATGGATTCCAGGTACTGTTTGGCTTCTGCAACCAGACCAGAATGACTACAAGCAGTAAAAACTGCAACAAACGTAACTTCATTTGGCCTCACATCATACAACTGCATCTTCCTAAAAAGGCTTAGAGCTTCGGAAGCCTTACCATGATAAGCACAACCAGAAATGATAGCAGTCCAGGCCACAGTATCGGGATTAACTATCATATCAAAAACTCGAAAGGCATAGTCTAATCTGCCACATTTTGAATACATCGTAATCATGGCACTCTCTCCATATTGGTATGAAACAAGACCTCTTTTTATTGCATCTCCATGAGATTGGGCTCCAAAATTCAAATCTGCAAGAGCAGAGCATGCTTGGAATATGCTAGTGTATATAAACGAATTTAAAGTCACACCTTTACTCCTTAGAGAACTAAAAATTTCAATAGATTCCTCATATTGACCAGTTTGAGAATAGCCAGAGATCAGAGCACTCCATGATACATCATTTGGTTCAGGTATCCTCTCAAATGCTCGGCAAGCACATTCCATATTTCCACATTTGACATAGAAGTCCACAAGAGGAGTACCCACGGAAACCTCAGATTCCAACCCAAGTTTCACTATATAACCATGAATTTGCCTCCCCATTTCCACTTCATCCAATCCCGAGCATGCCTTGAGGATGATCGAGAATACAAAGTCATCCAACTGGGTACCTTCCTTTACCATCTTAGCAAACATTTCCAGAGCATCCTCTTGCTTCCCAGCTTGAGTATAACCCACCATCAATCCAGTCCAAGTTACAGCATTCTTCTCAGCCATACAACGAAAAACTAGCTCAGCACTCTCTAAACACCCACACTTCACATACATATTAGAGATTGCCGTGTCAATTGAAACAGTAGGATCCAACCCAGCTTTTATCACATGAGAATGTATCTGTTTACCAAGCTCTATATATGAAGGATCCAACAAAGATTTCAAAAGGGCAATATATATTGACTGGGTCGGTCTAAATCCCGAGACCAACATATCTGAAAACAACCCAAAAGCTCTGATCAACAGCCCTCCTTGTGCATAACAAGATATGATTATAACCCATGAAACCAAACTCCTCTCACGCATTTCATCAAACAATATCTCCGCATCTAAGAAACTCCCACAATCACAATACATTTGAAGAACACATTTCTCAAGAAACCCAGAAAAGTTTTTAACCGTTCTTCGCAATCGATTATGAATCAACCTTCCATCAGATAAAAACCTTAGTTTCCCGCACGTTTCAAGTAAGCATTGATACGAGTGAGGACTAACCGAAACACCGGACTCGTCCATTTCTGTGAGAAAATCATGAACTTCCTTGAGCTTTCCTTGTCTCGACAGAGAAACTAAGTGTATATTTTCGATTCGACCTTGTTGAATTTGGGGAGTTTTGATTGAAGAAGGATTGCATTTGAGAGATACCCATGAAGGAATTTGAGTATAATTAGCAGTTTTTATAGTTGAAATCTTATCAGGCGATGATACATGTGAGGAGGGGCTTGAAGGAATTAACGGAAGACCAGCCATTGATGTACAGCATTCGATTTTTGGAGCTTCGAAGCCTGTGATTCAACGCAGAAAAATTAAATTACCGTTATGTGCTTTGCATTTGAACAGTTGAATAGAAGACGACCCCAAATTTGGGCCAGTTTTTATGAGATGTTGGACTTATGAAGAATCCGAAAGTTCAAACTCAAAACACTGTATCGGCTTATGAGTTGTGATATGTTCATGTGATATGCTCATGGGCTGGGCTGGACAGCCCACACGCCGACCCAATCAAGTACTGAGAACCGTATTGGGCCTTGGGTAATGCCAACTAACAAAATTATTATATTTTTTTTGGGGGAAAATTACTTATATATTATGCTATTTTCATTAATTGAAGAATTCTGAGTCCATTTTGGATATTTCAATAACTCTCAGGTTATTTTAGAAAATGAAAAGTATTTTAAATATTTTTGCATTTATATATATCTTTATATTTATTCTAGAATTTGTCCAACCAATAATACAACAAGAACCCATATTTTTTTCTCCAAACATATCACTTTTTTCTTACTCAGGAAATTATCCTACATATATTCCAAATTATTAGTGGAAATAGCATAATTTAAAATATATCCTACATATATTCATTAATTATCCTACTAATTATCATCATGTTCTTTAATTATCCTACATAATTTGAATTTGTAATCAAACATATCACTTTTTTAATACCTCACATGAAACATTATGTTCTCTTATGTTTTAGTTAATTAATTATTATTATTATATTATAAATATTATAATTAATTTAATTAAAGTTCAATTCCAAAAATCTTTTGTAGATTTTACGAAAATCAAATTTAAATTTTAAATTCTATTAAAAAAATTAATAAAATATTATAGTTTCTTTTATTGAAAAATTTTGAATAAATTTTTATCCTTTTGGAAAATAGACTAATTATTTTGAAAATAAACATATAAAAATGAACAAAATCCAATTGTTAATAGAAATAAATTTTCAAATCTAATTTATTAAGGGTATAAATGAAAATTTGAGTGATTTAGAACTTAAATGTAAAAAGATTTCAAAAGTGGAACTTACTGATCCACTAAAAAATTTATCAGACTTATTTTTCTTTTTTTCTTTTTAAAAAAAAAAAAGAAAGTAGGACTTACCAACTTAGTGATAATTTTTCCAGCATAAATCCACTGAAATAGATTGCCTCATCAATTTTTTTATTTTAAAAAAAAAATGCTGGCAAGAAGCATTAACACTGAAGTAAGAAACATATAACTATAAAGGCTTGCGGCTAGTCATTTAAGTGAAGTCACTAGTATTGAGGTTTTTATATG